>CM052886.1:80995199-81071384 GCA_028534135.1 Potos flavus | reverse complement strand
AAAAAAAAAAAATTCCTAAGCAAACAAACCAACAAACGTATAGACATGTGGTTAATCAGATAATACTTTCTGAAAAATCTTGAATAAATGTAGTGATTTATGATTAAAAATGCTACCAGCATGGGAGAAACTGACCAATCAATGACATTTAGTTGAATAATCATTTTGAAACTTCTAATCTACTCAGACTAGATGGCTGCTACAGAAAACAAACAAACAAACAAACAATTGGCACCCTAAGGTTTAAGTGTCAAACAATACTTATTAAAAGGTGAATCATTTAGGTACTATAGTAATCAAATTCAGAAAGGTCAGTGCAAACACCCGTAAAACAGCAAAGAGAATTCTGGCATTCAGTTAACTATGCTATAAAATTTTGGTTTACTCTATTAATAAGAGTTTTCATGAAATGATGTACTACAATTTAGGTCAGGGAAGACGAAAACAAATTTTGATCATCTGTTCATGGTCATTTATCCATCCTTAACATAGATAGAGTCAGACATAGAGACACCTAGAGTTGGAAGATGCAATAGCACTCACATCGTCCAAACATCTCATGTTATGGAAAAGGAAACTGAGGCTTAGAGAACTGAAGCACTTGGCCAAATGGAAGGTCTCGATTTCTTGTGCTCTGTCCAGGAATATATGCCATGTATCTCAAGCCTTTGCCAAGTCATTCTTTCAACTGTCTCCCTAATTCGCATGTATTTAATCTATATTTTTGTCCAGACACACAAAAACAAATACATTTCCAATTTTAGAGTTGTACCTTTCAAAATCAGAATGAGAACCCACAAGAAAGCATAGTGAAAGACTATACAAATGTAGGGTGTTTACATTTTGAGAATTTTGGTAGAAAGGTCAATTTTTTGTCCTTGAATTCTGGTCAGCCAATGGCTAACTGGGTGTCCTTGACCAGGTGTTTTGACTACTCTAAACTGATTCTTCACCAGTATAATAATAACATATCTTATTCCTACCACACAGACTTTTTCAAAGATGATGATGTAAAAGGACAAAATAAGATGGTGCATGTGAAAGTACTTTGAAAAATATAATATGTAACACAAATACAATGAACTGAATTATAGGGAATGATGATTGTAATCTAACAAAATAGTAAAATGTGAAACAGTTTATAATGAATCATATTTGCAAATCAGTATATTATAATAATATTTCAAATTACCAGTTGACTTATATAGGCAGGTATGGATCTTACATTGGTACTTATATGTACCAATGTGTGTTATCACATGTAAGGATCTCTAGTTATTAAGAACAATTTAAAACTAATGTTTGAAAATATAATTATCGTCTGATGCCACTTCATTGTCTGATGAAACTTCATTGTCAATAAAAATACAACAGTTTGCTGTAAAAAAATTAAGATGAAAACTGTGTTCTTTGAGGTAAAATTGACTTGAGTTAAAATTTAATTCTTGAAAGTATTAACAATATTCATGAACTATCTATTGATTCAATTCTCTCTAAAGTATAGTTGTTCAAACACCTTCTGTCACGCATTCGATCCAACCAGATGTGTAAGTTTCAAATGCATGAAAACCAAAGGGAGAATCCTGATGAAAGCTCTGCTGTCACTATAGAATGCAGCCATCTGTGAAGCCTCATTTTAATATGCTTCAGTGGGTATTTATCTTTGTATAGGAAAGAAAGTTCAGATTGATATGTTCCCACGTCTTTACACGTATCAAACTACCTTTGTAATGAGGGGAGTCCTATGTGGTTTTTAAAACAGTCTTACGCACATCTTAGACCCAGAAGGAACACAAGAATAGAACTGGGTGTAAATAGAAGTTTTCTGGCCCCCAAGTCATAATTTTCTCCATTAAACCATTGTTCCAATAATAATACCAAATTGAGTGTATTAAAGGAATAGAATAAACTCTAAGCTGCCCCAATGTCTAGTTTCAGTGGTACAAATTCTCTGTGGGTAATAAGAAGAATGAACTAAGGAAGGTGATAGAAAGGGGAGGGTTTAAACTTCAGAGCTGATGTTTTAATACCTTCTTAAGCTATGCTATATTTGTTAAATAAAAGTCAACTAAAATGTCAAATACCCAAGCCAATTTGTGCTTCTAGAATTGAGACTCATAAAGCCCATTGACCTGAATAAGATAATATTAGAAGAATATTAATTTTTTAAACTGGCGTCAAATATAGGTAAAATTCTTCTAAGCATGCATATCACCAGTAGCAAAGCTAAATTAATAAATGACCACATATTTTTATATAGCAGACAGCAATATTCTTTTAAAAATGAACAAACTAATTTAAAATCCCTAGTACTACAAAAGATGTTTCATTTCATTCAATATTTTTATTTAGTATATTTATTTTTTCATGTTAGTAAATATAATTACTTACACAGTTTGCACAAATTTATTCACAGTCTCAGTCTCCCTGCCACTTTCTGTTCCTCTCTGTGGCCTCACGTTTCTTTTCTGCAAATTTTCCAGGAATATATCCTTTAAAGTTGAGTGATCATACACACATTGAATGGTACAAAATTATGTTTCATTAATTTAATATATATATGTGTACGTGTGTATGTGTATATATATATATATATATATATATATATATATATGTGTGTGTGTATGTATGAATGTATATATAGTCGGAAATTCTAAATTAATGTAAAATTGCCACTAACAAGTGTGTAACCTTAGGTAAAACCCTTTATGGAGTAAACAGGTCTGATTCTTAAAGACTATTGAAAGTCATTGACAGTTGTTGATGAATAAGTATTAGGCCATGACACAACTTGTATTCTTTACAAGATAATCGAGCTGAATTTTGGGGTGAGATAACTGATTCTGAATCTTTGCATTTTAAAATCACAACAAAGTTACCTATTATTTTGCCATATTCCATACTATATTTTAATACATCTTTCAACTTAATTGCACATTTACTTTGAACTTTAAATATTGACTTTCCAATCAAAAAACCTTTTCAGCATTTTCAAGATTTAAATACCAGACGCATAACATTTAAATTTGCCCCAAGAGTTGATTTAAGCTGTTTTACGAATGGTCCTGGCCTCACCTACAAGGACAGTAGTGCATTTATTAGAAATTATAGTCAGAGTTTGGTTGTGGCCCAACAATACTGCTTCAAGGAGATACATAAATTATCTCCTTTCTCAAAATGAAAGTGAATCCCCAAAAGATTCCTTTGATGACTACCTATACAACATTAAAAAAACCCACAAGATTTCATATAGGCCAAGTGCCCAATATTGTGGATAATGGAACACAATTTCCCTGAAACCTAGAAATAAAGGTGGTTGATTTTCTAATGAGCTAGAAGGCTGGTAGACCATAAAGTCTGAGAGATCAAAATGGCCAGAAGGCTTGAACAGAGTTAATACAAATTGAATGAACAATATTTCCATTTGATATGAATTTCCTTGAAATTCATATATATACAAATATAAAAATATATATATAATATTACTACAATTATTATATAATAATATGTGATATATATGATATATATTATATATATGTATATGTGACATATATGGTATATATAATATATATAGTAAATATAATATAATATAACATTATATATAATATATATTATATAAATACATAAATATATTTATGTGTTAGAATCTGTATCACACACTTTGCATGTATTAACTTTATTCTAAATATAGACAGATTTGACTTTCCTTAGTTGTTTTGAGTAGTTTATGAATCCTAAAGTCACTTCCAAGCATCTGATTATATCCAGATACTTCTTTGTTCCCAGTTGTTTTTAAATGAATTACAACAATTATTTCATAAATTCATGTTGAATTTCATAAATTCAAATTCATAAATTCATAAAACCAATCAGATATAGAAAAGATATATGTCTGCCCATGATAACTACCATTTGACTCAGACTTAATAGATTACAAATTATTTTAAAATATATCATTGCTTTTGTATTTGAGTAAAGTTCTTACAATCGTTGGACTCTATCTAATTTTAAAGTACTTAATATTATTTTCCAAGTAGTAATTCATATTGAGGATTCTCCTAAACTGTAGTTAAGGGTAGCAATAGAGTGTGTATGAGTGCACATGTGTGCGTGTGTAATCATGTTTTGAAACACTCAGTATATCTTACAGCACTGATCACATGTGTGTTATATGAAGAAATGAAGAACAATTGGTTTTGAAAAATGAAGAATAATTGGTTTTGACAATACACCTGGTAGTATTCTATAGTCCATTTTTCATTATTATATCTTAAGAAGACTATAAGTTGATTAACTTTTAAATTACCTAAGGGAAGATGCAAAATCTTATCTATATAAAAAACTTTTAAATTACCTAAGGGAAGATGCAAAATCTTATATCCCCAACTCCATTGCAGTAACCTAAATGCCTGCTCTTTAATAAACCTTGATATTGATAACATTAAAAATGATGGTGGTGGGGCGCCTGGGTGGCTCAGTGGGTTAAAGCCTCTGCCTTCGGCTCAGGTCATGGTCTCGGGGTCCTGGGATCGAGCCCCACATCGGGCTCTCTGCTCAGCAGGGAGTCTGCTTCCCCCTCTCTCTCTGCCTGCCTCCTGCCTACTTGTGATATCTCTCTCTGTCAAATAAATAAAATCTTAAAAAAAAAAATGATGGTGGTAAATGATTATGAGTAAGTCTATTAGTGGCATTCATTTTTGTAAAAGGATACATATTTTAGCACTCAAATATATTGTACACAAGAAATTGATCTCCTGTAGTATTATTTTGGAAATATAAACACAAGTGCCAAAATGCATACTGACTCTTCTTTTTCTAAACTAATTACACTTATTACACATAAAGGTACATTGAGCAGTCATTTATATAATTAAACCTGATCACAGTTTGCCAATATTTTATATTGTTTTGCATTGATATTTTCCTATTTAGTTATGTTTTACACCTTAGTTTAGTTTGTTAGATTTATATAATATATATTTAGTTTAGTGTGTTTCATATGGGGTATATGTGTGTATGTGTAATTACATTATCCTTCTCATAGTAGGTATTTTTTGCCTCACTGGGAATTGACAAAACATTTGTTTCTAGCAAAGAGAATCCTCCAACCAGATCTTTACAAGATTTTGTTTTCTTTGAATCAATTCATTCTGTGTTACTCATTAATCTTCTTGATCTCATGCAAGAGCATAGTCAGCACTGACCCCACTGGAATCTGCTTAAAGTTCAGATTTATGTAAAGTCATAACTGTAAGTACTTCTTTCTTTTGCTTTAATATTGTGATCCACAATTTGCTACTTTCTAGACCAAAATACCAGATGGCTTTGAGAAGAACAACCTTGGCCCTATAAAATTTGTCTGCTGCATCACGTAGTAAATGGTCTACTTTTCCCTGCCACCATTGTTGTGAGGGATATGAGGCCATAGCAGAGACAGCCTTAGCTTCAGGTAGGGAGTGAAAAATGTCAGCGTGAGTACTAAATCAAACTTTCCCATTCCTTATTGGTGGGGTGGAGAGTGGGGGAATGACTCACCTATAGATCCTGAAGGACAGGCTGGGAGTTGTTATTGTTTTCCATTGAACACTTTCATGGTTATATGTGTGGCCTTTGTTTGGAAATTGGATGTGGTTTTATACTGCACATTATATTCTATGGCAGTAGCTTATGCAAGTGATTTATTCATGAGGACATGTGAGTTCTTACAGAAATTATTTTCTTAAAAATCATTTAACTGTACATTTGCGGAATGTCAGTTTATAATGCATATTTTCCAACTTAAGAGTTACACTTGGTAGATAATTTTGGCTCAAATTATTTTCAGAGTAAAAGACCTTGTATATTCTGAGTAAAGATTTCATGTACAGCAAAATAGGAAAACAGTTGAAACTTTTAAATGTGAGATGATCCAATTAGTTTAAGAAAGTACAAGTGCAAAGGATCCAATTAGTTTAAGAAATCTCTGTCTTGGTGCCTCACTGAGGCAAAAACAAACAAACAAAAAAACAACAAAAAAACCCAGCTAATATATGATTACCTTAACAAAATGTCATTTTTACATAATGTAGTTGACCTTTGAACAACACAGTGGTTAAGAATGCTGAACCCCTGCGTAGTGGAAAATTCACATTTAACTTTAGACTACCCAAAATCTTAATTAATAGCCTACCTTTGCCTGGAAGCCTTACCAATAATATAATCAATTGATTAACACATATTTTGTATGTTATATGTAATATATACTGTATTCTTCTGTATTCTTACAATAATAAAGCTAAAGAAAAGAAAAAGTTATTATTTTTTTTAAAGATTTTATTTATTTATTTGACAGAGAGAGGTCACATGTAGGCAGAGAGGCAGGCAGAGGGAGAGGGGGAAGCAGGATCCCCACTGAGCAGAGAGCCCGATGTGGGGCTCGATCCCAGGACCCTGAGATCATGACCTGAGCCGAAGGCAGAGGCTTTAACCCACTGAGCCACCCAGGCGTCCCGAAAAGAAAGTTATTAAGACAATCATAAAAAAGAGAAAATACACTTATAGTACTGTATTGTATTTATAGAAAAAAATCTGCAGGGGCGCCTGGGTAGCTCAGTGGGTTAAAGTCTCTGCCTTCTGCTCAGGTCATGATCTCAGGGTCCTGGGATCGAGCCCCCGTGAGCCCCCGCATCAGGCTCTCTGCTCAGCAGGGAGCCTGCTTCCCCCTCTCTCTCTGCCTGCCTCTCTGCCTACTTGTGATCTCTCTCTCTGTCAAATAAATAAATAAAATCTTTAAAAAAAGAAAGAAAAAGAAAAAAATCTGCATATAAGCAGACCCATGCAGTTCAAAATTGTGCTGTTCAAGGGTCAACTGTACATTTTTCTAACTGAAGTATATGTTTTCAAAAACCTTCTTTATAGGATAATTTAAAACAGATAATTATAGGCAAATTATCTATTAATAATTTTTGCAAGTTGTATAAGAAAAACTATTTTTAAAAGGTATTAATAAGGAGGCTGCTTAGGCACTGAATCTAATTTTACCTGAGAAATTATAAGAAAAAATATCTTATTGGAAAAAATTTGGGATAAGGACTTCTCAGTACTCTTATATGCATTAGTTTAAAGAAAGTTGAAGATATTGGGAAGAAAAACGTTGTCGCTAAGTATTAAAGTGTTGTTTAGTTGGAATATATGGCTGGCTGTTAACAAGATTGGGCATGCTAGTATATATTTCAAATTAGTATTTCGATATTATCTAAATTTTTTATATATTTATTTTTTAAAAAATCGTTTTACAGAATTTGATTTGATAGATGAAATCACATAGCAAGTTTCTCAAAATTGAATAATTTTAAGAATATTAAAGCTTTAGATAATTTTTAATCCATAAAGAAATCTAATACCCTAGAGTGAACAGAAAGAGAATTTTCATAAATTGTTATAAAAGTTAATATTTTTGTTTAAAAGGTATGCTAAGGTTATACATAAATATATGAATGAATATTAGATAATTATATAGGTGAATAAACATTAGTCAGAGTTAGGTTCAGTCAAAAGTATCCTTTTATCAACCATCAACTATCCTATCTTGCCACCCACTCATCCCATCTACCCACACACAGTCATTCTAACGCTATTTACTAGTCCTATAAAAGAGAACCATTTTCTCCCTGCCTTTGAGAAATGTACTGATCCTATGGTTAGAGAATTCTCCCTATTGCAAGTGTCCCACTCCTCCAATTGAAATAGCCCTCCCTCTTCTTATTGCAATACTCTTTCTGAATAAAATACTTCCTTACCAAAGGGAGATTTGTTTACTTGACAATATTTATTACAAGTAATTTTTGAATATCCTTTTTGGTATTTTGTTTTTGGTTTTGCTTTTGGGTATTTTTCTGTATACTGTGTAAGCTATTATATTATGTGAATATAATGGAATCCTCTTTTCTAGTAGTTAGACATTATCCTATTTCTGTTTTCTCCTTTACTTCAGTAAAACTACTATTGTTTAAAAAAATAGCTCAGTCGGGTGTGGAAGGACCTCTTCTGGGCGGAAATGTGGATACCCAGCTAACAAAGTGTAGGTAAGAACTCTACCGGATGTTTTTAGGAATTGGGGTTTTGGAGAGAAAGGAAAGAAGGCAGCAGGAAATTGGAATTTGAAGCAGAGGCTTCAAAAATACATTTGGAAGCAAAGGTGGTTAGAACTTTCCAGTAATGAACAAAGGACCTATGCACAGAAACGGGTAATCGTTAACTGTTTTTCTTTCTTAAGTGGAAACTATGTTTATGAAGTATCTCAGTGAAGTCTGATTAGTCAAATAATTCTGTTTGTGGGGCAGTGAGTGAATTAGGGAGAGAGGCACAGAAGGAAAGGGCAATCTCCTTTTACTCATTAGAGCCTATGTAGAAATCACAGATTTATACTGTGAAAGGAGAAAAGAAATATGCAGGGCTTACTGGCAGTGACAGGCTGGGGTGAGGGTGGGAGGCTAGTAGTAAATAGAGATATAGGGAAATTAAAATCTAATAGGAGAAATAAAATATTACTAAGGGAAAGTTACTACTAGACAAATAATTATAGGGGAAGGAAAGCACTTTATCCTTTATAATTTTAGGTTCTTAGCTGAAATCCCTTTGTAATAAAAGACAGATTAACAAGATAAAAATGAACAAAAGTTTATTGGCATGTATACCTTCTATATACATGGGAAATACCCAGGAAAACTGAGTAACTCCCCGGAAGGGGCTAAGCCACCACATCTTAAATACCATCTCAATTAAAGATAAAAAGATGTCCTGGAGGGGAGGCCAGTTATAGGTTACCAAGGAAAGCATTGATAAATTTCTAGAGATTTAGTTATCTTCCTCATCCTGGTACAGCTAGGGAGACACCTTTAGAAATGGAGATTTCCCTAATAAATATATATGTCTTTTACAAAAGGGTAACTTCTTAGTTTACGGAACTCCCATGTCTGCTGTTTTGTTTTGTTTTGTTTTGTTTTAAAAATCAGCTTAAAATAATCCTTATTCCTAAGAGGTGTATTTTTGGGGGCGGTATATTTTATTCCTGTTAAAAAAGATAGCCATGGTCCCAAAATGAAGTCAATGATGCTACTTGGCCAAATTACCAAACCAGGGCTTACTATATAAACGAATTGCCATCTCAACCCCCCCAGAAATGACTCCTAATAGGTCAGTCAGGAATTTTCTGGTCAACACCAATGAAGTAATCTGCCAAAGGGGCCCTCTCTAGTCTCTGAAAGAAGATGAGGTTGAGGCACATGGGTGGCTTGGTTGGTTAAGCCTTCAACTCTTGATTTCAGCTCAGGTCATGATCTCAGGATGGTGATATCAAGCCCAGTGTGGGACTCTGGGCTAAGCATGGAGCTGCTTAAGATTTTTTGCCCTCCCTCTCCATCTCTAAAAAACAAACAAAAAAAGGAAGATGAGATAATTCACCTAATAAGATCCCTAAAACTCCTGCTCTTACCCCGAAGGAAGATAATCTTGCCTGAAATAACCCTTTGCTTTATTTGCTAATTATCCTGCCCTGTTTCTGCCTATAAAATCCTTTCATTTTGTACAACTCTAGAGTTCCCCTCTACTTGCTAGATGAATGCGACTTATTAATGAATTAGTTAAAAAAGCCAATTAGATCTTTAAAATTTACTGGGCTGAATGTGTGTCATTTTTTAACACTCCTGTTCATGCCAGAGTGTAGACAAAGAAAAGGACTGAGTGGCTAATGACTAATTATTTAACAAATGACTTACCAAACAATAAAAAGTTTAATTTTTTCATAGTTCTGAATTATTTTGTTTACAATATTTATATTTTATATGATTTTATTAAAATTATTTTTAAAACTTTTAAAGAAAACTTATTTTATAAAATAAATATACAAATACAGATATTTTTACTACACATTTTATTACAATTTATATATATATACATGTAACACCATCAAATAATGTATGAGAATACTTAGAAAGTACAAAAGTTACTAATTATTAACTTTTGTCTGTTATATTTCAAATAACTTTTGTCTGTTATATTTCAAATAAGCAAAAATTACTAATTATTAACTTTTGTCTGTTATAGTTCAAATATTTCAAACATTAATAGAAAATGTTAAGTCTATACTTTTGAAATGTGAAGATAAAATATATGTACCTAATGATTAGTTTAGATAAGCAAATATCATACTATCTAATCATTAATTCCATCTTAAAGGATCTCATATTCTCTATTGTATAGTGTTCTTATTTTAAATTATAAAAATACTGTTGTTATCTACGATTAAGCTACAAAAAATAATATTCTAAAAATATTCTACAAATAACTAATGTAATATGATCACACTGAATTCAGAATTTACTGATAAAAGCTACTTATAGAAAGAAATGAAAGCCTTTTATCATTTGTGGCTCTCTACCATAGGTTCTATGTAGCTAATTTGAAGCTAAATTCTATAAACTTGTTTTACTGAATTGTGATCAATTATGATATTTTCTGCAATTATTAATATTATGGGAATATGAAAAACAAGAACTACTCAAAACTTTTAATGGAGTTAAGTCATTTTACAATAACCATAAACTCAACACAGTACTTCTTGAAAAGATAATGTGGATATTTATATTTAAGTTCTTACGGTGACAGGGAACTCTTCAGTGGAAGTCCCCACAACTCTACAATCTGTGTACCTCTGTCCCCAATCCATTTCCCAAAAATGTAGTATCTGTTTGATTCCAGACACTTGGCTCTACCTCTTGTCCATGATTCCACTCCTGCCAATTTGGACGTGATGATTCAAATCTATGCTTTTCCACATGAATCTCACTTTAATTTTCTGCAGCTGCTGAATAGTATAGGATTTCTTGAATATTAAACCAACTCTATGCAGCTCTGGACACAAATACACAGCTAATCCTCTTAAACCCTGCTCAAAGACATATACAGTTTTATGCCTGAGGAAAGAAGTGCTCTTGATGTTCTATAGCAGATATTCCTGACTAATAGACCTTAAAATAATAACCTGGGTCTAATGATATTATAGGAGGGGAGGTATTAACTGAATCTAGTTCAGAGAAGTAAAGCCACATCACAAAATGCCATGGAGAGAGCTGGAGATCCTGAGAGTTTCCATTATAAAATATTTTAAAATATTTTTTCTTTACTTTGTTGTGCTCTCTATATAGCAAACTGCAACCTGAGACCCAATCTGAGCCCTGTATGTTTCAGTAAATCAAGTTTTATCAGAGTACATACTTGCTTCACTCATTTACTGTAGTCTGTGGCTGCTTTTGTGACAAAGGCATAGTTGAATTGTTCTTTTTATTATTATTATTATTTTGTTTGTTTTTATTGAGTTGTTCTTATAGACGCCTTATCTACCTTATTCCCAGGGCTGTTTTCATGAGCATGTGACCACAGCAGTCTGCCACTCAGGGTCCACACACAGAAGGGCTTGCATTTGAAGTTTGATTCTCTATAATAACAGTCTTGAAATTCTTGAAAAATTTATCTTCGAATTACTGTTTTGTGGAGTCCTTTGGAGTCTCAGAGAAGGGCAAGGTGGTGACCTTACAGCCTAGGCTGGCAGTGCCACAATGCATTTGGTAGGTCACTGGGCAGGGGCTTCTAACCCATCCCATCCAGGTATGGAGAACTTACAGCCTTGGGTTTGAAAACTCTGGGGATCACACTTTTACATCAGTTGGAGCAGAGGGTCTCTGGGTCAGGAAAATCATTTCCTCACCTCTAGCAGGGCCTCAATATTTTCATTTTTCACTAAGCCCTACAGATTATGTACCTGGGCCTGTTTTTCTCCTAGATTGTCAAAAATATAGATCTGACTCTCAATGACCTCTTCCTGATCAGGAATAACCTCAGGAAAAAAGTGAATTCAGATTCCAGGCCTAACCTCTATCTGTTTATCTTCCACAGCATCTCAAACTTACCCTACTTTGCTACATTCTGTTGTCTTTTAAAAGATTGTTTTTAGGGGCACCTGGGTGGCTCAGTGCGTTAAGCCTCTGCCTTCGGCTCGGGTCATGATCGCAGCGTCCTGGGATGGAATCTTGCATTGGTTGGGGGCTCTCTGCTTAGCGGGGAGCCTGCTTCCCCATCTCTCTCTGCCTGCCTCTTTGCCTACTTGTGATCTCTTTCTCTCTGTCAAATAAGTAAATAAAATCTTAAAAAAAAAAAAGGATTGTTTTTATATTTTAGGGGAACTTTTCCAGTAAACCTAAGTAAAAGGGCCCTAACATTGTGAAAAGTGAAACTCTATTAAGTATAAATTTAAAAATTTACATTGTTCTCTCAATTAAGTCATTAAAACATTTTGACAGCTGATTTCTTTTCAAATCATCTAATAATTATACTTCACATAAAAGAAAAATTGTCTTGATGATTCATATTACCTTAAACAATTTTAATTGCAATTTTCTTTTTAAATTCTATGTGAAATATCAATGTAATAGGTAACATTTAAAGGTCTACAGACTTTCTCATATATCCAAAATAAAACCATACACATAGATGCTCCTGAAGAAATAGTCTGAAATTTTTAATTAATTAATCACATGCAGACACGTTCTATCTGGCAACATAATTTATTTAACAATCTAGAAGTATTGGATAGACTCTAGGAGATTGTTAAGTGTCATATAAATTGGAACTTAGGGGTTCTTTCTCATAAGAGGTTCAAACATTTCTTTAATTTAAATTATTCCCAAACTGCAATAACTAATATAATTATCTTTTGTATCTTACCTAACATTGAAAATAAAAGCAGTAACCAAAACTGCTAAGCATGTATGTTCATAAGATACAGAATAGCCAGGATGTCTAAGCCACAAATTTAATACAGACAAAGGCCTCTCAATTGTAAGGTGCTTATTTAAGGAAATGAAGCCAGATATTGAAGAAGCTGCACTATTGAAAATATTTCCACATTTTTTTTGTTTGTTTGTTTTAAAGAATTAACTCAAACCAGCCCTTTGGCTTGAGAAGTGTAGTAATGGATTTAGAATCTCATCTGAATTTGTATAATGCAAGTGAGGACAGATAAATTCACTGTTTTAAAGGTTCTATGCCCATAGCTCTACTGAAGACATTCTGACGGGAATCACTAGAAAAATATAAAATCATTCCTATAGTCCTACCTTCCCCAAATGATTACCTGATAGGTATTTTTTGCTAAATGAATTCATCTGAAACAATATATAAGTAGTATGAAAGGGACTCAGTAATCAGAAAGTTTAGAAATGTCACTATAGGCAATAAAAAGCAAGAGAAATATATTACTTTGAGGTTCTTTTTATGGGATACTAGAAAGATCATAATGTTTTGCTCTATGAAGAGAAACTTTAAAATAGTACAGAATCAGGAAAGCTAAGTGATGAATGGAGGGGTATCTAAAACAAGAATGTGGACTGGACTTATGTCAGTATTTTTGTTTAAAATGAGGCCAGAAATTTCAATATTTTACATCTTGAAATAATACTAAACTGTTGCAAAATATCGTATTAATGGAAAACATGGTTTACCTATAAGATTTTGCAGCATTTGATTGATAAAAATTTACCTATTTCCTTCATTAGTTGGATCTGTGCATTAGAAATCTTGTTTTTAAAAGCAAATTAAAACAAAACAAAAATCTCTCTAAAACATTGTAATCAGCATTTATGAGTTAGTTATGAATTATATGTAGTTGACTTTTGTCAATGGATTAGCACAGGTGATATTCCCTGCCTTTGAGAACCGATAATGTCCAAATCTTAAACTGATTTTTACATTTAGTTTATGCAAAGTAAATTGTTATCAAAAACCCATATAAATTAATCAAAATACATAAACCTTTGAAAAATATATGCTGATAGAAAGGTATCTACCCTTTCTTCCCCACGTGATTCAGTATCCAAGGGTATTCAGTAAAATCTTTGTCCCCGAACTAGGAATTATTTTATTATATCTTTACCATTGCATTTTTGAACAGGCAATTCAACAATCCCTTTCCCAAACTTACATCCTCTTAACTCCTTTCTTTATTTCTCAGCCTACCTAAAATCAGCCAAGATATGCCCCCTTGCCTTTGGGGATCCTTCCCCAACTCATCCTGTTTGGGTGAATGCCTTTCCTCCACACTCCCTCTATTACAACTTCCATAGCTTTGTTACATGATGTCATATTTTCCTGTTTATCCATCTGTCTTCCTTAGAAATTACTGTGTTCTTTTCATCTTCTCTGACCTATTCACCATATTCTCTCTGGGACTTAACTCAGTACCTGACCTGGCCTATTGGTGTTTCTCAATTACCTGTTGAACAAATGTATGAAATTCCTAGTTAAAACAGCAAACTCCTACCTAAAAGATCATGAAGTAGGTAAGAGTTGACTGTTATCTGATTTATAAAATGGTACAAAGGCTAAATACAGAAAGCAATATAAGCTGGAAAAAAACAGAAGACTTTAAAGACAACTCGGAGAACACTATAGTCAAACTTGGAACTATGCCAGTTTTGTCCAGTCTCAGTCCTGATCTTGGCAAATATGTCACATTAAACCTGTCTAATTTGCACACTTATGCATTAATATGTTGTTTTCCATTTCTGCTTGGTCGTAAAAATATTGATTTTGATTTCTAACTTTGCAAAAACAAAATGAAACAAAACAAAAAAAGATTAAGTTCAAATTGCATCTAGTGTAATTATATTCCAAAGACAGATACAAAGCAAATTTCAGAGCACTAGCCCAAGATAGTCATCAGACAATAGAATTTGATGGTTATAGTCACTATCAATCAAAAGTAATAAAAGTAATTTCTGACTGAATAGTAAAATTTATGTTTTCATTATCTTTATGGTACACCTAAAATGACCATGAAATAAACTAATTCATTTTACTTTATGGAATAAACTGAATTTATTTCACACACCATCACTAGCAATTCCACTTTAATAGATTTATAAATTGCTAAATAAGATTCCTGAAAATGTATTCAGAAATAAATTTACCACCTAAGGTTTTATTTCTTCTCTTACCTTGCTATGCCTATTATTGCTTAAATGTTTTTTTTGTCTGTTTATTTTGTAAAAGTCTTTAATAATATATTAATTTATACCAATTAGCAATATATTTCACATTCTCATAATTCAAAAACAAATGTTTATATATTTAATTTTCACTTTAGTTAAAATTACATGTTATATTTTTATTAAAAAGACCTACATTGTAATTTAGTTAACCTTTGAACTTGTGATAATCTACAGAAGCTGTTCAAATATTTCCCATTTGATCTTAAAATATTATGTTGTTGTCTATCCAACTTTCATTAAATTAATAACTATTTCATATTTTTGTACTTAGTTTATATAAAAGATTTTAATTGAGAAAATCTCTATATTATAATATTATAACAAAATAGCTATAATAAAATTAAAATATAACAAAATAAAAACTTTCTGAAAAAAATCTTAGTAATATTAATCCCTTTGGCATTATACATTTCAATACTATCAAAGTTTCCTTTTACTATCTCTAATTTTATCAGATATTTCTTAACCTATTTTGGCAAAAATCACTTGAGGCTACTGCTACTTTGATCTTTCATATTCTTACTCTATTTTTATATGAATTATGTATAACTTAATAAATATAAATCTATAGAGTGTTTTAAATTTGCGTCTAATAATACATAGGCTTAATTAAAGAATTGGGAAGACGATTTGGATAATGAAAGCAAAATAGAAACAGTACATTTTAGTACTATATACTACCAATATGTGGTATCAATAAGGCCATATATCTGTCTTCTATATACCAAGACCTGTTTTGGAATAAATCCAAAGAGAGTTTAGTTGCTAAAAATATACAGATAGAACAGTTCTCATTATGGGGTGCCTGGGTGGCTCAGTGGGTTAAGCCTCTGCCTTCGGCTTAGGTCATGATCTCAGGGCCCTGGGATCAAGTCCCGCATCAGGCTCTCTGCTCAGTGGGGAGCCTGCTTACCTCCCCCTCTCTGTCTCTCTGCCTGCTTGTGATCTCTCTCTCTGTCAAATAAATACATAAAATCTTTAAAAAAAATAAAGAACAGTTCTCATTATGAAGAATTGTAAGGTCCCAAAGTAATTTATAACAAGAATAAAAATATCCAGATTTAGCACAAAGAATGGGATGGAAAGAGATTATCTTTCTTTTTGACCACAAGATGCACTGGCTGGTCATTCTTTTTTGAAAATGCATCAGGGTGGCTTATGTTTCAAGAACAGATGAAAGATAATTCTAGAGATGTCAAATCTAGGTTAGACTACTACTGTGTTTTGCTCCATAATTCTAGAAAAGTCACAACTTCCCTATACCAAATTCTCCTTATGTATAATTAAGGATCTTCCAATTCTACAAGTGTCATAATTCTTCAAAATCTGTTAAGGAACATCAAAAGCTAATATTAAACAAAGTCCAGAATACTTGAAATACAGTAAAGGGGAAAGGAGTCATAAATAAAAAAACCCAGGCATAAAAACAATCTTTTCCCTTTCTAGCCACTCCAAAAATTTTCCACTGAAGTATTGGATCACATTTTCTATGGCTATGAAAATGATGGCCACGTTTTCACTCCAAGACTAGGCTGTAAGGCATTTTGCGTATATAGTTTTTCATCTCTGCACCTTAATATCTCATTCCCAAACAGAGGAAGAACTCAATCACATTTGACTATTGACCAAACAAATCAGTGTTGTGGTTTTAATATGTTTTTAAGATTTATTTATTTATTTATTTGAAAAAGAGAGAAAGAGAGAGAGAAAGGGAGCATAATAAGCAGGAAGGGCAGAGGGAGAGGGAGAGCTAGAATCTCAAACAGACTCCCCACTAAGCCAAGAGCCTGACTCAGGGCTCAATCCCAGGACACCAAGATCACAACCTGAGCCAAAACCAAGAGTTGGACGCTTAACAGACTGCATTACCCGGGCACCCTGGTTTTAGTATGTTTTATACAATCAAATAAAGTATATATTTGAGCAATTTAAACACCATGTGTAATTACTTTGTGAAATTTATCTCCACATACTTTGATAAAGTAGTTTTATACTTTTTTCAATAATTGTTTCCAATTTTTAAATTTGTGATACCCCAAATTACTTTGTCTAACTTTTAAATGTAATTTTAGCTTGCACCTTTTGAGCTACCTTGTTTTAAATCATGCAGCTCTTTGAAATCTTTAAATTTTAAAAATCCTTTTTACCTTCTCTAAAACATTTCAAACACTGTGATGGCATTTTATCAAATAACATCAAAGAATGCTTTTCGATTTTATGTATTACCAAATTATTTATAATGATAATATCCTATGTTATATCTAAAGTTATCAAAAACTTTGAAAGATAAACTGTAATCTGTATTCAGTGTAATTTTCCAAAGATATTATTAATCACTACCATAACGCTTTTGATAATCACAGGAAATTAAAACACATATATGTTTGTAGGAACCAAAAAAGATGTTAGACTCTTCTTTGTGTCCATGGTTTTATAATTTCCACTTTAGGGGTGCGTGTGTATTTAAACAAAACATTTTACTCATTATATAGAGGATTCTGTTCAACATGCACTGAAAGTTATAAATCTTTATCTCTTTCACGTTTCTGAATTTCAAGAATCTGAAAACCTATAACATTATGGCGAAAGAGCATAAAATGAATATATATGTGGATATATATATATAAAAGGGCATAATGAATATATATATATATATATATATATATATATATATATATATATATATATAACTTTGGGTCCCCTCTCTAGTTCTTTCTGATTTGTGGTATGCATTCTTGATATTGTATTTTTCAAAGTTTCTAAGAGATTCTAAGTGCAGCCAGATTTCAGAAGCACAGGTGTAGCATGGTATTAAAGCCTGAAGATTCTTCTTAAAAAATCTACTAGCCCTTGTGGGGTTTATTATTATTATTATTATTATTATAACTGTCTCTCATTTGGATGGTTGCTAAACTTAGACAATTCATAAACATTCTCAGATTAGAAGTTGTTTTTACTGTGGGATTCACTGTTACTCTTGCAGACAATTAATCAAAAAGGTTTGAGAAAGGCCTACAGCATCAATATTCTTTGCTGTTAGGGTCGCTGATCACCTTCTGCCACCTTTAGCATGAATTTTCCCACAGGCAAGTTGGAGCCAAGAGGCAGCTTAGGTTCCCACCCACAGGCAAAGATTATTTATAATTATATTGGATATTTTAATGTAAATTGTATCATTAACAGTGTACAGTCTATAATCCAAAGTTTGCATAGGCAAACTATTCTCATTCACCAATAAACCTTTCATGTTCCCAACTAACTGAAGAGATTTCTGGATTCACTATTTTATTCTCATTCACAGTTTCCTTTATCAGTTTATCCCTCAAGTATCTCTAGTATGTTCCCCTTTCCTTATTTTGTCACTGAGTTCATATCTTCATTATTTCTTGCATACTTGTTGATCCAGATGTCACCTCCCAGCTGTATCACGTTCATGTGAATTGTTTTGTATTTCTAAATGTATAAGGGTGTGAATGAAATCATTGTTTTTGATATGTTCAAAAAATAATGTAAGTTTTATATTAAAGTCTCAATGTTCACAATGTTTTGG
This sequence comes from Potos flavus, assembly GCA_028534135.1. Taxonomy (NCBI): domain Eukaryota; kingdom Metazoa; phylum Chordata; class Mammalia; order Carnivora; family Procyonidae; genus Potos; species Potos flavus. The sequence continues at coordinate 81,052,751 of CM052886.1, read as the reverse complement.
AAATTATTTACCTTTTAAATATTTAATCTAGTAAAAAACCTTGAATGGCATCTTGGAACTGTGTGGGGTTATGCATAGCTTTCCATACTTTTGGAGGTTAGAGATGCGAAACAATTAAAGATCTCTACTCTAACTCTATCTTATATCTACTAAAATTTATGTTTTTATAATCTTCAAAGTGCTAATTCATACCATAACCACTACTTACTTTTTCATCTTATTTTAACAGTTTTATTGAGATATAATTCACATACCATAAAATTCACCCTTTTGAAGTATACAATTCAGTGGTCTTAAATATATCACAATGTTGAACAACCATCAGCCCTATCTAATTCCAGATCAATTTCAGCACCCAAAAATCATTCTATTATTTCAGACTGATACTATTAAAATAGAAACAGAATCTTCTCAGTTTTCTCCTCAAAGTTCCCTGCTTTCCCAAGCATTAGTAAACAGAATTTGATATAATGCATTGGTACCATTTTCATAGAAAATAATTTCTCAAATTATTTATTAAAATAACCATGAGAAATAGAAAGAAAAGCAGGGCAAGGTACAGTATTTATGTAAAAAACCTCTTTTTTTTTTTTTAAGATTTTATTTATTTGTTTGACAGAGAGAGATCACAAGTAGGCAGAGAGGCAGGCAGAGAGAGAGAGGGGGAAGCAGGCTCCCCGCTGAGCAGAGAGCCCGAAGCAGGGCTCAATCCCAGGACCCTGAGATCATGACCTGAGCCGAGGGCAGAGGCTTTAACCCAGTGAGTCATCCAGGCGCCCCTGCCCTGGTTTTCTAACCAAAATTTCTCATCATATTTTTCTCATGCTTTCTAAGGCATATTAAAACCCTTCCAGAAAATATACAAGAAATAATTATATACATCTGCATACATGTTTATTTTTTAATTTATTTTTTATTTCTTGAGATTTTATTTATTTGTGCGAGAGAGAGAACGAGCAGTAGGGAGGGGCAAAGATAAAGAGAAAGAGAGAGAGAGAAGGAGACATCCCCCGTAAGTAGGAAGCCTAACACGGGGCTGGATACCAGGATCCTGAGATGATGACCCGAGCCAAAGGCAGAGGTTTAATGGACTGAGCTACCCAGGTGCCCCTGAGTGCATATTTAGTTGAGACAAAAGAATTATTAGTCTACTAACTGTCCACTGAGTTCCCTTGGAAGAAGCTATGTTTTTGTTTTTGTTTTTTAAGATTTTATTTATTTATTTGACAGAGAGAGACACAGAGAGAGAGAGGGAACACAAGCAGGAGGAGTGGGAGAGGAAGAAGCAGGCTTTCCACTGAGCAGGGAGCCTATGCGGTGCTCGAACCCAGCGTTCTGGGACCATGACCTGAGCTGAAGGCAGACGCTTAACAACTGAGCCACCCAGGCGCACCAGAAGCTATGTTTGTTCAATAGATAATTTCTTTGACATTCTGTATTTGTAACAAGTTCTCAGTGAATACCAGAAATGAATAGGAGCTGTGACAGTGAGCTAGCAAGAGAAGAAAAAATGTTGAATCAGAATAAGGCAGCTCGACAGTAATAATAGAATAAATAGAATAGATTAAATAAATAGAATAAAATATGACCCATTGGGGGTCATAGCCAAAGACTTCAAAGAGGAAGAGTTAATATATTTTAATTATTACCTGTAACTTATTGCAGTACATTCCATACTGTTGCCTAAAATTTTTAATGAATGTGAAGGCAAAGTGAAAAGGATAAAATAACTGGAAGAACTGATACATTAGAAATATCCAAAATTCAATGGATAATGGGAATCCTGAATTAAGCACACTGTACTTCCTCACATCCCAACAGAAAAACTATCTGGAAATATTTGATTGAGGTGCTCAATTTCTCATTTATATGGTTGAACTTTGGGCCTATTTTATTTTAAATTTCAAGGGACAGAGAATTCTCAGCAGATATGACTTAAAGCATAATTTGAATGAAATGAGATGGAATAAATACTATGTTAATTAAGTTACTCTTATTTCTATAGTCAGTTATAAAATTTTCCTTTGGTAACTGTTAAAAATAAAATGTGTTGTGATTTTAACAATCCTCTGCATGAAGTAGAGTTTAAATACTTAACTTTGTAAAAATGTGATATTAATTGGCTAAGATTGCCAAGGCAATTATAATATCTGTGGGTGGTTTAAAGCTTATGCTGATCATTGATGCTTCATCAAGCTTAATAAAATGACACTGGTTTTTGTTTGTTTGTTTGTTGTTATTGTTGTTTCTCTGAATGAATTCTAAGCAAATGAACCATGTAGTACCACTATTTTGGCAACACTTATGAAAGTCTTACTATGTTAGTTCTGGAAGGACTTAACTATCCTTTAATCCACCTCCTTTATTTTATTGATAAAGAAACTGTGGTCTGGAGAATTTGAATAACTTGTTTAAGCATTACTATAACAAGCCCTAGCTTGTGAGAGGGAATTGAATTTATGTCTCCAGCTTCCTGGTTTAATCCATACTCCTTTCATCACAAAATACTGCCTAAGATTCAGTGGAAAAAACATACCAGCAATTCATCACTAACTTTACCACTGGACAGAATTGAATCTATAAAATAGTACTGTAGTAATGTTATTTGGAAAATGCTTTATATCTCAGAAGCTCAATAGAATATCCAATAAATATTTATTTGTTCTTTCACTAAATATATAAATTATAGAGTATTTGTAGGAGAAAGGTTTTGAAAATTATGAATATTTCATTTTTTCAATAAATGTAATGATTAAAATGTCACCTACATTTTCATGTATGACTCAAAATTTATTTCTTATAGATCACTTGATTTTTGGAATACTTCATAAAGCACAAAGTATCTCTTTTTGGAATATGCAACAAAATGAAGACTATCTCAAAAAGTTAATTTCCTCTAACGAAAATACTATTTTTAAATAGATGTCCATGATAACAGTGTATATGAGGAATATGGAAATTAAGTTAATTAATACACATTATCTAAAATTGTGAATCAGATTCAAGCTTGGCAAATTAGAAAGAATAGACTATTTTAAAAATGACCTCCAGGATTTATAGTATCATAGACTAGCACTATCATCTTAAGACACCACTAAAGCTGTTGGGGTTTAAATTTCATCATTCCCCCAAAAGAGAGAATGACACATAATGAGTCCAGAATTTCCTTCTTTTCTAAATTTATATGATTTAATACATTAAATGATCATATCCGCAGATTTACTTTAGAAATGAACAATCCACAGATTTACTTTAGAAATCTCATTTAAAGTAAATGAACATTTACTTTAGAAATGGCTGGATGGGTATATATATATATATTTTTTATCTTTTACAAAGTTAGTTTAACATGGACACATGGAGTAAATAATGATTTAGCATACATTTTCTAAAATGGTAAACCAAACAAAATAAAGTTTATTTTTTGGTACTTCTTATTTGTCTGTTTATTGTTTTTGTTTTTACTCCCTTTATCCATTTCTCCTACTACCCACTCCTGCCCCTGGCAACCACCAACCACCAATTTGTTCTCAGTATTCACAAGCTGGGTTTCTTTGTTTTATTTTGTTTTCTGGTTTTCTTTTTACTTTTTTCATGATCTCACATATATAAGAGGTTATATGGTATCAGTCTTTCTCTGATTTATTTCACTTGCACTCAAGGTGCATCCGTGTGGTTCCAAATGGCAAAATGTCATTACTTTTTATAGCTGACTAACAGTCCACTGAATATATCTACCACAGTTTCTTTATCCATTCATCCATCGAAGAGCACTTAGGTGGTTTCCATCTCTTGGCCTTTGTAAATAATGCAGCAATGAAAATGAGGGTGTGTATATTGTTTCAAGTGAGTGTTTCTATTTTATTCGGATAAATATCAAGAAGTGGAATTGCTAGATCATGCGGTAGTTCTCTGACCAACTCTCATTCTCACCAACAGCTCACAGGGGTCCCTTTTCTCCACATCCTCACATCTGTTCTTTCTTTTCTAGTTCTTTTAGATGTAAATTTAGATTGCTTATCTGAGATTTGATTCTTGAGGTAGGCATTTATCACTATGAACTTCCCTCTTAAAACTGTTATTGCTATATCCAAAAAATTTTGGTATATTTCCAATTTTGTTTGACTCAAGGTATTTTTTTTTATTTTTATTTTGCTTTCTTCTTTAACCCATTGCTTGTTCAGTAGCATGTTGTTTAAACTCCATATATTTGTCATTTTCTAGTTTTCTTTATGCAACCAATTTCTAATTTCATAACACTATAGTTGGAAAAGATGCTTGATATGACTTCAATTCTCTTAAATTTTATTAAGACCTGCTTTGTGGCCTAATGCATGGTCTATCCTGGAAAATGTTTGTTGTGCACTTGAGCAGAATGCATTTTCTACTGATTTTTTATTGAATATCCTATATCTTTTAATGGAATGTTCTGTTAGGCCCACCTGGTCTAATGTGTCCTTTTGTTTTCTTATTAATTTTCTGTGTGAATGATCTATTCATTGATGTGAGAAGGGTATTAAATTCCCTTACTATTATTATATTGCCGTCTGTTTTCCCCTTTAGGTCTGTTAATATTTGCTTCATATATGTACGTGATCCTATGTTGGGTGCACAAATATTTACTAATGTTATATCCTCCTGTTGGATTGATTCTTCTAACATCATGCAACACTCAACTCTGTCTCTTATTATACTCTTTGTTTTAAAGTCTATTTTGCCTGATGTAAAGTATAGATACTCCAGTTTTTTTTTTGTTTTGTTTTGTTTTTTTTTTTGGTTTCCATTTGCATGGAACATCTTTTCTCATCCCTTCACTTTCAGTCTCTGTGTGTCTTTGTATCTAAAGTAAGCCCCTTGTTGTCAGCTTAGTGACACATCTTATTTTTTATCCACTTAGCCACTCTGTCTTTTGACTGAAGAATTTAGTAAATAGAATAAATAGTAAGCAGAATATAATAAAGTGAAAATATAAACACTTTAAACTTTAAATAGATGTTTCTTAAATATATGTGTATGGATTAGCCAATATCCCATTTAAACATAATAATTAGAATGGAAAAAAGATAATAACTGTTATTAAATTATGCACCATTTAAAATAAGGCCAAAGGATATATTGCTGCATGTTTTCCTATATTCTACTGAAACATTGTTTATTAAAAGGACTATTTAGGGGCACTTGGCTCGGTCAGTTGAGCCTTGGCCTGCAGCTCAGGTCATGCTCTCAGGACCCTGGGATCTAGCGGAGCCCAGCATTCCATCTGGCTCCCTGCTCAGTGGGGAGCCTGTTTCTTCCTCTCCCTCTGCCTGCCACTCTCTCTGCTTGTGCACTCACTCTCTCTCTGTCAAGTAAATAAATAAAAACTTTAAAAATAAATAAATAAAATAAAAAATAAAAGGACCGTATATTTAAGTTTCTTGGAGACATATTTTTGTTTGATTTTGATATTTTCTATTTACTGAGGCCTCAGACTCAGTGAAGTTGTTAACTTCTAGATTTGACAAATTAAATCGAATCCTATTCAGTAAAAAAGACACCCCAAAGGGGACATAATGTTCTACAGGGCTTTAACATCTAATCTAGCTATCTTATTCTAATATTCATTTTGAATATTATCCATAAATTTCTGGTCCCTCAAGTGATCTCAGAACTACCTAGCTGGTTCCCTCATTAATTAATGAATATGAATAAACTCTTTGATAAGTTAATGTTTTACATTTTTGAATATCTATACTCTGGAAAAATATAGACAACAACAACAACAACAACAGCAACAAAGTTGAACATGATCTTTCAATGGAAAAATTGGTTAGGCTAATTTCTATGTGGTCATATCTTCTAAGTCGCTTTTATTTTACATGTGGTTCATCTATTTTGTTTTCTAATGAAGAGGTTGAGAAATAGTGTTGTATATTGCAGACAGTCTTTTCTCATTTTTAATCATATTTCTTAAGCTTGGCAAAAGTTAGTTGATGATTCATCTCAAGAATACTGAGTTGGAAAAATGTGGACAAAGAAGTGATTTTGAGGAATTTGACTCAAAGTCATGGGTGACAATTTGTTTTGCTTATATTCTCCCTTTTATATACGTAAGTGTGATTGTGATAAAACTATGTCTAAATTTCTCTAAAGTTGATTTTAATAAGTATAAATAAACATTCTAAATGGTAAAAAAAAATACTGAGTTGACAAATCAGAGACAAATGTATGAATATAAAGCATTGGTTTTGGATGTGGGAGGACAAAGACATTTGGGAGAGGCAACAGAAGTCAGGAATGGAACATAGATACAAATATACTAAGGGTAAAATATTATTCCAACCTCGATGCATGGTATATTTTAATCATTGAAAAAAAAACAGTTGTTTTCCTTAAGGAAAGAAACTAAAAAGGGTTTAAGAGGGTGGGATTTCTTCTCCAATTCTGCATATATAGTTGAGATTATTGAACAATTTCCCTACCAGCTAAGTGAAACGTGGAACAAACGAGCAGAATCTAGACCCTTCTTAAAAGTGGCAATGAATTGGCATGATGCTTTATAAATGACCTATGCAGAGAGCATGCCAAATTATGCTTAGCAAATAGTTTTTCCATACCCTTCAATGACTTACTAGGGCGTTTTTTGGGGGAACTCATCAGCAAGTCATTTTAAAGTTATCATGCTGTGATTAACTGCTGTGCCATTTCTCCCCTCAAAATTCATGAAAAATGCAGACTTACTACCTATTTCACCCATTGTATGAGCTTTACAACTGATTTTATCATGATCTCTCATGCTGGGTTTATAGATTGCTTGAGCTGTGGGTGAGAACTCCTGCTGATACTGTCACAGAGCAATCTAGTCAGGTTCTTCTAAGTGGATCTGTTAAAACTGTCAACAAGTAAGAGCCGTTAACTTTGAAGATAAACAGAGATGGACTCTTTCCTTTAATATAACCAGAAACGGAAGTTGAAAATAAGGTCTCAAGCATGATAGAGAAGAGTTCTGTTTGTTTTGTTTGCTTTCCTTTCATATTATTGTTTAGATTGCCTCTGGAAACTTAAGCCTCAGGAGTATAGTGATCACTGCCTTTTAATACGAACGTCTTCAATAGATTACTAGAAGGTAATTGAAGATGTTCAGGATATACTTTTTACCTGTTTCTTTGTTTCCTTCTTAAATTTGCTTTGGAGACAACATATTTTAAGGAACCAATTACACACATACAGTTGATTCTCATTCACAGCAGTTATGTTCTATAAAACTGCCACAAACACTGCATTAATAAATACTGAAAACTGCTCTTGGTGGGGAGTATATATAAATAGGTTATAAAGATTAAAAAATCCTAGATTATAATATATTTTATAAGTCCTAAAAACAACTCATCCTGTTAGATTCTAATTTCTTTATTTTACAAGAGAAAACGAGTTTCAGAAGTGTTAACTTGCCTGAGGCTGCCCCACTGAAAAGTACCAAGATTGGGATTCATACTCTATCCAATGGTCTAAACCAGAGCTCCTTGTACCACACAGAGCTGCTGCCCCCTATATCTCCCTCCTCTGGTCATCTCTGTATTCGAACTGAAACAAGAAGGCAGAGTGGCACCTTGTTCAGCTTTAGCTGGGAACATGCATTTAGGACTGCTCATTTTTTCATTGCTCTACGCATCTCTGCAAATGACCTTGAAAACACCAAAAGTATTGATTTGGGGTTACAAGTAATCTTTAGTGGGGTGCCTGGGTGGCTCAGTGGGTTAAACCTCTGCCTTCAGCTCAGGTCATGATCTCAGGGTCCTGGAATCGAGCCCTGCATTGGGCTCTCTGTTCAGCAGGGAGCCTGCTTCCCCCTCTGCCTGCTTCTCTGCCTACTTATGATCTCTTTCTCTCTGTCAAATAAATAAATAAAATCTTTAAAAAAAATAAACTTTAGCAAGTAGGTGAATTTGCAAATGAGGAATCTGCAAATATTTAGGATTAACTATAGTCTGTCTAGATGGTCCAGAAAAAAATATACACACATTAATAGCAGCAACTCCGAAACAGTATTGTTTCTCTTCCCAGAATGTGAATACCCAAGGTCAGGGAAGATGCCATATGAAACTCTGGACACAGTGCCTATCACAGTGATGGCTAGATTGACTGTAATTCAGTTTAAAATTCTATAGCATAGACAGCGGTATGTGTGTGTTGAGGGGGGTGGTGAGAAAGAGAGAGAGAGTTTTAATCTACATCATACGGCAGTGCTGTAACTGAGAATACCAAATCCAGTGTTGCTTGGATAGCATTTTAAAAACTCAAATTAAATCCCATAATCCAAACGTGATTATTACAAGTGTTGTGGCAATATTTAGTTCTGTTAAACATCGGTTTGTTAATTAACATGATAAACAGAAGAAATAATTTTGCATTTTTGAGATAAATAGAGTTCAAAGCACACTAATACACTAGAGATACTCTATCAGCAAAATTGGTTTTCATTAACAAGTTTTTATATTGGTCCCTTAGATTTAGGATTTTGACTAGTTTTACGTACAGCTGCACATCAGATCATTTTGTTGCCTGGATCTGAACGGAACTATAGGTAATTCCTACCTTTAAAACAGTGTTAATAATTCAAATATATATTTCAGACAAATTGATATCAAGATACATAAAAGGAGAAATTACGAGAATTTTTTAGCTTTGCATTTGGATCATCAACTCCAAAACATTTTATGCAAACATATTCTCCAAGTATTTAGTTTCCCTTTTATTTTTAGTAACACCCTTCTGAAGGGCAAAAGTTATGTTTTTATTTTTTAAAAAGTCATATTTTTAAAGTTTATAACCTTGGTGTCATATTTTTAAAACATTCGTTAAAATTATCAAAATGTAAAAATTATAAAGTAAAATTTCAGAAAATTATAAAAAGAGAGGTTGTGGTAGAGAAAAAGGAGCTAGGTGAAGGAATAAAAGCAAGCTAAAAATTTTATCATTTATAGGAAGAGGTTCCAGATATAGCATAACTCTGTACATTACTGGAAGAAAAGATAGTACTGAAGATGACTCTGTGTGTGTGTGTGTGTGTGTGTGTGTGTGTGTGTGTGACAGAGTGTATGTGTGTCCTATCCTCATGTTGAGAGTTTAATGAAACTACTCTATAACACTGCTGCCTCAGCATCCTTTTTGTGTGGCCAAGACACCTGCAGGGGCCTTGAACTAATCCTAGTTCCTTCCATGATCACATGCCCTAGAAAACAGCCCACAGATTCACAAGCAACTATAAGTTCCTGAAATGACCCTCTCAAAGATCCTTGTGATAATCAGTCTTCCCCACCTTCCAGTGTCTTCCGCTTGTATGCCCCAAAGCTTACAAAAACCCTGTTTTGTTTTGTTTTCGTTTGAATTGACAAATATGGCCTTAGCCTGGGAATCCCAAAGCACTCCACCTGTGGACCCTAATAAAAGTGTGTGCTTTAGGTCCTGTAACATTCTCTCTACCTGCACCATGCCTTGACCTCCTTATGTGGCCATTCAAGGTCTGTTTTGTACATGCTTCAGGGCCTGTGACTAAAAACCTTCTAAAAGACTACTTTAATATTATTTTTTAAAGTTTTTATGTCTATTCCAAGTTTTTTTTAATCATATAAATTCAGAAATGTCTTAAAAAATGCCTTGAAATTTAGACTGGGGTTCCATATAGATAAATGTGGGGAGAATTGACACCTAAAGAATTTGAGTATTCCAATCCATATTTATGGTAGACAAATAATTTAGGTCTTTCTTAATTTCTCTAAGCAATATTACATAGTTTTCAGTGAAGAGCTTGACCTTTTTGGATGTTTATTCTTATGTATTTTGTTTAATATTGATGTAAATAGATATTTTTGCATGCTACTCAAATCTTATTTGACTCCATAGATAAAATAAAAACAAATACAATTAATGTTTGGATAAACAAATTAATAAGCCTATCATCAAATATTTGTTACAGTAACTAGGAAAAAAGGCAGTTAGTTGATGGTAAAACACTATCACACATGTAGAAATACTTAAATGACTCAAAAGTGTCACGTTTACACTTAATGTTACTGTAAATATATTCAAATTTCATTTTCTAATGGTTCACTACTAGTATATAGAAATAAAAACAATTTTTATATACTGATTTTGCATCTCATGACCTTGTTAATTTTACTTACTGTATCTAAGTTGTTTTCTAGATTACTGATGATATATTAGTAAGTAATCATCAGGTTCAAATAGAGGCAACTTTACCTCACTATTTCCCAAAATTTGCCTTTTTTTAATATTAATATTTTTCCTTCTTATAGTAGATACAACATCCATTACAATGCTGAATAATAGTACCAAGAGATATTCTTGCTTTACTCTCAATCTTAGCTGGAAAACATTCACTAATTTGTCATTGAATGTGATATTAAAGTTTGGTTCTACTAGTCCAACCACTAATTTAATTCCAAATAAATAATCTTAGAGCAATATCTGAAAAATTAAAATTGTTCCTAATACTTCAACTGTGCCTCAGAACAAGTCTCAATAATATGTAGAGGAGTATGACCCAGCAATCATGCACTACTGGGTATTTACCCTAAAGATACAAATGTAGTGATCTGAAGGGGCACATGCACCTGAATGTTTATAGCAGCAATGTCCACAATAGCCAAACTATGGAAAGAACCTAGATGTACATCAAAAGATATAAAAAACAGATATAAAAAAGACGTGGTATAGATAGATAGATATAAAATGGAATACTATGCAGCCATCAAAAAAAACCAAATCGTGCCATTTGCAATGACATGGATGGAACTAGAGGGTATTATGCTAAGTGAAATAAGTCAATCCTAGAAAGACAATTATCATATGATCTTTCTGATATGAGGAATTTGAGAGGCAGGGCAGGAGGTCGTGGAGGGTAGGGAGGGAAGAAATGAAACAAGATGGGATCGGGAGGGAGACAAACCATAAGAGACTCTTAATCTCAGAAAACAAACTGAGAGTTGCTGAGGGGTGGGGAGGAGGGATAGGATGGCTGGGTTACAGACATTGGGGAGGGTATGTGCTATGCTGTGAGTGCTGTGAGCTGTGTAAGACTGATGATTCACAGACCTGTACTCCTGAAGCAAATAATACATTATATGTTAATAAAAAATAATAAAAATATGTATAGGAGTAATTAAAAAATCATTACTCATCAAAATAAATTCACAGTGCCTATCATTCAACCCAAATTACCAATCATGCAAAGAAATAGAAAAATAAAGCCCAAAATCATGTATTGATAACAATCAAGAAATGATCCACACAGATACAAAAAAAAATTAATAGTTAAGGACAGTAAGAATTTATAACTATATTCCCTATATTCAAAAGTCTAAAGGAAAGATTGAATGATAAAAAGACTACAGTAAAACTCAAGTAAGTGCTCAGAGAATAAAATTTAAGGAGACACTCATTTTCAGACTCAGGCAAGAGCAGGATCCACTCTTGAAAGTGAATTCCCCTTTAAGCTTTGGACTCTTGGTACCTTTCCTACTCTTTAGACCTTCACTAACTCTGGGGTTCATGCAGAGCGGTCCCCACAAATACATGTGCCTGAGAGTGAATGCCTCCTTTGCTATTGACTGTTTTACTCCCAAATAAGAATTCTGTAAGGCAGGGTTCTTAACTAAAGTAGAAATAAAAGTTATGACAATAATTGTACAAAGGTTGAGGTGGAGACTTCTGTGGTCACTTTTCTAAAATCAATACCACACCCAACATTATAAACTTCTCTTCCTTCTTTACTCAAATGTTTTGGGGTATCTGTTAGAAAAAGAATGATAGAAAACATTCTGGGTGAACATGTTAGTCAATAGGTTTTCTGACTTTCTCTTGTGCTGCCGGAAAGGACACTGGGTAGAGGCAATATGATCAGCCAGAAAGAACAAAGACTCTCCTACTGAGTTCCTGATTCTTAAGAGTTATAGAAGTTAGATGTCATCTAATTTTCCACGCCTCAGAGTTGCAGCTGTAGATGGTAGGCAAGAGTGCTAGAGGCAGGCTTGCCGGGGACTACCACACATTAAGGTCAAAAGAAGTATATGACACAGCACCATTCCCTAGATGGGATGCTTGGAGGGGTCAGACTTGTGAGGCCTGTTGGAGGCAGAACTCAGCCATTCCATGTCTATAGATGATTAGTTGAATCCACTATGAAAAGTGAAACACTGGCATGAGCAGACATGGAATATCTTTGGGAAGAAGAGCAATGAAGTATGTGTATAGAACACAATCCAAACAGCAAAAGTCACTGCTACTCTCTTAAAGGGGTAGTTGAGGTGCATACAAGTAGAGCCTTTAATAACGTATGATACTGATGTTTTAAAATAAATGCGACTATATCCTGAAAACAGAAAAAAAGACTATTTTAATATCCAAGTGTCTAAAAAGTTATGAAACTGAATGGCATTTTATAAGGGGAGAGAGTCAAATGAATATCAGTAGAGGATAGTCATATCACTTTTTGAAAAAGAAATTGAAATTATTCAGTCAAATATAGGCTTTATAAATGAAACAGAAAAATAATACTATTTTAAGTATCTATTATTAGGATTTTTAAACTATTTCTGTATTTTAGAGTGGAAAATAAAATTTGCATTTGAGGCACTGCCTTCTTTGCTGTGAGGGACTACTTCTGCCTCAGTTATTCAAACAGATGTCTTTGGGACTTCAAATAGACCAAAATATTATATAGTTTCTACTTCATTGTTTTATTTAGATCAGTTCAATGGCATCTATTCAGAATTAGCATCATGATAAACATCATAATTAAATGTTACATGTGAAAGCTTTGTTTTTACTTTATTTCAAGACAGAAGCTAATATACAGTATATAGTGCATCTAGGAACCTAACGCTTTAAAATATAAGCTTTTTTTTCAATTTCAACAAGAAATCACAGGTAGTAATGATTTTCTTCTAAGTCAGTTACATTGCGTCAAACTTACAATGATTGTTCTGTTTTCATGCTTTTCCTTAAGTGAACAAAATTTCTTCACAATGGAGTAGCATTATTCCTAATATGAAAATTTTAACAAATAAAGAACTAATCCAAGGACAATATTCTTAGTAAAAATCTTTAAAGGGTCATAAGTATTTTAAATCATATCTCATTATGTAAAAAGGCTTCAGTTATCAGGGATGTAGCTAACCAGGGAATTGACGGGTCAGATAGTATTCTTCTTAAAATAGATTGTGAAATTTCATAATAACAGCTTTTATTTAAAACATTGTTATTTTTAATATTATATTAAAATACTGCTTTATTTAATAATAATATCTATGTCAATGTAGTCTTTGAATACCATATCTTAAATAATATTATGAATTCTTTAAACATAGGAAGGATAACAGGTGCCTAGATTATGCTTATGCAATGATGTCCAAAGATTACAAAATAAGATCTTCTCACAATAAAACTTATATATGTATATAACTTACACATATAAAAACTTATGCATATATAAGACCTTATAGAGAAAACAAGTTTAGAAAAATAGGTTATATAAAAAATTATTTTAAACACTTAAATATATCTATATTGACTAAAAACCAATTACATACTAAAGAAAATACAAATATTTTACATATGTTATTTATTCCTGATTTGCACTATGGCTTATTTATATTAAGATTCAGATACTGACAATATTTTTTCATGATCTATAATCTCTAATACTGGCACTGATAACAGCTTTAACATAGAAAGAAAATATTTTCAGCTTAAAGATTCAGGTGAGCCTTCATTTTTCATATTTTAAAGGATTTTCACATTCAGATTAGTCAACATTTCATCCTAAAAATAGGGACTTTGGTAAGCTAATTAACTATTGCTTAAAGAACATGACAGATGATCACATGAAATAGAATTTTTTTTTCTCCATAAGGATTGAGCACCTCCTAAGATTTCATTGTACCCATTTATCATTCTGATATATCAGGCAACTCTTAACTGAAAGTTTGCTCTTAATATGTAATTATGAAGTAGATTTAACTATCATCTTGATTGTTTTTAGAACAATATAGAAGAGTTGGCTTAATTAATACACCCTGAAGATTGATTAGAAGAATGTGTTCCCTCGAAGTAAATTTTGAAATACTAGAACTGCTGATCTTGCCAATTAATAAGTTTGCTATATGATGCATCAATTTTCAGTGTGTCCTTTGTTGGCATTTTTCTGTACTTTCTATCCTCTCTGTGGCAGTGGAATGACTTCTCACATGTCATTTGGCAAGAAAAGGCAAGTCTCACTTGGACAAGGAGCCTAAAATTCCAACTATCCAATGCTTGATGCCAGGAAGTTCCATTTTGTTCATGCCTTTTCCACACTTTCAATTAATGTCTTTCATATTTTCCCCAAATCCCAAATCCCCGGTAGATGGTCTCCTCTTCTACATCACAGAGAAAATAGAAACCATCAGATGATAATACCATCAATTTCCTGTTACCAAAGACCAATATTCCCTCATCTCCTCATGCATCTTTATTATAGTTGAAGAAATATCCTCTGAATCCCAAGTTCTCATTCTGCCTCAGTGATGTCACTTTTCCAATAATTCTTGCTCTTTTCCCATCTTCAACATTTAAACATGCTCATGTCTCTCTTATATCTTTGCATTTCCTGTTTTGACCTCATATTTCACTGTAGTTATCTTCTTTACTTCATGATTAAATATCTTGAAAGAGTCTTCTGATTTACCATCTGCTTCTCTTCACAGTGCTGCACCATCAATTTGGCACTTTTCATGCCAATGCCATTTTTACCTTTCTGCTCTAAATCCAATGCTTATCTCTTTACCCTTAACTGATATTTCCACAACATTCTCTCCATTGTTCATGCACTCTGTGAATATTCTGTTATCTGCCAAGACACATTCTCCTGAACTTTCTCCTACTAATTTGCCTGCTATTTCTCACTTAGCATTTTTTTTTTTTTTTTTAATATTGAGGTTTCCTAGATTTAGGTCCTATCCCACTGCTCTTCTCATTTGACAAATTTACTTTGGGTGATTCTGCTTACTCCCATGACTTCAGTTATTAACCTTAGACTTTTGTGACTATTAATCGTAATTCTCCAACACAAATTTTATTTCTAAATTCCTGATCACTATAACTAATTGCCTCCTGAAAATCTCTACTTGCTTGAATTGCAGGTATTTACAGTTCACCATCTCCAAATATCATAAAGCAGCCTCCAAATACAAAGCAAAATAAACGCCCCACCAGAAAACTGAAAACTCAAATGGTAATGGAAAATTTTGATAGCAAAATAGAATTAAGATGATTTTCCAAGTTTGATTTAAAAAGCATAAAAATATTACAAACTTAAAGGGGAACCAATTATATATTCAGAGAAGGAAAGAAAAATCGTATATAAAGATAATATTTTATGTAAAAATAAAAAAAAACTACAGAATTTGTTCAATAAGAAATTTAGAAGCACAACAAAAACCCAAATGATCTTATAATTTTCAAAATAAATTGAACCAGTCGTTTCATATTTTATGTCCTATAAAATACTATCATAGTCATAAATACCATTTTTCATAAGTTTTCCAATCATCAGGGACATGCTCTAACTCATATTTATAAAGCTTGAACAAACTTGATTCTAAAGATTGGGGTGCCTGGGTGGCTCAGTGGGTTAAAGCTTCTGTCTTCGGCTAAGGTCATGGTCTCAGGGTCCTGGGATCGAGCCCCGGGTCGGGCTCTCTGCTCAGGGGGGAGCCTGCTTCCCCCTCTCTCTCTGCCTGCCCCTCTGCCTACTTGTGATCTCTCTCTCTCTGTCAAATAAATATATAAAATCTTTAAAAAAAAAAAAAGACTTGATTCTAAAGGTAATGAGAACAGTATAAGAAAATTTAAAAACTACACTTACTGATGCAAAATTCTAAACAAAATATAAGCCTAAAAGAATAAAGCAAAATAGATTACCATGAAATAGGCTTAGGTCAACAATACTGACCTGGTTTAACACTGGAAAATTATTTTTTTGTTTTTATTATATCTTTTATTTGCAAACTTCCAACAAATAAAAGATTAATGGTTAAAAATAGCAATCCTATATCCTTCCAGCTTTAGGAACTAATAGGACTTTTTATCAGACCTGTCATTTTTTTTTCTTTCCAGTTTTATTGAGGCATAGTTGAAAAAAACCCTTATTTTTGGTACAAAATAATATCAGTATTACTATAAAAGCAAAGCTCTTATTTTTAAAGTGTACTATCTATTAAATAATATATAATTCTATATGTTATATGTGTAAATCTGTGTAATCTGGAAATAGAAGGGAAATCTCTTAATTGGATAAAGGTTATCTGCAAGAATCCCACAGCAATATTACTTTACATGGTGAAATATTTCAAAATGGTAACATTAAATCAAGAATAATATAACAGAAACTGCTACCATCACTTCACTTCAAAATTTTATTTCATGACCAATCCAATTATAAAGAGAATGAGAGAAGGAAGTTTTGAGGACTATCAGGAAGGTAAGTATATGATTTGATCCTCTATTTTAAATACCAAGAAAGTAAATATTATATATATTATATATACATATATAGTATTACAGTGTATATATACATAAATAGTATTATAGCTTATAGCTATAGGAGTTTAGCTAGCGTTCTTTACAAGTCAATATGCTAAGACCAATTGCCTTTCTACACATCAAGAATAGCTGGATAGTATAAGTTTTCACATTCTTGAGAAGAATGTATAAACACAAATGTGTACAAGACTTTAATGGGAAAATAAAAACTAAGGGAAACAGTAAAGAAGACCTAAATCAATGGAAATATATGCACACTAAAAGATTGGAAGACTCATTATATTAAAGATAAAAATGATCTATAAGCTGATATATCGATTCTAAAATATTCCAATGAAATTTTCAACAGGTATTTTGTAGATTTTCAAAAGCATGTAATCAAATATATATGGAAAGGCAAACACTCAAGATTAGAAAAAATGAATGATTTTTTTTTTTAAATACATTTCCTGAGATGAACAGGGAAAATCTGCCCCAGCAAATATCAAAACATTTTTAAAAAGGATGTATGTAAGATACTATGATATTACTTCAGGAGTTTCTTTTTAAAGAACTAGGAACAGAACATAGCTCTAATTACTGAATGAAGATGAAGTGCAGATTAGTAGGAAAATTTACAAAATATTTAATAAGTCATGTTGGGGTGACTGTGTATCCACACAGATATAAAATGATATAGGTCTTTCACATTCAAAAAAAGATTCTTGGTAAATTAAATATGTACATGTGAAATACAATAAGTTAAAAATCTTTATAGGTCTTGGTTCTAGATAGCATAATATTTCTTTTAAAAATATAATAACCAAAAAGAATAAAAAACAAAGTTGTTAAATTGCTATGCATAAAAATCAAGGCACAGCTAGAGAAAATTAAATGGCAGTTGTCAAATTGGTAGAAGATACTTTTACTTACATATGACCAATGGGAGTGGGGGAACACAAATTATATTTATTTTAATTTATTTAGTCATATATGTGGGAAATAAGGAAATCTAAATATTTATTTATTTGTTTGTTTATTTATTTATTTATCCCCTCTTAGTTTTAAGTTTTATACACAAAACTCTATAGAAAATTGGCAAAGTACATGAATAGGCATTTAAAAAATGTATCCATGTATGGTCCATAAAAAATTAAAATCTATATTTTTCTCCAGAGAACTTATAACTACTGTTTTGGTAGGTGCTAGCAAGGCAATGGACAATTCAGTAAGTTGAGGAGAGAAGTTTGTGTGAGCCCTTGAAGATCTGATACGTGTGTTCCTGGCACACATACAACTTTGCTCTTATGGCTGTTTTAACATAGGCATTAAAGATCAAGAAATTAGATTCAAATCCTACACATTTAATTTGACTTTTCTAACAACAGAAGCTCATCATAAATTTAAGAGTATAAATATGTAAACTTCTATGGGATCTTCTTCCATATTGTCCACGCTTGTCATTAAAAAAGCAAACATACTGCAACATATTTCATTTTCCTTTCATCATACAGCATTCAGCTGACTGATTAATTTATTTCTATGTGTCTCTTTCAAATAATTTTCTAAATCTATGTAAGTAAGTCCAGTACAATAAACTTATACCTTCAGTGTCTCTTATACTAGACTAGCTGGATTACATTTTCATCAACTATGGCTGTCATCTAATCATGACAAACTCAACCTTGACTAATCAGAATTGGGGCGCCATTATTCTTTTGATTATATATATTGTTTCTTGTTGTGCCTTCCTTCACCTACTTAAACGTAAGAAATATTATGTACTAAATGTTTATGTCCAAAACTTATGTTGAAATTCCAATCCCCAAAGGGAGTGAAATTGGAGATAGGGCCTGTGAGAAGATGATAAAAGCTAAATAAGGTCATAAGGTTGAGGCCTCTAATCCAATAGAGCTGGTGCCCTTGTGATAAGGAGAAGAAACACCAGAGCTCTCTCTGTCATGGGAGAACACAGTGAAAAGGAGGCCATCTAGAAACTAGGAAGAGTTCTCACTAGGCACAGAACTAGCTGACACCTTGATCTTGAACTTCCCAGGTTCTAGATTTGTGAAAAATGACTTCCTATTATTTAAGATATCCAACCTATGGTATTTTGTTATGACAGCCCAAGCAGAAAAATATAGTGACTACTTGATTGTTTTTCTTTTTTTTTTTAAAGATTATATTTATTTATTTGAGAGAGAGGAGTAGGGAGAGGGAGAAGCAGACTCCCTGTTGAGCAGGGAGCCCCACGTGGGGCTCGATCCCAGGACTCCTGGATCATGACCTGATCTGAAGACAGACACTTAACAGACTGGGCCATCCAGATGCCCCAGAGTACTTAATTTTTTAAAAAAGGAATAGGTCAGTTATAAGCATCTACAGAGAGATATAACTTAGTCATTCTAGTAACTTGAAATAAAATTAAGACAACTTTATATGCATTAAAAACCTTTCCAAAGTACAATTTTAGGAGGAAAAATCAGGGAATGGAAAACAGTATATTAATATTTGCACAGAAAATTAATACATATATTCATAATATGTCCCTGGAAGGATATCCAAAAACAGTTCCTGTCTCCAGGGAGAGAATCTGCATAGTCAAGAGACAAAGCAGGGAGAAGTTCTCACACTCTATTCTTCTCTAACTTTTATTTCTTTTCCATGTGAATGTAGAGTTCACTCAAAAAGGTTAAGCTACATAAAATTAAAAGGATTTTTTTTTTTGTATAGACACGACCATGTAAATGTTACATATAGCTATCATTATCACATTTTACAAATAAGCCAGAATATAATTAATTCAATAACTTCATCTCACAGACATAAAGCATATGTATCTAACTTTCGTAGGTCCTGGAGAATCAAGCACACTAGAAAATCTGTATCCTCAGGAAAAAACAGTCCAATAGAAGATTATTCGAAAGCCAACAAGTAAATCCCAATATTAATTCAGCAGATGTGGAATACATGTAGCAAGACTTCAAATACTCTATTTGGGAAAAAAGTATTGGTATGAAATAAAAATGAATTAGACCCCAAAGAAAACCATAAATATTAAATACACAATCAATGCAGTTGTTTAAAATACGGCTGAGGATGCACTTATTAAACATTTAGTATCCAAACAAAACTTGCTGTGTCTATTAACTGTACTAGTCTGAGTTCAATGGAATTTATGGAAAAATTATAAAAGTCATTAAGAGACTCATAAGATTTAAGAAGATGAATGTAAGAAATTCTCTTTTCTTTGAAAGCCTAATTATATAAAATTTTTAAAATGAAACCTTATAATGGTAGGAAAATTTTTAAACAATTAGTGTTTCTAAAGTCTTCACATTGTATTCTCTAAAGGAATCAAATAAAATCTGATCCTGTTCTGTTGTTTGAATGTTACAGTTTTGTATAAAACTAAAGCTAAATGTGATAGTCCCTATGAAGAGGTATGACAAATGATCAAATACAAATTTAACCTTGATTCCATTACATTATACAGGGCTACTATTTCAAATTAATACAGCTAATGCACTAACTAGAAATTTATAGTGTTAGATACTTCAGCCTAAGATTTTAAGTGTCATGTCTCTCCCCAATAGAGATATTAGAGGCCATTTTTACACTGAGGTAAGCCGGAACTACAGATAATATATTAATATCCCAATATTTCAACCTGTAAGCATTAAAACATCATCTAATGAATTTTGTGGTTAAATATAATTGGACATATTTTAATCTTTTCAATTGCAATGAGTAATTTTGATACTTTATTTGAAATTTTTAAAAACTGAATTTTTCATGATTACTTAAAGAATTATCAACATAATTAGAAATTAATATATATTATTAATAGCTTAATCAAAAAGATAGTAAATTCATATGGGACTTCTTTGCAACTTCACTGTGGATCTAATCAACAATATTTCATTTAGCCACTGCCTTCTCCCACCCCATCCCATATATATATATATATATATATATATATATATATACACACACACATATATATATACATATATACATATATATATATATACACACACATATATATACATATATACATATATATACATATATATATACATATATATACATATATATACATATATACATATATATATACATATATATATATACACATATACATATACACATATATATATGAAGAGTAGCTCATGTGAACTAGGACTGACTCAGGAATAGTTTTAGGGACATGTGATTGAAAAGGTGCTATACATAAAAGGAGACTCTCTGAGTTTACTCTACACCAATTATTTTACTACAGGCTACTTGCAACTTAGCCAATTCAAACAAATATCAAGGACATATTAGTCCTGTTTCTATACAATCGAAAAATAATAAATAAAGATTTTTAAACTATATAGACCAGAATTATTCTTAAGTAGGTGTCAGAAATGTCAGAGTAAAGATCTGCCAAGGAAAGATAATAATTACCAATCTGCAATGCTAGATGTGCCAGTCAGTGAGGGAAACAATGATGTTGTTTCACAAAGCTTTCTTGGAATCTTTTATGTTATTGTTAATTACTTTGCATAAATTCTATGAACTTGGTTCTTTAGGGGTACTCCTATTAACCAAAAGTATTACTTTTTATTTATACAAGTAAATAAATATTTTCACTTAGACAAAAGATGTGTACATATTATGCTCTTATTAGCAAAGTTAGTAAATGTTAAAATATTAAAAATACAATAAACTGTATTAAAGTACTTTTATTAGCGAAACAAACTGGTCGTATCTCTAATATTATGTATATAGTATGTCAGGCTTTTTATGCACTATTTGCTTCCTTTTGGTGATTTTTTTCATAAGGCTTTCAAAATCTAAAAGCTTGAAGATACTTGATCTTTTACTAGTATTTCAATGGAAAGTACCTATGAAATTACTTTATTTGTACAAATACTTTGTTATCTCACAGACTTGTGGAATTACGTATTAAGACATTGCTAATACTGCCTACTAGGGAACTTAATAAACAGCACCTTGGTTTTAAGATTCTCCAATAAATTTTTAAATTCTCCTTCAGAGGTTTATAGAGCTTGGGCAGCTTAGATTTCAAAGAATAAAAACCAAATCTCATGTTAACTGTATTCATTTTTGCATACCAATTTGTGCCATGCAAATGTGCAAAACTAATTTCACTTTAAACTGAGAAAGCTAAATGATACTTCCCTATCATTGAAAAGAATACTAAAAATGATCTTTCTCCACCCTCAACATATGCAAACACAGTCTTCCAGCACCATCAACACACCAGCATGATTATTGTAGAAAGAAAGGACTCCATTTGGGCTATTTCAACAAAGTGATTTGTTATTCTTGGAATATCACAACCAAGTAAACTGGAAGACTCTGTGCACACAAAGCATATTACATCTGGAATAGATGGAAGAGAAAGACCTCTAGGAAATTTTACACTTATTTTATGGACAATTTCTTTTTCTCTTTTTGAATATGCAATTATATAAAAATGTGTACTCCTGCTATTCAACTTGGACATTTTAATTATAATAACAACAGCTGATATGACAATAGTGTACTACTTCATTTAAACATAATATTGGCTAAAGGACTGTATTATTGATTCCCACATTAAAGTTACAAAAATGAAAGAATACTGAGTTTACACAGTGTTTTTAAAAATTAATTAATTAATTAAGTAATTAATTAATTTGAGAGCGAACAGAAGTGGGGGATGGGGGAGAGGGGTAGGACCCTGAGATCATGACCTGAGCCAAAGTCAGATGCTTAACCAACTGAACCACCCAGGCACCCCAAGTTTACATAGCTTTTAAGTGACAAAAAAAAAAAAAAAATAGAATCTAAGGTCTCTAACTCAAAAGTGGTTGTTTGTTATAGCATACTGTCTACAATCCTTTTCATTCTTTTTTGCTTCCCTTTCTAGAGGAAAATATAGGTTAAAATACTCTAGATGTAAAGTGGAGGCTCAATTCTATTTATTTTAACACTATTTTCTCTTACACTAATTTGCCATAATAGCAATTTTATAAAGGAGTATTAAATATGAAAGTTTAAGAGATAGTTTACATTTATGATAGATTTATGTTAAAATTGCAGTAAGGCAACTACTATACTTCTCCTTCAGTATAGATTATTTTCTACTAATGGCCAGTGCTTGACTGCTGTGTCACAGTCACCTAAAGGATTCAAAAACTAAAAGAAAAAAGGCAATTCTGATCGTGTTCACCTATAAAGCCTCATTAGTTCCTTGACTGCTGTTTCACTTGAATAACTTCAGAGTCCTATTTACATTAACCTCTCCACAATTTAAGATTAATAACCACACACACACAAAAGTGGACCTTCAACTGCCAAAAAATCAACCACCAATATATTAATAACATGAACCCACTGCTATAATGGCCTGAAGTGGTCACTCTGTTCAATAATTAATGCAATTGGGTTTTACTATTCTTGTCTTTGACTGAAGGAGTTACTGTTAAGATACAAGTAGATTTCTATTCATAGTCAACCACATAAGTTAACAATATTATATTTGGTTTTATGTTTTACACAAAAGATAATTTTGATGGATTATTAATATCTTGTGAGTATATTACTAAGAATAAAAGTATAATTTCAGACTGCAGAAGGTAGAAATGGGACAGAAAACTTCTTGATCTTGCTTACATACTAAAAGTAGGAAGTGTATCTCAGCCAGGTGTGCCAAATAGAGAAGAGAATAATAGAGGACTACCAGCCACTTCTGTTGACTACTCTGTCTCTAATTAGCTATGTGGGTTTAAATAACTCATATAATATCTCTGCATTACAGTCCTACCACCTGGAATGTAAGGTATGGTTTTAGATCTTTCGTTCTTTACTAGAACAATTTACCTCCATGAGACATCTAGCAAGACATCTTTTTGGTATTACAAAAGGGCTGGTGTGGGGTCAGGTGGGAGCCGCTCACATCTAATAGGTGAAGCTACCAATGCTGCTAAAGGTTCTACACTACTCAGGACAGCCTCACACAAAAAAAGAATTATCCAGTCTGTCGTTCTGAGATTGAGAGACTCTGGATTAGATGGTATTTATGATCTGTATATCAATGATTTTAGGCTGGATTCCTTAAATTCTGCATCAGAGAGTAGAGCAAAGGGCTGGCATGACTCTTTACCAATTAGCTGTGTTTTTATTGCTGTTGTTTTGTCAAACCAAAGGTTTTCTTCTTTTTTTAATTTAAAGTAGCCAACATATAGTATATCATTAGTTTCAGATGTAGAGTTCAATAATTTATCAGTTGTGTGTAACATCCAGTATTCATCACATCACGTCCCTTCCTTAAATTAAATCAGCGACTTTAAGATCAAAACTTTTCTGCCAGAATCTCTATAAAATAACTTCAGGTTAATTATTCTTTGGAAGTACTACCTTAAGGCTAATCTTCCACCTTCCAGTGTGAAGTCTGTATTCCTTTTCAAGTTTTATAATTTATATTTATTCAGTCTTACAAAAAATGTATCTCATATTACCATAGAACTGTAATATGAATATTATGGTTAATACGTATTATATGCATTTTTATAATCTGCTTCAAATTATTTCTAAAATGTGAATAATATGTCTATCTTTCACATACACAGACACAAATACCACTTACTTATAAATATATATTAAGAATTAAGCACTATAGAAAGATATACATATGCATATCTCTGTATACATATGTAAAATATGAAACTATATTTTTGAGATATACTGACCTATTAATATCCCCTTGTGGAGATTTTATACACATACACATACATATATACACACGATATTTGATTTCACTCCTTTATCTCTGTCCCCAAAATATGTCGTTTATAATGTTCAATAAAAATATAATTTTATTCAAATTATATTTGTATCTCCTGTTTCTGTTCACAGCTCTTACAGAATATTTTATAAAATAGAAATGTTGCCTGTTGCTATTTCCTTTACTGAAATTCTAAATTTGAAATAGTCTAAAAACCACCAGGAAAAGGGAAAAAATGCCTCTAATTTCTTAGCAAATGTTTAGAATAAAACATTACTTTCATAATTCAAGAGTGCTAAAATGTAAGTACATGAAATGGCTCACAGTGGGAAATAAATGTATAAACACTTACATAAGCCATTGCATTTGATCATTTTCAGTATTTACTGGGGTTATACCTCTTTTGAATGATTATTACTAATTTATTCATCTCTTTGACAAAGCACAATTCTTTATTTAAATGAATGAACAAAGGAAATAACATAGACTGGCTCGTTTTCATGGATGACTGAAGGAATTGAGGACTCTCTTCAAAAATCCTCAGTTCATGAATGTAGGTTGTATAAAACCAGATGGGTAATGTCAATAAGAAACAATGTACATTAGAATATTTACAAAATAAGGAGAATTATTCTTCATATAAAGAATTTGAAGTTAATAAAAATAATGTTATAGAAGTACATAATACAATGAAATTGAGTATCATTTCAATTACAGTTTTTTTTTTTAAGGTTTTATTTATTTATTTGACAGAGAGAGAGAAACAGCAAGAGAGGGAATACAACCAGGGGGAGTGGGAGAGGGAGAAGCATGCTTCCTGTTGATCAGGAAGCCTGATGCGGGCCTGATCCCAGGATCCTGGGATCATGACCTGAGCCCTAGCCAGATTCTTAATGACTGAGCCACCCAGGTGCCCCTCAATTACTGTTTTTAATGTACTTTTTGAAGTAGAAATATTACCATACCCTTTCTTATAATGAGAGGACAATTTAAAAATCTTTTCAGAACATTAAGGTTATCTTGTATATGAGACTACATTCACATGGCTGTATATTGTTTCAATGATGAATGTATGATACTTAGAAAAAATACTTTATTATACAGGGAGATTTTAATAACACTAAACTATATGAGAATCTTAATACAATTTTTGTCCCAAGAGCTAAAATAAAAGCTTATTTTTATTTTTTACTTCTCTTACAGGGGAAAATGTTAAAAGATTTAATAACTACTCAATATGAATTAGCCTCTTAATAAACTATTCTTTTAGAAGGAGAATCAATATTTAATTAACAATTCAGGGTTATGCTGTCAATCCATTATTTGGGTTTTTTGTTATTGTTTTTATTTTTTTTCCAGGTTCTATTTTGGGAAGATCTAGATAGAGTTCCTTGATGACTCTTCAGGAGGGTCTGCATTAGAAAGAATTGGAAAGAGTTTGGTTGGATGCAGCATCCCCATCCTGCTCTAATACAAACAATTCTTCCTATAACTGTATACATCCTGAAACTATGAAGAAGATTTTGACTAAATACATTTATAGAACAACAAAAAAACCGTAGAGAATTTAATATAATGATATGTTCTGCTGTTACACTGATCTCTTGGCAAAGTAATATAAAATAAGAATTAAAAATAAAATTTGTTATTAAATGTTATAATTTCATAACCACAAGAGGCAGCTTGTGAAATACTAGAGATAAGGGTGTTCTGGTTTAAGTAACACAGCCAATGTACAATAAAAGGAGTATTCTTCAATAGAGAATATAACTGCATTTCTTTAACTTGTGGTTTTTATCAAAGGTAAAAGTGATTTAAAAGAACTGTGGTACATTTGAACAGAAATGTACACTTTACAGTGATAGGTTAAAACAACTGAAGAAAATGTGTTGGGAAGTATGGTTAGTCCTTCTGCTAGATAAGAACTGCATTTAAAAAGTTAAGGAAATGTAATTTTGATAGAAAATATGTCTTACTAAGGGGAATAAAGAACTTTTAATGTACAAGATAGATCAACTGCCTATTGGGTACCCTGTGTACATCTGTCAAATTTTATTATAGGAAAGCCTAAATTGAGGCATTACAATTTCTAATATATGCACGTTTTTCTTTAGTGAAGATCCTTTTTATTTTCTAATAAAACACCTTGGCAATTTAGTACATTTTTTCCTTATATAATAAGTATCATTTAAAATTCAAGTTCTACGGGCACCTGGATGGCTCTGTGGGTTAAGGCCTCTGCCTTTGGCTCAGGTTCATGATCTCAGGGTCGTGGGACCTAGCCCTACATCCGGCTCTCTGCTCAGCAGGGAGCCTGCTTCCCCCTCTCCTTGCCTGCCTCTCTGCCTACTTGTGATCTCTCTGTCTCTGTCAAATAAATAAATAAATAAATAATCTTAAAAAAAAAAAATTCAAGTTCTGAATTTCTTCACTCTAAATACATGCTTTTCTGTTATTTTCAAAGCCTACAGGAAATGATTACTAGAATTGGAGTGTTTAAATACAAAATAGATTGAAGTTTACAGATAATATTCTACCTACATTACAGATTACTATTGAGAGGATGATTCTGAGAGCAACATTTGATAAGACTAAGCATGCAACTTATTTACATTGCAGGGCAATGTGTGTGGCTATATGTTATACTATTGGGCTAATTTCATTATTAATTGGAGTGTCCCAAAAGGTTCTAACACGAATTTTAATGTGATGGTTTTAAAGGGCCAAAATAAGCCTTTCTATTGGGATGATGCTATATGGAACTAAGAATTAAAAAGAAGACACAGGAGGGCTAACTGTAAACCTTCATTTAAAGGTAAAACCGAGCATATTTTAAATTGTACAAACAATTTTACATCTTTAAAGTTTGTGACAGGTATAAGTTTGTGTCAGGTATACTGTAAGTTTGTGTCAGGTATAACTAACCCATTGCATTTGCAGTTTTACAAAATAAGACATGTGGATAAAGTTCTAATGATTTGAAATTACTCAACTTTCATCATCAAAATTAAAGGAGGCAGAGTGATGGCTTAATCATCTCGAACTTGAAGTGTAAATCATTCAGGGAGTGGTGTCCAGCTGGTTATTTACTTTTCCCTCAAAAAACGACTGAGAAAATGGTGTTGAAATTCACTGTAAAAAGATGTTCAGAGGAATAATTTTGGGATAATGATTAAGCACTGAAAAACCTGATCCAGAAGAGAATTAAAGTTATGAAATTAGATAATAAAATTTCCTCATGGCATCATCACATATCATCTACCAAATAGTCTCAACTTATTTTCTCTAAACTGTACGTTACTTGGATTGTCACATTTGTTTTTGTTTTCTTTTCATTTATGTCATAAATATCCAATTCATCTAACATTTTCACTTTTTTTGATCTCACAAATCATTATTCTTATTGTGCTACATACTATAAATTGAAGATGCTAATGTAAGGAAAATGATGTCGCTTTGTCCTTAGAGATAACTCCAGATTTAGGTCCATCTTATGGCTGAGAAGGTATCTGCTGAGCCTCTCACAGTCATGGAGAGGGTAGAAGCAGTTTTATGTCTTCGAGGTCCTAGCAAATTGGCATCAATCACATTCATTTGTCTTTTCCTTCACTAATTTCTTTTAAGCTATTTTGAAACCTTTCTCTTGTCCATACTGTGTCTTGGCATTCAAAATATAGTGTTTCCAGACACTCAGGATTGTACAAAAAAAGGGAAAAGAAAGAAAGAAACAAAGAAAGAAAGAAAGAGAAAGGGAGGGAAGGAGGGAGGAACAAAGGAAGGAACTACTTGCTAGTGAGAAAATAATGAGACTCCCATTTCTCAAAGTAAGATCATTCCTGTATTTCTGGCAAAGTGAAGAGCTCTTCCAAGAAAATTGACACATTTGTATAAAAAGAAACAAAATTGATTTATTATAAGTATGTGTCCTTTGCAGAATTATATAACCCTTAAACCTCAAAATCTGCAGATGTCATGTTAAAGTACTAAAGAGGGATCTTACATAACTCTGTTGTTATTGATATATTGATAGGATACACACACACACACACACACACACACACACACACTAAACTTTCTTTTTAAAGTAAACATATGATCTGGGTGGTAAGTAAATTACTTTGTAACTTTAAAAATCACTAAAGTAACTTTTTTTCAACCACGTGAGCTTCTCAGATGATACCAATTTTCCCATAAAAGTTTCTACTTCCATTTCCTCACTTTCTGATAAACTTTACTTTCTCCTTTCTCAGATCACTCCAATTTCTAGTAACCTAATTGCTAAGTGGAATGGCCTCTTCTTCATGCCCTTTGACTTAGAGCAAGGTTTGCTCATATTGACCACCTCCGCATAGAAATTGATCCTTAATCCTTATAGATGGTATTCCAGGCACATTGTGCACTTTTTCCAACCTTCAATGCACCAGACTCTCTCTCACAATGTGTTCTGACCAGAAATACTGCTTTGAATTCTTCTCATGTGACTCACTGTTCTTCTCAGTGCCCACTCTCAGACTGTTTCTTCAGTCTGCAATTGTTCCTTCCTTCTTTACTTTCAGCTGAAAGCCCATTTCTATTTCAGTATCTAAATACTCTCCTCTTTGACATATGCCCTCTCACACACTCAAATACACACAACTTAACACCTATCTGCACATAAGTATGCACACTCCACATCTTCAGGCAAAAATAGTCGATTCTTCTCTTGAGTTTTGCTTGTATTCTCACATAGAAATCTGTGTGCTTATAAAGTGTATATGTATTTATTTGTTATATGTATATGCACGTGTGTATATTATATGTTACATATTGTGTATGCAATATATTTGCTACAAACATTACACATATTCGCTGCTGAGCAGGGAGCCCTACATCTGGCTCAAGCCCAGGACCCTGAGATCACGACCTGAGCTGAAAGCACACTGAGAAAGCAGACTGAGAAAGCAAACTGACTTAGCCACCCAGGCACTCCTGTTTTAGTTGTCTTTATAAAAAGTATCTATCAACTGCTTAACAACTGTTATTTTTTTTAAATGATTTCTTAAATATGCAAAAAGGTATCGCACATAGACTCACTTCATAGAAATTAGCTATTTAATTTAATGACACGTAAGATATGCTATTTGCCCAACTTTACCAAAAATAGTCACTACATTTTCTGTCCAAATAACGAATGGCAGATGAAACCTTTAGCAAAGGATGTCTAATTGTATTTATTCTGTCATTATATCTGGATAACATCCTTCCATTCCTCTCTCCCTGCCCCTGTCTCTTTCATGCCCTCCCCACACACACGCCTCGAACTCCTATCTTGGTCCTTGTATTTCTCTCTCCCTCTCTCCATTTTCTTTTTCTTAGACTATCTGAATTTAGTTCTATTGATAATTTCCTGATCAGTCAGAACATTCCAAACATGTCTACCATGGGATACTAATTTTCTGAGCCATAAGCCTTATTAATTGAAAAGCTGTAAAATTTTCCTGAAATTCCTCAAAGGTCAGATTAAATAGAGAATGTTTGGGAATGGTGTTGTTTATGGGGCTTTGTTTTCCTCCAAACTGCCATGAAAATTTACACCATTGGAGTTTGCTTATTACTAGGGACTAGTTTTTGTATTTATGGGGCCCAAACAGTATTATCTCTCTGTATTTTCTAGGCAACCGCCTGGGTGTTTGTCTCAATCATTGATTTGCTTTTTAAAAATGCTATTTGAGCTATACACATGAGGGAAAAAAGTTCTAGTTCCTGACTGGGGAATGAAAATGCATTCACCCAATAAGCAAAAGCATACAGCATGATACATTCTGAGTTACATTATGAATTATGCCATGTCTGCAGGCACTGAGGGATTTTCTTGCGTGATAATTTCCTGCTCTGTCTCGGTTACTCAGGCAGCACTTACGTATCATGTAGAATCTGAATATGAGTTCCAGTCCCATGGCTACCTCTTGTTATTGCTGCCTCTGACTTTTCCTCCTCCCCAACTGTCATCTATTGCTTGAGCAATCTACCGGAGCTAACAAACTTTCTTGCATCTGACGTTGATATATGTCTAAGATATGGAAAAACTCTTAAAACTTTGTAAGCAAACAAACCAAGCCTTGTTTTACTGTGTAGTTTTACTGTGCTGCCATGTGCTCATGTGTTTAAATGTCAATAGGAGTAATTTTAATCATCACTTGCAATATTTTAAATTAACATTTATGATACTTTTGAGAAAATATTCAGTATATGTTACTTTCAGTATCCTTTGATATACTTATTAACAATATTAAAATTGAAATATTAACCCAACAAGAGTCGTTTAACTGTTAAAGCTTTTTTTTTTCCCTTTCTTATCTAGGCATCTATTTCTGTTCAATTGTTGATACGTCTAAATATAAACTTACAAATCAAGGATTTGCTTGGCTTCTGAAAAAAGAAGTCAAGATTTTTTTCCCAAAGCCAATTACAAATTACATATGGATTTATTGTCATGTTAAAAGCCCACATTATTATTTTTAGGAATTTACTAATACTTAAGAAACCAAACTAGACTGTATACTATTTATAATTTTTAAATGAAATCTTCAAAAGTACATAACATTAATATGTCTAATGTATCAGAGAAACATGTTAAATTTTTCTTTGATCATCATGGTCCATCTTTAAACTTTGGTTTGAGGGTTTTTTGTTTTTTTTTTAATTATGTCATTTCTGGAGTCAGTTATTTTAAATATATCTCATTAGAAAATTTGGAAAGCACATGGCTGAGAAAACATATGGCAAAGTGAACTAAAAGTGTGCTGGGAATTTTTAAGTATATAACAAAGAAAAAATTATGTCACCATAGTAGATGCTGAGTTTTATTTTTTTCTCTTACATTTCCACTTTGCTGTTAAGTGGGTTCATGAAAATTGTTCTGACCAAAGAGCACAGGCAAACAAGACAATTGTCAAATTCAGGCAAAAGCAAAGGAAAAGAAGGCTGAAACATTCCAGGTGTCTATTCTTTTGCCACAGCAACCAAGGAAGTAATGTACTGCGTATGGTAGAACTTCCATCAACCTAAGGCAGAATTACATACTGCTCACAAAAGACAAGCATGTTAGCAAAGAATCCCTTATTGTGTTTTTACCCAAGTAAACTGAAGACTATTTTGATCTACACAATGATATATCACAGTTTTTTTCCTTCCCCAAGTCTTGTCAAGTGTGCCTTCTAAATCTATCTTGAATCTATTATTGTCTCTTAATCAATTATTCCCTCTAAGTGCCCAGCGCTCTGAACTCCTAATTTGCACTGAACTGCATATAATGCAACAAAGAATGAGCATCCAAAATTTTTGGAAATAATCATCTTTCTTTTCAAAGAGTAACATTAGAAACAGAATGGTTTGGTAACTATATAACTTATTTCTTTCATTGATGTGAACAGAGTAAGTCTAAGAACAAGTATCGAGATCACCCTTTTATTTTTTATTTTATTTTTAAGATCACCCTTTTATAAGAGAAGGTGTGTATGACATAATTCCTCCTTTCCAGACATCATTCTCTGCCATGTCACATCCATCTCATGCAACAACCCCTCCACCCAGTTTTTCCCACAAGGTGGAACTATTTGACCTATGTGGTCCTGTTCCTAATGACTATTTACTTCATCTGTGTGTGTGTGTGTGTGTGTGTGTGTGTGTGTGTGTGTGTGTACACATATGTGTCCTTTCCATAAGGTGGGGGATCATATTGGAAGGGTCACTAAAATTAGAATGAGTACAATGCATCTTTGACCAAGGTCTTTATCTACAAATCAGATTGATTGATTGATTTATGCATACATTCTTGGCTACTCTCATTCTTTTTGTTGAAAGAATGCAAACCGTGCCATATTTCTAGTTTCCCTCTTCCCTCTCTAACTCCATCTCTCTCATTTTATTTGTTTTCTTATTTTTCTTCTTTATTCTAAAGCTCTGACTAGCTTTTCTGAAACTCTGAATAATGAAAAGTTTTCTCTTATGTTAACTAGTTTAATCTCTTTGATTATATAGTCCCACACATTAGATGCATATACAATTCCTTCTGTCTGAAATAATTTGTCCCCTTGTTTTTTGCCTGGCTATGTACTACTCATTCTTTAGATCTAAGCTGAAATATCCTTTTACGGTGGAAAAATACCCCGTATCCCATCTATGTTTGATCTAGCAGTTATATATTCATATTTTGCATTCTTAACATTCTTAAATATAATTATTTGTGTATTTTATAAGGAATTCTGGTATCCACTATTAAGTTGTCAGTTACATAAAAATAAAGTTATAAATGTCATGTTTCATGGTCACTAACATATCTCTAGTCACTACCAAGCACAATGTTATGATGAGCACATATTAAGTGCATGTAAACATATGAAATATTATTACAGTACTTCAAACTCAAAATTTTGAAAATTATATGTTAATTATAATAACACCCAGCATGACTATGCCAATTTGTATAGTTATGCTACCTACTAATTTTGTTCATTGTTTTTCAAAAATACAAATTCTACTGTATAGCTTTCAATTTTTAGGGTTAATTTTATTTTTTATTTTTTTAATTTTAATTTTTTATGGTTTTATTTTTTTATGTAAGCTCTACCTTGGGGCCCGAACTCATAGCCCTGAGATTAAGAGTCACATGCTCCAGAGACTGAGCCAGCCAGGCACCCCATTAGGATTAATATTTGAAATTTCTAAAAGAAAAGTCTTTTCATAACTTAAATAAAACTGTATCTGTTTAGAGATAACATGATCATAATGTAGAAAAAAAAAAACAAAGATTCGGCAACAACAACAACAACAACAACAAGCTGTTAAAACTAGTAAGAAAATTCAGTAAAGTTGCAGGATACAAAATCAACATACAGAAATCAGTGGTATTTCTATACACAAACTAAAAACATAAGAAGACAATCCCATTTATAATAACAATGAAAGGAATACCTCCTAATAAGCTTAATCAAAGATGTGAAAGACTTATACACTGAAAATTATACATTGATGACTAAAATTTATACACTGAAGATACTGTGAAAGGAACTGTAAAGAAAATCTAGATAAATGGAAAGACATCTCATGGTCATGGATTAGAAGAATCAATATTGTCAAAATTTCCATTCCACCCAAAGTGATCTATAGATTCAATAAATACTCATCCAAATCCCAATGACATTCTTTACAGAAAGAGAAGAAAAAGATTCTAAAATTAATATTTAACGACAAAAGATTCCCAATAGCCAAAGCAATCTTGAGAAAGAACAAAGATGGAGGCATCACTCCTCCTTATTTCAAAATATAGTACAGAGACACAGTAATGAAAAAAGTATGCTATTGGTATAAAAACAAAGATGCAGACCAGTGAAACAAAACAGAGAGTCAGAAAGAAATTCACACATCTATAGTCAACTGATCTTTGACAAGGATGCCACTAACGCATGGTGGGGAAAGGATGGTTTCTTCAGCAAATCGTGCTTGGAAAATTGAATATCCACTTTCAGAAAAATGAAACTGGACCCTTATCTCATACTCTATACAAAAATAAACTCAAAATGAATGGAAGAGTTAAATGTAAAAGTACTGAAAAACTAGTGAAACTGTAAAACTACTAGAATAAAAAATAGGGAAAAAGTTTCTTGCCATTGGTCTGGCCAATAATTTTTTTTAGATATGACACCACAGGCAACAAAAGAAAAAAACAGATAAGGGGGATTGTATCAAACTAGCAAGTTTCTGAACAGCATAGAAAATCAATAAAGTGAAAAGCAACATAGGAAATGTGAGAAAGTATTTGCAAACCATATATACAGTAAGGAATTAATATCCCAAATATAAAAGGATCTCATACAGCTTGATATATAAAATAAGTAACCTGATTAAAAATGGACGAAGGAGTTGAATAGTCATTTCTCCAAAGAAAACACACAAATGACCAACAGATATAAGAAATGATGCTAATCACTAAACTTAAGGAAAATGCAAATTAAAACCATAATGAAATATCACCTCACATCTGTTAAAATGACTATTATTAAAAAGATATAGGTAACGAGGGTTAACAAGGATGTAGAAATGTTGTTGAGAATGTAAATTGGCAACCATTGTGGAAAACATTATGGAGGTTATACAAAAATTAAAAATAGCACTGCCTTGTAATTCAGTGATCCCAGTTCTGGATATATATCTAAAGGAAATAAAATCATATTTCGCAGAGATATCTATATTCTTGTGTTCATCGCAACCTTATTCACAACAGGCAAGCTATGAAAACAAGTTACATGCCCAATGAATGAATGGATAAACAAAATATAGTGTTTATATACAAGGAGATATTATTCATTATAAGGAGAAATTTTGCCACATGAAATACATGAATGAACCTGGAGGACATTATCCTAAGTGAAATAAGCCAGACACAAAAACAAATACTGCATGATCATACTTGTACGTGAAATCTTAAATAGTCAAACCCATTGAATCAGAGAATAGCAGGGCAGTTACCACAGACTGGGAGAAATGTGTAATGGAGAGATTTTGGTCAAAGAATACAAAATTTCAGTTATGCAAGATGAATAAGTTCTGAAGATGTAATGTACAGAAATGTGACTGTAGTTAATACTGTATTGTATACTTGAAATTCACTAGGACAATAAATCTTAAATGTTTTCACCACATATATATATATACACACACACACACACAAAAAAAATAGTAAATATGATGGCTTGATTATGACAATTATTTCACAATGCATAAATATAAATATATCTTATATCAAAATATCAAGTTGTACACATTAAATGAATATAAGATTTGTCAATTGTATTTCAGTATATATGGGTGAAGGCATTATCAATCATTCTAATAGTACTCAAGGGCTTGGATCAAAAGGGATGCAATGTAATTGATTAATTTTGGATTTACTTAAGTTGATGACTGACAAATCATAACATAGTCTATGGCTGAATTTTTTATATTTAATATTATTTATAAATTATCACTCGGATGTGTATCTGAAATGTGTAAATTTTCTAAAATTCAAGAGTGCAAGCTAATATTTTAGATGTGGTAATTTTTAGGAAAGTAGACATTTTAGTACCTCCCTTTAAATTTTCTGGTTTTAATGTATATCATTTACCTGAAATACAATTACCCTCAGGTGAAGATAACAACAGCAACAAAGCATAGTGAACCTTTCTCATTGGCAGGCATGGTACAGTCATTTGACATTTGTTATCTCATTTAATTCTTACAAGAACCCAGTTAGTAAATGCTACCATGGTCATTTGGATATGAGGAGACTGTAGTTCTAATTAGACACTGAGTACTCAATAAGGGGCCAAACTCAAATGCCTGAGGTCTTTCCATGATGCACCATTTCCTCATTGAATTAAGCCCAAATTAAAATACATATATCTTTGAAATTTATCTATGGAGTCAGGGGTAATAAAACTAAGAAGAATGATTGTTTACTTTATTAAAACTCTTTTCTCAACATTATTGACTATGATGTGTTCATAGGTAAAATCAGTGAAGCCTAGCATGGGCTTTATCACCCTTCTCTACCACATAGCACATTATAACACAATAGCATGAAAACGGAGTCTTTTTTTTTTTTTTTAAGGTTTTATTTTTTTATTTGACAGTGAGAGAGAGAGAAGGCACAAGCAAGGGGAGCGGCAGGGAGAGGGAGAAGCAGGCTCTGGCTGAGCAGAGAGCCAAATGAGGGGCTCAATCCCAGGACCATGGGATCAGGATCTGAGCCAAAGACAGACACCCAACCAACTGAGCAAACCGGGTGCCCCAAGACTGAGTCTTAATACTGCCCAATTTCCAGTGATTCCAGAGATAGGAGTCAATGTTGGCGATATTATGCAAATGAATCACAAATGAATGCATTTAAATTAATCCCTAAGTATAATAAGAAAGAACAGGAGTTAATTTAACACACAGTCAGGAAATTGTTTCTATTTTTGATTTCTGATGCACAATTAAACTTGTACCTTATTAAGAAGTCTAAATGTAAAGTTTCTAGAGATAAATGTCATCTACCCCTTTAAAAGCTAGTTGTTTCAAAAAACAAAATCGTATGAACTATTTTCAAATATTTGAGTAGTATAAGCTATTTGTTAGACATAAATGGAGAAAAATAAGTCCGTATTCTTCTGTTGGTGAAATTCAAAACTGGTCTCCATGCATGAAGGGCAAGGAAAAATGGAAGAAAGAGGCAGATCACCCAAGATCAATAGGTGGCAGGTTTAAAAAGCAAGGAACTTATATATGAGGCTCGTCTTGGATGGCCATAGGACTGGTAGATATCCGCACCCAGCTTCCAGAATTATAAAAGATTATACAAAGACCTTAACGGGGGGCAATTATGTACCCAGTCTAGATGTACTCACAACACATTATTCTTTCAGGCTACAGCCTTCAAATGACTCCAAATGTAGAAATGATGAGAGAAGCACACATTCCAAGGCCAAGGACAGAATAAGGAACCTGTAATTGTCTGGATCCAGATCAAAGGTCAACCAGTGGTCATAACCTCCTGATGACCTCCTCCAACATCTTCAGAGACCATCTTAAAAGACCAAATTGAGACTCATTGCTTCTCTATATTCTTTTACTACTTCTCTAGCTAATAATTTTCTCCTTCCTAACACTCCAATTGAATCATACAAGCTAGGAGTTGGGAAGCAACATCTTAGGGCACTGGTTTTCAACACTACTAAATACTAGAATCATCTGGGAATGAGTAAATATAGAAAGGCTGAGGCCCCCTTCAGAACATTTAAGTCATAACTGGATGAGGCCAGGGTGTGTTTAGTTTGGAAAGTTTGTCATGTGCTTCTAATATGCATGCTCTGATTAAAAGTACTCTTAAAAAGTGAGTAATCACCAACTTCTTAAGTTTCCCTGAAACATATATGTTCTAGGTCAGTCATTTCAAATGTTAGCATATACTAGCATCACTGGGAAGAAGTGTTAAAACACAAATTGCTGGACCCCACCCATATTTCTGGTTCAGTAGGTTGGCAAAGGGGCCTCAGAATTTGTATATTGGTAAATTCATAGGTGATGCTGTTGCTGTTGGTCCCTGGACCACACTTTGAAAACCCCTGTTCTATGAGATATAATACTGTTTAGATAGACTGAATCCAATTCAGGGAGAGATGCATGAGTCAGTCCTACCTTATCAATATGGTCTGAAAGTGAACTTTCCCTTAGATGGAAAGTGTTGTTTTAAAAGAAAGGGAAAATGGATGAAAGACAAGCAAGACTAATATCCACTAAAATTCTATCTGGCAAATCTTATTCTGTTTCCTCTCACCAAGCACAAAATCACAGTGTTATGCTTCAAAGCTTTATGCTTCTGTTATGAGCATGCCAGGGTTTCCTATCTTGAAGATTTTAATTTTGTCATCCTCTCTGACTAAAATACACTTCCTATCTCTGCATATCAAAATCCCACTTATCTACATACTCCAGTATAGGAAATTCCCCTGTGTTTCCTAAGACACCATTTCCTGATTCTCCCTGCAGACATTAGAAAGATCATCTGAAACTTCATAATATTTGGTCCTTCACATTGGGAAATGTTTTTGTCAGGTGTTATAGTTATTTTACTTTTATAATTATGGTGAAATAATATTTTGCATTAAATTTAAACATTTAGCATATACCAGACAGTGTCCTGACCAGTTTTACAAATATTGGCTCTTTAAAGCACTAGTAGTATTGTCATTTTACAAAGAAGAATTTGAGGCATTGTGAAGGTCAAATAACTTGGCCCAAGTAGCAGAGCCTGGATATACAACCTCAGAATACTAAGCTGCTTGACTAATAATAAGAAAATACAAATAATGGTTTATAACCCTTAGAACAGCTTCAAGCATAGTGAAAGTGTTAGATTGTTAGCTATTATCATCATGATTGCCATTATCACTATTATTTATTATGTGATTACAAGTGTGCTAAGTACTGTAATAAGAATTTTAATAGCTGTGTAGTTGTATATGGTTTATTTCATTTTATCATCACAAAATTATGTTCTCACAGCAGTCCTATGAGATGGGAACACTTGTTATCCTAAACAACCTGTTTTAGTCACCTAACCAGTAAGCACATGAGCCTGAGGTCAAACTCATACTTAGGATCAAGCATTGTTTCTTTTTTCTTTTTTTTTTTTTTTCAAGCGTTGTTTTTTATTCATTTTCTTTCTTGTGCAAAATTTAATGTACTATTTCTCAAACAATTTCTGAATTGAATTGAATTTGTGTATCCATTTCATATTTAATTATGTCACTTTATAGAACTTAAAGACACATTTATTTTCCATTTCTTTTGTTTTGAATTTGTTTTGAATTTGATTTAACATCTCAGCTTGAAGTTATCAAAACAAATCTCAGGTAGTAACTCTCATGAAAAATGTAGGAGAGAAAACTTGATCTCTCTTGTTAACAATTTAGCATTGAAACATAACTGTCTTTTCACCAGATACAGAAGGAATATGTGTGGTAGGTAGTTTCTAGAATGGTCTCCAATGATTTTTGCCTCCTGAAATTCTCACTATTGTAGAATTCTGTCCTCTTGAATCTGTGCTAAATTTAGAGACTTGCTTTTATTTATTTATTTATTTTTGATTTCAGTATAGTTAACATATGGTGTTATATTACTTTCAGTTGTACAATATAGTGATTCAACAACTTCAGAGACTTGTTTTTAATGAATGGAATATAGCAGAAGTGATAGGCTGTTACTTTTGAGAATAGGTTATAAAAAGACTGTGGTTTCAGTCTTGGCTGCTCAGTCTGGCTAATTCTCTCTGGAACACTTCCCTCAGTAGAAGCAAGCAGCTGTGCTGAGAGCAGCCATGTGAGGAGGCCCATGTTAGAAGCAACCGATAACTATCACCTACAGCCAGTGAAAACCTAAGGCTTGCCTGCAGTCAAATGAGTAAGTTTGAAAGAGAATCTTCTGAGGCCTACTATAAGTACTGTTAGTGAGTTTGGGAGTGGGTTATGGGTTATTCCCAGGTAAACTGAGATGACTGTGGCTAATAGATTCACTCCAACCTCATGAGAGACCTTGAGCTAGAGGAACCCAGCTGAACTATACCTACAAATTGTGAGATAATAAATGGTCTTTGTTTTTGTCAAGGCACTCAGTATAGGGACAGCAATAGATAAATATTTATTTATATTCTGGCTATATATGTAAAATTAATTTTTGGAAGCTTAGCATAAACTTCAAATAGGGACTTATACCGCTAAATTCAAAGAAGAACAAAGGCCTACATTACTGAATACTGAAAAAGACTTGCTTTTCGTATAAATATCTTATATATTTAAACAGACAAATATGGTGACCCACCTAAACTCCCAAAGTAAAGATAAGTACAGGCACTACACATGACAGATTTTGATGTGCAGTGATATTACCCTCACAAGGACAATTC
Source organism: Potos flavus (assembly GCA_028534135.1). Classification (NCBI taxonomy): domain Eukaryota; kingdom Metazoa; phylum Chordata; class Mammalia; order Carnivora; family Procyonidae; genus Potos; species Potos flavus. The sequence goes on along the minus strand of CM052886.1, from coordinate 81,012,948 downwards.
TCCAAAGCATAAGTCAGGACCAGGTAGAATAGAAACAGGAATATTTTTATAAAGATGCCTGATAATTTTCCTGAAAATACCACATATGTTAGCTGGTTTTCAATTAAGAATTCGGAAGAGTACCTCACTTTCTTCCCTTTTATTCAGAAAATGAGAAATATTCATTTAAATTATTTCATGTTTTAAAATTGATATGGATGAAAGAATATTGTTAAGATCTTATTCTAACTATTTAGTAAGATAATAAGATTTTTGTTTCAGTAGTTCTAATAGGACAGAGTCATAAATTAAGGAAATAATAGTCCTTTAAGAACATCATTAGAATGATGAGCTTCTGCTTTCAGCAAAAAGAGAAGTCAGAGAATTGAAGAAATTTAAATTTGATACAGATTCACAAAGGACCTGAAATTCAAAATGAAATAACACATATGAACATTATATTAGAAATCATTGTATCCCAAACTAGTATCATACCTAATAAGATATAAATAGGCATAATATTTTTAAAAACTGGTTCATGCTCAAAAATTCTGGTTAGACAGATTTGTTAACAGTAGGGCTCCCCAGTGCTTTAAATTACTAATACATACAGTTAATCTCCAAGAAGGAGCCAAAAAACAGCACCCCCGCCCTTCATTTCGGCATTGGGAATTTATGTGAAAGGTAAACAATTAGCCTTGCCCAGAACAATATTCTACAGAACAGTACATTAGGAATGCTGTCATATATTTTAAGAAATTCATGGTATGCTATATGAGGGTAGGAATCACCTTTATCCACTTCCGTTTTATACCCTGCACTAGCATAGTACCTAGCAAATTACTGAGTGAATAGATGGCTAGATAAATACCTCAACAGTATAAATTAGGCACATAACAATATAAGTTGCTGAGAAGAATTCAGGGCATTCTTGTTCCATCCTTTTCCCTTGTTAGTTTCTCACCACTTGAACTACTGGTCTCTGGACTACCAGACTCGGTTATCCAATTGCCTGTTGGTATCTATTTCAAAGTCAGCATGTCTACTGGAAATCAACTCTCCCATGTCCAGGATTTGACAAGCCACAAATCTGGATGTCTGACACCTTCCTCATTCTCCTTAGCTAATTTAGTTACCTAATCCTGTTCAGTTTTTCCTTCATCACTCTCTCTCAAATCTGTTCACTTTTTCCACTTCCTCCATCGCTAAATTTGTGTATAATTTCTTTCTCTGGATACTTCAGTAGTCTTTAAACTGGTCACCCTACTTCTACTGCCTTTCTCAGACAGTTTTCCCAGATGCCAGAGGAACCTTTCCAAAATGCACACTAGGATCCTTACTGCTTTAAATCCTGAAATGTTTTATCCAACTAGAAATTATAATTTAATTAAACCCTGAATGGTCAAAAAAATCAACAACTTGGTACTTTCAGAGCACATATTATTTTCAATTGTAGTCTCACTTCAAAAAATGATTCTTTTCACCAAAAACAATTTTAATGTAGAATATAGTCAATAATGAGAAGTGAGTTTGTATGACTCTTTTAAATATTATCTATATACAATATGACTGTTTCTGTCATTTCAAAAACCTTCCAGATGAAGAAGAAACTAATAGTTTCAAGTGTCAAAAAAATATGTAAAATATCCTTTAAACTTCTTTATGTTTAACCAAATACAGGGACTTTCTGAGATCCAGAAAAAATCTGAACAACTCTATTCAAAGAGAAAATTTAAGGAGCAAAGTGGTAAAAAAAAAATATGTATGTTTTATTCATGTTTGAAGAGCATTAAGTTTGGTCTTCATCATATATAATATAATTATTTTAATGTCAAAGATCATGTGAAAGAACTCCCAGCTTCTGATTAGGATGTAGAAAGATGGAAAGATCAGCACTCCAATTTAAACAATATTAAGTAAAGCTGAAAAATCTACAAAATCAAAGCTTTAATTGAATCTATTGGAAAGCTAAGTTTACCGGACTACTAATATAACCAAAATTAAATAAAAGGTGCCTCCAAAAGGAGATGAGGCATAAGCTCTGATTTCATCTTGAGGGCTGATCACAAGAAAAAAAACAGGGCCAACATACAAGCCATGGCAAGAAGATTCAGCTAAAATTTGTAATGAATTGTTAAAGGCTGAATGTGGGCTCGAATAAGAATATAATACTCCTGGGAACTACAGACACAAGGAAGACCATATCTATGGACCCTCACAGTACACTGTGAAGCAGGAAGCACGTTGTTAATTGATTTGGAGCTCACTTTCATAAGTGTCAAAATTCAGGAACTTCTAATGGACCCGGGTCCTGATTTAATCCTATTAGCTTCCATCCTATCACTTCTCAGAGAAGTTCCACATTAATGACAACTGTGGTCTCTCCCCACTTTTCTGCTAACATCTCAATATGTCATATCATCTGAAGTAACCATATCAAGGTCACTTCATTAAGTTTGGAGGCTCATGTAACAACACACAGTATCAAGGGAAGGGTATTTTAGAACAATCTGTCATGATTGCTGCTACTAGCAACATTAACCAAGATCTTTAGGTTCCTTGAAATCTGGTGTCTGTGCAAATTTCATTCCATGTGGGTGGTACTGAAGTCATTATAAAGACTGCCAAATGCAATCTCTAAGGCCCAGCAGCCAAGTGTGAATTTTTTTACTACCTCCACTAGTTTTGTCACAGGGTGGTGGTCACAGATTCCTGATATTCAGAAGACCACACAAATCTCTGTTCTCTCCTGGTATTTAGGAATCTCTTCTTTTCTCCTCTTCCAGGAAAACTGGTATAATACTTTCAGTACGTTCAGAATTTTTCAAAGGACGAGGAAATAAAATAACATTAGACACTTCTGAAGAATACAATTCAATGATTTCTAACCAATCTTTATACCAGCTAGTAACCCCTGGGTATGGGCCAATGAGATAATGTGAACCAGGTAGTCACATAACATCTACATTGATGTGCTACCTGCATGCAATAGGCCCATCTACCTAACTCGCTAAAACATAATTAATATAGACCTTTGTTTACTCTTTTAGCCAGCATACCTCAGAGAAATTTTGAATTATATCTTAGCTATTTCACAGAGTTCCCTTTCCAAATTGCTTCTTAATTTCTGTTCAGTATGTGAGTTTATAGGCTTCCCAGTACATTCTCAAGTGGACCAAGATCTGGAGCAAAAGAAATAGTAGTATGGTAGTTAGGACACGGTATCTGGAACAGAACTTCTTAGGTTCAAATTTCACCTCTGCCATTTATTGACTCTATTACCTTGAATGAATTATTTAACCTTTATAGGTAGGTGTTCAGTGTCTTTTTAGTAAAAATGTTTAGTCTCTCAAACATCCCTCTCTTCTTTCTGTTTGTCTCTCTAAAATAGTACCTCTTGGCAGGGGGAGGGGTGGAGAACCTATCTTATGAGATCTCATGATGGTGGAGATTAAAAAAAAAAAAAAGGGCGGGAGGTCCTTGAGTGCTTGCTATGTCCCCAGCTTCCTACAGTTTCCAAATTGTATGTCAAGCCCAATTACATCTTGCTGACATCTGCTAACAATGACTGTTGATTCTGTATTAGGTATAAATCTCTCAGCTTAGAAAGAGTGTAAAAGTGATCATAGACTTAATTAGCTTCACCTCAGCTTCTACTACTGCCACTGTCACTTATGACATCTGGCTATGATCTTATTTCTTCTAGCTGGAGTGGGTGGGTGATTATTTCATAATCTTTTGTGTAAGAAACTCTTGACCTCCTACAAGGCCCCCCATAAGCCTCTTGATGAATTCTCTGTCCTAACTCTGGAACCAAGGGTGGTTCAGAAAAACATTCACTTAATGCCTTTTTTGCCTAACCCTGTTGCCCTGCCAGGTAAATATGGCTGGCCCCCACCCCCATCACCAGTGGTTCAGGTAAACCTGCGAGGAGATCTTTATCACAGACTCTTGGACTCTGGGCAAGTTTTCTGCTCAGTGTTAATCCTTCAATGTATCTAACATACCTCATGGATATAAATGACTCTTATCTTTTTATTTAGTCCTGAACTAAATGTTAAACATTATTATCTCCAGCATAATCTTTGTATTCTCTTTGTAACTTGGTATGCCATACCAACTCTATTCCCAAACAGATGTGCTGCAACAGCACAGGGCATGTGCTCAGAAATATAACTGATAAAAGTACATAATACCCCCCTCGTGTATGTAAAGGCCAAATTCCTGGGAATTTGAAGATCTAGCATCATAAACAAATCTCTATCCCAGAAATGAGGTGGGTACTTGGACTCTAGCATTTTAAAATGTTGCATATTAACTTGTCCTCTAACTTAAAAATTAAAGAATAAAATTTATTGCTATTTATATAATTATATTAGTTGCATTATGTATGTTCCTGAAGTAAGACTTAGATAAAATGTATAAGGAAGCATATTAAACAAATCAATAGTGGAAATTCTATCCATATCACTATCCACCCTCACAGACTATTTTATGGAATTTCTCCTTTTTGATAAGCCATCAGAATTTTTGTTTTGCAAAGAAAATAATGATACTGGGATTTCAATGTAATTTATGTCACTTAGTTTCCATTTCTATCTGCATATATAAATTAGTGATTTCTTCCAAAACCTTATCGTTTAGATATAGTAATAGTAATAAAAACATGTCTAAACACAAGCTGCTTATCATGAATAATAAAGTTACATGATTCAGAAATTATAAATTCATATCCCAAATTAAAGTTGGAAAGCTATATAATTTGTAAGGCTTCACAGGAACACATATATGACTGCTTACCTCTAAAGCATAGTCTATACTCTAAGATTCAATAACTTTTTTTTTTAAGATTTTTTATTTATTTGACAGAAAGAGACAGCAAGAGGAGGAACACAAGCAGGGAGAGGGAGAGAGGGAGAAGCAGGCTTCCCACTGAGCAGGGAGTCCAAAGAGAGGCTTGATCCCAGGACCCTGGGATCATGACTTGAGCTGAAGGCAGACGCTTAAGGACTAAGCCACCCAGGCACCCCAATAATATTCAAAAACTTACGACCAATTCATGATTAGTTTTAATTCCATGGCTGCATACTTGAACCATCCATTTTTAGCTTGGCCAAATTTTAATGATAGCAACAACAAAAAAACTAATAATTTCTACAAATAAACTATATGATATCAATCATATAAAACAATGTAGTAAACTGTTTTCAATCTCTGTACAATTGTCTAAATCCCCATGGATACAGTCAATTATGCTCCTTTTTTTCCCACAGAGACACTAGTAGTACCAATAATATTACAGTTTGTTTTGCCCCTTGCTGTGATTTTTACTAATAACTCAAAATAATAAGAAATGGGCCCCATCAAAGCATTTGATAGATGGTAATTCCATCTGAGAAACATTATTAACCATTTTTCACTGTGAGTCTATCAAATTCATGAGATCTAAGATGGAATAATAGCTTGAAATGAATTTCTCCATGAAATAAATATAGAACTAGTTGTTAATCTTCCTTGAAATACAAATTTGTAAAACTGAAGCTGGTTTTGAAAAGAACATGTGGCTAAATGTCAAGTGTGAGACTTTCTTTCTTGACCAATTAGGAGTAATAACCTGTCAACATTGAGAACAATAGTGTGGGAAATAGTGACAGTTTTTATACTTCCTAATTTAGAAATATCAAAACATATCATTATTTAAAAAAACTGGTTAATTAAACACAAATACCTATTTATTTGTTGTATTCTGCTTTCACTGTGGGCTGTATAATGCTAATATGAAGAAAATAGCAATAGCTCTGTTCTTACAGCCTATGAAACAACACATGGCAAGAGCATCTAAATGTCAAATCTTTCATTAATCTGTCTTTAGCTGTGTGGGTGCATAATTTTGGGTATCAAATTAAATGTATATTCTTAAAGTATATAATTACATCTTTTACGGAGAAGTTCAACAATTTTTAAAATTTTGTCATTGCTTTATTTTTCCATTCCTCCTAAAACTTAAGTGGCAAGTCACTGATTCAAAAAGACTTGGACAAAAGTATTTCCACTAGTATAAAGCGAAAGAGTACTAATATAGTTTGGAAAGCATCATCATTAAATTAAGTTATAAAGGAAACACAGTTTCCTTATGAAATGCATTTTAAGACTTTACTAAATTTGATCAGCTAATTGTTTATATATAAAAATAATCATTAATTAAATAATTCATATTGCAACAAATATTTTCTGCATATCCACCATATGTATGCTATGCAAAAACATTCATTCATTCTTTCAACAAATATTTGATGAGTTTCTACAATGTGCCAGACACTGTTCTAGGAAGGAAGAATGCATAAATAAACAAAAACAGTCTGAAGTTTTGAACCCTGTGGTACTTATGTTCCTGTGGTTGAATACACTGAACAAGAAAGGCAAGATCACTTTTGTTGTGAAATTTACAGTCCATGGGAAAGGAGACAATAAACTAGGCAACACACAGTAAACAGGGTAAACCCAGCTTGGGATAAACTGAATAAAAGAGGGATGTGATACAAAGTAACAGGAATGGTTCCATCTCAGAGAAGAGAGAGGAAATCCTCTTTGAAGTAAAAACTTTGTGATGGGACACAGTGTTCAGTTTTCCCAGGAAAGTTACATTTTATATTTGGTGTGTTTGGTATATTGTGTCTGAGTAGCCTTTGTCTCACTCAACAAATAATAAGAATGGCTGGGGGAGAAGTAGGAGATCATTTGGAAGCATTAAAGTAGGTAGGCAAGGGATCATTTTCATTGGGTCTAAGGTGATAGCAGACACAGTCAAGGGATGTAGATATATATAACAGAAATACAGTAAAGAACTTTCTTTTTGGTCTAAATGTTTAAGGCATTTACCCATTTAAAATTATTAATTAACATTTGAAATTCAAACAATAGAATGATCCACCACTTCCTGCTTCAAGAGTTACAGCCCATTAGAAAGGGGCAAATGTATAACACGCACATGCAAATTAGGGTTACAGGAATCCCCATGTAATTGCCATTGGGAAAGTGGACCACAAAAGAAGGAGAGGTCAGTTCTAGCTTTGGAGGATAACAAGAAGATTCACAAAGTGACACTAGAGCTTCCATTTAGAAGTAAGTGATAGTCATTTGGGAACAGTGATGATATCTCTGTAGGCTTAGGAGTACTTAACATTGGTGAATAAAAAATATAACTTCCCTTCATAAATCACCTACAATATTTTCCAGTAGACAAATATTTTCATAATATCACCTATTAACATTTCTTTGAACCTCATTTTACCTGAGAATGTAATCTATTCTGAAATAAAATAATGTGGGATCTGTGTATTAACCTGGAAACATTTTAATATATATCATACTGATGAGTATCTATTCTATATAAATAACGTTCTGTTAATTTCAAATTAACCTGGGTTTTATTATCTGTTTCTGGTAAACCCCAGAGGTTTCTCTATGATAATTATTAAAAATTTTCCAAATAGGATGTATACATTTTAGATTGTACTTTTTTTTGTCTCAGTGTTTTCAAAGAAGTTTGTGAACACAACTTGTTGAATACAATTACATTAGCAAATTGTGTTTGTTTTGAAGTACATTTTGTTTTTCACTTTTTAAAGTAAAATCTGTGTTTATTTTTTATTAAAGACAGCAGGTTGAAAAGCTGTCATACATAATGTTACCCATAAACTTCATATTTGTTCAGTTTTTAGATTTGTCCTTGCCAAAAATGACACGTAAGGACAAATCTAAAAGCTGAATGAAGATAAAAGTTCATGGTAATTATAGTAATTATAAGTTGAGGTAATTATGTGTGAAGTCTTTTTATACTGTGCTCTTTAAACAACAAACAGGGAAAAATTGGGACTACCAATGCCCTGTTTCCTCTCCAATAAATACCAATGGTTGATTGGAACTGGTTCTGCTTTTAGTTAATAGTTATAAAAAAAAGTGTGTCTCTTTTGGACTTTCTTTAGGATATTGGGGGGTGTTACTGATGGCACTTATTATTTCCTTCAGCTTAACAATAAAACAAGAAGAATCTTATTCAACATATGATCACACTAGAATTATAGTTACCAGAAAACAAATAAGTAATTTTACAATCTTGGTGTACAGACCATTTTAGGACAGACTTAAAAGGCAGATAATATAAAAGGGAAAAATCCATTAAACTAATTACATTTTAAAAATTCATATAGCAAAATATTAAGAATTTAAAAAGAAAAGAAAGACAAAGACATATGAAATATTAAGGGTTAAGTCATTACTATAATCTTGCTAGGTTCTGGTTATAGATTTGCATGTGTCTGTCGAAACTCAGAATACACACTTAGGTTTGTACATTTTGTTATAAATTTTAACACTGTAAATTAATTAATTATTTAATTACTTTTAAGATTCAATTTATTTATTTGAGAGAGAGAGCAACAGAGAGAGGAAACACAAGCAGTGGGGAGGGGCAGGAGAGGGAGAATAGACTCCCTGCTGAGCAGGGAGCCAGAGGTGTGGCTCAAACCCAGGACCCCAAGATCATGACCTGAGCCAAAGGCGGATGCTGAACTGAGCCACCCAGGCACCCCTTAACATTGTAATATAAATTAACATATGGTGAGGGTAAAGACTATATGTACTCATTTGTGCTACAGCACATTTAGAAAAATATTAGTGGTAAAATCTAGGTGGTAGATGAACACTGTTCATTGTAAAAGACCCTTAGCTTTACTGGATTTGAGATTTTCATAATAAATGTTGAAAAAATTCCAAATAATCATCTCCAATAAATATTATAATATAGCTGATTCCCAATTTAAAAAATTGGTGAAGGGTACCACCAGTAAGAAAAAAAAATGCAAAGACACAATGAAGAATAAATATATGAAAAAATATACAACTTCATTATTAATCAAAAAATACAAATTAAAAAATTAAAATATTAATTTATTATGTTATCCTAATAAAAAATTTTAAGTAAAGTATAATACACAGTGTTTGTGAAGGTGTGGGTGGTCAAAATTATACCTAATGTTTGTGTACATGTAATTTTGATATAACCTTTTAGAAATACTTCTTTTTGATGTGTCATATAAATTTAATGAGATTACATATGATTCAGCAATCCAAAGTTTAGAAATGCACTTTAATAAAACAATTGATTATCAAACTGAAGGTATAAATCCTTAATATCGAACAAAAAGAGTTTGATTGAATAAATTTGGGGTGCACTTGGGTGGCTCAATCAGTTAAACATCTGACTCTTGATTTCGGCTCAGGTGATGGTCTCAGGGTTGTGAGATCCAGCTCTGTGTCAGTCTCCACACTGGATGTAAAGCTTGCCTAAGATTCTCTCTCTGTCCCTCTCACTCAGCCCCTCCTCCCTTCTCTCTCTCGCCCCTTCTTAAATAAAATAAATAAATTTTGTACAATAAAATTGAAGTTTATAATCCTGTTAACAGCACTGATATTTATTTCTAATCATCGACCTGTAAATATATCCATGCTTATTTTTGTGTGAAAAAAGCAAATTAAAAAATATATTGAATATATATACAAATGTGCATATATATGAGTATATATATACACACATACATCTATGTATGTGTGTATATATATACATATATATATATATATATATATATATATATATATATATATATATAAAGAAATGTCTGAAAATTTAAAGTAAAATAAAATTTGCCCTCTCTGGAATGCTATAGGATTGGCAATGTTTACTTTTTTTTTTTTTTTTTACCTTTTTTTATGTACTTAGTATTTTGAAAAAAAAAACATTATAGACCAGAAATAGAAGAAATGTTTCACATAAACTATGATAATAATATTCTAAATATATACTGAGTCCTTACAATTCAAGGAGAAAACTATTAACATCAATTAACTTCCTAAACATTTATTTTAGATGACAAAATAGTAGGTTCTAGAAGAAACAAAGAACAAGAAATATGTAGTTCTTGTCTTGCAGGTGCTTCAAACCTGGATTCAAAAACAGTTTTTTAAAAAATTCTGAACCACTCTAGGGGTGCCTGGGTGGCTCAGTCAGTTAAGTGTCTGCCTTCAGCTCAGATCATCATCTCAGGGTCTTGGGATCAAGCCCTGTCTCTGGCTCCCTGCTCAGCGGGGAGTCTGCTTCTCCCTCTCCCTCTGCCTCACCTTCCCCCCACTCCATAGCTCTTGTGCTCTCTCTCTCTCTCAATCTGTCTCAAATAAATAAATAAAATCTTAAAAAAAAATTCTGAACCACTCTAGAAGATACATTAATTATCTATAGTCATAAGTATGAAAATGATCATAGTGAAGTGAAATTATTTATTGATATATATTTATATGATTATTCCAAAGTATATTTGAAATTACTTAAAACAGTTATAATAGCCTAAAGGAAATGTTCAAGTTTATGTGAATAGAATACTACTTTCCCAAAGTCAAATTCTGAGATGAGTTTGTTTAATATTGTTGTGAAAGAGATAACAAATAGCATTTAAATGATATCATCTATTTGAAGAAGAAACTGAATCTCTGAATGCAGTGCCATTCTACAGCAATTAGATCAGTTTTGGACACTGGGCAGTAGAATTAATTATGCTTAACATTCAGTATGGCATACCATTCAAAGTACAAAAAAAAAAAATTTCTAAGATAAACACCCTCCCTGGCTATACAATTTCTGAACAATTTAATGCATTTAAAGATGCTTTGAGTGAATAGCATTTTAAGATAGTATTGACTCGTAATTTTAATCAGCTTAAAACTGCCCGCCTATACCTTAACAGTGTGAGTTAAAGTGATAAAAAGCTAGAAATCTAACCACAGAAATGCATGGATAAAACAGACAAGTTTACCTGCTTATTAGTTTCTAATATCTGAGTTGAATCAAGAGCCTCTAAAGTATTTATTTAGCCATTTTGAAACTGCTGGTTATTTTAAATGATTGAAGAAATAATAATGGGATATAATGTTAAAGTAGAAATAACAGGAATCTACAACATTCTGAGAACAAGAGTGAAGTACGATAGATTCGTTATGGTGATTGAATAGCTGGTAACAATGACCTCAACAAAAGCAATTATTTTAGATTTTCATTTGTTTAGTATATTATGGTTTAATTCCTGGTGGAACTTTTGAATTAATGTTTTCAGGAAATTTAAAACCTCTCTCAACCACTTGTAATTTAATTAGTTATTATGCATCAAAGCTGTTCAAACTTGCCTCCAGAATCTCATTTATGAGATTTAACCTTGTATCAGATTTTTAGTTTCTCATGAAAATTGGCAGTCTTCGCACAAAATTGTTAAGGTGAAACAGTTGCTCTCCATTATTTCTCTTTTCTATTCATTTTTTAAAACACTGTCACAACTGACAGAAACCACAGTAACTTTTTTCTAAACTTCTTCCTTCTCAACTTTTTCACCCTTTGGGCTCTTGACAACTCTTCTGCAAATTTCATTGTAACAGATACAACTACTAAGATTCCTCTGTAACTTTCCTCACTCCTCCCTACTTTTTCTGTCTGATTATTTATGCAGGGATTTCTACAATAATAGGATCACCCACGATATGATGGCGCTCCTTTTCATCACCTATTAAAACAAAATTTTGCTATTTTAGAGGTCAGTTGAATAAAAACTCATCTTAGGTTTATTTTATTTTTCACATCCTAAAATATGCATTTTTCTCTGGGATAATCTATTTGGAATATAATATAAAAAGTGTATCTTTTTAATGTTTATATTCTCAGGTTAAAGAATAAAGATAAAAATTAATGATATTTTAAAAAATTAATGATATTTAAAAACACAAATACATCACAAAGTTTCTTCTTAACCTTACAGACTTTGCATATACAGGAATAAATGTCATTTTTACAGTTTAGTTGGAAAATTATATTGCATCTTATGGGTCAATCTCTCAAAGGAAAATTACATAGAAAACCAAAGTAGTAGTCCCTGAAATGGGAGAAAGCAGCAAAAGAAAAATTTATTTTCATATTCATATTTAATATTCTATATTTACCTCCTTAAATATTAAGAATTTATTGTACTAGTCTTTAAAAAATCTTGCTTTTGTGGGAGAAACATATTTTGTAATATTTAGGATAGATATATTCAAGTAAGCTAAAAAAATCTAATATCAAAATTATAAGAATTGTATAAAATTGAATTTTAAAATATATGAATTCTTTAAATAAAGAATTTTGCTACATTCTTCTGAATGTCCTAGTAGAGTTTCCTTTTTTTCACATGAAAAAATATCCCAATTTCCTATCATTCTAACAAGAGGTTCTCATTTAGTATAACATCATTTCATTTATACTGAATATCACCTTTCATTTAATCTATTCCATTATCTCACACACTTGGAAAGATCTGAATTGCCACCTGGCAGAGTGTTATAATCTCATATTTTAAAATCACTCTTTATCAGATATCTAATAGGGCGGTTCAAGTTCATATTTGTTTGCAGCCAAAAGATTGGTGTCAAAAACTTCTTTAAGAAATCAGTTTCTCTGAGGAGATTCTAACTACATCTCACTTTTCTGAATCAAATGCATAATATAAATATGCTAAATGTTCATAAATAAGTTATTTAAAATTAAACTGTTATGCCAGTAAAATATAAGTCTCATATCATGTATATAAATTCAACTCTTTTGATGAATTTCATTTCAAATTTTGATATATAAGTTCACAAAATTATACACAAAAATAGATTCACGTCTTAAAAAATACAAAACTGTTAACACCTCTTTTTTTCCTCTTTTTAATTTAAATTCAATTACCAAGATATATCACCTCTTAACATTTCTGTGTTTTATTAAATATATACATTCACCACAAAATCAGCAATAATGTCAATTTCTATGGTTGTTTGGATTTTACGAATTTCAAAATGTTACTGTTAACATTACCACAGTAAATTCTTATGAAAATTCTCCAGTGTAAGTTTTCTTACAATTAAATTATATTTTCCCCCAAATCATTAAATATTTGATAGTAGGGATATAGGTAAAGATAGTGATTTTAAACTGTATGCTTTATGTTTTAAAGAGAATGGAGATTAAAGAATGAAACTTTTAACTCGAAAATTTGTATACTGGATTCTTAAAAATAGATATTTTTACAAAAAATGTTGTCTAGGCTATGGAAAATAGTACAATCATGATATCTGGTGGGTAGCTTATGTTTTGTTTTGTTTGAGGGAGGAGTTGAGATACAACAAAGGGTATTTTGAAAGAGAGGAAGAAGCTCAGCCAATATAAGGATCTAAAATGCAGTAAGGAGAGACAAAGTAGCCAAAAGATTAAAGCATACAGGTCAGTGGTTAGACCTCACTTCTTATTAATATCAGTTTTATGCTCCAGTTACAAGCCCACCTTTTCCTCATACACACCAAAGACATTATCTCAGGGCCTTTGTACTTCCCTACAAAACACCTTGGTCGGTATGTAGTTTGCTTTCTTACTCTTATTCACTACACTGTCTCACAGAATAAAGGAGAGTACATGCTCCATAACTAGCTTCTGAAAGAATAAATGATTTTTCTCAAAATGGAATCAGGGTGCCAACACAGGTCTAAGAAGTCATTTGTTTTTAATAGGAAGATGGCCAAAATTGCCTATTGATTTGAATTTTGTCCCTCCCCACTCCACAAAACATAAGATGTGATAAGACTAGGCTACAGTAGTTTCTTGAGAGTTATCCAGAGAGCAGGTTAAGTGAGACAGGGAAGGAGGAAAAGCCAAAGAAAGTCTAACCTCACACAAATGTGTCTACCAAAGTCAAAAAACTGGTACCAGCGAATGTGGTACAGGTACCAAAGGTATCCGCTTTATCTTCCTCATTTTCTAGATATATTTTATGTTTTACGGTTGACCCACAGTAATCCAGAGAAAGGTCTATTTTCCAAATATTAAAACATTCTCCAGACATAAATTTAAGCTTCCAATTTTTCACCCCATTTTGTACAGTTATGACATGCTGCTTTTTTCTCCTTATTCATCTATATGAACAAAATTATTCTTACAGTTTGACTTCAGTAAATTTCATCTGGGCTATGAATAAGTGGATAAACAATCCTATACAAAATTTATACTCAGTTATTTGTCACTTATAACTAAAATCAAATTCAGTTCTTAATATTTAGCTTCTTGAATTAACTTCATATTTATTTACTAAGTGTCTACCCTGTGTCAGAGACTATGCTAAATCCTAAGGTTCAACATGAGTGAAACAGGCACCATTCCAGTTTCCAAGAAACCCAGAATCTATTTTCTTCATACATCAGAATCTATGCACTCAGCTTTGCAGGAATGACTTCATTTTTCCAAACACATGTATGTACAGGGATTATTTACCTGCATTAGTACTAATTCCAATGCAATCTAAAGTGAGGAGAACACAGAGATGGACACAAACTGTGTTCAATAATTTAGATACATGTTCATGTTTATGTTTTCCTGTTATGAAAATTTAAAATTTAAAGTTTCTAGAACTGTAGGTCTCCAGATCTTCTACCTTCTTCTATCAAGTAGTCCTTTTCCATTGCAAGTTTCCTAACCTAAATGCTATTAAATATAGAAGAGTACTGTATGTATAAAAGAAATCCTTCCATCTCCCCTGTTACTGACAATATCTTAAAATCTTCCCAACTGTATTTTATTTAAAACCTCTATAACTCTTCAGTTTTATTAAGGGATTAATTTTCACAAAAATTATTTTGATGGCTGCAATATTCAGCTTCCTGATGATCAAAGTCAATTTCAATCCTATTTACTCACAAGCATACTAATTACTTTTTTAAATATAATGCTTATAACAACCAAAATATCTCCCTGTGTAATTTATTCTTTTTTTCTAGCAAAAAGCTCATTAGCAGTCATGGGACTCAATAATGTTAAAATTCCCTAGATGAATGATACAAAAGATTCATTATCTTTAAGCCACACTGGAATCATTGAACTGAATCATTTTATATCATTATAATTATCTTTCAAGCAATGTACTCATATAAATTTAACTAAATGCTTAAGTGTCCTATTGACCCAAAGGGCACTATTAGTCTCTAGCTTGATAATTTAATACATAATGCCCAGGAAATAATGCACGCATTTTTATTGCAAAGTTTTCCATGTTTTCTTTTGAATCAAATGTGTGGGTATAATAAGAATTTTGAGGCGCCTGGGTGGCTCAGTGGGCTAAAGCCTCTGCCTTCGGCTCAGGTCACGATCTCAGGGTCCTGGGATCAAGCTCCGCATTGGGCTCTTTGCTCAACAGGGAGCCTGCTTCCCCTTCCACCCCACCTGCCTCTCTGCTACTTGTGATATCTCTCTCTCTGTCAAATAAATAAATAAAATCTTAAAAAAAAAAAAGTTTGAAAAAAATTAAAAGCTTCCTTTCTTTTTGGCTACTCTCTCTTGATAGATAGATAAGATATCCTTCATTTATTATGATCAAGAATTGAGGGGCACCTGGGTGGCTCAGTGGGTTAAAGCCTCTGCCTTCGGCTCAGGTCATGATCTCAGGGTCCTGGGATCGAGCCCCGCATTGGGCTCTCTGCTCAGCGGGGAGCCTGCTTCTCTCTCTCTCTCTGCCTACTTGTGATCTCTCCCTCTCTCTCTGTCAAATAAATAAATAAAATCTTTAAAAAAAAAAAGAATTGAGATGATTCACTCTATATAAGTCCATTTCTGTATAATTGCAATTTAACACTTTAAGTAACATGTTTCCAACCAGTTCTGATGAAACTCTTTCTAATATAAAATATTAAGTGGATTATTTGAAAACTCATATCAGTTTTCAACCTCCAAATGTTGAATATAACATGTGTACGTTAACAAAACTATTTGCTAATTTTCTCATGAAATATTTTATTTTTATGCTAATTTTTCTTTATATCAGGAAATTTCTTAAAGTCCTAAGTCAGGGTAAACAGAGACATACTGTTTTAAAAGATTCGGAATCCAAAAAAAACTTTTTTTTGTAAAAATGACATTAATCAGAAAGAGTTAAATACTGTATTCTCAATACAATAATAAATGAACAAAAAAACCTTTAAATTTCCTATTAAGACAAAGAAGATCATGACAGCATGGATCACAAGATCTCTATCACCTCTGGACTGTGTTTCTCCACATTAGTGGCACACAGAAATTACCCATAGATCTTTAGAAAATATTAATGTATGCACCCTCATACCCAATAATTCTGATTTGCTTAAGGTGTTGCCTATTCATCAGAATTATCAGAGATTCCCTAAATGGTTCTAATGTGTAGTCAGGAACCACAAGTGGGAAACATCTCAGGAACTATATGAAGAGAGGACTATAGTCTAAACAAATGAAAACTAGACATTTCTTTTAAACTTGTCACATTTATCATAATTCATTGTACTGATGCAGAAAATCTAATAATCATATATAGAAACATTTAATAAAGGCCCTGGCAAAGCTAACTATCTTAATAATTTCACTAATGAAAAGGAATATTCATACTACAAAATATATTGAATTATTTAAGTGTATATTCCCAGTATTATAAACAGCTAATAGAATGATAAAATAATAGAATGTCACTGTGTCTGAACTGGCCTGCTTCTTTGAATGTTGCTTAAACCGTGTGAATATGTATATGTGTACACTATACGTGTATGTGTGTATGCATATATATTTGTTTATGTTTTTCTACCTCAGTTTATTTATTTTTAATTAAAAAAATTATGTATGCATTTGAGAGAGAGAGAGACAGAGAGAGCACAATCAGGGGGAGAGGCAGAGGGAGAGGGAGAAGCAGACTCCCCGATGAGCTTGGAGCCTGACATGGGGCTCAATTCCAGGACTCTTGGATCATGACCTGAGCTGAAGGCAGATGCTTAACCATCTGAGCCACCCAGGAGCCCTATTTTTAAATTTTCTGAGTATAGTTGACATATATCTGAAATATAGTTAAACAGAGTCATACATATAGTTAAATATAAATTTTAGATCACTACAATTTGAATCCAAAGACAGTTTAGACCTTGATACTGATTCAAATTGTACGGTCCATCTAGCTTCCAATTTCTTACCTTTATTATCAATATAATAGTACATATGAGCTATTACTTAAGTGTGAAGAATAAATATAATATAATAAATTAGTAGCATCTTGCATATAATAGTTATTCAAATAGTAGTATATTTATTGAATGAGTTAATTTCATTATTTAATATTGTGGTAACATCTCAGTGGATGGTGTTGGGGGACCTAGTTGAATATTTTCCAAGCAATCTGGTCAGTGACTGACTGTTCACCATAGTGGGTAAAAATTTTTAAAATGGAGAAAATATCCATGATGTTGGAAATTTGTATTTGAAACATCATTTTAAGTTTGGTGTGCTTGGATGAGATCATTTTTAAGTGGGAAAGTGAGAAAAAAATAAACCCAAGAAGATTCCGTATATGAGTATTAGCAGGAATTCAAATGACTGATCTGATTTCTAGACTTTATTTAAGTCTGTTAAAGGTAAATAGGTTCACATGATTTAGGAAAGTATTTTACAGGCACTACAAAATATTAAATAACCTGTCTTTCACTGTAAGCTGTATATGTGCAATGGAACGTAAGGATGTTGGCAATTCTGTTTATTAATTGAGTACTGATTTTTTTCTCCAGATCACGATAAACTGACTGAAAAAACACTACCTTGGCCCCCCACCTAACATATTAATATATTTTCACTTATAATTTGATTTCCTACTTTTATATCTTC
>CM052886.1:80950380-80994699 GCA_028534135.1 Potos flavus | reverse complement strand
TTTTTTTGTTTTTATCTGCCATTAACTGAAGTCTTCTAGTGGCAAAATGGTTAATGAAACAGTTATGGCACACACTAATATGCCAAATACATTCAGTAATCAAGTATTCTGTAGTAATCTTTAAAGATAATCCAGAAAGTTTATATATAAGTACACGTGCTCATATGCATACTCACACCAGTCCTCGAAAGAGAGAAGAGAATTAGGCACAATGTTTTTCATTGCTCATTATTTACAAAGGGCCACTAGATCACCTCTGTACTGTGTGAAATCATAAATAGAACTCTTTAGAATATAATAAAGGTGAAATGCATTCATTTTACTAGTTATTTCGAATATCTAAAATGTGTTGCTCAGTAACTAGACTGTAAATAGATATTTTACTGAATTCAACTAATTATTTTTAAATAAATGCTGGAAAATACTGTCTTTTCATTTTATCTCTACACTACTGATCAATAGCTTGCTTGAGACAAGGTGTAGATTACTATCTAGTTTTCATTTCTTGAGCAAGACTAGCACATAGTAACTGTTCAGTGAATATTAACTAATTTAAATGAATACTCTTACTGGACAAAATCATGTCTTTTAGTTAATATTCAAAACTGAGTTTGTGATAAAATTCTAGAGAACATATATTCTCAATATATATATATATATTCTGTACATAAACACAAGTTAAACAGTGTTTTCACTGCCGTTTTTTTACTGTCTTTTGGACAATAATGATTTTTTAATGTGTCATACAGATTGGATATATTCATTTACTTTTTTTAAATCTAATTTTCCTCTAAGATATCTCTACAAATACTTCTCAGATATCATTATTTAGAAAAAACATGTCCCCAAATAGTATGAACAGAAATTAGCTTCACATTAATTCCTCCATAGAAAATTGCTTTGAGTTAAAAAAAAAAAAAAGGACAATGTTACTATAGTAGCATCAAGTATTAAAGATTAACTTTTTTCCAGATGTCAAGCTATATCACAGAGCTATAGTCATCAAAACAGTATGGTACTGGCACAAAAACAGCTACATAGATCAATGGAACAGAATAGAAAGCCCAAAAATGAATACACGATTCATTGTAATCATGAATCGTGAATCATGTAATTCACGATTACATGCTCAATTAGTCTTTGACAAAGCAAGAAATAATATTCAATGGAAAAATTACAGTCTCTTCAACAAATTGTGTTGGAAAAACTTGACAGCAATATGCAGAAGAATGAAACTAGGCCAATTTCTTATACCACACACAAAAATAAATTCAAAATGGATGAAAGACCTAAATGTGAGACAGGAAACCATCAAAACCCTAGAGGAGGATACAGGCAACAACTTCTCTCACTTAGGCTGTAGCAACTTCTTACTAGGTACATCTCCAGAGGCCAGGGAAACAAGCAAAAATGAACCATTGGGACTTCATCAAGATAAAAATCTTCACATAGTGAAGGAAACAACAAAACTAAAAGGCAGCCTATAGAATGGGAGAAGATATTTGCAAATGACATATCTGATAAAGGGTTAATATCCAAAATCTATAAATAACTTATCAAACTCAACACCCAAACAACAAATAATGCAGTTAAGAAATGGGTAGAAGACATGAATAAGCATTTTTCCCTAGAAGACATCCAGATGGCTAAGAGACACATGAAAAGATGCTCAGCATCACTCATCATCAGGGAAATACAAATAGAAACCACTATGAGATACCACCTCACACCTGTCAGAATGGCTAAAACTGACAACACAGAAAACAACAGATATTGGCGAGGATGTGGAGAAAGGGGAACCCTCTTGCACTGTTAGCAGGAATGCAAACCAGTGTAGTCACTCTGGAAAATATGGAGGTTACCAGAAAAGTTAAAAATAGAACTACTCCATGACCTAGCAATTGCACTACTAGGTATTTACCCAAAGGATACAAAAATACTGATCCAAAGGGGCACATGCACCATGATGTTTATAGCAGCACTATCAACAACAGCCAAATTATGGAAAGAGCCCAAATGTCCATTGACCAATGAGTAGATAAAGAAGATGTGGTACACACACACACACACACACACACACACACACACGAGATGGAATACAACTCTTCTGTCAAAAATAATGAAATCTTGCCATTTGCAATAACGTGGAGGGAGCTAGACTGTATTATGCTAAGCGGAATAAGTCAGTTAGAGAAAGACAAATATCATATGATTTCACTCATGTGGAATTTAAGAAACAAACTATGGAAAGAGCCTTGATGTCCATCAACAGATGAATGGATAAAGAAGATGTGGTATATATTTACAATGGAATACTATGCAGCCACCAAAAATGAAATCTTGCCATTCGCAACAATGCGGATGGAACTAGAGGGTATTATGCCAAGCGGAATAAGTCAATCAGAGAAAGACAATTATATGAGCTCTCTGATATAAGGAATTTGAGAGGCAGAGCAGGGAGGGAAAAATGAAACAAGATGGCATCGGGGAGGGAGACAAACCGTAAGAGATTCTTAATCTCAGGAAACAAACTGAGTCTGCTGGAGGGGATGGGGGGAGGGATAGGGTGGCTGGGTGATGGACATTGGGGAGGGTATGTGCTATGGTGAGTGTTGAGAACTGTGTAAGACTGATGAATCACAGACCTGTACCCCTGAAACAAATAATACATTATATGTTAATAAAAAAAAAAAGAAAAAAGAAAAAAAAACAGATGAACATAAGGGAAGGGAAAAAAGAGAGATATAAGCAAACAATAAAATACCCAACTATAGAGAACAAATTGAGGATTGATGGAGGGGAGATGGGTAGGAATGGGCTAAATGGGTGATGGGTATTAAGGAGGGCACTTGTGTTGAGCACTGGGTGCTATATATAAGAGATGAATCACTAAATTCTACTCCTGAAACCAGTATTATACTATATGTTAACTAACTAGAATTTCAATAAAAATTTGAAAGAAAAAAAGATTAACCTTTACAGTCATTGCATTTTTAAGTAGCCAATTTTATGAAATTGTATCGTAGTATAATGGAATGTTAATATCTAATTTAGAAAGTCAGATTTTACTCTGTACATTTTCCTCACTTTTCTAATATAATGCAATGGCATTATTCTAGTGGTAATGATCACATAAAGTGTTTGTACGCTAGGGGCACCTGGGTTGCTCAGTCAGTTAAGCATCTGCCTTCAGATGCCATGTCGGGCTCGCTGCTCCCTGCTCTGGAGTGAGTTTGCTTCTCTCTCTCCCTCTGCCCCTCCTCCTGCTCGTGCTCTCTCTCGAATAAAAATAAACTCTTAAAAAGAAAAATGTTTGTATTCTGAGTTTATTCATTAGTTCATTGTTATGTTTTAGTCATCTTTGATTTTGTTTTACTTCACTCATTTATTTACTCTCTAGAAATTCATTTCTCTTGCAAATAATTAACCTACTATTTAAGGCAACTGATGTGTTAATCAACCTTGTTTGCTTCAAATAATGAAGCTACAAGTTAGAACAATTTTAAGACTAATTTTACTAAGATTCAGAAGTTTTAATATAACATTATTTGCCTCTGGTGTTTCAATAAATAGCCCTTCATTTTTTAATAAAACTAAGGGAAAAGAAACATATAGTTACCTTAGTTCATATTTTAAATTTAAATAGTGTCTGACCACAATGACTCAGTAATACACATAGGCTTCTAAAAATGCTATTATTTAATTGGTCTACATATAATAATTCAATATTGAACATGCACATTAATATTAAAACAAACACAAACTAATATACAGTTATAAGAAATGACTTCTCGAAATAAGTCAATCAGAGAAAGACAATTATCATATGATCTCACTGATATGAGGAATTTGAGAAACGAGATGGAGGATCATAGGGGAAGGGAGGGAAAAATGAAACAAGATGAGACCAGAGAGGGAGACAAACCATAAGAGACTCTTAATCTCAGGAATCAAACTGAGGGCTGCTGGAGTGGAGGGCAGGTGGGAGGGATGGGGTGGCTGGGTTATGGACAGGGAAGGGTATGTGCTATGGTGAGAGCTGTGAATTGTGTAAGACTAATGAATCACAGACCTGTACCCCTGAAACAAATAATACTTATATATTAATTAAAAAAAAAAAGAATGACTTCTAAAATTAGAATATGGGCTTTTTAATGATTAGATATATTATTATGCTCTGGCCTTCAGTTTAGGTGATTTTGAGTAACTTTAATGAGCTTGATTCTACAGATATTCATTGAACATCAATAGTATTAGAAAACTCTCTGTGACTCAGAAATGTTGACCTGAAGAAAAAGAACTTGTTTTATCACTGATCTAGACTTGATAATAATCCATCAGGCTGATAATGTAACTTAAGGACTTAAAAATGAACATACTAATTTCTTTACAAGGGGATTAAAAATTTTAGTTTGCTAATGACATTTAGAATGCAGAATGAAATAGAATGAAATAAAATGATTTGTTATTATTTCAAGAAATATCCCTAGCACATATCTGTAGGAAAAATGTTTAATGATATCTGAATTAAAATAATGTAAAATTAGTAATGCATATCCTATATAAGATCACAGGCTGTTTTTCAGGATTTTCATTTTTAAAGATTTCCTCAATGTGTCTCCTTTATTGAGTTCAAATATTATGAATCACCAAAATATAGATAATTATAGCATTCCATGAGGAGAAGCTGAGTTAGTCACCAGGTATTTATAAAGCTGTGGTGTTAGACTGCCACTTATCTCCCCTTGTGGCAACTACTGTTGTAAGTTATACAGGGAATATAAAAAAAGCAAGTAGTTCCTAAGCCTCTAAGCACAAGAGAGAAAGAGGCCTATAAATTTAACTGAACAATTTTTAAGGTTGATATCAGCAATAAAGAGATGTCTAAACTGAGATAAGAATGAAGCAGAATCGTTTGTCCTTAGTCAACTCACAGGGCCTCTCTCTCTCTTTCTCTCTCTTTCACCAGATGGTTTGTCTATTGTTTGCTTCTTAAAGGTTGGAAACCAAGGGAATACCTTCGGAGATGAGAAATTTGTAGTTTATTTTGGCTTTTTTTTTTCCTTCTTCATTCCTATAGGCAAGACTGAATATAGTTGCCTTGCATTAAGTTAACTATAAATTAAGTTTTCAATTTAAAATATCTTGAAATACACAAGCTTTTCATTACTTTCTTGATTTAGAAATTTCAAAATTAGCTTTGCTATTATATTCAAGTTTCCTTAAGAATATCTTCTATCATTGGGGCACTGGGTGGCTCAGTCAGTTAAGCATCTAGCTCTTGGTTTCTGCTCGGGTCATGATCTCAGGGTCCTGAGATCCAGCCCTGTGTTGGGCTCTGTGTTCAGCGCAAGTCTATCTGATATTCTCTGCCCCTGCCTCCCCCTACTCTCTCTCTCTCTCTCTCAAATATATAATTAAATCTTTAAAAAACAGAATATCTTCTAGTATCATATTATGAAAATATCAGTAATAGCAGCATTCCTTATAAATTTACTAAAATATCTTATATACATGATTCCACTGTAGTAATTTTTTTTTTCATTTAGTTTAAGTACAACAGTTTTATGAGATTTTATGAGACGGAGATGTTAGAGTTACTTTTCTTTGGAATAGTAATGATAAATATTTAAAATGCCTGGTTTGAATCTCTGTATTAGAGAAAAATACATTACTCAATAGATGTCTACTGTAAGAATGTTTCAGATTTATTGCTATCTTGAGGAAATCAGGAATTAACTACTAGTAGGAATCACTGTTCTGTTCTAATACCTTAACTGCGAGATGATAGCCTGGCAAGTAGTGGGACTTACTTCTGATTCTGGAACTGAGAGGAAAGAAAGAGTTGTGTGTTCTGGGCACATGAGCTGGTGTAGCTGACCTACAATCTTCCTTTTGGATAACATCCTAAAATTTAGCTATATTAATCTCTGTCTTTTCATAGGAACTTAATAGAAAGCAGGGGGCAGCTGAGTTATTGTTGAGGAGGAAATAATATGAGAGATATTTTGTAGTATTATTATTTAAAAATAAATCATGATAATGTTTAAATCCTCCATATATAAATTAATGTTCAACCCTTGAAACCAGTCACCTTAAATTTTAATGCAGATCTTTCTGGTGCCTCCATAGCTCCAAATAATTTGGATAATTTTTTAAGAATTATTTAAAATAAATTCATTTGTCTTGGCAGCCTAACTCATAGGCATAACTTCTATGAATTGACACTTACAGATTCTTGGTACAACACTGCTGTGCCTAGGAGAGAGCCTGAAACATAATAGGCATTTGGTAAGTAACTTTTGAAAGAAGAGTTGGAGAGAAAATGGGCTTTGGTACCAAATAGATATCTAATTTAATCTTGGCTTTGCCACTCAATCAGTTTAGGATCTTGAGTCCACTCATTCAATTCATTGTTGACTAAATGTGTGGTTATTTGTTTGAATTAAAAGTAATGTTGAAAAAATTAATGTATATAAATCTCTTAGAATATGTCTAGCATACAGTAGACAATTAAATATACAATGAATATACATTCTGTTTACTTTTGGAGTAGAATGGGATAGAGGAGATCTATCCCTCTTTGTCCACTTCTTGTGTAAACTACATAATTCACCTTTCTTGAACATGAGCTATTGCTGACTGGGAAGCAAGAGAGTGATAACTTGGAAGTATGCTCTCCATTCAAGAATTAATGCTTACTATCTTTATGATATTAACCACAGATAAACCAGGGATAGAATAGACACATAGATATTCTATAGGCAGATACTCTAATATAGGCAGCAGTTGAAGTAAAAAACATATATATATATAATTAAATGCCTCATAGTACAGTTTAAGATTTGAGAAAATCTTCTTTTATAAAATCATAATATTAAGCATAGAAGGAAGACAGGAGGCAATATACACATCTCAAACTCATACAAGAGCAATGAAAGTTCCTTTGAGAGTTGTTACCAATAATTGTAACATAATGTTTAATTTAAAACCAAACTATATTTTAGAGTGCCTGGTTTGGGCAGTTGATATGGCCAGGATACAGGAATGCCCACAGTCTCTAGTGGCTAAGAATGACCCCAGGCCTACACAGCAAGAAATTGAGACCTCAGCTTTAGACACAATAGACTAATGTCTGCTAACAATATGAGAGAACAAGAAAACAGAAAGAAACAGATCCTCTCTTAGGTACCCCAGCCAGTACCTTGACTTCCCTGGTGAGACTCGGAGCAGAGTAGCTGAGCCCACCTAACTTCTGACCTATTGAAACAGTGAGATAATACACTCATGGGGGTTTTTTGCCCCTAAATTTGTGGTAATTTGCTGTGGCAGCAACAGAAGACTAATATAGGCCTAATGGAGAATTCAGACAATTACACATTTCTATACCTTTTATTTGCTTTCTTTCAGATCCTTCCAATATGAAAACAGAAATACGTTAACAACTTTGTGCCTTTTCTCAGTTAACAAAAAGAAAACTCTTGTGTAAATATGTTAATTTAATACCACATATTTTAAGCAAGAAGAAGTTTTAAAACATATAATTATAACATACATATTTCACATTTTTAAGTTTACCTCATAAATAAAATTTAAAAAGTTAGAGGTAAGTTTCTAAGAATTAAATACAACTGCTTATATGCAAATTAAGAATTTACATCATTATTTGAATGTCACTATTTTGTTTTAAATTTGAAACTATGCTGACAATGATTTCCATTTAACTCTGGAACTATCAAACAAGACAACTTTCTCAAAAAAAGTTCTTAACGTAGATCCTGAAATTTAAATGTGACAATTGTCAATTTAAAATTACACTTAGAATTCTACTTTGCAGTAATCATTTGCAAATGTAATACTATTTGTCAGTTGCCAAAACTATTTTTCATTTATTGAACTTTCTTGGGTATGTCCTAAAATTATTACTTTCATTACCCTTTAATGCAGATTTCTCAAATGCAGTTTCCAGGTAATAGGCTGTCCTATTACCAATCATGATCAAAATCACAGCCTGTACAGTATGTGCTAGTGCCAAGAGAGTTTCATACATATCATCTCATGTGTGCATTTTGTACCTCCTAAAGTTATCATGCAAAGTACTTACAGTCAAGTTGTTCAATTCTGGGAAACCTTTAAGTTCTAAGATCTTTCACAGTGATTCTCTGGTCCTATTATATGTTGCTCAGCAAGTCACACAATTAATCAAATCCTTCTGGAACATCTATTTCTGGCTCAGACAGACCTTGTCATCCTTCAGGAATTAAAACAGTGTCGCTGCCTGGAGTTTGACAACATCCTAAGGCCAAGATCATACCTTGCTTTTTTTGTTTTTATTTTTTTATCTCCTATATTTATTTAGTAGTCTCATATCTCATAGTCTCATATTGAAAGTCTAGAAGATACAGAAGCTTAGAGAATGTACTGTAGTCACATGGATCCCTTCAACAAGAGTAAGATTGCATGTAGGAAGAAATTGAATAAACATAACTGCAATCTATTCCCTAAATACTTAAGTCAGTGTTTAAAAGAACTCCTGTTTCCACAATTCTATACATATCTCAGTGCTCAAGATAAGGCTACTCTTAATCCCCTTTATCTATTTCATACACCCCCACCCACCTCCCCTCCAGGAACCACCAGATCAAGAGGAATCATATTTAGACTTCATATAGAGACCAGAGTCACTAACTAGAGTTCCTGAACTTTGGTTAGATAGTAAGACTGTTGGAACTTTGCATTCTCTTTCTAGGAAGGCAGCGAAAATATACAGTTATACTTCATGGAACATCTTCCCCATTAAAATTTTCTTGATAGAATATCTCTCTGCTTTTTATATCCGAAATGTATAAGATTTATATACTTCTTAGTGCAGTTTTTGACTAATATGTATCTAGAAAAAACATCAAAAATGCAATAATATAGCATAATTTTAACAAAAAAATAACATATGGGAAAAGTCGCAACTTGCACAACAAATTCAGTTGATGGAACTTCTAAATTATATACATATATTCTGAAAACATGTACATTAACAACAAAGGAGAAGCCATTCTGAGATGAAGTGCATCACAGTGTCATACCAGTTGAAATATTCTCTGTGATTTCGGGCTTGTATTGCACATCTCTACACATTATTTTTTCTTTTTTAAAATTATGTTCAGTTATTTTTCATAATAACCATAGTATTTATCTAGTAGAATAAAACAACCTCCCCCAAAATGAAGAAAATTCTACAGAATTTTGCAAAGCTATTGAGAAACACTAGATCAGTGGTAGAAAAATGTTATTGAATAGAACACAATTGTTCTTCAATGACCACAGAAATTGTTTGGTAGTAAAGGAAACAAAGTTTTGAGCAGTGTGCATACTAACACTGTAGCTCATAATTATACTTAATTGCATTTTTGAAAGAGTGTATTTGTTGTAAATATTTGACTAATGTATGATTCATTATAAATTTGCACACTTAAGTTATCAAGAAATAGACTGTTAGTGCTTTCATGCATGACTGACCTCTAATTTACAGAAACAAATCACTGTGATGATTTGGAGATCCCTATAAAAAGGAGAGTGAACCAAATATTTGGTGGCATTAAAGAGATAAATGGACATTAATAATATTGTTGACAAATATCCTTTTTTCCCACCCCCATTCTGGGCATAGGGTATGACTGCTTTTCCTGATTCCCGCTGGAGGGTGGGGCTATGTGATGAGTTCCAGTTACTGAGTGGAGAAAAGTACATCATTTTTGAACAAAACACTTAATTCCTCTGTGATATATTCTAGTGTCCTCTTTCCCTCTGATACCATCAATATAATGTTGTAGATAAGGCTGCTTTTTTAGCTTGGTTCTGAGTGGGTATGACAAAAATCCTGGAGCAGTGGCCCCAGCTGAACTGTAATAGAGAAATGACCCTTTCTTATTTTACACGTTTGAAATTTTCGGACATGCTTATTTCTGCAACATAACGTAGTCTGAACAGTTTAACTGTAGCCTCAGACCTGTCCTTCCAGTTTTTGGGTGATGGGGAGATAAGCTCTATTTTCAAAATATATTTCAAATATTTCAAAATATTCTGAACTCTACCATTCATTTCCATCTTCATTACAAATGAATATGTACAAATATTATCATCTCTGGTATGATTTCCTATCATGGACTTGTAACTGATTTCTCTTTTATTCTTGTTCTCTACCCCAAAAAGCCACTCTACATAGAGAGAGTGAAATTTTATTGATGTTAGAAGTTCTAATATGTGGTTGTACCTTTGAGTATTGGAGTAGAAAGTAAAATTTACTAGTAAAGGGTTCAAGGAAGAGTGAGGCCAAGGTTTGTAAAGTCCATCATGTGGATATTGGGAATTCCCAGGCATAAAATAGAATAATAGATGAAAACAAAAGTTGTGATTAAGTAAATACTTGCAATGTGGCAGATACTGTTCATTTCTCACAACATAGGGACTATCCGTACTTTACATATGAAGAAATGTAGTCATAAAAAAAGATTATGGCAAGCAACACGTCCTAGGTCACACAACCATTACGTGATGGGTAGAAAGGATGGGACTCAAATTCATTTTAAAGTCTCAATACCTAACTCTTCCTTCTTCCACTAAAGAAACAAACAAACACCCTGAAATTCCATAGGCAGCAAAAATAAAAAAGGTGCACGATGACCTGTAAGTCAATGATAAAGAGAGGCTATGAAAGTGCCTGCCATAATGCTGAATTTAAAACACATATGTACTTTGTACTTACTTCTCTGGCTTTATAGATACAAGTTTTTCTCTGCTCATTCACCAATAGGCAGATGGATGTTCTTGATTTCCACTTTGCAAATTAATGCATTCTGGAAGTATAAATAGTAGAATAAAATTAAAAATAATTGTCTCCTAATTTTTTTTTCAGTTGCACGAAGGGCTTCCTTGGTACAGGCCAGTATATTATGGTGTGTGTATATATATATATATATATATATATATATATATATATATATATATATATGGTATGGTTTATTATGGTTTATATTCAATCATATTCCAGATTTTATTTTATGCTGCAAGTTGGCATATCAAATGCCATTCTTGGATTCCATTGAAAAGTTAGTGTTGCTATTTGTGTCATTTTCTGAGGAAGAAATATGCATTCTGAGCAAAGGTTGAGATATATATTAAATTATTAATTACTTGTTATGTTGTCCAGTGACTATAAGGATATAATATATGTAACCTGGTAAATTACTTTTTTTTCTGAAGTAGAAACATAGAACTGAAGAAGTAAAAAGATCTTGAGATCTACTTCAACTTCCACATTCTGTAGGTGAAGAAATTGAGTCCCAAATAAGTTAAAATAATTTGCCTAAGTTTTAGAGCAGACTAAGAAATAGGGATAAGTTTAGAACCATAACTGAAGGTGTTTAAGTACATGTTCTATATGGCTGTATAATTAATAAAATGAACACATCATTGTTACACAGAAAAGTCTAAGTACAGAAATGCATTAAAAGCATAATAGCAAATGAGAGGTCAAAAGATCTGCTAGCTTAAAGATATCATAAAATGTATTTTTCTTCCAAACTATAATACAACCATTACATTGTTATAGTTATGTCTTTTCTCTGAACCATCCACGATAACCCTTATTTTTCTTTTTTTTTTTTTTGCATTTCCATTCCTTTATCACTGAGATCTTTCAATAATCCACATCTGAGTTCACTCTCCTTTCCTTATTTGTCTCATCAGGGTTAGGGTAGAAAGGTAACATTTTACCTTCCTGCAGTGTGTTATATTTCATTGTGTAATTGTATGAAAAAGGTACTTTTAAAAAAGCGGTAAAAAAAGAAAAGCTGAATATACTTAACAAAATGCATTTTATGCCCAGCCTTCATATACTTGTGAATACCAGGCAGTTTTCAAAATCATTTTCATTTTGTTTCATTACTTCACTTAATTTTCCCACCAATATGTAGAGGTAAGCAAGATAAATTTTATTATCTTTGTTTTGTTGATGAGAAAATTTGGCATTATAAGGTTAAGTGACTTGTCCAAGGTCCACATTAAGTGGTGGAGTGATTGTGAAGCTCCCCACCCCCCCCCCCGAGCTTATGGAGATCATCATACTTAATACGTAGAACTACTTGCAACATATACTGTACAGTAGATAACTATATCACCCCCCCAAAAAAAAAGTCACACCCAAGCTCTTTTTCTATTCCTTAAACTTCTATACAACAACCCACAAGACAAATATATTATGTATACATTTACAAACAATATATACAACAATTTCAAACAAATATACACACACATATACATATATACATATACATATACACACACACAACACAGACTGTATTTATATTACAATGGCAGAATTGAGTAGCTGGGACAGAGATCACATGGCCTGCTGTATTTACTATCTGGCCCTTCGCATTAAAAGTTTGGCGACGCCTGCTGAAAAATATGAAAATCTAAAATACCATTCCAGACTCTCTTGCAGCTAATTCCTTAAGAAACTGCAGAAATCTCTGGATAGGGATTCCAGTAAATGACTTTAAAAGGGATAGACTTGACTGGCATGACTCTTATTTTCTTTCCTATCCTGTACTTCCTTTCCCTACCGGTATTGCACCAGGAATTGCAGTTAACTACACTATATACATGAAATGACAAGCATAAGGACAGATGATGGCTAGACAGAAGGGAGAAAAGATGGGTGACTGATAGCATCATTTAGCAATCTCAGCAGCAGCCTTAAGCTTCCTGGATATATAAACATTTCCCTACGTCTTTAAGACATGGTTCGTAGAGTTGTTTTGTTTCCAGCAGGAAAAACATTTCTAATGGATACACTAACATGTATTGGAATCATAATATTGTGTTAACTCCTATATTAAGACCATTTAATATTGACTCACTCTGGAGTTCAGCATCTTTATCCCTCTATGTATGCCCACACCACTGGTGATGTTATCTAGTCTCATGAATATAGACCCTATTTATGTGATTAATCTTAACTCTGATATAACCCTAGTCATATATCCAACTTGCTACTCAGCAACATTATGTGGATGTTCAACAATACATCAAACTTGACAGGTCCAAAACCTGATCCTCTTGAGGATTCTCCCGTTCCAAATAATAACAATTTTATATTTACAGTTGCTTAAGCCAACAACTGTACATTCCTCTCATTTTCACCCCACATTCAGTATGTTAAAGAATATATTTGACATCTAAAATATATCCAGAATTTAAGCTCTCCTCAACACTACCACCCTTGTCCAAGCCACCATATCTTGCCTGGATTATTACAATAGCCTCCTAATTCCGCTTCTACCCTTGTGTCATTCAGTCTATTCTCCATATTACAGCCAGTAAAAAATGAATGAAAAATAGATGATGTCACTTTTCTGCTCAAAATATTCTAACGATTTGCTATCCTTCTTAAGTAACAGCCACAGTCTTGACAAAGACCCACAAAGCACTTTGCAATCAACCCTAACTCCGGTCCCCAGCCTTACCCTATTATCTCTCTGACCTCGTATTCTACTCTCCCTTACTACACTGGCTTGCTTGCTGCTCTTGCAGAATATGTCATTTGCTTTTCTGCCTCAGAGTCTTACTGACTCTTCTCTCCGTTCACACTGCTCTTCGTTAAAATAGTCACGGACATCTCCCTGTTTTCTTTGAATTTCTGCTCAAATGTAATCTCAGTGAAATCTCTCTTAATTGTTCTGTATAAAATTGCAAACCATTAACCACATTTCCTTCCTTCCCTTCCTTCCCTCCTCCCTCCTTTCTCTCTCTCTTTTCTTTTTCTTTGTTTCTTTTATTTTCTTCTTTCCTTCTTTCTTTCTTTCCTTCCCTCCCTCCCTTCCTTCCTTCCTCCCTCTCTTCTTTCCTTCCTTCCTCTTTTTCTTTCTTTTTCTTTCTTTCTTTCTCTCTCTCTCTGTTTCTATTCTAATTCCAGTTAGTTAACATACAGTGTTATACTAGTTTTAACTGTACAATATTGTAATTCAAGAATTCTATACATTACTCAGTGCTCAGTACAAGTGCACTCTTAATCTCTATCATCTGTTTACCTCATCCCTCTATTCCCCTCCCCTCTTGTAATTATCAGTTCGTTCTCTATAATCATCTGTTTCTTGGTTTGTCTCATGAAAGAGCCATTTCTAAAGGACAGAACAATCTGTGTGTGTTTGTTTATTCACTCAAAAAGCATTCATTCAAGTCTTCCATATAGTGAGTATGGATTAGCTAAATGGATCTCTCTTTTTTTCCCAAGGCCCCAGTAAAAGTCTGGCAAAGTAACAGTAACGTGAAAACTCAAAGAATTGTGACAACAGCAATTGAGACATTTTGACACATTTTTAGAAGATCTAAAGTGATTGTAGGAGGTAGTAACCATTTAGCAGAGCCAAAAATGGTGAGCTGGGATTCTTTAGAGTGCAACACTAATGGACCATGAAAGGCTCTGAACCAGGAAGCAAAAATTGCATTGGGAAGCAGGGGATGAAGCAGGATTCTGAACACACAGAATCTGTTTAGTTCCTCAGAACCCTTATCCTTATCACCAGTGTACAGATCCACTTGCTTTTTGAGATTGATGTCTTATTGCTAAACAGATATGAAGCAGAGTTTTCAGACTTGAGTACCCAAGTATAGCTGAGAAAGAGACAAAATGCTAAAACCAGGGAGGGTTAATGAAAATTGTTTTGTCTTGCTCAGTTTCTTTGTATCACTCATCATCTATCCATATTAATACATCTTGTGGAAGAATCTGATCTCCTGCCTCTAAACTAGCAAGTATTCTTCCCTTACCTGT
Organism: Potos flavus; assembly: GCA_028534135.1. Classification (NCBI taxonomy): domain Eukaryota; kingdom Metazoa; phylum Chordata; class Mammalia; order Carnivora; family Procyonidae; genus Potos; species Potos flavus. The sequence goes on along the minus strand of CM052886.1, from coordinate 80,979,869 downwards.
ACTTTGATATTTTTGTCTGTGTAATAAATGAAAGAAACAACAAATGGAGCAGCAATGAACCTTCAAAACTGGCAGCATCACTTCAAGAAACTCCTTCAAAGCCTTCCATAAAAAAGAAGAAAACAAGACAAAACAAAAATCCTAATAGTGACTGACATATAAATATTCTACAAATGAAAGTGTAAGATCAAGTAGTAAAATAGTACATTGCTATTTATAGAATAATGCTTTTCTCCATTCCATTTTAAATATATGAACCTAAATGTCATATTGGAAAGAAATATTAATGAAATCTCAGCAGTTAAAGCAGTAATGAAAGGGCTTCAACACTCAGGAATCCCCTAAAATTATATTCAGTTATATTTGTATTTTCATAGTGATAATTTTCATAAGAGTATCCCTAAATGAATTTCAAGAATTCCTGCATAAGAATTCGGTTTCTTTCTTTTTTTTTTTTTAAGATTTTATTTATTTATTTGACAGAGAGACACAGCGAGAGAGGGAACACAAGAAGGGGGAGAGGGAGAGGGAGAAGCAGGCTCCCTGCAGAGCAGGGAGCCCGATGTGGGGCTCGATCCCAGGACCCTGGGATCATGACCTGAGCCAAAGGCAGACACTTAACGACTGAGCCACCCAGGCGCCCCAAGAATTTGGGTTTTTTAAGAAAGATTTTAATAGCACAGGATATTTGTGAACTAGGTATATGGCTCCAATTGCCATTAAAAATAGGATCAGCTACTTTTATGTCTGTCTGAAAGTATTTTACTGCATTGTCTTTCCCAAAGAATATTTTCAAGACATATGCAAATCAATATTGAGAGTTTTGTTGTTTTTGTTTTTCTATTTTTTTTTCCTTTCAGCATGTTCAGAATATGATTTCTCTATTTCCTGGTTTTTACTGGTACTATTGACAAGTCACCTTTCAGTTTAATATTTTCCTTTGTGCTATTAAAAAGGTAATAAGATTTTTCTTTGTGCATTTGAAGAACTATAATTTCATTATCATGCTCCAAGTTGTAGATTTATTTAAATTTCTTTTTCTTAAGGGGCGCCTGGGTGGCTCAGTGGGTTAAAGCCTCTGCCTTCGGCTCAGGTCATGATCTCAGGGTCTTGGGATCGAGCCCCGCATCGGGCTGTCTGCTCAGCAGGGAGCCTGCTTCCCCCCTTCTCTCTGCCTGCCTCTGCCTACTTGTGATCTCTCTCTCTCTGTCAAATAAATTAATAAAATCTTTAAAAAAAATTTCTTTTTCTTAAAATTATTTATCAACCTTGGTTATATGGATGTGCCACTGAACACTTCTGTAAAGTATCAGCAATAATCTTTTCAAATATTATCTCTGACCCATTCTTTCTCTTCTCTCCTTCTGGGACTTCAATTTAAATCATGTTATATTTTCTCACTCTGTCCTCTCTATTTTTTATCCTTTTTTTTTTTTCCATCTTTTTCTCTGCCTTGCTTATGGTGGTTTTTCACTTTGTAAACTTGGTTTAACTAGAAATATGCTTCCTAGGCATGCCTCCCTATATACTTCTGAGTTGTAGCTGACTGAAAGACGAATTTGTACAAGATTCGGAAGGCAGAAAGGAAGCAATGGCCATCCATCATCTCTGTTGGTTGTTGTGGCTATAAGCTGTGAGAAACAGAAGTAGCAACTTGGAGAAAGATTCAACATTGACCACACTTTCCCCCACTCTACATTCACAGTTGTCTTCCATTGACTTCTTGGCCCTGTTGACCAACAGTGACCTCTGGCCCACCTGGATACATAAACAGCACCCTGCTACAGATTTCATAGGGCTCCTTCACTGACTCATTCTAGCTCTGCTAGAGCTGGTTTCTGAGATTCTCTGGCAAATTCTGATGTGTCTACCTGTGCCAGTGTTTCAGAGAGGAGGCTGTTTTGTTTCTGTCATTTGTGTTGTTTTTCTTAATCCTCTGCCTTACTCATTCTGACCCTTACTTACCCAATGTGTTCCACACTTGTGTAGTTTTACTATGATAAAAAATGTCCTATTCTCTGGCACTCATAGTGCTTCTGCTTCCCTAACTGGACCCTCACTGTCCTAGGCACTATTTTTCTTCATTCTCTGTAAATTCATTAACTTCCCCTTCTGTTCTATGTAATTTACTATATGGTCCATTCATTTTATTTATTAAATTTTTGAGATCTTTATGTTATTTATATTCTTTTTCACATCAGAAATGTCATTTTTTAATACCTTCCTGTTCTTATAGATATACTCAACCTTTGTTTTTTATTTAAATCTTTAACCAATGACATTTAATTGTTGCTGCCCTGACCTCTTGGGTTCTAATGGCCATTCTGAACTTGGTTGGGTCCTGTATAAGCTTCTAGACATGGAATAACATCATGAAAAGAGCACGAACTCTAGAGTCTGACACAACTGGGCTAGAATTCAAGCTCTGCCCAGTGTTGTCCACCTGAGACCTTGGAACATTTTCTAAATAATAAGTTCTTGTCCGTCTTATCTCAGTAAAATGTAAACCCCTTAAAGAAAATGGGATTGTTTATTTCATCTACCACTGAATTTATAGTGCCTAGAAGAGTTCTGAACATCCAGTAGGTGCTAAATAACCATTTGTTCAATAAATAAATGACCCAGAAAGGATAGAGCTATGTTGTCATCTGTATCTGATAATTCCAAGAAGACATATTTCTGGGTGTTTCTTTTGTTGCTTCCATTTCTGTTGGTTCATGTTCTTGGTATGCTTTTACTTTGTAGACCTGAATATCTTTGATGTGCTAAGTACTGCACTTTAAAAATTATGTGTAGTGAAAACTTGAGGACTATGATGAAAGAGGATCTTCCTCTAATGAGAATTTGTGATTGCTTCAGTCCTTCATAGGGACATTACTTGTCCTCAGTCACATTAAACACTGCTGAATGCTTCAGGTTACGTAAAGGATTGAAGCTTTTAAAACTAGACCTTAACTCAGCAAGCGGGTCAGTCCTTTTCTTGTTTACCTTTTCTCAGAAGGTATATTCTTTAGTGTAGCTTATTATGGGGACATTCTCCTGTTAGATGTCTTCCTTCATGTAGTCTGTGCTTTGTTTTATATTCCATACCCATAGATCTAGCAAAATAAATGTTCACATTTTCTGCAATCCACAAGTACCTCTTTTAGTTCCAGTTTTTCCTTCAATTTTAGCTTAGTAATTGTTTTTTTCCTCATTAGATCATCAGTGCTTTCGAGAAAATTTTTTCAACATACACTTTGTCCCTAAGTTTAGAAGTTTTGAGAAGAAAGGTTGGTCCTTATAACCTGATCTGCCATTATGGGAAAAACTGAGTCTACAGAAGATATCTTCAAGAAAAACTTAGATTATAAAAATTGACATCATTTGCAAGACTCAATATATTCTACAGATTTCCTGTTATTCTAGAAAAAGATTTTTTGAAGATCGTAGCATAAGTTATGTCCTGAAAATGTGTCCAATCTTAAAACATACACACATACATATGTACACACACACACATACACATAGACTCATATATAATAATCAAAGCTAAGAGCTGATTATTAGCAATTATGAACCTTCTTTACTTTTCACCAAACATACAATTATCATCATATATTTATTTAAGTGATAAATAAAAAAGAAAGGATTTCAGAAGTTAAAACTGATGCCAGGAGACATAAGGATCATTTGCTAGTTTTTGGCAAATACTTATTTGATCTATGAAAAATTGATACATGCAAACAACTCCATTTGTGATTCCCTCAAAGTAATACCCCATTCTTTTAACTTATACTATTGATGAGTTCAGTTCTTTCTCCTAACTAGAGCTATTTAGTTTATCTTTGTGAGAGTCTAAGAATTCAGGATGAAGGAACGGTTGTTTAACTTATTCCAGTTGGTAATAGGTTTCATGTAATGTTGCAGTTGATCCCCAAATAATTTATATCATCAGTGATAATAAGACAAAAGAAGTGAATCAAAACACCTGTAGATTACAACAGGTGGAAGATAACACATATTAGTTTACATAGGAATATGAAGAAAGTCAAAGGGGCGAAAATATGAAAAAAATCTCATTAAAAAAACTAATTCTAAAATGAAGAGTAATTGCATAAAATATCAGTTAAATATACAGTACTAAGTCAAGAATTATTTACAACTAGGATTAATTATGTAGAAGTGGATCCATTTGCCAGAAATAGCATGTTTGTGTTTTCAGTGTTTTACCTGAATATTTTTATGACCTACATAAGTTTCTCTGAGTGAAGTGAAGGCAATATTTTATCCGATTATTTTCAGTATTATCTGAGTACTCTCATTGCCTGCATAACTTTCTCTGAGTGATCAAAGTCAAAAGGTGGAGGAAAGACTCACTGACTGTGTGTCATGTACATACACATATCATAATAATATGCACAGAAAACACAGTCTTTTGTCGTAAATTTATAAGATGAATATGGGCCCAAATACAGTTTCTTCCACTCAGCCCACAAATGATGTATCTGATGCTTGAATAATATTATAATTAATATTAATATATAATTACTTATATATTAAGTAATATATACTTAATATATATTAAGTATATTAAGTATAATATACTTAATATAAATATTTATATTACTTCTGTAAGTAAGTAATATAGACTTACTTATAGAAGTAAGTCTATATTCACAACAAAGGCTCAGCCTCACAACTAAACTAAAATCTAGGCTTAAAGAGATCAACACTATTTAGCATGCCGGGCTAGAGTACAGCAGAACAGTTACATATTTATTTCACTTTGATCCTAGACCTGAAATGTATTACAGATCCTAAGAGAGTTAGAAATACTGTAGGAATTATTGCAGAGTACTTCTTGTGGCTTTACTGTCATTATGTTAAAGGTGAACATGATCCTCTGTTTCACTACTGACACACGTTAAGTATGAGTGAAAAATCATTGTTCCTCTATTTTTTCATTTTTAGACAATTTTTATTGGAGTCCAAATTATACGAGTTTGAGGAGAGTATTTCTTCTGGGCAAACCAAGTATAATATAGTCCAGGCTGACTATATTATATTATATATATATATATATATATAATATATACAATATATATTATATATTGCTAGGTATAAGAGCAAAGACAGTTCTGCATGTTGAGAGCTCTGCATATCCTCTCATATTTGCCTGCCATTCTTACTTATTGTTTCATTTAATTTTTTTAAGATCTTATATCTCTAAAATAGTGCTTTAAAAATGCAAATAAAATGCCTAAATGGGGGAGTCACTGACTTCATTATCATTCATTAACACCTTAGCAGGGAAAATTTTATCACATTAGTTTGCTTCAGAGAGTTGAGCCAGAGGAAATGGGACTCAGTTCAGATATGTTTTGAAAATGAGAAGTCTGGGCAGCACTGTAACAGAATTCTCAACAAATTTAAACAAACTTCTTTCTATTTAATATGTTTGAGTGACTACTAAAATATATAATGGCAAAAAGTATTGAGAATTCAGCAATATTTTAAACCTAGCAACTGCAAATTTTATTGGAGAGAGCCATTCCTGACAGGACAGAAACTGGAGAAGCCAATCATTTTCCAAGGAAAGTCTTTCCATGCTTTTACCGAAAGGAACTGTTTTAAATTATTATATCAGTGTAAAAAAAAAGCAAAATGGACTAAAATATATTTGCTTTTTTTTTTTTTAATGCTACTGCCAGAAAATGTGGGCTTGTAAAACTGGATTATTTCTATAGAGTAAAGGAACTTAATTTTCTTTGGAGACAGTGATTATAAACTAGTGTTTCTGTGCATACGTATATGACAGTAACTTCCATTATCTCTCCATATCATATTTCCTGAGTCCCAAATCTTTATTTAATCTTATTCCATCTCCATTTGTATATCCTATAGATATCTTACACTTAAACTTTCAAAAATAGAATTCATCATTTCCACTCTCCAGTCCCAAACCTACTCATTTTTTTCAGATATAAATGAAAGCTATGACAACCATGAGAGAATAAAAGTCAGAAACTTGGAAATCTTACTTTCTTTCTTTCCTTTTCTTATCAGGTCTTCCTTTCTAACTTGCTCTTGAATCTATCCACCTTCCTCCTTTCCAATAAAAGTTACCGAAGTTCAGGCTCTACTGATACCTAGTTGGGAATGCAGCTGCAGCCCTTTAACCAATCTCTTTAAACACACTCTTAGTTCTCCAAGGTCTATTCTCCATGTTTTATATAAAAAGTAGCTTTGGGACAGTAAGTCCCAAAGGCATTTTTATAAAATTTTATTAAATGATATTAAAAATACCATTTTTATTTTAATAAGAGTTCTAGATAAGGAAAAACAGTTCATTATATCATCATCTAAACATTCTCTGTGCTCAACAAAATTTTTAAAAACGTTGAAATGAGAGATCATGTGAACCACAAAAATATATCAGATGTAAACTGAAAGCCTCCCTTGAGCCATTCCTCTCAGTTTTTCTCCATAAATATTAAATTTTGACATACTATTATCCCATTGTTTTATAATTTCCTGTTTATTTCTAATTGTCTGTGGTAGCCAACTTCTAAAATGGCTCCTGATGGTCCCAGCTTCCTAGTATTCACTACTTACGCTCTCTTTGAGTGTGGGCTTTACCTAGTGACTTGCCTCTAACGCACAGAGTGCAGTAAAAATGATGACAAGTCGTTTTATAGAGATTTAGAAAGGGCCATGACTTCTGTCTTGCTAGTATACTCTCTCTGGCTCTTTCACTTGCTTACTCTACAAATGACTTCTGTATAAACCAACATGTGAAGGAATTGAATAAGGTCAGCCTCTGGCCATCAACCAGTGAAAAGCTAAGGCCTCGATCCAAAATTCCATAAGGAACTGAATCCTGCAAGCCAGAACATGAATAAACTTGAAGCAGAACCATCTCCAATTGGGCCTTGACGTGATTGCAATCTTCTAAAAGACCTTGATTCTTGATCTAAAAAGTTATAAAATAATAAGCCCTATTGTTAAAAAATCACTTTTTGGGATAATTTGTTATGCAGCAATAAACAACTAATACACGTTGAAAACACCTATATAGAAAAAAAAAATCTTGCTTTGCACTAAATCCCTAGCACCCATCTCATTTGGATGAAATTAGGCAAAACAGACAACTTGTGCTCTTGATATATAGAATTGAAAGAAGCAAAAGCAAAACCTATAATTAAAACAGCTATTAAACATTTGTGACTTGAATATATATATATATATATATATATATATATATATATATATATATAATCTCACTGAATACCAATATTGAATTGTAGATGCCAAAGTAGTTTTCCAGTCGACTTTGGACGTTATATTGCTTTGGAAAAGAGAGGGAAAATAGTTAAACACTTATTGAGGCAATTTGGGGAGAAATGTACTGAAGCTAGAGAGGATAAAGAATGGGAGACAGGTGGGGCGCCTGAGTGGCTTAGTGGGTTAAAGCCTCTGCCTTCAGCTCAGGTCATGATCTCAGGGTCCTGGGATCGAGCCCCGCATCGGGCTGTCTGCTCAGCAGGGAGCCCGCTTCCCCCCCCTCTCTCTGCCTGCTTCTCTGCCTACTTGTGATCTCTCTCTGTCAAATAAATAAATAAATAAAATCTTTAAAAAAAAAAAAAAGAATTGGAGATAGGAAAAAGAGCAAGAGATCATTTCCTAGAGAAGCATAATGGGAGTGACATTGGATGGTTTGTTCATAACATTTTCCCAATATTTTGAAGTTTTTAAAAAAAAATGTGTATACAATTCACAGAACAGACTGATTCCAATTCTGAGTAGTTAGTACAAATACAGATATACAGTACAAATACAGACAGCACCTGTACAATTAAGAGACAATTAAAAGGCTTAAATAATTCAGCAGGAGGTGGAACTCTGTGCTAGAGGTCATTGCACAAAGTGAACCTCAGAAATTTAAAGACATCCTAAGGAAGAATATTGGACTTGCCCCTAATACTGCAGTAAAACTTTGAGCTAATGTCATCTAGATCTTTAGAGCAGGAAGGACTCAGATATCAGTTACATATATTAACATGAGCCTAGTTAAGTAAATCATAAGACTGTACTGATGATAAATCCCTACATTTTAAATCATTCAAGACTACTAAAATAGTAGAGACCACTTCAAGTATTTCCAACAAAAAGACTTTTAATTTGTTTACATAGATGATAGAGAAACTGAAAATTAAACAACAGAAAGCCACTACCAATTAGGAGGGATAAAATGAAGAGGAGGTTTAACTCAAGGAATGGGTCAGTGTTAACATATATCTACATATATCTCCAATCATGTGAACATATTCTGAAAGTTGAAGATGCTAGACACTGCTCAATGCAGAGGAAGGTACGGGAGTGAGTATCCTATATTTTCTATTTCTTTCACTCTTTCCTATCTGTGCCTTCCATTGTTCCAAATCACCAGAACCAGATGATTGGGCTGCCTGGGAAACACAGAGTTAGCATTCCTGTTACATAGAGCAGAGTAGGGGAAAAACAAAGAACAGATCAAACACATCCAGGTTGGTCACAATTTATATATAAGAAGGATAATGTCCAGAAAAAAGTGAATCTAGAAGTATGAATTAGCAATGAAGACAGAATTGCCATCAAACAACTTTTCCCAGCAGTAGCTGTGATATACACTGATTTCAGAGCTCACTTAGGATGCCACTGCTCTTAAAGAAATTACATTTGGAGAGCCATTTAATTCTATGTAAATACCTACTTCAGCTCAGATCCCATGGCATTGCTATATCCCTAATCTTTCATCTGATTCTAGAGCAGTCTAACTTTAATATTTAAATTAATTGTATGAATCTTCTAGATATAAAGCAACTCAGTATTGAACTGCATTGTTGAATTGTCCTTCCCACTCTAAGATCTCTTTATGTTCAGCCTTATATATCAGAGACAAGTGAACAGAGTCAGATTTTTTTTTTTTTTTAAGATTTTATTTATTTATTTGACAGAGATCACAAGCAGGCAGAGAGGCAGGCAGAGAGAGGAGGAAGCAGGCTCCCTGCTGAGCAGAAAGCCTGATGCGGGGCTCGATCTCAGGACCCTGAGACCATGACCTGAGCTGAAGGCAGAAGCTTTAACCCACTGAGCCACCCAGGTGCCCCAGAGTCAGATTTTTGAGGTAGCTGAAGACTGATGAATTTAAAACGTCCTATCCCTTACTATAAACATCTTGCTAGGGAATAACCAATTACTAGTATCTTCTTCTTTATTTTTTTTCTTTTTTCAATTACTGGTATCTTAAGTGCTTTGGTAAAATTATGAAAAAAACACACTTCCACCTCCTTCATCTTTTCTGTAAGGATTAGAAAGATAACTTCCATAGGAAAGACAGGACTGTACCTTCTTCCTTCACCTTTGAGGTCAATATAGTCACTACAATCCAAGAGTTCTCACCTTTATTATCCACCATGGATATCTGACAGTTACTCACACTCAAGAAAAGCAAGTTTTACTGGTATTAAAGTCATAAGATGATTAGATATATTTCTATTTATTTTTGTTGTTTTATTCCACTAAAATACAGGTTGTAATAAACTGACAGGATAGCCATTTGACTTTATCATCTTCATTACTTATCATTACTTATTAGTTCTCAAAATAATTTCTTTATAATGTAGAAGTCTCTATAACAAAGGTAGCATGATAATTCTTCAGCTGGAACCAGGCTATAAATTGATGGTATGTGTATGAATTTGTTTTATTTTTTCTTTACCTTCTATCACAGTTACATATAGATCTGGGTTTCAGTGATTGACTTATTTTATAACTAAGAATAAATATGATTTTATATATGACATCCTTTTTTGAGAGGAAACTACAGCTCTTGGGTTTGGATATTTATTTTTGATATTATTTTTTGAAAACCCAAAGTTTTCTCTAGTGATTAATAGATTATGATTTTATTTACTCTTGAGTAAAACTTATTTTCCTAAATTTGAGGTAATGACTTCCTAGTTTTAGACTTGACACTGTAGGCTTGAATTCAGTTTTCCTCACAACTGATAGATATCAGAAAATCTATCAAAAGTGTTAAGGATTCTGAGCTCCATAGTACTGGATGTCAAAAAGTTATAGCGACATCTCTGCACCAGCTGAGAGTCCATTAGAAAGGCCACTCGATTCTGTTCTTGCAAGTGCTGTTCATTAACATTTTATTGAGCAAGAAATGCTCAATAAAAGGAAACAAAATTAAAGCTGTTCCTGACAAAAGTAGATGACCAAAGGGAATGATTTAGGACCACAGCACTGAGAGACACAAAATAGTCCCAGGAAACAACTCACTAAATGTACAGTATAGCACTATGGCTATTTGTTCTGAAAAGAAATTATAATAAGTCAAGGAAACTTTCACACATATACATATGTATAAATTAAAATATACTTGTCCACATTGATAGATTAGGGACTAAATATTTCCACTCCAAGGAGATGTTTTCCTCTCTCTGTCTCTCTCTCTTTTTTTTTTTCCCCAGGCCATCTGGCTGAAATTCCTTTCATTCTTTGTCCATCAAGATCCTAATGTTTTTATAGCTAATTTAAAACTGTCTTTACTTCCCTAATTTATGGCCTCACAGTCATTAATCTGCTGAGAAACTTGAAAATATTCTTTTAGATCTGTGTTTTAAAGAAGGAAGTCATGCAGAGAACTATGTTTTTCCTCTGTCACATCCAACACATATTCAGTTTTCTATGTTTTTTTGAGGATTAAAAAATAAAGCAACTTTGTTTTCAACAGTCAGCATCTATTATGCAGAAGTGCTATTTGGTAAACACAGTTTTCTGAAATCAAACTGGGTAAGATTCAGACATTCAGCACGCTATGAGGTAAAAAAATAATAAAATACCAGGAAGGGAAGTGTTGAAATTTAAGACTAGGTATCCCACTTTAAATCTTTGCCTGTGGTGATCTCAATGATTGAGGTTGTGAACTTGGATTTCCATTAAAATTAAGAACAAAACAAAATAAAACCAAAAAGCTTACTAAGTTGTTAAAGAATTTTATTACTGGCGTAACTATATTGTTCCTGAAAATTTTAGAAATATTTGAGATGCCAGAGATAAAATGTTATGATGAGAACTAGAAATACTCACTTCCTTGAATTCACATACCATGGAAAATATTTCACTATCTTCTCAGCTACTTTTTTTTTTTTTTTATTACTAATGTAATGTCTACAGGAGTTTTCTTATAAACATTTTTGCTAATTCACTATTCTGTGTGCTCTGGTCCATTACTATGCAACAAAAATATATATATTTTTTCTTTGTTTTTTTAAGTTAATTAAATAATGCACATAGGTTATTAATCAAATTATTATAGCCAAAAAATTCAAATTTTGTAGATATAAGGTTTTTCAAGAGCCCATCCCAGATTATGAAGGCTGTTTGAATTTTGAGGAATTTCTGTGAATTGGCCAACCACACAAATAGGTGTCCCTTATAATTGTGGATAGGACTGTCTACATAATTCGCAAGGCCTACTACAAAATGAAAATGTAAAACCTCTTGTTAAAAATATTTTTAGACATTTAAGATGGTACCAGCAAAGCATGAAACCAAGAGTGGGAACTTTCTAAGCTAGGAGTCCTATAAAATTGCAGTTACAGGCCCATGTAGCTGGCCCTACGTGTGGACAGTGAGAATTATGAAATAATATTCCTGTTCATTTGGTAACTTTCTGCTCTTTTGTTTTAAATAATTATCCATAAACTTAAGCTATTTTCTATTTTTTTTATTATCTATTTTTCTTTCTTTTGAACTTTTCTATATGTTGTTGTTGTTGTTGTTTCTCCAAAGACTTTAATGAATGAAATGTGAAGAGAGGGTAGTTCGGAGTGGTAGCACAGTTATAACTAAGGAATGGAAAAGTCCTCCATGGCCTTTTTTTTTCCACTTTAATTTTTAATCTACCTAACTCTCTGTACCTTTAGAAATTTCTCCATAGAAAGATTTCAAACAATTGAACATCTACAGGCAGATTTTATATATACATAAAAGATATATAATATATAAAAGATAGATAATATATAAAATATATAATATATATGTATTATGTTTTTGTATATATAGGTGTTGAATTTCAAATTTGGAAAAAGAAGTGTTTTCTTTTAATGTTGAGGGATGTACAAATACCTATATACATGTATATATATGATTATGTTCTTTCAATTTCCTATTATGGTGGACTATAAGAAAAAACAAAAATAAACAATGTTTATAGAAAATCAGCATGATTTTCTGATAATGCAGTTACCTTGATTTCTTGATAATTAGTTCTTTTTGCATGCAAAGCTCTGTAAACCTTTAATTGAATTTTGGAACTCAAGAGTCAACTAGAAAGAACATCAGGACTCACAGTACCCCTATTTATTGCTTTGTATGTAACACACTTTTCTGGTCTAACTGCTTTAATTCTCTACTATCAAGTACTAGTGTGATGATAATTACAATGATAATGATGAAGGTGGAAGAGATATTTAATAACATGAAATTGTACCTTGAAACAAGCTGACAGTAAGTACAGTCCACAGAGCATGAATGTTAAAAACTCAAAAGGACTCATATTCTGTAAGTAGGCAAGTCTTTTATTTGACGTTTGGTTGAAGCTCCTAAATACCTTTCAAAATATATTCTGAAAGGGCTTATAAATATGGAAAGATTGTTTGCCTTATCAAAGAAATGATTAGATCCTATTCCAGACCTAGGAAATGTATCTCTACTCCCAAGAGCTACACTTATTTAGGTGCATATAACCACCATACATAGAGTATAAAATACTAAATGATTAAACCAGTTGACATCTTTTGAGAATTTTTTCCAAGTTCTATCAAAAGCACTTTAAATTTTTGTGTGTGGGGCAGGGAGCGGGGGCGCCTTGGTAGTGCAGTCAGTTAAGGGTCCCGCTCTTGGTTTCAGCTCAGGTCATGATCTCAGGGTCCCGAAATTGAGCCCTTCATCTGGCTCTGTGCTCAGCATGGAGTCGGCTTGAGATTCTTTCTCTTCCTCTCCCCCCTCCTCACCACTCACTCTCTCACTCTATCTCTCTCAAATAAATAAATCTTTAAAAGTTTGTTTTGTGGTTTGTTTTCCCTTTATTTTCTACTATACCCTTGGAGATAATGGTCATAATTATACTTACAATGAAGGAACTGAGGCTTAAGGAAGTTACATAAACTTCAAGAAAGTAAATTTACACAAGATGTTAAAATATTTTTGTAACACCTTATAATTTACAGTGCATTTTCCTATTTAGTTTGCTATAATAAATATCTCTTTGGCAGTCACTCTTATACTCTAATAGTAACAATTTTTGATAAGGTATTCTCCTTGCCATCATGAAGCTTACACTTCAGTGGAAGAGAAAGAAATTGCGGTATGTACTATATTTCTATAATTGACATGTAAATAAGTTGCTATGAGACAATAAAGGAGGGTAAAGCAAACTAGGATGGTTTCATAAAGGAAATGTCATTTGTGCCACTTCTTCCAGGCTATACTAGCATTATATAAGAAAAGGAAGGAGGATGGTAAAGTTTGTGTATGCACAATAAATAATAGAGTATATTTTGGTTAAAGACTTGAATACAAAACAAACAAAAGTGGGAACTTGGAAAATGGGAATTATGTGTATTAAGCAAATTTATAAAGGCCTTTAATTCCTAATTATGTATATGGGATCTCTCTGTAGTAATGGTAAATAGAGGCATAGTTAAAGGTGGGATAGGCAAAAAGGACATTACTTAAAAGGCAAAAGGTAACAAGTACCAGAAATAAGGCAGGAGTGAAGAAACTTGGTTACATTCACCAAGCCTATTTTACTTTTCTCCTGGTCACAAAGTTGGATCATATTGATGAAACTCATTTAAAATTAAGATTCAGGGGCACCTGGGTGGCTCAGTGGGTTAAAGCCTCTGCCTTCGGCTCAGGTCATGATCTCAGGGTCCTGGGATCGAGCCCCACATTGGGCTCTCTGCTCAGCAGGGAGCCTGCTTCCTTCTCTCTCTCTGCCTGCCTCTCTGCCTACTTGTGATCTCTCTCTCTCTCTGTCAAATAAATAAATAAAAATCTTTTAAAAAAATAAAATAAAATAAAATTAAGATTCAGAAAATGAGAGAGACAAGACAATTGCTGGGACACATACATAACTGTGCAATTTATTATGCAGATAAACCGAAAAAAAAATATATATATAAGATAAAATTCTAAACACTTTACCAAATTCACCAATAAATTTCTGGATTCCACTCAGATCTGGTAAAGATGGAAATCCACTGTGGCTTTATGAAATGGTTCATCTCCAAGGCAATGTCTGATCTTGCACCAGCTAAAGTATGACTCCAGAGAACATTAAGATGATTTTAATATTTTTTTCTCTCTCAAAAACACATCAGCTTTGTGAAATAATATTTTCTCCCCAAAACAAAGGGAACATAGATGTTGGATTAGAAACAAAAGAGAACTATGGAAATGTATTTTTATTGTTAGATATTTATAAAGTTGGAATTAAATACTTATTTTCGTCATTTGTAAGATGGTTTATAAATAAAATTTCTTCTTAGAAATGGATCCTTTGTCACTTATTCTATTTTCCTGCTCTATAATTCATACCCAGGGTGATCTTGGAAGCCTTATATCAAAAATGGCAGTATGACTAAAATCTGAGTGTTATTAATAACTACATGTTCTACTTCCTGTCACCAATTAGCAGAATCCATTTTAGAATTTTAATTAGTGAATAATAAATTTTTATTATTTTAAGCACTAAGATTTTGGGGTTTATCATTAATAACTGTTAGCATTATCTTGAATATTCAATGGTATAACCGAAAGGAAATAAGAGGAAAGATGGAAGAAACATAGGAAGTTGGTCAAGGTGGTTTTTGATAAAATTGAGAAGATAAAGATAAATAAAACCAAGATTTTACTTCTAGCTAACTAGGATCATGAGAATACAATGCCAAAAATGGGGTGCATAGGAAGACAATAAATTCCCTCTCAAAGGTAATGATGCACAGTCTAGGTGTATGATTAGGGTATAGTGAGAGAGGGCCACCAAAATAAAAAAAAAACAATAATATATTGGAAGTATTTTTGATAGCTTATTAAAGCAGCAAATTAGTCACTATATGGGGAAAATCACAATTTTTTTATTCCTTTACATGCACTGTACAGAATAGTATTGTTTATAAATTACACTCTGGGGAAGCAGATTATTTTTAGCTTTTAGAGCATCTAGAAGTTTCATACTGGATTTTTAAAGATTATGTCTATGTCTTGGTATCTAAAAGGACAGCTAGAAATTTGGAGATGATGGCCAGGAGAAAAAACAATTCTAAAAGTATAAGACACAGTAGTCATCCTCTTAGAATTGATTGCTAAAGCCATGTGTTTGCACAATCTCTTAGAAGATATCATAGAAAAATAACAGAAAGTCATCAGTTTTACCTCTACTTAGTAAATATGAAGAGTAACCAAAATTAAGAGTAATCAAGGAATGCAGCCATCAAAAAAAACCCCCAAATTTGCCATTTGCAACAACGTGGATGGAACTAGAGGGTATTATGCTAAGTGAAATAAGTCAATCAGAGAAAGACAATTATCATATGATCTCACTGATATGAGGAATTTGAGAAACAAGACAGAGGATCATAGGGGAAGGGAGGAAAAAATGAAACAAGATAAAACTAGAGAGGGAGATGAACCATAAGAGACTCTTAATCACAGGAAACAAACTGAAGGTTGCTGGAGGGGAGAGGGATGGGAGGATGGGTTGGCTGGGTGATGGACATTGGAGAGGGTTATGTGCTATGGTGAGAAAAAAAAAGAGTAATCAAGGAGTAGGAGCAGAAGATAAAAAAAGAAAAGAGATAATAGCAAATCCCACCAAAAACATCTTGGATATCAGACTCACACCTATGGGACATACCAGGAAAATCATTCTCGCTGATTGGTCAAGGTGGACAAAAAATCTGCCATGATCCTGGTCCAAAAGCAAGTTGAACCCACATAGATACATGATGAATAAAGCCATGTTCTTTATATATTTCAACTAAAGAGTGTATATAAAACAAAAACAATGGAAGAACTAGAGAATGGTCACCTTCACCAAAGGTTTGGCCCCAAATGTTATGGATAAGACATACTTTGTCTACAAGAAGAAAGGGGCAGGGGCTGAGATATAACTAGTTTCTAAGGATTTATGGAGTACTATGGAAATGAAGGCAGTAGAAAGAAAGAAGAAAATCAATCCTGGGTCTAAAACACCAAGGACAATTTCAGACAATGCATTTTTCAAGCTGTGAGTATTTTAGTATGCTAGCTGAGTGAAACAAATATATTGTGGAAAGTATAAGAGAAGAATTTCTGAAGAACATCTGAGAGGAGTTTGGAAGGAAAAAAATACTTTGACAGAAAAAAAAAGGATAACAGCATGAATAAACACGTAGTATGTACCACAAACATGCTAGAGAGGATAATGGGCAAAGATTGATTTCTCTCTCTTTCTCTTTTTTTTTTTCTTTTCTTTTTTCAGTAAGAGAAAGAAAATGACAGCGAGTGACCTGAGTTGAAATCAAGAGAGCAGAGTCGAGGCTTAACCAGCTGAGCCACCCACACACTCTGGGGCATAGATAGACTTTCTTGGTTCAGTATGAAGCATCACAATTTAGAAGTTATTTGACCATAGGCAAGTTATGTACCCCTCATTTACTTATAGGTAAATAGGTAGAAGAATAATTTGTTGTTCAAATGATATGTTTCAAAAAGAGTAAACAGAGAACCTATTAATAATTATGATGTAACAACAAGTACATAACTTAGACAAACTAGGGCATCTGGTCACTCTATTTAATAGGCAAAATATTGAAGTTAAGAAGATTTGTGTTTGCTGTTTTCTCTCTTCAGTGTTTTCAGTGTTCTTTTTATCCCAATAGGTAGCTCAAAGTCTGTGATAAGGTGCACCATTACTATTCTCTCTGTATTCTGCCCACGAAAAAATGAGCTCCTATTACTCTAGGCTAAATCTTTTCTGTAATCAAACCTATCCAATTTCCTCCTTCAGGACTGTGACCTCGGCCATCAATTTTTTATTTATTTTTTCTTTAAAGAGGGGTTAATAACATAAAATAACTTTACTAATAGTTCTATGGTTATCCTTTAATTATAACTGGACACACAAGTCATAATGTCTTAAATTCAAGGATCTAAAAATCTATAGGAAGAAGTTAAGGTATGCGAACTGGAGGATAAGGAAGAAATCCTGTTTGTGCTATAGGATGTCCTTAAATCCCTCAGGTCTTTAAGTCCTTTGGCACAGACAAGTGTACTTCCCTTCTTCACTTACCTTTTAAAAACTTGCTTGGGAGACCCTGGGGATAATAGCCTAGTTTCAAATTTAGGATTTGATCATAATAGCTGTGACTCCCCAAGAAACAGTGAATAATCTTTGGTAAATTACACTTACCTCAACAATACAATGAGGTTATTTCCTTAAAAACAGCACAATGTTTTCATCAATATTAAAGGAAACAGAAATGTTGAATGTTTAGCATATTGCCTGACATACTAAATATTCGATATATGCTACTTGGCTATCATTGATAGTATATCATGGAATTGTGGGTATTTATGCTGTTTCCTAATAAATAGTTTAAAAAAATGTATAATGCCTTCTAGTGAGGAACTCCTAGATATTTTTTGTTGTATTTCGTTCTTCTCTCCATTATTTGTATAAGGATTCAGAAAATGAAACAAAACTCTGGGGCCTCTGCTCTTTAAATTAACTACTATAATCCCAGTTATAAAATTATATAACCATCATAAACAAATTTCCAAGTAAATAAGTATGGATAAACTCAAGACTTTCTATTCCCAAGATACAAACACTCATACTATAATGTGGGCCATTTCTTCATCAATCGTATACACTCTCAGTTGTTAGTGTTAGTATTCTCTCTTGTACCTGATGTTTCCCAACTTAAAGCATGGTAATATTTTTTCAGTTTCCAAAGGGAATTTAAATTTGTCAGTCTGTAGAATTTTACCTCTCTGAGCATAGTTCTTGATGTGTTTTAACCTAATAATCCAAACCCCCTTTTTACAGTGGACAGTGGGGCAGATTCATATTCCTTTAAAACTAAGTCTTCAATGTCATTTTCATATAATTAATATTCTATTATTCTAAAGCAAAAAAAAAGAAGAAATATAAATTATGTGCATGCATTAAGAAAAAAATGAGAACTAACCACTGGAAGCAACATAACAGACCATCAAACATCATTCTCATAACATCTATAAATACATTTGTTAGTTCCCATCTCTAATTCTTATTTGTTGTGGTCTCAGCAAGACTCATACTTTCTTTCAGTCCTGGTTTTCTTGATTTTAAGATGGTGTTAATTATATATACTTTACATAGTTATATATGCTTTACATAGTTATGTATACTTTATGTAGTTAGCATAGTAATTAAATGAGTTAGTTTAATTAAAGTTTCTAGCAAAATTCCTGCCACATAGCAAATGTTCCATAAATTGAGGTTGTTAATAGTAATATTTTTGATAGGTTCTTCATTGCCTTCTGTAGATATTGATTAAATCGAAGACTTGGAATATTTAAAACTTTGGTTCTCACTGATGTATTAAAATGTTCTAAAAAAGTTGGTGGGTTCATACTAATGCAGGAACCATGCATGAAATTAAAGCAATCTCAACATTCCATAGCCATTTCCTTCTGGAATCCTAGATAAAGGGGGCTCTTTGTATATTGTTTTTTAGTTCATTTCATTAAGCTGAGAAAGATTTAGGAGAAATACTCTTGAAAATACACAGAATTAATAGGAAAAAAAGTTAAGACTGCAGGTAAGATAAAGTGATTATAAAAAGGCTAATACATATAATCAATCTCGTTTAGGTTATTGCCACTACCTCTAATCCACTGCCCTACCTTAGTCTTTGCCCTTCTACATTCCACTGTCCCCATAGCAGTCAGAGTGCTTTTTGTAAAACATGAAATAAATTATGTGACTGTTTTTGTTAAAAATCCTCAAGTGCTTCCATTACATTTTAAAATACAATCTAAATTCTTCTTCTTGGTTTACAAAACCTACATGATCTCTATTCCTTGACTAATACTCTCACATGAATGTGACCCATTCTCTTCCTAGCTCCTTAGACTTCACTCTTTTACTTTCTATTCTTGGAATACATTTATGTTCATTCCCAGAAAAGATACTTTGTACTTGCCATTTCCTCTTCCTGGAAAGCTCTGGGTCTGGATTTCAGCACTACTGTGATATTTTTATAATTCAGATCTTAACTCAATGATATCTCTTTTCAGAGGCATTCCAAAACCACCAAACCAAACGCAGTTTAAACCCCTTCCCTAGCACCAACTCTTTCACTCACTGTCCACAATATCCCTCTTGCATTGTCTTAACATTTATTCCTCTCTGAAATTTCTATTCATTCACTTTCCTACCTATTGATTGCAAGCTCCTTGAAACCAAGGATTTTGTTGCCTTTTCCATTGTTGTATTTCTAGTGTGCAGAACATTATTTCCTAGATGACAGTAACACAACGCATATTAGTTTAATGACCTGGTAAAAAGATAAGAATTAAAAGAGAAGTTTGTTTATAGAATTTTGTCAATAAATTTGAAAAAAAAATTGAAGGAAAAATATTCAATGGCAATAAGGAAGGCGGAGAGTGTCTCACCCTTCACAAACTAAAATGTATTGTACAACAGCAATTTAAAGACAGTAAGTATGGACAGAAGTATCAATAAATACACCATTGAAGTAGTATAATTGGTACAATACCAAAACAACTCATCACTAATTGTGTATAGTCTAATTCTTCCATTTGGCCCTTCCTCTGGATCCCCTTTGACATGCTTTATATCAGGATCTCATCATCGCACCGTCTTTTAATTAGATAATGTCTTTAAAATATGAATTTTATTCTTGTTTGATTCCAGGATCAGTGGAAAATCATTCTGTTGTAATCAAAATTGCTTATTCACATATATGTATTAAACAGTGTTGTAAAAAAATTCTTTAAAGTGAAAGCCTACTTTGTTTTTTACAATGTCTTTTAAAAAGTACTGTATCATCACCTTAATAGGCAACAACTTAACAATATTCTATTTGGTAATGGGGCTGGGCAAACTAAGGCTTATGGACCAATCCAGTCAGCCATATGTTTTTGAAAATAGAATCTCATTGAATCACATCCACATCCATTTGTTTATACATTATCTATGGTTGCTTTAATGTTACAAGGACAGAATAGCTCTAGAGGACTATATGGCCTACAAAGCCAAAAAATGCATCATGTGTCCCTTTACAGAAAAAGTTTCATTGTTTCTGCTTTATACCATTGCTTTGTAGCGATTAGAAGCCATACACCCTTCAAATCATGTTCTTGCAGCAGCTTTATAGATGTATACCTCTCTTTCCATGCAACGTAAAGATTACCTCTCAAGAGTCCTTATTAGCCTTTAAACATTGATGACATTGGCAAATAGAATTACTGCATTTTGACTAGCTTCTTAATAAAACTGTTTATTGACAAGTTACCTTGTTTAGCAGGAAGCCAATAAAACAGTATAAGTCAGTAGATTATGCTATTTTAAGGTTTCAAAGAAATGATTAGTTTCTCTGAAGGGGTGGGAGATTACTGTCAGTGCTAAATAACTTTGTAGCTAGAAACAAAGATCTTCAATTTGTTGCACACAGCTGTAACACAAAGCCTGTTGACATGGTGTATATACAATAAAAAAATGCAGATTATAATAAAGTTTAAGATCATGATGTTTATATAAAATACAAAGTTTTGATGCTTTGCTAAACTTTCATTATTAATTTCTTGGCATTTCATTCATGGTCATAGGAAGAGCTCTTATTTGGCATAGAAAAGTAATTTTGACAACCCATACCGGGCAAAGGGATGTTCTTGAGAACTCTCTTTCCAAACAATATCTATAGATAATGAAAACTGTAGGCTCATTGGTGAATCCCCATATATAAATAAAGTGGCCATTATAGTCAAAATGAATTTTACTTGGAAGTAAAGTCTTTTTCCAGAAGCATAGAACTTATCCATATTAAAAATGCTTTTTTTTAAATTTAATTTAAAGGCTTCAAGCTCTCTTTATGGTGGGGATTATAAAAGATGGAAATTTTTCCCTTCTGTAATAGAGTTTCTGGCCTCTTTAGCTCTTCGAAAATATTAGTTATGGCTTAGGATCAGAGAAAAATAATACGAATTGCCAGAGATTGCTTTGTCCTTCATCATGTCAATAGCCATCCCTCACTGGTCACTCTGATCTCTTCTTTAAACTTTCTTGCATTTTCTCTGCCTACACACAGTTATGATTCATAGGACACAAATTTCAGAGCTAGGCATGTCAGTACCACATTAAATTCATGGTCATCGCTATCAAATAATCCTTAATATGGCAAGACAATCTTGCTTCATTTTCTAGTCAAATTGTTCTTTTCCTCAGTGCTATAGTTATTTGAAAACTATGCAGCAAAACAGAGTTGTTTATAACCTGCACAGGTTAGACACACATGACCCAACTATGGCTTTGAAACATAGGTGACCTGAGGAAAAGGGGTTAAACTCTTTACCTCTCAGCTTTCTTTTCTGCAAAATGATGATAATAATAAGCCTATACCATACACTTGTAATAGCATTAATGGCACCTGGTATATAGTTAGCCCTAATGAAACACATTATTGTCAACATCATGCCCCTCTCCCTCTTTCTCCTCCTCCTCATTTTCAAACATCTAGCTCATTTGCTACTCTTCCATCTGAGAAAGTAGAACCGATTCAGTAAGATTGGCCCTATACCTCTCTGTCTCCTCTTTTATCATGTTTCTTCCTATGTAAGGCTTATCTCTCTCAATCCCCTAGTCTCTATGTCTTCCTTTGGGATTGCTATTCATTGTTCAACTACTTGCTCTTTTCTGGATCTGTCCTGAAAGACATAAACATTTTTCATCAAAAAATAAATTATGAAACTACAGAACTTCTGTCTCATGACCCCTTTTGCATGAACTCAGCTTCTAGTTTCCCTTGCCTTTTTGGGATAGTAAGAGCTTTTTACTACTGTTAATCACTGGGTGCTTCACCATCTGTATAGACTCCCTTACCCTGATCACACTTCTGTAAATAGTTCCTTCATTGAAATGTCATATTTAAACCCTTCGTGTGTTCTGCTTTGTGCCAAGGTCATGAGTGACACCAATACCTGTGAGCTTCATGGAGTCAGCAGGAGCACTAGGCTAACAGTTTCATGATGGTTTAATCATTCAAGCTACTAATCATGCAAGCTACTAAGAATATTGAATAATCTACAATGAATAGTGACTGAAGACTAATAGGAAGTATATGATCTATATTTCATGTATTTATGTATTTCATGGGGAAAAAAGAAAAGCTTGCTTCTTATCTCAGGAACTAATTTCTCTTCTTTTCCAAAATAAACACCATTTTCAATCCTCACTTTACCCTCAATGCTAGAATATTTACTCTTTATCATTACATATTTAAAAAAAGAAGCAAGTGAATCACTATCCTTGTTTCCTTGGCCACAGTTGCAGCTGTCCCACAGAGGAAAAAGCACATTACATGTAAGAGGCACCTGTAATTCTTTTCACTTAAGAAGCATTTAACAACTCATCTTTTGAAGCACAAAGGAAGCATAAAATCTTATGAAACACACCTTTTCAAATGTTAAAAATCAGTTTGTCTGATAATGACATTGTTGGATAGTCCTTATTATAGTAATTATATACTTAAAATTCTATGCTATGTTATATTTAAATTCTATGCATCTACTTTCAGTTTTTCTTGTTCCTGCCTCCCACATCCTATGGCATTTGTGGAGATTACAAAATTGCAAATGCCAGATGGCAATATGATCATTAAATTTAAGCCAATTTCATTTCTTTTTCAATCATGATACAGAATGATCAAATTTGTAAATGTTTCTATTCTGGTTATTATTTCTTTCTACATGAGAACAAAGAATTGGACTATTTAAAAACAGATTATATCTGTGGACTATAGTATTTTCTTTTCTCAACTAAAGTCACATTTATGGTTCTTAGGTTTGATTGGCTAAATCTCTTCTTTTGCACATTAATGTAACAAAAAAGATGCATAAATAATAATCTATCCTCTGAACAGAAAAAGTAATATTAAGTTTTTATTCTATATAGCTTATTAAAAAAACACTTTTGATAGAATTTCTTGATATGCAAATAAGCATAAAAAATCCATCAAAATAAGCATTCTTCATTGAAAGGTGGCATCAACAAGAGAGTGGAATAGGAAGCCCCATGTCCTTCTTCACCCATCAAGATATCCATTCAATAATATCTAGACCAATTCCTATTATGAGAAATCCAGAAATCAGTAAAGAGGCTCCTATGCCCCAAGGGAACACAAAAGCAAGCACATCAAAACTGGTAGGACAATTTGTGGTACCCACTTGCCAGAGCCCCCTCCAGGCTCAGCAAGGTACAATCAGAAGGAAACGACCAACTATTAGATTCTCCTTTGGGAGGGAAAGAGAAGACTGGAACAGACATTGAACATTCAGACTTTTTGAGGGGCAAGTTAATGCACTGGTTTCTGTCTTATCTCAACTAAGTACTATGGAAAAGGGCATCACTTTGGAGGGCACTGAGAACGAAAGCAATGGTTTGAATTAACATGAAACTCACTTGCCATTGGCCCTCCCCCTGGCCTAGCATAGAGTCTTGCCCAATTCAGAGCACTGATGGAAACCAGCATACTCTAGATCCCTTTGGGGCTGTTGAACACACAAAAAGTGAGTTCCAGTAGACTGTAGTACAGAAAATACAGGCCAATTATTTGGTGCTTCTTCCAGGGGTGTGTATGTGGGAAAGAATGGAACATATGTCCAATGTTCCATCTCTTTGGTTTGCTGCTTAAGGGACTAGTTTCTCTCTCACCATCATGAAGTGTTGATGAAACCGAGCATAGCATAGATGCCTGGAAGCCACTGAGAACAAAAAAGAACTGGGCTGCTTATGGAAGTCCAAAGAACCTGCAGTACTTCAGATAAACGTCACATGGCACAAGATATTAGAAGCTCTTGGAAAAAGTAAATTGAGAAAACCTCTCTAATTGGGAATTTACACATATATACAAGTACAGAAAAGGTTCATCTACAGAAAAGGTTTGAGAGTCCTCCAGAATCTCTAGTGGGGCTGACTGGTAGAGATCTTTATATGAAGCCAATTCATAAGGACTGGGAGATGAGGTCTCCTTGATCAAATATGTGGATCCTAACACAAAGTAACAATGCACCAGAAAAATTGAGAGAAAATGGGACAGAAAGCTTATTTGAAGAAATAATGGCTGAAAACTTCCCAAACTCTAAGGAAATGGGCATTCAGATTCAAGAAACCCAATAAACCCAATTAGGATAAATTAAACTAAAATCAATCAATCAATCAACCACTGAGACATGTTATAATAAAATTGTTGAAAGTCAAAGACAAAGAGATAATTTTGAAAGCACCAAGAAAAAAAGAAATTCATCACATAAAAGGAACTCCCATAAGCTTATCAACAAAATCAGCCAAAATCTTACTGGGTGCTGGGTGCTGGGTGGCTCAGTCAGTTAAGCATCTGCCTTTAGCTCAGGTCATGATCCCAGGTCCTAGGATGGAGCCCTGCAACCCTGCTCAGTGGGAAATCTGCTTCTCCCTTTCTCCTCCAACACTGCTTGTGCTCTCTCTCTCTAAAATAAATAGATAAATCTTAAAAAAAAAAAAAAAAAAAAAGACAAGACAAAATAAGAAACCTTACAGACCAGAAGGGAGTGGGATGACATATTGAAAATGCTGAAAGCAAAGCAAAACAAAACAAAAGCTCTTCCAACCAAGAACACTATACCCAGAAAAACTGTTCACTGAAAAAATAAAATTAAAAAAAAATAATTAAAAAAAAAAAAACTGTTCTTGAAAAAGAAGTAAAAATAAAGATGCCCCTAGATAATAAAAGCTGAGGGAGTTTATCACCACTACATCTGCTTTATAAGAAATGCTAAAAGGAGTCCTTCAAATTGAAGTGAAAGTTCATTAAGCAGCAACATAAAAGCATATGAAAATATAAAGTTCATTGGTAAGGGTAAATATATACACAAATACAGAATACTGTATTAATGTACAAATTACTTTTGTGGTATAGAATTAAAAGACAATTATAATTGTAACTATAAAATATCTTAAAATGGGTATGAAAAATGTGATTTTTTTACATCAATAACAAAAAAGTATGTAAGGGGAAGAAATAGAAGAGTAGAGCTTTTTGTACAGTTTAAAATTAAATTATTATATCTAATGCAAGCCTCATAGTAACCACAAAAAAATGCCTAAGAAACATACACAAAAGAAAATGAAAAAGGAATCAAAGTATTTTTAAAAAATCAGTGAAACACAAAAGAAGATAGTAAGAAAGGAAAACAAAGACAAAGAATAGAACAAAACAAAACAAAACAAAACCCCTGCAAAACAGAAACAAGATAGCCATAGTAAATCCTTCCCAATGGCTGATTACTTAAATATAATGTATTAAATTCCTCAGTTAAAAGACAAGAATGGCTGGATGGATGAGAAAACAAGATCCAACTATATGTTACCTATAAAAGACTCATTTTAGATTTAAAGATACACAAAGGCTAAAAGAGAAAGGATAGAAAAAGATATTTCATGGAAATGTTAACAAAAAGAGAACAGGAATCACTGCACTTATATCAGACGAAACAGACTTTTAGTCAAAAACTCTCAGAAGACCCAAAGATGGACAATATAATGATAAAAGGGTCAGTCCACCGGGGAGATAAAACAACTGTAAGTAGATATGCAGCCATTACCAGAGCACCCAAACATATAAAGCAAACATTGATAGAACTAAATGGAGAAATAGCAACAAAATAATAAGGGATTTCAGTATGCTACTTTCAACTGTTGACAGAACCACGAGACAGAAGATCAATAAGAAAACAGAGCACATGACCATTATAGACTTAGTGGACCTAATTCCACCCAACAGCAGCAGAACACATCTTCTCCAGCACACACATTTTCCCTGATATATCACATCTCAGTCACAAAACAAGTCTTCAATTATGAAGGTTAAAATCATGTCAAATATATTTCCTGACCACATGGGATGAAAATAGGAATCAATACTAGAAGAAAAACAGGGTGCCTGGGTGGCTCAGTGGGTTAAAGCCTCTGCCTTTGGCTCAGGTCATGATCTCAGGGTCCTGGGATCGAGCACCGCATCGGGCTCTCTGCTCAGCAGGGAGCCTGCTTCGCCCTCCTCTCTCTCTGCCTGCCTCTCTGCCTACTTGTGATCTCTCTCTCTCTGTCAAATAAATAAATAAAATCTTAAAAAAAAAAAAAACTGAAAAATTCACATGGGGATATTAAACAACACTTTTGAACAATGAATGGGTCAAAAAAGAAATCAAAAGGGAAAAAAACGTTTTTTTTTTTTTTTCTAATTTCATGAGAAAATATCTTGAGACAAATGAAAATGTAAATACAACACCACACCACAACTAATGAAATGAACCAAAAGCAGTGGTAAATGAGTCTATAATGAAAAATGCCTGAATTTAAAAAGAAGAGAGTTCTCAAACACCCTAATTTTATACCTCAAGGAACTAAAAAATAAAAAACAAAACAAAACAAAAAACAGACTAAGCTGAAAGTTAGGAGAAGGAAGGAAAAAAAAAAAGATTAGGGCAGAAGTAAACAAAATAGAAAATAGAAAAATAATGTGGAAAAAAAGAGTTGGTTATTTGAAAAGATAAAAACAAAGACATACCCTTAGTTAAATTAACTAGATAAAAAAAAGCCCAAAATCAGAAATGAAAGAAGATACATTGCACTGATGCCACAGAAATAAAAAAGAATCATAAGAGACTACTATTAAAAATTATGCACTAACAAAATGAATAACCTAGAAGAAATGGATTCCTAGAAACACATATCCTACCAAGACTAAATATGCAAATAATAGAAAACTTGAACAGATCAATAACTGGAAAGGAGACTGAATTAGTGATTAAAAACCTCTAAAGAAAAGCCTAGGACCAGATATCTTACCTGGAGAATTCTACCAATTATTTAAAGAAAACTTAATGGCAATCCTTCTCAAACTCTGCCAAATAATTAGAGAAGAGGAAACACCTCCAATCTCATTTTATGAGGTCAGTGTTACTGCAATAGCAAACCGTGGCAAAGACATTGCAAGAAAAAAAAACAAAAACAAAATCTAAACTAAAGCCCAGTATCCTTCATAAAAACACGTGAAAAATCTCAACAAAATACTAGCAAACCCAATCAGATAGCACATTAAAAATATCATGAATTATGGCCAAGTAGAATTTATTCATAAAATGCAATAACCATTTAATCTACAAAAAACCCCCATCATTATGACATACTATATTAATAGAAGGATAAAAATCATATGATCACCTCAATAGATGTGGAAAAAGGATATGACAAAATTCAACACCCTTTTATATTAAAAACATTAAACTTACTTATTAATAGAAGGAAATTACTTGACACTATAAAGGGCATATGTAAAAAGCCCGAAGCTAACAATGGTAATCAATAGGGAAAGACACCCAAAACGTTTCTGCTAAGGAACAAGACAAGAATACCAAATTTCATCCAATGTATTTCAAATAATATTGGATGCCCTAGTTAGAGCAATTAAACAAGAAAAAGAAATAAGAAGCATCCAGTAAGAAAAAAAATAATAAAGGTAAGACTATCTCTGTTCAAAAATGGGCACCTGGGTGGCTCAGTTGGTTAAGCAAAGATTGGACTGTTGAGTTCAGCTCAGATCATGATCTCAGGGTCTTGGGATCAAGCCCCACCTCCAGCTCCAAGCTCAGCACTGAAACTGCTTAGGATTCTCTGTCTCTTCTCCCTCTGCCCCTCCCCAGACTTGCATGCACACTCTCTCTCTCTCCCTCTCTCAAATAAATAAATAAATAAATAATTTTATAAGATGACATAATCTTATACAGAGAAAATCCTAAAGATTGCACACAGAAAAATATGTTAGCACTAATCAGCAAATTCAGCTAAGCTCCAGGATACAAAATCAACATAGAAAAATCATCTATTTCTATATACTAATAATGATCAATCTGAAAAGGAAATTAAGGAAACAGTCTCATTTACAATAGCACAAAAAGAATAAATTACTTCGGAGTAAACATAAGCAAAGAAGTGAAAGATTTATACATTGAAAACTACAAAGTACTGCTAAAACAATTTAAAGAAGACACAAATAAATGGAAAGACATTCTGTGGTCATGTATAGTTAAGAACTGATATGGCTAAAATATCAATTCCACCCAAAGTGATGTAGAGATTCAGTGGAATCTCCCACACCTCTTAGCATAGCCACTATCTAACCCCCCACCAAAGCAAAAACACACAAACAACAGTAACAATAATAACAAAAAAGAAACCCAGAAAATAACAAGTGATGATGAGGATTTGGAAAAATTAGAACCCTGTACACCGTTAGTAGGTAAGTATAATTATATAAGTATAATCAGCCAATAACAGCAATACAAATAACTGCATGACTTCACTCATATGTCCTATTCATATTTTTATTTGTTTTCA
Organism: Potos flavus; assembly: GCA_028534135.1. NCBI lineage: Eukaryota > Metazoa > Chordata > Mammalia > Carnivora > Procyonidae > Potos > Potos flavus. The sequence goes on along the minus strand of CM052886.1, from coordinate 80,951,131 downwards.
AAGTATACATACTTTTCCTAGTCCAAATCCACTCCCAGTTTGTAGAACAATCTCTGGGCTGATTTGGGGGCAGAAAGAAGGGTAGGGATAAATACATTCTTGGTTTGAAAAATCTCTTTAGTAGATTCTGATACATGTCACTTTCCAATGTGAAAAGAACCAAGTGCAGCAGAGGAAGCTGGATCCTGAAATATACATGAATTATTTGTGAACATGTTGAAATCCTGTATTTAATCCCAAGTCTTACTGTAGTGGTTTGCCTCTTCTACCAATTTTTCTCAAAGTATGCCCTATACTACTCTTCTATCAGAATAAAAATTCTAATTTCTAAGAATATTTCCTATCTACTTACTAAACCAGAGTCGTGGTGAATGTTTCCTAGGAATCTGTATTTTAAATGGTCTCCAGCGGTAAAATTTACACAGAAATTTGAAAAGTCATTGCTTTATATGAAAATTTGTATTTATATTTATCGTTTGAGCTAATCAATTCTCATTCAAAAAAGGCAAATGTTGTTAATTAAAACTATATATGTTGAAGTTAATACCATATTTTAGATTTTGATTTTGATTTTAAAAGGTCGGTCATGCATCTTCACTGAACTCTTCTAATCATACTGATCATACTTAATAATCAATACTACATTCAGTTCTGGGCAATGAAGTACAGTTACTTATAGGACAGTCACATTATAAAGTGGATTTGAAAGTCCCAAGTCCAACATTAAGTATGATCCTGATGATCATACTCT
>CM052886.1:80785948-80949880 GCA_028534135.1 Potos flavus | reverse complement strand
TTTTTTTTCCATACCTCCTATATCCTTTGGAAGCAATGAGAGGCCCAGGTAGATACTTGACTAATAGTGAGATTATGCCATTTCTGAGGAAACACAAATTTAGGAAATCTTAATCTCATAAAGAGATTGCTAGCAAATCTGTCTAATTTGCTCACCAAAGTGAGAGGGAAACATTATCTTTATTATCCTGGTCAAGAGACAAATCTCTCTACCCAAGGAGGAGATGCTGTCTGTATTTTCCAAGGCTTTTGCTATCTCAACACATATCTGATAAATGACTTTATATTTAAGCAATAATACAATGTACATAACCAACAGTTAATTCATTTGGTGTATAATCATTTTAAGGTATTAAGCTGCACAATTTTATAATGAAAAGTCCATTTTTTTCATTTACTGTTCAATCCCTTATTTGTTTATTCAAACACGAATTCAACAAACTTTTTTTGATTGCCTAAAATCTGCTACATACACCGAATAAGAGTTACGAGTTTAAAGTACACTAAGTTCATGTTCTCCAGGAGCTCCAATACAGTAACTAGTTAATTTGCTAATTATGTACCACATTCAAAGAAGTCAGAGACAGAATGACAAAGACCCAGAATTTTGAAGAATGAGGTTAAGTTTGTCAGGCAAAGAGAGAGGAAGGGCATATCTACAGGGAAGAATAAAGAGAAACAAACTAACAAGAAAAGGTAGAATGGCTTTGGTGTGGAGTATTTGGGAAAATAGCAAGTACTGTTGGGCAGTGGCTAGAGTTACCTAGAAAAGTAAATGAGGTCCTATCAGGAAGGAAAATATAGGCTACCATAAAGAATTTGGAGCTTTATTTGCAGATCATGGGGTACCATTTAAGCATTTTGAGCCAGCGAGTACCATAATCAAGATATGGATTTCAGAAAGGTCATTTGATTGTGGAAATAACTGGATTAAAGAAAGGCAATATTATAAAAAGAATATAAATTAAAACCATTTTAATCTTGAAAAAACTATGGGATGTCAACTTTCAAACTTCCCTAAACTCATAGTACATTCATTCTAAAAATAGGTTTGGTGTATTTTTATGACTCTTGATATATAGTGCCAAATTGTTTCCCCAAAAGATTGTACAGCAGCACATCTTAATCAAAGTTTAAAGTCAACACATTTAATGAAAAATAACCTAATGTCCAAATCACTCCTCAGTTTCTGAAAAAGTATCATTTTGAAGAGCTACATTCTGTCTTTCAATATGTACACAACTTGTTTTCTCTTTTTTCCTTAATCTTGAAATACATTTCTACTCCTCAGTAAAACAGCAGATGAAGTAGTGGTTTGTATTAGGGCCTATATTTTATTAAAATAAGTACTGTGCTCTTAAAAGCTAGCAGCACATTCAGTGCAGAGTAAAGCTAACACTATGAGGGACATGAACTGAAACTGACAAGGGTTGAAGGAACAACAGATTCATATTTTCTTCCATAATCCATGGGGTCTAGGACATTTATTCATTAGAATGGTAGGTAAGTAATATACCCAGTACTTTTTAAATTGGTCCATTCTCTCTCTCAGTCATGTGTATTTGAAACCAGGTAAGTTAAATAAGAAAGTGAAAATCAACCATAAAAAGTTTTCAATTCCTTTTCTTTGCAATAATGCCAAATTTACTCATTTATTTTTAAAGGTTTTATTTATTTATTTGACAGAGAGAGATATAGTGAGAGCGGGAACACAAGCAGGGGGAGTGCAAGAGGGAGAAGCAGGCTCCCTGCTGAGCAAGGAGCCCAACATGGGGCTGGATCTCAGGACCCCGGGATCATGACCTGAGCCAAAGGCAGACACTTAATGACTCAGCCTCCCAGATGCCCCAGTAATGCCAATTCTAGTACATAATTTTTGGCAAAGGGTATCATCAGCATTAAAAAGGGAGGCAAGGGTTGTTTAGTTTTTGAGTTGTATTTATTCTTCACTGGTAACTTATCTATTAAAATCCATTGCCTTTGAATCATTAAAGTCATTACATTGATAAATCAAATTTTATACAAGGAATGTGGTGGAGATGTAACAGGATGCTGATGGAAACAAGCATCCTTCCATTCTAAGGTATAGTACAAGACACATTCATGCAGAATTTATTTGAAAATAGCAAATTATCTTGAATAACCCTTATCTCCCTAACTATGTAATACTGGAATTTTGGGAGAGGTTATCTGAAGAGAATTTATAGGCTTAGAGAAAGCCGTGACATCTTTTTTCTTTTTTTCTGGGAGATTGGAGAGGCCTTCTCTTCCTCCTCAAAGAAGAAACACTTGTAGAGAATGAAGGTGCCTGCAAACAGGGCACTTTCTTCCTCATCCAAATGCTTGCATAACTGCAGAAACTTACAGGCTCTATACTTCATGGGAATGTAGTATGATGTGAAAGTTCCTGAGAGAGCTTGATATATGCTCTAGGGAGTTTGAAAATGTATATGAACCTTGAGACTGTTCTCTGCCAGAGAAGTCCAAAGGCAGGAGTCTAGAGAAGCTTTCCATGGCAAGGTGAGGTGAGAGGTGTCAGCAATTAAGCATGTTTCTCTACATCATTTGGCAGTATAAGTATGTATAAGATTTCCAAGGACCATGGGGACAGTGCAAATGACAGCTTGGCTAGTGTTCTTTCATGTAGTCCCCATCATGAGAGGGCTAGAGTGGGGATAATGAAAGATGGATGTGGACTTTTGCACAAGTCACTGGAGGAGGACACACCTCCAAAGAACAGCAAGCATCATCCATGAAGGAAAATCTCCATTTGGTTGTGGCCACATAGAGGCATCAATGGCCACATTCAACAGCATCCATTGTATAAACTCTCAAATCTGCCTCCTCTAATCCTTTTGTTCCTCTTCTCTATAGGTCCATAAGCCAGAAATAAGGGTCAAGCCTGTGCTTGGGGAGAGAGAAGCTGTGAATATGATATTAAATTGAAGTTTTGTTTAGTTGAACTAAACATTTTAATAACTAAATATCAGAGTTGCTTTAATAAAATTTTCTTACAACTGAAATTGATTGGAAAGCTACTGGATATACTTAGAGTTAAGCAAAGGGGATTTAATAAAGTATGATTGAAGGCAGAGTCGGGAAAAAAGGCAGTTTCCTATTCATAGCCCAGAAAGTTCAACCCCCTTTTCCATTTCAATAATCCGATTGCAAGAGTATTAATCATCTTACATATTTGCTTCAATATTTTCTTCTTGCCCTTTTTCTAACCTCTTTATTTTGGTTATATCAGAAGAATATGCTTGTCCATATCCATGTGAGAGGTGGCAAATATTATGTTCAAATTTTTATATTTCCTTTGTAATCTCTTCTGTATCTTTTATATACTGAGTCAGTCACATTGTAGAAGGTACAATGTTTACAGTACATTTTCTTTATATTTTAATATTTAATATTTTAATCTTTCAATTCATATAGAATATTTTTCATCACTGCTGTGAGACAAGTATACTGGACCATGTGATGTGTTTCTCCTACTCCCTCAGGATTAAAGAACTTATTCCCAGGACCCGGAAGTGATTCAAAAGATAGTCTTTATTATTCAACTCCAGGAATTATTTCTGTTGTAGAGTACTGCCTTGGCAAAAAGTGTTGACCTTTTTGGCAACAGCTTGCATCGAATGATAGGTGGATGCAGACTTAGGAAAAACCTGGCCCTTTCTCTTCTATTTGAAACAATCTAAGGATTAGGACATCTTTAGAGGTCAATATTTAGAGATATCAGAGCCCATCTTCTCTGGTTATCCAATTCTACTTCTTTCCCTGACCTTCCATAGGTATAGATCTCAAGAGCTAATGATTAATACTAATAACCACCTCTGCTTCTTGTATCCAACTTACTTAAATTGGATCCCCTCCCCCCCCCGTGATAGGTAACCATTAATACAACACCATTTATTGAATAATTTTTATCATTTCTGTGGATTTCTAGTGGCCCCCTGGTCACTCAGTAAGGAAGTCTATGTAGTAAATTCAGTGTGATTATGTGATTGTATAGGTGTGTTTGTGTGTGTGATTGAACACACACACACTAACACACACACACAGGGTAGTAGAATTCATGTGTTTGTTAAGGAAACTTAAGGAGAAACTTAAGGAAATAAAGGTTGGATCCATATTATAAACTTTTTAAATGTCATTCTAAGGAATTTGACCTACCTGTTAGGTAATGGGCTGTTTTTAATGCTGGAATGTATGGCATCTGATTTTTTTAGTAGGAAAGTAGTGTAGCAGTGTGGTGTATGCATCAAGAGGACCAATTTAGAGATTATTATAGAAGCTGAGGTAAGAGACAATGAATATCTGAAGTAGGATGTTGACACTGGCAAATGCTACAGGGGACTCACTGAATGATTTTGAAGCTAGAATTGTTGGGATTTGGGTAACAGTATTATAAAATTGAAAGAGAGCTTTCATTAATGGTATAAACTATTTAAATAAAGTTTAATAGAGCCCAATGATACATTATTTTTAACTTAAAAGATTAGAAATATAATTATTCTGTAGAGAAAAAGGGCTAATTTATTCTTTAGTCACACTTCTATACCTAGGTTGATACCATATACCAGTGATAAATGATACATTAAGTATATTATTGTTGTTCTTGTGCTGTTGAAACTAAGGAATATTCAGATTTAAATTTACACATCTCTAAACATAAAAATTGTAACTGAATAATTTATAAGCAGTAGCATTGAGATTACTTAAAAAGAATGCAGCACAATTTGAAAAAATAACTTACGAAAAAAATTGCAAGGTTATGTATACAAGGTAAAAAACAAACTCCAGATGATATTTCAGTATCTATAAGCATAACAGTCCAGTTGAAAATTTACAACTTTAAATATGATATATGGTGAAGTGAATCATAGTGGAAAAATGTGAATAACTTAGGTATATCAAGGTCAAGCCCCACAACTTTTTAACTTTTTGTAATAAATCACCAACTTATTTTCCCAGGACTAAATAAACCTGTTTCTGGGAAAAATAAACATAAAGATTATTTTTAAAAATGAAGTTGAATTTAAAAATAGGAAAACTTACCCTATTTTACTTTGGCTTGCTATGCTATATATATATATATTATATACACACACATATATACACACATACATATACATACACATATATATGGATATAAATCTTTTATAATCACATTAATATTTTATTATTTCATCTTGTTTCAAATTTCATATAAGCTGTTAATGATCTTTCTTTAGAAAATTGATTTTTTAAAAATCAAATATGCTAAAATAGAAAAAATTATAGAAAATATTAAATATAAATTAGAGATAATTTGTTAAAAGAAGATCCTATCAAACTTGTGACCTAGTACTAAGTGAAAGTGGATATATATTCTTCTTTGTCATATTATAGTTGTGAGATGTCAATATAATGATAAATACGCAAAGCAAACAAAAGTATGAATTTCCAATGAATTATGCATAAGTTCTTTTCTCCATATACAAAGGAACTGAATGTGATTATTCAGTGCTTACAAAACCTATAATATTTATAACCATGTAGAAGTGTCCAGTTCTGGGGATACATAAAGCCATGCTTTAAAATGTGTCTACAAACTGCTACAAACTTTAAAAAAATAAGCAGAAGGACTATTTTCAATGCTTAGCATAGTGGTGAGAGTTTAAAAGAAGTAATCTAGGCTAAGTTCCAATTATAGGGAAGCTTTATGTTTTACATTTTAGATTTTAGATATAATAATCATGTTGTTACAGTATAAGCTCCCCCCCACTCCTTTCATGGGCAGATTCTTAAGACATCTACTAAATAGGTGTAACAGACACCGAGTGAGATGGTAAATATTAGCAGAATATACAGCATGTCAAATGATCCTCTATAAACAGCACCATGGAAGAGAGAATATAAAGTACTTTTCCTTCCTTTCCAATAATAACAAAAAATCAAAATGGTAATAAAAAAGTCTATAACAACAAGAAGTCAAATTTCTTTCCTCCCCCACCTCCACTCCCTCTGCCCCTTCCTTCTGTTAAAAAAGAGTTATTTGTGAAAAGTTCCAAGTCAGAAAGCCAAGACGTAATATCTAAACTAAATGCAGTTTCAGCCTCTGGTAGGAATGTGATCTCAACCAAACAGTCTAGAATTTTCTGGCCAGCAGGAGTGAGGAAATCCACCTGACAGACCCCCAAAGGAAAGTGACCTTGCCTGAAATAATCCTTTCATTTGTTTTTGACTTCCTTGTCTCTCCCCACTTTCTGCCTATAAAAGTCTTCCATTTTCTATAGCTCCTTGGAGCTTTTTCTATTTGCATGAAGGGATACTGACCGAGATTCATGAATAGTTCAATAAAAGTAACAAAGTTTTTAAATTTCACTTGGCTGAATTTTGTTTATTAGCACTTCCTTCTGTTAAGAGGCTGTTAAGTTCTAACAAGATGCCTTGGAGGCCTACAAAGAGGAAGTCAAGGCCAGCTCTCTGGAAAGCCAGAGGCAACATTCCAAAACAAAGTCAGAAGATGGATCAAACCAGACACGCCTAAAATAACCAGATGCCACACAGGAAGCCCCTGACCAAATAAGGAAGAAAAGGCAAGAAACACTGCTTCTAAGAAATTCCCACCCCAAGTAATGAATATGCCACCGCCTCATTAACAACTGTCAATAAAAGATAGACACCCAAACCCCAGCGCTTACAGTTCTTTCTCTCTCTCTTGAGCTGTCTGACTCTCACATCTTGAGTGTACTTTTGCTTTAATAAACTTTCCCACTGTGTCACTCATCTGCTGTGTTGTGTTTGTCCTTACATTCTCTCTCTTGTGAGGAGACCAAGAGCCTCTAGAGACATCCTGGGGACAGACTCAGTTGAGGCCTCAGGGCTCAAGATCAATCCAATTCAACCAGAAACACCTCCTTCCCTTCTCTTCCCTTTCCTTCCCTCCTTCCCTTTGCTTTGCTTTTCTCCTGTCTTCTTTCTTACACCTCCTTCTTTCCTTTCCTTCTTTCTCCCTCCCTCCTTCCTTCAAATCTTCTTTCCTTTTTGTTCTTTATATGTTCTACAATGAATATATGTTGTCTGCATAATTTTGAGTTTTTATATATCCCTGTAACCTTATGAAAATAAGGAACATATGGTGGAATTGAGAGCATTGGTTGAGGCACAGCCTTCAAAAGTAAGTACACTTCTGTTTTCTTTCTTTCTTTCTCTCTCTCTTTCTTCCTTCCTTCCTTCCTTCCTTCCTTCCTTCCTTCCTTCCTTCCTTCCTTCCTTCCTTCTTTCCTTTCCTTTCCTTTCCTTTCCTTTCCTTTCCTTTCCTTTTCTTCTTTGTATTTCTTCTTCCTCCTCTTCCTTCTTTTCTCTTAAGTCTTGAGCTTTGAGTTTTACTATTAGAAGAGTTTTTCAAAATTTGGAAAATTTGGAAAATTTGGAAAATTTGGAAAAATGTAGAATTTTAAGTTCAGAGATGTTGAGAGATAAAATTAGGAAAGACTAATAGGGGCCATAAGGATTTGCTTTTATGCATCCGCGGTTGGAAAGCCCATTTACACTTAAAAAGGGAGGACTGAAAAATGCAGAGATCTAGGAGACTCTATGTTTCTTGTGTAATAATGGCTTTCAGGACACTAAGAAAATGGGTCAATGCATAAAATAACGACTCCCCCCAGCTTGCCCAGTGCAGTCCTGGTTTATGTTAGTTGTTCTATAGATTTGCCTTTGTTTTTTGTTTGTTTATTTGTTTTGCTTTGTTTTTTTAAGATTTTATTTATTTATTTGACAGAGAGAGAGATCACAAGTAGGCAGAGAGGCAGGCAGAGAGAGGGGGAAGCAGGCTCCCTGCTGAGCAGAGAGCCGGATGTAGGGCTCTATCCCAGGACCCTGAGATCATGACCTGAGCTGAAGGCAGAGGCTTTAACCCACTGAGCCACCCAGGTGCCCCAGATTTGTCTTTGTTTTAACTACTTTACTGTTTATTACTTTCAAGGATGTCCTGATTTGGATGCTATGGTCACTGATCAGAAGGGAACCCTTTAGGGAGGCTGAAGAAGGAAGACACAATCTAAGACAGATACAAGGATTGAAGCTTTTGTTTTACAGCTAAGAAGGACTATTTAAAAAGCATGTACAATAAAACATGAACTTTGCATACAATGGTACTTATAAATTTTTAAATGTAGTAAATCTTTATGGAGTTTAACTACATGTTATTTGATTCTTCACAATTTATTTTGTCTTTTGAAGTTATGATGTAAATTTAATCTCTTCAGTTAATATTAAAAGAGACCTCTTCAGTTATTTTTAAAAAGAGAAATGTTTTGAAAGAAGCGGGGACCAAAATGGTGGTTGCCAGGGGCTGGTAGTGGTGCTGCTGAGGGGAAGAAAAAAGAAAATACTGATTAAAAGGTACAAAGTTTCAGTCATGCAAGATGAATAAGTCCTAGAGATCTACTATATACCATAGTGCCTCTAGTCAACAACACTGTATAGTATACTTAAAAAATTGCTAAAAAGGAAGAAGAAAACTTTTGGAGGTGATTGATATTTTTATGACATTGATGGTAGTGAAAATGTCACTTGTGTATTCCTATCTACAGACTCATCAAGTTGTATACATTTGCTGTGTACAGCTTTGTATATGTTAGTTATACCTCAATAAAGTAGTTTTAAAAAGAGAGAGAGGTAGATATTTGCACTTAGACAAATGAATATATATCCCTTCCTGGTCTTAGTTTCTAGGCAGAGACAGCCCTTGGGTAATCAGCAGTAATGAAGCATTATAGTTCAGGTAACCATAACTCTAAATGTCATTAAGAGTTCATATTCTGGAGTCAGCCTGTCTGAGTTGGAATCCCAGTTCTAATCCTGACTGGTTATTTGGCCTTCTGTAAATGGATGAACTTGTACAGAAAGATTTTAAGCACCAACTAGATAATTGGGTTGTTGTGAAATTTTTCTAAAAATACACTAGTATAGCCCTTAGACATTCATTATATATCAATATTTTTACTATTATGTCATGTTGAGAATACAAAGGAAATGATGTATATTCTTTACCCTGAAAGTGTGTATAATCTCAGGAAGTAAAAGAGTTGCATGGGAAAAATTATAATAAACTATAAAATTTGCCATCATGACTAAAATTTGGGTATAATGATGAAATCTTTCTAGTAAAGTTGGAAATGATTTCAAAATAAGGGAGAATTAGATGTAAGATCTGAAAACTTAGAAGGAATTGAGAGAGAGAGAAGAGGAAATAACTTTCACAAAATCTAGGTTTTACATGGAAGCTATGTATTTTTCAGTAATACTGGAATATAATATGCAAAGGCAAAGAAGTTGGCCAGGTACTTAGGAACAAGTGTATATTTTGGTCCTTAAATGATTGGGTGGCATGAAATCAAAATTTCAATAAGAGAATTATGTGCATATTTTAAAAATACCCTCATGAGTGCTGTGAAATGTGTAAGCCTGATGATTCACAGACTTGTACCCCTGGGGCAAATAATATTATATATTAATAAAAAAAAAATAGGTGTATATTAAACTTCTGGTATTGGTAAAAAAAAATACTCTCATGGTAAGATTAATTGCAAAATTAGAAGAAAAGAGACAACTCATGATATTTATCATTTTGTATGGTGAGAAAGTGACAAATAATCCTAGAATAATATTAATTAATGAAAAAATTCAAAAGGTATATAGCTTGCAAGGAATAAAGGAGTTAGAAACACAATTCTGTGTTTTTACATTCCATGTTTAAAAGAGCTAATAGTCTTTATCATTCCATATAGTCAGCCTCAATTCAGAGACCCTAAAAAATCCTACTTCATTTGCTGGATTCTGATTTAGAATCCATATACCTCAGATCCAATGTAATATTTTTTCTTTCTTCATTTGATAGTTTCACATATCATGCGACATCACGTGCTAATAGGCTTTTCAGTAGGAAAACAAGAGGGCAATAGAAGTCAGCGAAGGAGAAAGGGAGAGGAAGTTAGGTGACAGACATAATCGAATTTGTACCTACTGAAAAATGAAGGATTCAATAATTATTATTTTTCATGTCTTGCCTTCTATCTTAGCAATGTTATGTTTAAGTGTGACAGTTTCTGTTTTATAAGGACACTTCTACACAGGTTGATAAGGCTCTATCAGAAAATCGATTTTCTATTGACTTTTACGGAAAACTGTTTTTATTCTATAGTCAGGTATGGAGCTATATAAACATAATTATATAATTATAAAGCATTACTTCGGATAGTCTATGCTCTGTGCATATTCAAACACACACACACACACACACACACACACACACGGAGAAATGTTTAGAACTGGCCACTTAACAATTTTGGCATTTTGTTCTTAAATTTTGTCTAAAATATTTATTCTAAAACTGCATAAAATCCTAGATTTCCACTGGGATTAATCACATAAAGGGTCGATTTTATAGTGCATGGTGATTATACTAGAAGGGAAATATCAACCCTGTTTGGACAGGAAAATTTTTAAAAGATGACCTAATAGATTTCTTTCCAACTCAGATCCTATAAACAAAGGATTTTTCTGCCAGCAGTAGTGAATATTGAGATGAAAGTCAAAGATTCTACTGTATTATTCAAAACTTCTGACCTTGGTTGCCTGGCCAACATCCCTAATCTCATTAAACTTTCAGTCAAATTCTCAGAGATATATTAAAATATGCCATGACACTGGTAAAAGGAAAAAAAAACCAAAACTATATTGTTTATCTGAATAACTTTAGTTATTACCATATTTGGTTTAGAATGCAAACTGGTACTAAAGTATAATTCATTGTTTTCTAAATACTACATAAACGTTAAATGATTATTAGAAAGTTTTGAATTAAAGTTGGTAATTTAGATCTGACTTCTATCACTTATTCTGAAAGTAATCTAGTAGCACATTTAGCACATTTAGCATTAGCACAATGCATTTTATTTTACTTTTTATTAACTTTTTAATTTTAATTCCAATATAGTTAATATGCAGTGTTATATTAATTTCAAGTGTACAATATAGTGATACAACAAATCTATACAGCATTACTCAATGCTCATGAGTGTGCTCTAAATCCTTCACCTATTTCACTCATACCACCACCTGCCCTCTGACATACTAATTTTAATTAAGTACCCTCAGTTAAAGTTATTATTATTATTTTCAACGAGAACATTTTTTTTACTTGAAGCATAGAGTACATGGTTCTAAAAGATAAAGACAATACACATTTTCTTCAAGTACACATAGAGGAATCCCCTGGTTAAATCGCATAAAAAGAGACATAACAAATACTACAAATTTAAGAAGAGTGAAATCATACCAAGTATATTTTCCAACTACAGTGGTATAAAACTAAAGATCAGTAATAAAACAAAACTGGAAACTCTACAGTGTAAATGTTAAATATTTAATATGTAAATATTAAACAACTTACTACTGCACAACCAATAGGCCAAATAAGAAATCAAACAGCAAATCAAAATATGTCTCAAAACAAAAGAAAAAAGAGAACATAATACTCCAAAATCTATGAAATGCAGCAAAAGCACATGTTAGAGTGAAATTTATTCTATAAAAGAAAGAAATTTATGCTATAAATGTTTGTATTAAGAAAAAATTTCAAATAAGCAACTTAACCTTAAATCACAAGGAACTAGAAAAATAAGAAACCTAAAATTTAGTGGAGGAAGGAAATAAAAACCAAAAAACAGAAATAAATAAAATGGAGTCCAGAATAAACAATAACATAACCCTGAAAGTATGGCCGATTTAAAATATAATATAAAATTGGCAATGCTTTAACTATATTAACTAAGAAAAGAGAGAGAGAGAGAAGACTCAAAAACCAAAATGAGAAATGGAAGAGAAAACAATACAACAGATAACTATAGAAATACATAGTTTGATAACAGATTACTACAAACAAGTATGTAGTAACAAATCAGATAACTTAGAAGAGAAAAGATAATTCCTAAAATTGCACAAGTTACCATGACTGAATCATGAATCTTGAAATCTAGGAAATATCTTAGACCAGTAATGAGAATGAAAATTAAAGTAGGAATCAAAAATCTTCCAGCATAGAAAAGAACAAGACCACATGGTTTCATTGGTAAATCCTACCAAAACATTTAAAAAATAATGACAATCATTATCAAAATCTTACAAATAATAGAATATAGAAAACACATTCAAAATCATTTTACCACCTGTTTTGATGCCAAAACAGGATAAAAATAATACAAGAACAAAAAAGTCCAGTTTGTCAAATGGAAATATTGCTACTCCAACTTTCTTTTGACATCCATTTGAGTGATAAGTGTTTTGCAACGCCCTCACATTCAATCTGCAGGTGTCTTGAGGTCTAAAATGAGTTTTGCAGGAACTCATTTCTGGTGGAGCTGGTGTCAAGTCTCATTTCACAAGCAAACCACAGCCACCTAGTTAAAACTTACCACATTCAGGCCAGGGAGCAAATACTGCCCACAGCAGGTAAGGACAGTCTCTGCAGATGACTGACTCACCTGAGAGATAGAGCAGCCAAGACAAAGCAGCAAATTGCATGCAGCACATATTGGAGACACTCCCTGAAGCACAAGGCCCTGGGCACTACATGACCTCTTCTTCATAAGGCCATTACTTTCAGGAGCAGGGGACATGACTGGCTTTTCTAACACCCAGAAGAAGGCAAAAACCTAGACGAAATGCCAAGATAGAGGAAATTATCCCAAACAGAAGACCAAGATAAGGCTACAGCTGGAGATCTAAGCAATATGTAAAGAAACAATATGTCTGATGGAGAATTTAAAGCAACAACCATAAGGATACTCACTAGGTTCGAAAAAAGAATAGAATCAGTGAAAACCTTACTACATAGATAAAAGAGTTAAAAAATAATCAATCAGAGATGAAGAATGCAATAAAATGATTGGAAATAAGCTTGATGCTATAAGCAGCAGGCTGGAAGAAGCAGAGGAACGAATTAGTGGCCTAGAAGACAAAGTAATGGAAAATATGAAATTGAACAAAAGAGAAAAAGAAGAACATGAAAATAGACTTAGGGAACTCACTGACGCCATCAAATGTAATAACACTCATATTATAGGAATCCCAGAAGATGAAGAGAGAGAAAAGGGGATAGAAAATTTATTTTAATAATAGCAGAACACTTCCCTAATATGGGGAAGGAAACAGACATCTAGATCCAGAAAGCCCAGAGAACACCTATCAAAATCAACAAAAGCAGCCCAACACCAAAATATATTGTAATTAAATTTGTCAACTATAGTGATAAAGGAAAAATCTTAAAAACAGCAAGACTAAAGAAGTTCTTAACTTACAAGAGAAAACAATAAGGCTAGTTGGAGATTTCTCAACATAAACTTTGCAAGACAGAAGAAAGTGGCATGATATAGTCCAATCACTGAATGGAAAAAGTCTGCAGCCAAGAATATTCTATCTAGCAAGGCTGTCATTCAGAATAGAAGGAGAGATAAAAGAGTTTTCCAAACATGTGCACCTGAGTGGCTCAGTTGGTTAAGTCTGCGTGCCTGAGTGGCTCAGTCGTTTAAGAGTCTGCCTCCAGCTCAGGTCATGATCCCAGGGTCCTGGGATTAAGTCCAAAATCAGGCTCCCTGCTCAGCAGAGAGTCTGCTTCTCCCTCTTGGTCTGTTCCTCCCCTCCACTCGTGTACACCCCCCCATCTCTCTCTCTTCCTTGCTTTCATTCTATCTCAAATAAATAAAATCTTAAAAAAAAAAAAAAAAGTTTCCCAAATAAAAAAAAGCTAAAGGAGTTTGTGACTAAATGAGTCCTGCAAGAAATAGTAAAGGAGACTCATGGCTTACAAAGGAGAAACCATGACAAAGACAAGAAAAGATCAGAGAAAATCTCCAGAAATGACAAAACAAATAATAAAATAGTAATAAATAACCTATCTATAAATAATTACTTTGAATGTAAATTGGCTAAACACCTCAGTCAAAAGACATAGGGTGTCAGAACGGATAAAAAAACAAGACCCATCTATATGCTGAATTTTGTATAATGTATTTTAACAGTAGTCTTAATTTCCTTAGCTGTTGTCTTGATTTCCTTAGCTACTAAAACTCACTGCCTCTGTTTCTGATAAACTGGATAATTAAATGAATAAAAATTAATGGAAGTCATGTGGACAATTAAGAATTCAAAAGTCTTTAAAATTTTTAAATTATTTGGAAAATATAGAAATAGGGTATAAGTTACCTCATGGACAGGTGTAAAGTTGTACATGAATCTTGCATATCATAAAAGTAGATGAGTAATTTTCACAATAAAAATAATTGTAGGATCATTTTAAAGAAATTATAAATAAAATTTATAACTTACTTTAATATTATTGCTTATAATAAAAAATGATTTGAGAATTTAAAACATCACAAAAACAAGAAAAAAATAAAATACAGAATTTCTTAGAATGCTTAAAATACTTAAAATACAGAATTCCTAATTATTCTATGTTTTTCCTATTTTAAAATTAACACCTAGTAAAGAGTGTACACATGTCTTCATTTTTAAAGTAGACCAAATTGAATTTGCTAAGCTCGCCATGGTTTGTATTAGGGTCTAAAAAGCATTAACTTATTGGATAGCTAAAAAATGCTAATAGTAGCCAGAATGTATATATATCTACATCAGTGAATTCAGTTTGGATAAAAATATATTTAACATCTTAGTTTTAAAATTACTATGATTTTCAATTGCTAATAATTAAAATGATACATAAAAAATTGAATCTTCTAAATATATTTGTCATTATGAATAGCTGATTCATGATGTACTTTAGACATTTTTTTAAAACTATCTTTCACAAGCTAATGTGAAATTCATGTTAAGTGCATTTTCACACCAAGGTGACTTTTACAGTAAGTTTTTACCACAGGCATGCTTTACAATGTATATATGATCATCAGGGCTTGAGCGACCCACTGGGGTCTGATCTGGTATTCTGTTTGCACAGGCATTTTCTCAATAGACCTGACATTAATCATCTGTCAATTTGATTTGTTAATCTTATGAGACTCATTGTAAACAAAATAAGTAAATGTTTGCAAGCCCACAGAAAAAACACTACAGCTATGCCTTTTATTTCTGTTTGACATAATCATTCTGTTCCAAGTTTAAAAACAGAAATAAAGAACAACAGTATTTTTTTTCTTTTTTTGAGTTCTTACCAGATGATTAGGTCTTAGGCATTTTGATTTAAAAACAACTAATCCAAATGGTAGAAAAGCCCAGTTTGTGAAGTAATATAATTAGACAATGTAGACAATAACAAGCATGCATCAATGAAGACCTGAAATCATCATGTCATTTTACCTATTTTACAACTTGTCAGTATGCCAGATGCCTAATAAATCATATCCCTACCACAGTTTAGAAGCCAAAATAACAGTTTCAGAATCTGCAAATCAAGCCAATGTGACATTTCTAAGAAACTGCACTACCATAACTGATGCACAAGATACACATATGACTTATATTTTACAAAAGGCTGCTTTAAGACTTGCTCATCACATGAGCTTCTTGTACCAACACAGCAATGTAATATTTGTGTGTGTCAGAAAAGGAAGAGGTGTATAAGCCATTATGTGGGGGAAGGACTCAAGTATTACAAATAGTGCATCTAGACAGTACCCATTTGTGTGACAAAGATACAAAAACATCCTCAGTTATACATTAAAAAATGTCTGCCTTCTTAAGGAGTGAGGCAAAGAAATATTCGTCTTTTATATACAGTTAGGGGTTTGCATTCAAATGTCTAAGTTCTTTATTGTTTCAATAAAATGATTTAAATTTCTGAATATAAACACTGAGTGTGCGCATTTAAGGAAATATTTGTCATAATGGAGAAAATAGCTCCAACATCTTCTAATGAACAGATTTATAGTTTACTCAAAAATATCTGTGGGCTTATATAATTAATACTTGCTTTAAAAATAAATAAAATCAAAAATAAAACTGTTTTATTGTAACAGACTTTTTCTCTGATTATAAAACAAAAGGAGATATAAACTAATGAAAACTAACCATAATTATTTTTAATATTCCAAAAATAATTTAAAAAGGGCCTATCTTTTGTATTCTCTCTACCCGACATTAAGTCACATGATATTGGTCTCATATCTTCCTCTGAGGTATTCTCACAACTGCTGTTGTGTCTATTGCTTTGTGAATTTCACTGTGCCTACTGGTTCCTTTTACCTGGAGTGCTAACATATTTACCAAGCTGCAGATGTCTATGTGTTATTCTTTGATTCACTCATACACATTTCCTTAGTAAAATTCTATAACCTTTCCATCAGCACAGTTTTTACTAGTTCATTCCAGAATTTGATTTTTTTTCTATTTTTTTCAAAAGAATTTTTGTTTTAATTTATTTCACTTTACTTTGTAGTTTCAAGTTTTTATTGAAGTTGCAGTTAGTTAACACATAGTATAATATTGGTTTCAGTAGAATTTAGTAGATTTCATCACTTACATACAACACCCATTGTTCACCACAAGTGCCCTCCTTAACATGCATCACCCATTTCACCTCTCTCCCTGCCCAACCCCCTCCAGCAACCCTGTTTGTTCTCTTTAGTTCTCTTTAGTTTATGTTAGTTTATGGTTTGCCTCTCTCTCTCTCTCTTTTTTTTGAATCCCCCACATAAAGCACTAAATACGGATTGTTTTATCATAAGAAGAACTAAGGAATAAGTCTTGATAGTGTTCAAAACAGATAACTTCTTATAACTAATTTCCTAAACTGAGACACTAACATAACAAGTAGCTTTTAAACCAGTCAAATAGATAAAACAGAATCATCCGGAGCTCTCATCTTTGATCAATCCTGGGTCTTATTTTTTATTCATGGATTAAATTTCCTTCTTACTTAAATTTTTCTTCTAATTTTTCTTAGCTTTCTTTAATATTAGCAATGGCACTTGATTTAAGTCAGGTAAAAATAATTTGATTATATTTCACTTGCATGCTTATTCCTTTGCATGCTTATTCATATTTATATTTGTGGTGTTGTTACTGCCCTAAATGTGGGTTGGTATGGTTTTATGGATGCTTATTTATATTTATTATGAAGTTGAACCCTCACAGTTTTATTCCTCTAGTAATTAATGTATTTTCAAAATTTTCCAAAATTGTACAATGGTATTTTATAAGCCATTTTCTTTTACATTTTGAACATTTGCTTTTAAATGAAAATAATTATGAATTTCCTTTACTGAATAAATATTTACTGAATTCTACTTTATATTTTTACATCATATTAGGCACTGGTGATTGCAAGAAAAAATTAGATGCAGACTTTGAGTTGAAGGAGTTCTTAACATATTAGAGAAACAAATGAGCAAACAGATGTGAGCAGTAGTAAGATACCCAATTTAATAGATATAATAGGCATGAATGTGTAGAATAGCTGCTAAACAACCTGAAATAGGCTATCCACTCGTCTTAAGGCATTGATATTTTTAACCTGATTAGGTGATAGTGAAGGGTTAGAAGAATAAATATTGGCATTCTTCAGTAAAATGACAAAAACTGTAAGACAGCTGGAATGGCTGGAGAAAGGGAGCCTGGGAGAGAAACATGGATAGATATCAGAAAGCATGGTAATCAAAGACCAGATAATGAAGGTCATGTACTAACCAACCTGAGTTTGGATTTTACTCTTGAGGCAATGTATAAACATCAAAAGAATTTAAGAAAGGGAGTTATAATCACATTTGCATTTTTGGAAAGATCACAGAGCAGTATAGCTGCCAACAGGATCAGACCCTATGAGACCAATTAGGAAAACCATGGCAATGATCCAAGGAAGAGACAATAAGGATTTGTACTAAGGCTGTGCCAGAGATACGGATACAGGAGGGAAGACATTTTAGCGATCTATATTAGGAGACAGAGTCTGCAAAAGCTTACAACTGGAAAACAAGGTCCAGGTTAAAACACTTATATCCTAAGGTTAAATAGGGAGACCATGGTTAAATATATGATACATATTCCATGTCACATAATTAATTATCTTAACTTTTAAAACATGTATTTAATTTTTATGGTAATGTTGATTGAAATGCTCTTTCTTATCTTGCTGCTTTCACATTTTTAAATTAAACCTCCTATGCATAATGTTGAGCTGTAATATTTACCATATTTCATCAAATCCGGGGCACACTTTTCCACATTTGTCATGCCTAACATCGGAGCGCATCTTACATTTCTCTTTATGGTTAACATATCACCATCACTACTGAACACAAGGCCCATTTCATGTTTTACTTTGTCCGTTGTTTCTTATTCCCTTTCCCATTGCCTTATTCTCAAAAGAAACCATTTGTAATGTGCTTGATATATGTTCTTAAGCATAGATGTATCCTTGTAAAGTATGTTGTGTTTTTTGTGTGCTTCAATTCCATTAAGGGTTTTGTAAATCCCACCTTTGTTCTAGTTTTCTTATCTAGCCCTGTCTAGGGACCAATCCATGTCACATATCTGGTTTATTGCTTCTTATTGTTATACGTCATTTCATAGTGTGACTTACTACATTTTATCTATCCATTATTCTAGAGATGGACACACAGGTTGCTTCTAACTCCCTGTTGCCATATATACCATCCTTGTTCAGATATTTGCAAGATTTACCCAAATCTCTTCCCATAGTTTTTAATTTATTTTTTCCACAGAGCACTGAATAATTTCTTCAATTATGGGTATACGAATCCTTAAAATTATCCTTCCATTATTCAACAAATGGCATTGAGGTAACAGGCTATCTATGTGCAAAAAAAAAATAATAATAAATAAAATGGGTTTTTATTTTGCTCCTTATATAAACATAAATTCCACATGGATAAAAATTCAAACAGTAAGGAGAAAAGAAGTCATAATAATACCAGGAGAAAACATAGATATCAAAAAAGATCTGCCCACTTTTTAGCTCCCCTGCCGTCCTCCTTCATTCTTGTCCATCTCTCTACAATCAATTTACTTCACAACTGCCAGAATGATTTTTAAGAGACTAATAATACACACCCGCAGTTAAAGAAAAAATTCTAAAAATCTCCTTTGCCATATAATACATTGCTCATCTCCCACAGTGGTTTAGTATAGGTTCTGACTCTTGTTTTCTCTTCAAATGCATTCAGTACTGCTTGTTTTTTGTTTTTTGTTTTTGTTTTTGTTTTTTCCACAGACTGTGCTACAGCCACAGAGCATTCCCCTTTGATTATGCCAAACTCTATCCTGCTTCAGGGTATTTGCACTGTTCATGCCATTTGCCTGGAGTGCTCTTCTTTCTGCTATTTGGATAGGTGATAATACCCCCTTGTTATTAAGATGTCAGTTTAAATGTCAGTTTTTGAGGCCCTTCCTGACTATCCAATCTAAAGTACCTACCCAAGAGATGGCTCTTCACTCAATCTGAATTCTCTGTTTGGCATTTATTATTGATTATTTTCTTTCTTATTCGTATACTGATTTCTCTGCTCTTCCTTGGAAATAAAATTTTAATGAGATCAGGAACTTTTGCTGTCAAATTAATTATTATTTTCTTAAAATCTAGAACAGTGCAAGGAACATAACAGATACATAGAATTATTTGCTGACTAAGTAAAAAAATGAATCAAAGGATACATGGATATCTGGAATTTTTTATAACAGAAAGCTTTGTAATTTCATCAGAGTTTAGGAAGTTTTATAATGTATTGGTTGCATTCTTTTGATACTTAAACATTTTTCTGGCTGCACTGTTAATCCACAAAGGCAATATTGAACATCCAAATATCAAGCTGAGACCAAATTCATATTTAACAAGCTAATCTCAACATGTTGTGCCCTATAGGCTAATGACTGACATGTGTTTAAGAAATCATCATCTCCACAGGTTAGTGAGAAGATTAGAAACAGTTTTCTCCCCAACCATGCACATTGGCTTTCAGTTGTTCACTCTGTGTTTTGGAGGGAGTACTTCTCTAACTTGTCTCTGATTTTTTTTCTTCAAGAGGCAAATAATCTTATTTTCTCCCATTACATTTATTTGTACTTACTGGAGCCAGTTAATTTTATATTAAATTTCAACCAGTTTCAAAATAAAGTGTAATTTATAAACAAATTTTCATTAATTTGAGCTTACTGAGTATTTATGCTGATTTGACGTGATTGACTTTATTGTCGTAAGAACAAAGGAAACAGATTAGCTCATCAACTATATAAGGCAATGTATATATACATATATATGCATGTGTGTGTGTACTTGCTTGTATATATATATATATATTTTTTTTTTTTGCTTGCATATTAATTTTATATGTTAAATTGGCTAAACCATGGTACCCAATTTTGGGGCAAACACCAGTGTAGATATAGCAGTAAGCATTATTTTTTAAATGGGATTACAAGTATATCTCATTTTATTGTTCTTCACTTTATTGTGCTTTGCAGATATCCCATTTTTTACAAATTGAAGGTCTATGGCAACCTTGTCTCAAACAAGTCTAACTGGTGCCATTTTTCCAACAGCATTCACTTACTTCATGTCTCTGTGTCACATTTTGGTAGTTCTTGCACTATTTGACACTTTCTCATCATAACTATATTTATTACAGTGACCTATAAACAGTGATCTTTGATGTTATTATTGTATTTGGGGGCATCATAAACCATGTATATTTAAGACAGAAGATTCAATCAATAAATGTTGTACGTGTTATGACTGCTTCACTGACTGTCCATTCCTCCATCTCTTTCCCTCTCCTTGGGCCTCCCTATTCCCTGAGACACAGCAAAATTGAAATTAGGCCAATTAGGTACCCTACAACGGCCTCTCAGTGTTCAAATGAAAGGAAGAGTTGCCTATCTCTTAGTTTGTCAAAAGCCAGAAATGATGAAGCTTAGCGAGGAAGGCATGTCAAAAGCGGAGACAGGCCAAAACCTAGGCTTTTTGTGCCAGTTAGCCACGTTGTGAATGCAAAGGAAATGTTCTTGAAGGAAATTAAAAGTACTACTCCAGTGAACACACAAATGTTAAGAAAGCAAAACAGCCTTATTGCTGGTATGGAGAAAGTTCTAGTGATCAGGACAGAAGATCACATGAGCCACAACATTCCCTTAAGCTAAAACTAAATCCAAAGCAAGGCCCTAACTCTCTTCAATTCATTGGAGGTTGGGAAAGGTGAAGGAGCTACAGAGGAAAAGTTTGAAACTAGCAGAGGTTGGTTCATGAGGTTTAAGGAAAGAAGTTTTCTCCGTAACATCAAAATGCAAGGTGAAGCAGCAAGTGTTAATGCAGAAGCTGCAGCAAGTTATCTAGATCTAGCTAAGATAACTAATGAAGGAACTACACTAAGCAACAGATTTTCAATGTAGATGAAAGAGCCTTCCATTGGATGAAGATGCCATCTAGGACTTTCATAGCTTAAATAAGTCATTACCTGACTTCGAAGCTTCAAAAGACAGGCCGACTCTTTTGTTAGGGGCTAATGCATCTGGTGACTGTTTAAGTTGAAGCCAGTACTCGCTTACGGTTCTGAAAAACCTAGGGCCCTTAAGACTGATATTGACTGATACCTTTGGCTGTGCTCTATAAATGAAACAACAAAGCTTGGATGACAGCATATCTGTTTACAGTATGGTCTGTTGAATATTTTAAGCCCACTGTTGAGAACTTCTACTCAGAAAAGATTCCTTTCAAAATATTACTGCTCATTGACAATGCACTTGAACAACCAAGAGTTCTGACAGTGATGTACAATGAGATGAATGCTATTTTCACACCTGCTAACAAAACATCCATTCTGAAGCCCATAGGCCAAGGAGCAATTTTGACTTTCAAGTCTTATTGTTTAAGAATTACATTTTTTTAAGGCTAGAGCTGCCATTGATGATGATTCTTATGATAGATCTAGGCAAAGTAAATTGAAAACCTTCTGTAAAGGATGCACCATTCTAGATACCATTAAAAACATTCATAATTCATGAAAAAAGGTCAAAATATCAACATTAACAGGAGTTGATTCCACTCCTCCAGGATGTCTTTGAGGAGTTCAAGACTTAAGTGGAGGAAGTAACTACAGATATGAAAATAGCAAGAGAAGTAGAATTAGAAGTGGGGGCCTGAAAAGTGTGACTGAACTGCTGCAATCTCATGATAAAACTTTAACAGATGAGGAGTTGCTTCTTATGTATAAGCAAATTAAGTGATTTCTTGAAATGGAATCTACTCCTGGTGAAGATGCTGTGAAGAGTGTTGAAATGACAACAAAGTATTTAGAATATTACATAAATTTAGTTGATAAAGCAGCAGGAGAGTTTGAGAAGATTGACTCCAATTGACTCCAATTGTGAAAGATGTTCTACTATGGGTAAAATGTTATCAAATAGCATAGCATAGCATGCTATAAAAACATATTCATGAAGAGAAGAATCAGTAGATTCAGCAAATTTCACTGTTGTATTATTTTAAGAAATCATCACAGTCACTCCAACTTTCAGCAACCACCACTCTGATCAGCCAGCAGTCATCAGCATGGAGGCAAGACCCTCCACCAGCCAAAAGATTGTGACTTGATGAAAGTTCAGATGATAGGATTTTTAAGAAACAGCAATAAAGTATTTTTTATTTTTTAAGATTTATTCATTTATTTTAGAGAGAGAGAACACACGGAGGTGGGGAGGGGCAAAAGGAGAGAAGCTCAAGCAGATTCCCCACTGAGTGCAGAGCTTGAAGTGGGGCTCAATCTCACCACCCCAAGACCATGACCTGAGCCAAAATCAAGAGACAGAAGCTTAACTGACTGAGCTGAGCCACCCAGGCACCCACAATAAAGTATTTTTAAATTAAGATATAGACATTGTTTTGTTGTTGTTGTTAGATATAATGTTATTGCACACTTAATGGACTACAGTAGAGTGCAAACATAATTTTTCTATGCACTAGGAAATAAAAAAATTCATTTAACTTGCTTTATTGTAACATTCTCTTTATTGCAGTGGCCTGGAACTGAACCTGGGTATCTCTTACGTACACCTGTACATTTAAATCAGCAGATTTTGACTATAGCAGTTTACCATTCATAATGTGGGTAGACTTCATCCAATCATTTGAAGGCCTTAAGAGAAAAGACTGAGATTATCCAAGGAAGAAGGAATTCTGCCTGCCTTAAGAAACAGTGCTGCCACATTAACTATCCCATGCAACTCCAGCCTGCCAGACTCCCTTACAGATTTACATAAGAAATTATTTAGCTTATTTGAGGGAACATTTTTATAAATTTAATTACGTTAGTTGATGACTTTCAAATTTATATCCTAAAATGTGAATGATGCCTTTAAGAAACCATCTTAATAACTGTATATTTACTATAAATAGGTAAAATATTAAGATTATATTATGAATATATTCTATTCAAAAATTTGAATAAGCAAAATGTATTGGTTTCATGTATATTTATTTTCTCCAAACAAAAATTGACTTTCTATTCATATTTAAAAATATCAAAATTGTCCATTCATTATCCCTATTTAACTTATAATTCTATGAATGCCAAATTATAGAGCTCTCTGAGTTCTGATAAATGTTTATCTAAAATTGTGAGATGCTGACATTATCATGAGGAAAGTGTGCTACTGATATTTGGAAAGTTTAATAAGGTTCTCCCCAAGGTTTGAGAAGAGAGAAATAAATTGCCTTCTGAGGATTAAGTGTAAATCTATCATGTAATAGATTGCCATAGAGCTACAAAGTCACTTTAAAGATGTCTTCTAAGGCTGTCAGATCTGCCTGTAATCTCATAACAGCACTATTAGTATGTCTGGAGAATGACTGAGTGAATTAGAAGTGAGGGTCCTTGAGAAGGAAGCTGAAAAGAAGCCATAGAGGCAATCCAATTCTAAGGTGAAGCAAATTATCATATAAAAACTCCACTGGTACAGTCCCAGTGTTAAGTATACCTCCATTGCGCACATGGAAACTTTGGGCTTTTTTTGTATGTTATAAAGCATACAAATCATTAATAATGCATAATCCCTAACATGAGTTGAATTCTTAATTCATAGATACTGCACTAAGTATATTACATGCAATATTATATTTACTACTCAACTCAACTAGATATGTACTTTTACCTCAATTTCATGAATGAGCAAAATTAATTTGTTCAAATTTGCAAAGCTAATGAGTGACAAAGAGTTTTCAGCCACATGTGTCTGACTTCAGAGCCCATACTCAACTACCATGCTAATCTAATATATCCCCATTCAGATCCTAAATTCAACAAGTACGGTTAGAATTATAATTCAGGTTTACAGATTTTGTTTCAAAGGAAAAAACATGTGTTTGATGAAGAAAGTATCTCTCCAGATCCTGATGCTGTTTTATTTCTTGCTGTAAAATAACAAATTGGAATAAATTTATAATTTAAGCTTCAACTATATTTGATTACTGAGTAGCTTTTCAAAATATACAGTGTAAAACCAAAGGGTAGACACTTTATATTCCTTCAAGATTGTTAGCCCCATAAATCTAGTAGCTACTGTTTTAATCATCTACATTAGAAAATTCACTTGGTTAAAATGAGTATAACCTGGAAAGTAGGAAACACCACACAATGCTCTCAAATCAGTTTTCTGAGAACATCAGGAGTTGTTAAACCTTCTAAGACAATGATACACTTTAAGTTCTCTTTAAGCAAAACCCAATATATGGCCTGAGATGTAATTTAATAACTTGCATTTCTTCTAGTTTATTCAAAGATGAAGATTGTTTCTTCAGCATTATTTTCAGGAAAAACCTTTAGAAATATTAGCTTTATTATCCTTTAAAATAGAATATCCTCTAAAAAACACAATTTTTGTGAGGTGGTATACTTTAATTTTTCACTTTTTGGATCTCACTATAGAGACAGAAGTGAAATAAAGCATTTATTTATGTCAGTTGGGATAGAAAGTAGCAAAAAGATTTAAATTTGTTCAGACTACCTCTTCCAAAGATTTGTGGACACCACTGAAGTTTCTATAAGCCTCAACAAACAAAATTTTTACTAAGATTATTAAATGATTAGCCTCCTGACAACCTGAGGCACACATGGGGAACACTGAATACTTTAGATGTTGCCTTTTAGGGCAAGAACCTGGCAGATGTCAAAGAACCTGGGTCATATTAGATGATAATTTATGCTGGAATTGCTAAGAAGAGCTTGTTGGCAGTTCTCCACCAGAAAAGTTTTACTTCCTTCATTTCTTTCCTCTTTTCCTAAGCAACTTACTATTGCTTTGAGGCAACTGTAGAAATGGAAAGTGAGACAAGTTTTGTAATGTAGGTGTTTGTTTTCGTTTTAATTTACTCAGTATTTGTTGAATGCCCCCAAATGACAGTTTCGGTGTTGAGTTTGAAGGTTTAGTTAGAAAGAGAAATTATGGCTATTCCTTGTTCTCACAAAACCTATTCTCTAATTGTAAGGCAGAATATCTTTGAAATCTGTTCCTTCATTGTGTGTGTGTGTGTGTGTGTGTGTGTGTTTATGTGTTTTCTGTCTGCTACAACACGGAAATTTCTTCACATTTAGGTATTTGAGTTCTTGAATACTAAATAAATTTATTATTAATAATTATAAAACTATTTTAGGGGCACCAGGATGGCTCAGTCGGTAGAGTGTTTGCCTTCAGCTCAGACCATGATCCCAGGGTTCTGGGATTGAGCCATGTTGGGCTCCCTGCTCAGAGGGGTGGCTGCTTCTCCCTCTCCCTCTGATCCTCCCCCCACACCCTACTCATGCACTCCCTCTCTCTCAAAGAAATAAATAAAGTCTTTAAAACTAAATAAAATAAAATAAACTACTTTAATCAGGATAAAATCAAGATCATATCTTTTTCATTTCTATATAAAGTGGCCTAAGTATCTTTTTCATTTTTAAAAGCAATCTTTTTTTAAAGATTTATCCATTTATTTCAGAGAGAGAGAAAGAGCATGAGAAGGAGGGGCAGAGGGAGAGGGAGAGACTCTACGCTGAGCACAGAACCCAACATGAGGCTTGATCTCAGGACCCCAAGATCACAACCCTAGCGGAAACCAAGAGTTGGACCCTCAACCAACTGTGCCACCCAGGAACCCCTTTAAAAGCAATTTTAAGGCAATTAAAATTGTAATTGTAACTTAACATTCCAGAAAGGTAAAGACTAAAAGAATTTCCTAATAATTTCTTTAAAGTCTGAATTATTAACAATTGCGATTTTGGTTGAGAATATAAAAATAATCTACTAGTAATATTGTATTTTCTGAATCCTCTTAGTAATATAAATTGACATCCTTATTACCTGAATATTAACTTTTAAATTAAAAAAATCCATTAGAGATAGTAATATCAACGTAGCATAACAATATATTACAAAATTTATATGCACACATATGATAATATGTATTTTATGAAATTCAATATTTAGTAATTTTTAGGCCGAAATTTTTAGGATAGAAAGACATATTAGTACCTATGACAATATTTCATAATACAATTTGATTAATTTTTAAAATAAAGTTAACTCAGTTTAAGAAATAATCTGTCATTTTGAATCATATACTAAGTAAATACAAGTGGCTCAAAACACGTAATTTCTGTATATTTCAATAATTAACAAAATATTTTTAAGATAATAAAAACCTTAATATTTAAATAGTACTGATGAATCCTTCTGAGGCATAAATCATCTAAATAGTAAAATAAGACTGATAGGATGTTAATAAGGTAAGGCTGTTTGACACTCAAAGCATCTTTACATTTTCTTTTTAAAAATAAATCATCATATCTGATAAGATATAAAGTTAAATTAACAACAATGTCAAAAAGAAATGCTGCCTTTAGAGTGTCATTGAGAAGGAACACTTTGGTGAGTATGAACATGAAAATAAAAGGCACTTCCAAAAATCCTGGTTAAGTATTTCCAGGTTATGGTTAACATCTTTTATAAAACTAAGTGTGAAAATTACCCATTTTATTTTGCAATTGACACTTCATCGCACTATACATGCTAGTGGACAATGGGGGAAAACTTTAAAAATTTCAAGCAATCATAAGTATTTAAATAAAGACTAGTGTTACCCTAGATCCTACTGCTCAGGATTATATTATACATTATATTCTTTGTTTTCAGATCCAAGGAATACAAAGCATTTATTTTTCTTGATTCAAAGAGAAGGAATATTCTTAAGCATATGACAGAGAAGATTTTACAAAAAGATTTTGTAGAGAACAGGTAAAAATACTTGGTCAAAGAAATGCTTACGTGGACTAAATAGAGATCTTTGTGATTGTATTCAATTCAGCTAGGCAGTTTTGTAATCTTGTAATAAAAATAATTTCTAGGTGGAATCAAGTACAACTTACCCCTGATTTTCAACCATTAGCCAAGGAAGCTTGCAACTCTGGAAGGCTTGTGATTACTGTTAATGTCTGCACATGCGTAGTGTGTTTCACCTTGTTTCTCAGAACCCTAATCAAATAAAGCTTCTTTTATATGTGGCTTCTGAAACAAGGCGCTAAAAGCCCTAACCTGTTGTAGTATAAAGGTAAACTCATTAAGGCCATGTACAGGCTGACATAAGGCTTGACCTTTATTTAGCTAATCTGGAGATGAATACAGAAAGCCATCTGGAGCTTTGTATAAATCCATAAGCAAAATACTTCTCTATAATTTAATTATTTCCAATTTCATTTGTAATTCATCATTTTCATTGCTAACTTCATACATCTCAGACCGAATGTTTTCTTGTGTTTTCAGGGATTATTACAATTTTTTTTTTTTAAATTCAGATACAGACAATAGAAGAAAGAAAAACGCCTTATGTTGCTAGGGAAACCTGATGCTGAAGGTTTAGTGACAACCTCAGATGGTATAGTACAGCAAAGGCTGTCAGGATAAGAGAACAGAAAGAGAGCCTGCTGATGCAAAGAATGAATTTAGAATGTTACTTATTGATTCTACGATGAGCTTTATAAAAGAAGTAATGTAGACTCTGTCTTTTTCTAAAGAAGAATTATGGAACTATAATGGCTTCAAGGAATTTATATCATTGAAAGGCAGAATAAATGAAATCTCACCTCCATCTGTGAGTTTTTAAAGAGAACAGGAATTACTGGATACTCTAGATTTTTGTCAAATTCCCTAGTAGTATATCCTGATCCTGCAGTTCCACTGGAATATTTGCCTTACTTTTATCTTTATATTTTAAAATTACTGAATTAAATATAAATCATTGTATTATACTTGATCCTGTAGTTAATATGTGAAAAATATATTTCAATAATCTTCTAATGAAATAAACTAATACCATTTTAAAATAGTAAAACTACACTACAAATCATTTTTATTTGTAGCAATAAATAAAATTATACGTATTAGTTTTATATAATTTGTATTCTTTATTATATAAAGCTTATATAGTAGTATATTTACATATTTAATAAATTAAAATTATATTAAATTTTGCAATACAAAAAGAGGAAATGTTCTGTGTTGAATCAAGGAAATCAGTCACTCATATATGGAGGTCTCCCTAAACGCTGAGACACTTACAGATATGATATTACAAAGATTACAAGGAACATATCCATTGATATCTGGGAAAAAATTTACCTGTTATATTTATATAAAAATTTACCTGTTATATATTATAAAAAGTTTATCTGTTATAAAAATTTTACCTGTTATATCTTGCTTTTCATAAGACTAGTAGAAAATTATTTCAAATTCCTTTGATAAAGAGGTATGCCTTTGGCTCATCTATTTTCCATCTTTCCTTTTCTCTCTCTCCATTTCTTCTTACTTTTCTTTCTTCCTTCCTTCCCTCCTTCCTTCCTTTTATTTTTTTATTTTTTTATTTTTTATTTTTTTTTTTCCTTCCTTCCTTTTAAATGATTAGGGAATTCTCTGATATCGTGACATTTGGTTAAAGGTAAAGGGAAATATGAGAGTAAATCAACTTCGCAGACATCTGTGGAGGAGATATCTAGGTAGAAGGAACAGTAAGTATAAATACCCTAGAGTGGACTACAGAAGAGTAGAATAGAAAATTGGAAGAGAAGCAAGAGATGTTAATGAGGTAAATGATGAGTCAGATCATATATGTCTCTGTTGGTCATTTTATGGACTTTAGCTTTTACTCTGAATATGATGGAAAGCTTCAGGAAATTTTGAAGAGAAGAAAGACATGACTTGAGAAATTTGAAGAGAAGAAAGACTTGACTTAGGTGTTAAGGAATCATTCTAATTGTTGTATGGTGACTGCAGTGAGGGTGGAGGTGGGAGTGGGAAGAAGTGAAACCAGATAGGAGGTTATTTTATTAATTTAGACCCAGCTATCAGATCAAGATGATAGTAGATGAAAAAAAAAGAAAAAGTCAAATTCTGGATGTAAGCTTAATATAGAATTGACAGATGTGCTGATGGATTTATTGTGGGTCACAAAAATATATCCCAAATCTAACCACTTGATGTCATTTCTACTGCTATCACCCTGGTCAGAACCATCACCATTGATCACAAGGGTTAATGTGAAAAGCCTCTTGCCTATATTTCTCCTCTTGCCTATCACTCCTGTCCCATCTATATTTTCAGCAGAGTAGCCAGAGCGATTCTTTTGAAACTTAAAACATAAAATGTCAAACATTTAATTGAATCCCACATTGCTTCCCATCTCATGGCCTAGAGTAAAAGGCCATGGTTGTTACAATGGCCCTAAAAGGACTTTCAGAATCTGTCCTTCTGTTACATCTTTTGTTTTCTTTTCTTATTGATTCGTTTTCAGACACACTGGTTTCCTTGCTGTATCTCAAAGATGTCAAGCATATTATCTCCTTCTCATGTTGACCTTTTTTTCAGAACACTTTTTTCACAGTTATATTAATTTCCTCATGTGAATTTTCTTACCACCAGGTATTTGAGTTAACCCTCACCTTCCTGGTTAGGTCTATCTTAACCTTCCCATTTAGTATTACAACTCATTCTCCTCTTCCCAATCTGCCTCATCCTGCTCCATTTTTCTTTTTTTCTCCAGTACTTGTCACCTTTCATGATGCTATATTATCTGCTTATTAGTATGTATATGGTTTATTGTTGATTGTCTACATTCTCCTTCTGGACTGTAATCATTAAGAGAATAGGAATGTTTTTATTCTCCACTATCGTACAATTTCATAGCACAATGGGTTGTAGATAGTGCTCAATTACTACTGAATAAGTAAATGAAAGAATGATAACTTCAAATTTTATGATGTGAAATAATGGAGAAATTGAGTTTTGTTTATTGGTGTGGAAAGTATCTGAAAAAAAAAAAAAAAAGCTGTTTGTGGTGGGACAGGGTAGGGGATCAAACATTAGTTCCTGGCATATTAACTTTGGGAGGACTATTAAACATGCAAGTGAAGAAGCCACAGAAACAGTTAAATATCTATCTTTGGAGGTCAGAGAAGGGACCCAAGCTACAGTCATTACCATGCAGATGGCCCATAAAACTATAGAACTAGATGAGATTTTCATTTATAGATCACTACAACATTTTGAGATGTTGGAAATGAAGAAGAATCAGCAAATTAAAACACGAAGGTACTATAAGTAAGACAGGAGTAAAAACAAGAGAATGAAATCCCAGAAGGCAGGTGAAAAAACATTTTAAGAAGGAGGAGGTGAGAATTTGTGACATATACTATAGACAGATACTAAGGACCCTGGACTACAGGCCCCCTCAATTATTCTTTCTTTCTTTTTTTTTTTTTATATTCTAACTTTCATACACAGCTAAGGAAATGGGGGACAATCACATCCTGCCACAACAGTCCAAAAAAACCACAATCCAGTGGGTGAGCTCAGGGCTGCTGTTTCTGGCCATCCAGTGTGGCTATCTACTTCATGCACCCATGCCTATGTGATAAGGAAGACATTTCTCAAAATTCTTGATGAGACTAAGACCACAGGCCTTTTCTATTTTCTATCCCCTAAATTTAGAATGGAAGCTATTTTCTTCCCCAACTCTCAGCCTAAAAGCAAGTGGAAAGGGAAAATATTCTTCCTCAACTATGCCTCTCCAAATACTGCCCTATCAGGGGTGCCCGGGTGGTTCAGTGGGTTAAAGCCTCTGCCTTCAGCTCAGGTCATGATCTCCGGGTCCTGGGATCGAGCCCCGCATCAGGCTCTTTGCTCAGCAGGGAGCCTGCTTCCCCCCGCCCCCCGCCTGCCTCTCTGCCTACTTGTGATCTCTGTCTGTCAAATAAATAAATAAAATCTTAAAAAAAAAAATACTGCCCTATTCGTAGACTGACTCTTTGAATTCAAAACCAAAACCAAAACCAAACCAAACCAAACAAAAAAGAAAAAAAAGAGAAAGAGAGAAAAAAATACCACGTAGTACTTAGTTTCCCCTATGATTGCTCTCCTCCATATTTTGTTAGAAAGGTTAGAAATAGGGAAAGTCACAGTATTAAATTTTGTTAATATAATTATCTGGGAAAATTAGACTATATTGCCATAGTCATGTGGTCCACAGATCTGTCATTTGGAAGGCAGAACCAAAATCTAATTTTTCATCCCAATATTACCCTCCTTCTTGATCATTCAGAGTAGCCACTCACACATTTGGAAAATATCTTATTCATAGGAAATTGTGTTATTCCATGGCTGACCCAGGCAGTAATAATCAGATCATCAGTTTCCTTCCCAGTGCATATTTTATAAAGGCCTATGGAGGAGAATAGTTAAGAACCTGAGCTCTAGGGTTGTAAGATCTAGAGTAAAACCTGGTTCTTCCAATTATCAGTTTTGTGATCTTAGGCAAATTACAGATTTTCATTTCTATAAAATTAATATCAAAGTAATATCTATATTTGAGGAGTATTAAGAGAATTAAATGGCTTAATACATGTAATACCCCCACCCACCCACCCATACACACACACAAACAAACCAAAGAAAAGTCATTTAGCACATGGCTAGTTATTCAAAATATTTTAACTAGTATTGTTCTAAATTCATGTCTAGGGCTTGTATATATAACCAAGTCAGATGCTTTTGTGGTTCCTTGAGAGTGTAAAATGATGATATATCTCTGTTTTATTTTTCTCCTTCTTCTACTCTTTGCTCCAGTATTTCTGCAGTTATTTCTTAAACAAAAGCAAAGGTATAGGCCTGGACACATGCATGTGCGTGCATGTGTGCACTCACGCGTGCACATGCATACACACACACACATACACACTCACAACATGGACAAATGTTTATACACAGATACACAGGGGAAATTCAGAAATGTGACTCGACCCACAATAAAATTAGCCTTTCATAACATTAGGATCTCACTTAGGGATCTCAAACTTAGTTGTTCCAAAACTCATCATTCCAAGACATACAACTTCCTAAACATTCAAGCAATTTTCTTTAAAATAAAGGATACTTTTGGTCTCAAAAATAATTCATGTCCTCAAAAGAAATAAAGATAAGTGTAACAAACAATGCTAGGAACTAAAACAATAACACCTCCCTCATTTAAAGCTCTTGAAAACATTTAAGTCATATGAGACTGACGCGCTACCTACTGCGCTAACGAGGCACTTAACATTTAAGTCATATATAGTTCAATTATCAGCTACAGAACTACACTACAAAGAGTTATAAATTTGATTCCTCTTGAAACTATTCTCTGCAACCTTCCACCTAGAGATTTTAACTCCTTCCATACCTGGAGACATCCCCCTTTGACTCAAAACCCCTTGAGTTACTTACCTTTGTCTCCTCTTTCTTAAAACTTGAAAGACTAGTGACCCATTTTCTTACCAGCTGCTCACTTTTTAATCTCTTTCAATTTTCCTATATTTCCACAATGCTAGTGATACAACTTCCTTGATGATGACCAGTAGCTGCCTTATGATCATTTCAAAAGGCCTCATAATTCTCTCTTTAGAATTTAGGATTAAATTTCAGTTCTACATTTCACTAGTTGTATGACTTTGGTCAACCTATTAAAACCTTGTGAATCTCAGATTTTTACTTCACAGATCTGTTATCAAGAGAACATTCTAAAACATATCTGAAAACACCTTTTACAATAAAATGCCAATAAATACGATTTTTCTATCTGGCCTTTTCCATTCTGTCCTCCTTCCTCCTTTTAAATCTCTAGACCCCGACCCCACTTCTTGAGAATCTCTGTTTCCTCGACTTCTATAACACCACATGCTTCTGGTCCCTCTCCTTCTTCCACTGATGCAGCCCTGTTTTCCTGGCTCTGAAGTGAAGTGGATTCATAGTTAATGGCATAATATGACTTAATCCTCAGTTCTTCCCCGTATCTCTCCCACTGATCTATTACATGCTAGTGAAAATTCAAGTTTTTAGCTTCAATTCTCCCTTCTGCTATTTCCACAAAGCCTTCATCAAGTCTCTTTTAGCCCCTTTCTTGCCGTGATTCTGGGCATAATCATGACCAAGTAGGTCATTATTTGAACAATATAAAATATTGCAGTTTTTTAAAAATGATTATTTTCCTAATATCCTAATAGTGAATCAATTTCACTTTAAGAGAATAGCTCTAATAGGTCAATTCCCACATCAAAAACTCTCAGTGGCTTGTTCAACCTAATACTAGTGTGGTATTACTTAATCGCTGGCTTAATACCTTTTATTCTAGTAAATAATATACAGATGATAATCGTGTTTATAGATCAAGAAAGCCTAATGAAGTGGGTATTTTTCCCTCCACTTCTCAAATGAATGTCAGGAAGAGTAAGCAGACTCTGTAAAACCACAAGATTTTTTTTTTTTAAGATTTTATTTATTTATTTGACAGAGAGACAGAGAGATCACAAGTAGGCAGAGAGGCAGGCAGAGAGAGAGGGGGAAGCAGGCTCCCTGCTGAGTAGAGAGCAGGATGTGGGGCTGGATCCCAGGACCCTGAGATCATGACCTGAGCTGAAGGCGGAGGCTTAACCCACTGAGCCACCCAGGCACCCCATCACAAGACTTTTGATTTATACTCTGGAAATTTTTAAAACCTGCTCAACCTACCCTATTTATCACTTTTAAACTAAGATGGGGATCTACTTCCAGAGCCCCTAAAGTGGTACAATTTGTCCTTGAGTCTTGTTTCAATTTTATTGTCTACTTGTCCTCAAATACTATATTACTCTTGAGCAAAACTGGTCTATGTATATGACATTCTGGAAAAGAAAAACAAGAACTCGGGACACCTGGGTGGCTCAGTTGGTTAAGCGGCTGCCTTCGGCTCAGGTCATGATCCCGGGGTCCTGGGATCGAGCCCCACATCAGACTCCTTGCTCGGCAGGGAGCCTGCTTCTCCCTCTGCCTCTGCCTGCCTCTCTGCCTACTTGCTATCTCTCTCTCACTCTCTCTTTGACAAATAAATAAATAAAATCTTAAAAAAAAAAAAAGAAAAACAAGAACTCAAAATAGAGAGGTTGAAAACAAATGGGCATGGGAAAAGTTCTGCAGTCTTAGAAATACTCCATATCTAGACCATGATGGCAAGTTATGAAACAGTACACTAAAAAGGATGAATTTTAATGGATGTAAATTATACCTTAATAAATATGAATTTAAAAAAAAAACTGCCTAAAACAACATTTTAGTAGTCATGATTCTCCAAAGAAACAAACCCAATAATTTGAGAGAGAGAAGAGAGAGAGCCTGCACTTGGGAGAGTGCATGTATGCCCACCAACATATGTTTATATATGTATATATTGTCTATTAAATATATATATAATATATAAATATATATTTATATATTTATATGAGTAATAAAAATATATATTTATATATAATATAAATTATATATATTATATATAATTATATATAATTATTAATATATTATATATATATAATTTATATATAATATAAAATAATATGAGTAATAAAAATCAGGGTGAATTAGCACATTGGAAACCAGGAGGAGAGCTGAGGGGATACTTCCATTCTGAATCCAAAGTTCTGAGAATGAGGAAAGCTAATGGTGCAGGGTCCAGTCAGAAGACTGGCAGGCTAGAGACCCAGCAAGAGCCAAAATTTCAGTGTGAGTCTAAAGGCAGGAAAAAGCCAGTGTCCCAGTTCAAAGGAAGTCATGCAGGAGGAATTATCCCTTGCTCAGGGGAGGGTGAGCCTTTTTGTTCTTATTCAGGTCAAGAACTGGTTGGATTAGTCCCACTCACATTAAGGAGGGCAATCTGCTTTACTTAGTCTACCAGTTTAAATGTTAACCTCAGTCAAAAACACTCAGAATAATGTCTAAGTATCTGGGACTTGTGGCATAATCAAGCTGACACATAAAATACCATCATAGCCATTCATATTCATAACCCTTAATATTAAACATCCTAACCCTTAATATTGGTGTCACTGTACCTATCAGACTTTGCTTTTTATCATACTGAAACTAACTACATTTATTTCAGTACATCTGATGTCTTTATTTCTCCTGTAGATACCTTGCTTATTGGGACATGTTTCCACTCTCTCATTCACAATTTTTATCACTTGGAAAGGCACCTTCCTTAGTACTGAGTGAAATTCTAAATTTTTAAGACTTAGTTTCAGAATTGCTAACTTTAACATGTAAAAATAAAATAAATTACTTATCTGTATATTAATAATTGTGTCATTTATGAGGAATATTCTAATAAAAATCATGATTTCTTGAAGAACCATTCTCATTAATAGAAAGAGTTTGAAAAATTTGGTGTAGTTTTAATTTTTTAAATAACCAAATGATCAGGGAAAAGAGAAGACAAAATAATTTTGAATGCATGACTTCAGTATGTTTGAGGTTAGCATTTTCCCAAGATAGATCACATTATCCTCATAACAATGTTACATAGTATTAATATTAAAATTTACATCAGTAATCAGGTACATAGACTCTAAATAACTGGCTATAGTTCAAAATATAAGTACTGATTAGATAATCACAGCCCATCTTTGTAACATTGGTCATGTTGAATTCTCTTGTCAATAGCTGTGTTACTTGGGAAAGGTTTAAAGTTACATTTAAGATTCGCTCATATTATTTCCCATATTTTAACATATATTTACCAAGAATCACTGGTTATTATGACCTACATTTGTTGGTTTCATTTATATACTATTCAAGTTGTTTTTAGGAGTTATTAGTAATATCAGTAACACATAACCCTCTACCTTGTGGTTTAGAGGTTAATATAATTCAGACAGAAATTAATTGTCTATGAAATAAGTGGGTAATCTTTAGGGAATGCAGTTTTTTTAAATTAATTTTATATGAGAAATTGGGGTCTGTAATAGTAATTATGTATTTTTTTTTGCATTTTCAGTAGAAAGATTATGATGCTTTGATAACCGGAGTGTCCCTCCATGGAAAGTGAAAGCCATGAAAAAATATATGGCAAACATATAACTTACAGCTTTCATGCTGCCAAGTAAAGCACCTGTTTTATTTCAAAGAGAGCTACAGAATACTAATAAGAAAATACCAGTTGTGATTTAAAGCTGACTTTAAAGATCAATTCATTAGAAAGAAATTGTAAAATAATATGTATATTGTACATACAAATAATATACACACTATATACTTATAACATATATATGCATTTGTGTGTATATATTACATATATGTATATATGTTACATATATGTATTTATTAGTATATATTACACATATATATGAGGAGAGCAATTATCTACATTGGAATTTAGTCAGCTGAAGGATTAGCAAACATATTCTAACAGAATTAGTTGATAAAGATTTAATAATCCAAATTGTTAGACTAATTTTATATTACAACTGTATATCATGGCAAAATTCTACACCCAAAACTCAACATTATATTTCTAAAGAAGTTGATGGTTGATTATATTCACTTTCTACAAAATGTTAAGAATATATTTTTATTATGGTTAGGCAAAGTATATAGTTGTTATCTGTACTTTTAAAAACAGATGATATCCTATGCTTAAGGTGTCTCTTACACTGAAAAGGAGTATTATTAATTTAAATATTGTTGCATTAATTTATTGCTTTATATATAAAAAACAAGTATTATGCACTTGGAATACCAAAAACTAATTTTTAACAATCTCTGCATTATTCTTAATAATCTGTATTAATAATCTGGATATATGAGTAATAAAAATCATAAGCAAATATTTCTATACATTTGAATTCATCTGTTCTTAAATATCCAAATTTGGACTAAGCTTTTGAAGTATTTTTTTATTTCAAAACCAAATACCAAAATTAAGGTTTTTGCATTTTTTATTTGAAAGTATAAATCAATTGCTTACTTATGGAAAAGTAAAAAGAGGTTCAGAAAATTTCCTCACAGCATTTACTATAGATACTGGCATGAGTATTATGGGCAAATGAATGAATATTTCAAGTGAAATAGTTTAATAAAGATTTTTTTAAATAAACAATTGATATTTGAGAGATCTTTTTAAAAAATTTGACTGGGATAAATATATGAAATAATTTCCAAGTTTAATTCTTTCAATACTTTTTAATTAAGATAACTTTAGAAAGATTTTTTAAATTTGGAAAATCATTTCTTTCTGTAAGGATAATTTGTTTTCTATAGCTCTGTTCTTTCACCACCTTTTCCCAGTTGCCCATATATGCCAAATTTTTCTTGTATTACTCTGAAAAATAATTATCTTTTACTTTATTTCTCATCTAGCATAGGCTCCTTGATATATTCTAAATTTTGGACAAACAGGCCTTTTGTGAATTTAAAAAAATCATTTAGTCCATAGCCTAATTATGCCACTTTCCTGGATAATATAAATGAGTTGTGTTTTACTTAAATAGTATATTTCCTCATATACTTATATGATAAAATCTTTGTGACCTTTATGAAATATACTTCACCATGAGTGAAGTCATCTTTCTCAGCATGCATTCTGAAGTTAGCATTCAAGGTAATGATACTATATATTTGATCTTAACGCAGATTCTTGAAAGTTCAGTGATTACTTAACTGAATACATCATATGCTTTCTCATTTGGATAATGGAGAATAAGAGAAAAGTTAATAAAATGAACTTGATTGAAATAATAATTTAAAGTACACCAAATGGCATTCTATAGAGTGTACTAAAATTACATATACAGAATAAATTGAATACTCTGTATTCAAATATGAAATAGTGAATTCCTACAAAATGGTAAAAACAAGTAAATTGAACACTGCATTCTTCCATAAAAAAAAAATCTTATGTTTTTTTAAAAATAATTGAATAGATGAAGGTTTATTGGGTCACCCTATGCTATAAAGTAAAATCATAGACATCACAATATTCACAATCATCAACAATTAACGGTTCGTATATGGCTTCACAGGTGAATTCTACCACACATTTAAAGAAAATTTAATGCTCTTCCAAAAAAGTAAAGAAGAGGGAATACTTCCAAACTTATTTTATGAGGCCAGCATTACCCTGGCACCAAAGGTAAAGACATTACAAGATCAGAAAACTGTAGGACAATATCCCTGATGAACATAGATGCAAAAGTTGAACTGAATATTAGCAAACAGAATGCAAAGCACATTGAGAGGATGTACAGCACGACTGAATAGAATTTATCCTTGTGATGCAAAAATGTTTCAATGTATAGATTAAATAAACATAATATACCATATTAACAGAATGAAGGATAAAAACCATACGACCATCTCAATAAATGCAGAAAAAAATAATAATCCAACAACTTTTTATGATAAAAAATGACAACAAATGAGATACAGGAAAAATGTACACCAACATAAAAAACGCTGTATATGATAAGCCCACAGCTAACATCATATTCAATAGTGAAAAGCTGACACTCTCAGAGTGGGCTGAGATGCCCACTCTCATCATTTCTATTCAACATAGTACTGGAAATTGTAGCCAGAGGAATTACGTAAGAAAAATAAATAAATGGCATCCAAATCAGAAAGGAAGAGGTTAAATTGTCTCTGCAGACAATATGATCTCACATACAGAAAATTCTAAACATGCCACCAAAAAGTTCTTAGAACTAATAAAACAATTCAGTAAAAGTTGCAGGATATAAATCAGTACATAAAAATCAGTTGTGTTTTTTAATTCTCCATGTCTCTATTTTTTTAATCTATAAAAGGAATGTAATACAAGTATGTATCTTAGAATTATAAGAATTAAATGAGGCAATGAGTGCAAAATGTATGACATTAAGTGCTCAAATAAATAAGTCATTCTTGTGAAAAAAAATCAGTTGTGTTTCTATACACTATGCAAAAAAGAAATCAAGAAAACAATCCCACTTATAACAGCATAAAAAAAATTAAATATTTAGGAGGAAAATCTGTATGGCCAAAACTATAAGACACTGATGAAAGAAACTGAAGAAGATGCAAATAAGTGGAAAGATAATCTGTGTTCATGAACTGGAAGAATTAAAACTCTTAAAATATCCATACTACACAAAATGATCTACAGATTCAGAGAATCTTTGTAAATTCGAATGGCATCTTTTGCAGAAATTGAAAAAAAAATCCCCAAATTTTCATAAATCCACAAAAGATCCTAAATAGCTTAAGCAACCTTGGGAAAGAACAACAAAGCTGGAGGCATCACACTTCCTAATTTCAAACTACATTATAGAGATTTGGTAATCAAAACAGTATCATATTGGCAGAAAGGGATATACAGACCAGTGTAATAGAACAGAGAGCCCACAAATAAACTCTCACATATACAGTCAACTAATCTTTGAAAAAGGTGCCAAGATGGGGCACCTGGGTGGCTCAGTGGGTTAAGCCTCTGCCTTCGGCTTGGGTCATGATCTCAGGGTCCTGGGATCAAGCCCTGCACCGAGCTCTCTGCTCAGCAGATCATTTTGTGTGGTATGGATATTTTAAGAGTTTTAATCCTTCTAGTTCATGAACACAGATTATCTTTCCACTTATTTGCATTAATTCTTCCCCCCTCCCCCTGCCTGCCTCTCTGCCTACTTGTGATCTCTGTCAAATAAATAAATAAAATCTTATTAAAAAAAAAAGTGCCAAGAATACACAATGGGGAAAGGATAGTCTCTTCAATAAATAGTATTGGATAAATTGAATATTCATATGCAAAAGAGTGAAACTGGACCATTATCTTAAACCATATGCAAAAATAAACTCAAAATTGATTAAAGACTTACATGTAAGTCCTGCAATCATAAAATTTCTAGATGAAAACTGATAAAAAATTCATTGCTGTTGGTCATAAAAATGAGTTTTCGGATAGGACATGAAAAACATAGGCAGCAAAAACAAAAACAGAAAAATGAGACTACATCAAACTAGAAAGCTTCTTTTTTTTTTTTTTTTAAAGATTTTACTTATTTATTTGACAGAGAGAGAGAGAGCACAAGCAAGGGGAGCAGCAGCCAGAGGAAGAGGGAGAAGCAGGCTCCCCATTGAGCAGTGAGCCAGGCGCAGGGCTCAATCCCAGGACCCTGGGATCATTACCCCAGCCAAAGGCAGAAGCTTGACCATCTAAGCCACCCAGGTGCCCCTAGAAAGCTTCTGTACATCAAAGAAAGCAACAACAAAAAGGCAATCTATGGAATGGGAGAAAATATTTGTAAACTATGTATCTGATAAGAGATTAATATCCAATATATATAAAGAACTCATATAACTTAATAGCAAACAAACAAAAACAACTCAATTAAAAAAGGGGTAATGATCTAGTCATTTTTTTTGTTTTTGTTTTTTGTTTTTCAAGAACAAAAGGGATAGATATGTATGTAAACAAAACAAAACAGATGTACATAAAAAACAAAAACAAAACAAAACATGAAAAGGTGTTCAACATCACTAATAATCATAGAAATGCAAATCAAAACCACAATGAGATAGCACTTCACGTATGGTAGGATCGCTATTATCAAAAAGATAAGAGATAACAGATGCTGTTGAAGACACCCAGAAAAGGCAATCATTTTGTATACTGTAGCTGGGAATGTAAATTGGTATAGTCACTACTGAAAACATTATGAACGTTCCTCAAAACAATTAAAAGTAGAACTCCACAAGGGCACCTGAGTGGCTCAGTCCCTTATGCACCTGACTCTTGATTTTACTCAGGTCATGATCTCTGGGATGTAAGATTGAGCCCTGTGTTGGGTTCCATGCTCAGTGAGGAGTCTGCTTGACATTCTCTCTGTCCTTCTCCCTCTGCCTCTCCCTGACACTCCCTCTCTTTCTCTCTCAAATAAAATATTTTAAAAAATAGAACTACGATATGATTCAGCAGTCCTACTTCTGAGTATATAACCAAAGGAAATGAAATCACTATCTTGAAGAGTTATCTGTACTCTCATATTCACTGCAGAATTATTTATCATAACCAAGATATGGAAATAATTTAGATGCCCATGAATAGATAATGGATAAAGAAAATGTCATATATATAAAATGGAATATTATTCAGCTATAAAAGGAAATCCTGCCATTTGCAACAACATGGATAAATCTGGACATCATGCTAACTGAAATAAACTAGACAGAGAAACACAATTACTGCATGATCTCACTTAAATATGGACTCTAAAAAAGGTTCAACTCCTAGTAACAGAGAATAGAGCAGTGGCTTCCAGGAAATGAGGGTAGGGTGGGGCCAGAGCAAATGGGGAAATATTGGTCAAAGGGTATACACTTTCACTTTTAAGATGAATGAGTTCATTGGATCTAATGTACAGCATGGTAAATATAGTTAATGTATTGTATACTTGAAATTTGCTAAGAGAGTAGATCTTAACTGTTCTTACAATACATTCAGAAAAAAAAAATATGCATCCATGTGAGGTGATGGATGTGTTAATTAACTTGATTTCAGTAATCATTTCACAATGCATATGTATATTAAATCATCATGTTGTACACCTTTAAAAATATAAACAAATAAATGGCATTTCTCCAATTGTATTTTTACTTATTTATGCAATGTAAGGAAAATAATTAGGGTTATTTGTCTAATATTTTCATTTGACAGTTTCTATATTTTAAATGAGAACTGGTTATAATACATAATTTTATCCCTATTTGAAATCTATGAGCCAAGATGCCCTTCAACAGATGAATGGATAAAGAAGATATGGTCCATATATACAATGGAATATTATGCCTCCATCAGAAAGGATGAATACCCAACTTTTATATCAACATGGATGGGACTGGAAGAGATTATGCTGAGTGAAATAAGTCAAGCAGAGAGAGTCAATTATCACATGGTCTCACTTACGTGTGGAGCATAAGGAAAAACAAGAAGGAAAGGAAGGGTGAAGTGGGGGAAATCGGAGGGGGAGATGAATCATAAGAGACTCTGAGCAACAAACTGAAGGTTTTGGAGGGAAGAGGGTGGGGGGTTGGACGAGCCTGGTGATGGGTATTGAGGAGAGAATGTATTGCATGGAGCACTGGGTGTGGTACATGAACAATGAATCTTGTTAACACTGAAAAAATAAAATAAAAGTATTGAAGAAAACAATAAATAAATAAATGTAAATGTGTGTTGAATATGAAAAAAAAAAGAAATCTATGTAGAATGCATAAATCTGGGATTTCTCAGCCATGTAAATACCAATCACAATATTTACAAACTTCTGGGGAGAACCTTCTTCTTTCAACATTTCCTTCTATCAAAAACAGAAGCAACTTCTATTTCTTGTGTTAATGATTATGGAACTTATATTTTCCCATTGTGTCAAGAAGGCATAACTTACGTAGCTCATTGTTCTTTTTTTTTTTTTTTAGATTTTATTTATCTATCTATCTATCCATCCATCCATCCATCCATCCATCCCTCATTCAGAGGGAGAATGGGAGGGAGAAACAGACTCCCTGCCAAGCAGAGAGCCCAATGCGGGGCTTGATCCCAGGACCCTGAGATCATGACCTGAGCTGAAGGCAGAAGCTTAATCGACTGAAA
Source organism: Potos flavus (assembly GCA_028534135.1). NCBI lineage: Eukaryota > Metazoa > Chordata > Mammalia > Carnivora > Procyonidae > Potos > Potos flavus. Next base: position 80,906,875 of record CM052886.1, on the reverse strand, counting down.
CATCCAGGTGCCCCACAGCCCATTGTTCTTAATCTGCTTCATAAACTACATATTCTTTCCCAAGAAGAAAATGCTAACATAAACAAAACAGTTAAAACGATCAACCAGATAATAATCCGGGGAAATTATTAAGCTTTTTCAGTTCTTCAAGTTTATCTGTGAACCCCACTTTCATTTCCTTTTGTGAGTGATTTCAATCTTCCCAAGCCACTGCCTCCTTCTTATCCTACTGTCACCTACCTTTTAGGTCACTCCTTGATATCCAGTCCCCTATTGAGGTGCATGTATTCACAGCAATTCACCATACTCTAAATCTGTCCTTTCCTTTCTGCATTAAAATTTACAAGATTTAGATTATCTATCAATGCTTGGTCTGTGTACAACTAATTCAATCTAGAAAATCAGTTCTAGATTTTCAGAACTAGAAAATCTAGTTCTAGTTATTATTATTATTAAATTATTAATTTAATTTAAATTTAAATTAAATTAATTAATTTAATTTAAATTAATTAATTTAATTTAGTTATTAAATTATTATTTGAAAATAATGCAATATAGAGCCAATTTTGTGATAATAGCTTAATATTTCAAGGAGAATTTTTAAAAGTTTATTAAAAAGTACTGTAGACAAGGTACAAAGGGATCTTTATGATTGGCCCTCATAGCACATTTTAATTTAAACTAAATATGCAACAAATTGCCAAAATCTAGCAAGATAACAACTTTGAGAGATTTAACAGGGGCAACAGAAGAACACTAAGTTCTTCTACTTTTCCCATCTATGCATATCTTTTGTATTTAGTTTTTACCTGATGAAGAAAAGATCTGTTAAAACTTATTTTTAATTTACTTTGATGATTTCATTAGTATATTGTACTTTCTTCCCTTTAGTAGGCATCCAATCTGATTTTGATGTATGTTTAAATTTTATTTAAGCACCACAGCACAAACTATTTAAGGTATAAACATTTGAACAAAGTTTTTTCCATTACAATTTAATTCAAGGAAGTCCTCAATAAAGAGACAGTTAAACACACCATATTTGCAGGCATATTAGTCTATATAAATGCCTAATTTTAGTTTTCTACTCTTGTAATAGATGCAAAAATTGAATTATGATTATCACTGTCATGCAGATAAAATATATATTTATTTTTCCATTCTTCAGTGATATATGAGATAAATTATTAGAACTACAGAAATACCTGTTAGATATTAAATCACTGATGTCAGCTGCCAAGTCATCTCATTTAACTCAAAAGGAGAAAACTTTGGCTTCTGACTCTATTTTTGTTTCTTTAGCTAATGTCAACTGAATCTCAACTGCCTGGATGCTCAGGATGATGGATACTATTCCAAGGCTTGTATTCTATTTTGTAAAACACTGAAATTTGCTTACCCATTATCACTCAGTCTATGAGTTATGGATGTGCATTTTTTTTCTTCTCTGGGCTTAAAGTCTCTCTCAAAGCACAAATTAATGTACTTTTTGTCTATTGTGTGAGTAGGGTCTAATATATATGGTAATTTGGCTCATACTAGTTGATAGAATTCATTTTACATGAAGATAATAAGCACAAATTTCAAAATTAAATTTCCCTATTGGCTACTTGTTGGACAAATGCATTGATTTAAAATTACTCCCATCACTTAGAGATACTTTATTCCCAGGCTAGCATAATTTACACAGCATACTTCCAGTATTCTTTGGTGTACATTGACATCTAGAGAGTTTTTTTTTTTTTTAATTTTTCCCCATAAACTTCATATATGTAGTCAACTGTCAAGATCCTTCTCTTTTTAGATCAAAAAAATTTTTTTTTGTTTTTTGGTTTTCATTTTTTGTCAGACATTATTTAGTTTGTAATCATTCTTGGAAATTTTCTCATCTTATTTTAGACAATGAAGACTCTTGAACTCTTACTTTTTCTCCATAAATTTCAGATATTGACTAATTTCAGATATTGTTCCTATTGATACTGCTTTCAACATGTTTTACACACTTACATACCCATACACACTCATATGTCCACTTTCCCCCCTTCTTTAGGTAATTACATTAAAGTCCTCAACAAAATTACATTTCCTTAATCATCTATAAATTGTGCTATAGCTTTATGTAGTTATATCAAAGAAAAAATTGTGCCAAATTTCAACTGGTTTACTGTAGTAAACCAGTTTTATATTACTGCAGCAATATAAAAGAGACCAGAACACCATCTAAACTCAGCTTTGCTGAAACAAAAACAAGGATGTTTTAAGTTCTGGGAGCTAGTGTTAAAGTACTGGAGAATGTTATGGAGGAGATTAGTCAATGGAGTATGTGGTACACATTGAGTTATTACTGAGTTTGCAAATGTTTCCTCTGTGATGAAGCCATCTGTATTTGCTACTTGGTACCCATCAGAAACTAGGCTACTACCCTCCCATTCTAACTGGGATGTGGGGACACAATCTTTCTTGATGGTTAAGTTTCAAAGGAATGGCTCCTAGGTCCTTGAGAAAGACATTCCTGGGTCAAAAAACCCACAAGAGGCTTTTATGAAGATTTACATCTAAAAGGGGCAGAGAAAGGATTTAAATGACAAGTTTTCTAAGGAAAATGTTCTAAGAAAAGAGAGGTCAGGTCCTAGAGTCAGAAAGAAACCCATATAAAGTTTAGTCAAGCTGAGGGAAATGTTAATACACTAACTAGAATATTTAATATTTATTAATATTTATTTTATACTTTTGAGTACCTATCTCTCAGGCATAGAATTTTCAACTATGTCAGGTCACAACTTTGCCTTACCAAAAACAATGTAAATTTCACAAGGCAGGCTTTTGTTCTACATTCTAAACAACTAGAAGATGTCTGATATATAATTAGTGTTCAATAAATGTCAGCTGATACTAGTCTTTACAATTCTTCAAGAGATGACAGAGCTATTCAAAATAATTTTGGCACTACATTATTATTATGACATGTGACCTTCATACTAAATATTCAAGCAAGTTAAAAGTATTCAAAGAGAGAAGGGTAACAGGAAAAAGGAGAGTACAAAGTAGAATATGTTGAAGTATCAGTGAATATCATTTAATGTCAAAATAGTTTATTAAGACCCTATAATTATATTTTTATCCTCTCTATTTTAATTCTTCATTTTCTTACCTATCCTCCATCAACAGTCATGTTGCTTAAAATACAACTCTGATCATATCACTCCTCTAATTTAAAGTATCTCTCTCAAAAAAAAAAAATGTACCTCTCTCTTTCTCTCATACTACTTCATATTTACTAACTCTAATATTCCTCAAAACAACCCTATAAAGTAGGTCTTATTACTGTCCCCATATTTACAGGTAAAAAATCTGAAGTACAGAAAACTTAAGTAACTTCCTCAAAGCCACACAACTACTAAGTGTTAAGAGATTCTATGAACAAAGTCTGGTTTCAGTCTGTGATCTTAACTACCACCCCAAGTGAATCTAACGACTTCATTTTGGCCTACAAGGCTCTTCATGATCTAGACCCTAGCTACATTTCCATCTTCATCTTTTGGCTTTCCTCCCTGTCTAATATGCTTTAGCACCACCAGATGCCTTACTATTCTCAAACACACTAAGCCCCTTCCTGCCTTAGACCCTTAATTTAACCTAATTCTTATCCCTGCAAGCATTCATCTCTCCCCTTACATAGTATGTGGACCCTTATCCTTCAGATCTCAGCCTAAAGATCGCTTCCCTAATACTTATTCAAATATCTCCTTACCTTCCTCCCATAAATTCCCATAGGAAATTTATTCCCTACATTCTTTCTTATCACAACTTTTAATTAATATCTGCTTCTTTGTTTATTTACCCTCTGATTCTTCTCTAGATTTTAAGCTCAATAAAGACAGGGAACATATCACCAATGTGTACCTGGTTTTTAGCATAGGACTTCAATAAATGCATAAATAAATGTAATACGGTTACGTCTCCAACAAAGTTTATAAAACATATATAATACAAAAATAAAAAATGCATATAAACACAAAGAGCCGCACAAAAATGGGTTTTGTTTTGTTCTCTATCAGGCTACAACAAGCTGAAGGTAAAGTTGAGGTTGCAAATAATATTTTTCTACTCTACTACAGTATTAGTTAGACCTAGTCTAGTTCGAATTCTACCTCCAAAAAAGAAGGGGTGAATGAAGTAAATTCAGGATCCTTCACAACCTAGTCTTAAGAGTTTCCAGTGTGTTTAAGTGGATTACAGCAGCTTCAAAGTAGCTGGAGGCCTCCTACCTCTGAAGTTGCCATTACCAAGGTTGAATACCACATTTCTGAAACACCACTCCCAAGCAAATGCTTCTCCAGGGCTTTGTCAAAGATTAGTTGAATGTAGTCGTGTGCCTTATACCCAGTTTGTCTGTTGCTTTAACATTCCAACCCTTCCCCCTCCTTTGACAGTGAAACTGCAGCTATTATCATCCCTTTTGTACCCTAGACCCTATAGAAAAACTTATCAACCAAAACCTTCTTGACAAGTTAAATAGTTCAAACCAAACGATATCTCAGTATAGCCCAACAGTTTTTTTTTATAGATCTTTTTTTCTCCTTCTTTTAGCCTGGGGAATTGAAAGAGAGCAAATCCATCCTCCAGCCTTTGTTTTCCCAGTGGAATAAAGCTGAGTAAGCTCTGAAAAGGGAGGATCTGGCCAGGGTTAGTAGACCCCCTGCTGGAAGCCAATTTTCTTATCCCTTTCTCCTGATTGGCTCCTTACTTCTGAGTTTGACTGGCAAATTTAAAGGATTTCCCCCTTTCTTTAAATCTTTTGCTATATAATCATAAGCTAAGTGTTTGGGAATTGGAGAATAATCAGTTTGAAAATTTTAAAGCTTCTTGGAAGAGGTAAGATTTAAGAGAGGGAAAAACAAAAAGAAGAAAGTGTATGATTCTAAGCATAGAAAATAACAGATTTCATAATTCAAAAAAGTGCGTCATGTTATATTCATGTCACTAGAGTGGGGCTGGTAGAAAAGTGAGATAAACATAATGGGATCAAGTGAAATAGATGCATTTACAGGACATGAAAGAAGTTTAAATTTACAGATCTAGTTTCACAGAAGTTAAGGATTTAGCTTTGGAGTCAAACAGCTTGAGTTTGGATTTTAACTCTGTAGCTAACTGACTTTATGACTTTGGCAAGACACTTAACCCCTCTGAGGTTCAGTATGCTTATATTAGTAATCTTATTATATATACCGCAGATTGATAGAAACACATATAATCACATGCCAAAGCACTTACTGATTATTGGTGCCTCTTCATGCTCCTTACCATTGCTATCATTATCAGTGTTATTATTTGATCCAAAAGGTGACTGGGGACAACTACACTTAGCTGAATAGGAGAAGCACTCATCATAAAACCCCCAGTATTACGGTGTATTACATAGAGGGTATTCAACAAGCATTTAATGAGTAAATAAATAAGAGTTGTAGCATATAGACTACTTAGGGGAAGTTTGTTAAGAACATGTCCATCGTGTGATATATAATATTAAAAAACAAGCAAAGGATATTGAACTAAGCAACATAGCAATGGTATTAAACAGAGATTCATGATTACTTTCTATCCTATCCCTTGCCATAGAAGAGTAATGGACAAAGATCTGAATATGGCTGAAGATGGTCATTGTTGGCTTTTGCTGTTCCCATGCTCACCAATTAAAAAGTATAAGCACCGCCCTAAGAAGTCAAATATATATATATGTATACGTACATATATATTTTTTAACATGTATGTATAAGTATATATATTACATAGGTATACACATATATATAATTGTCTCACTGTATCCGGTATTTTTATAAGGAAAACTTTGAATTAAGGAATAATTTAAAAATCTGTACACATTTTTAAATGAAGAAAATGAATAATCGGACTTCATGGGTTTTATATTTCCTGGAGTCAGCCTGAATAACTAAAGAAGACTTCCCTTACACTCCAAGTTCCAAAAATCACTGGGAAGGACTTTTCTTGTTCTTTGATCTTCATTATACAGTGTAGGGGAGATGAAAGAAACAGCCTCAGAAGCTGAATGGAATGGGCTGTGGCACTTTGTGTTATGATGCCAATATCAATTCCCCAAGTCTACTGCACTAGGGATTTTTAGCTTGAATGCTGACACATGAAGTGATAATGGCCTTTCGACTCCTTCCAAAGCATGCTCAGTCTCCCTGTTTTTAGAGCTCTATGACTCTATCAGCAAGTAATTTTGCGGGCTTATGCTTAGGGAAAAGGATTCATGGACAGTATTAGACTCTGCAACTGTAATAAAATGCTCTTTGAATGAACACAAGGTTTCCTTGACACATATTAGAGTCTGACCTTTAAAAATTTTTTTAAACTCTAAACTGAATGTGAATTATTTGACCTCTATATCTTGTTTTTTGGCCCCCAGGAATTTGAAGTATGTATATCAGGTAGCAGAAGATGTCTGTTCAAAGAAGGGAAAGTAATTTTTTTCCCTAAAGGAAATTGAGTTTGAATGGCCCAAATTTCCTCGAAGCTCAAAAGGAATCCCCATATAAAATTGATTTAAAACCATAATAACTTTCATAATGAAAAGATTATACTGGATTTGGGGGTCTTGCAATGAGCATTCCCACATGCGCCAATGTATAATATAAGCCTGGCCTTCTATGTAAGAGCTTTTTCAGACCCCCTTTTAAATTCCCCTGGACAGGCTTTTCCTTTTCCCCTCTTTTTTGTCACTGAACCTTTCATTCTTGGATCCTATTGTCCTGATTTCTCCTCACGCAGATCTTATAATAGCTTATGCTAGATTACACATTACATTTAACAACAATAAAATGTAAGAGCATTATTGGATTGCTGACTCTGCTGGGATATGGCTTCTGAATAACCATTTACAGCCACAGTACTGGTTTTTGGATACTCATTATTTGGTATTATGTATTTCAAATTCAGGTGGTTAAAGATTACTATTATTCTATCTGTATGTGGAGACATAGCTCTACTTTTTTCAATATCATTATAGTCATAGAGATATGTACAGCTATATCTAGACCTATCGCTCACCTGATTTTGAACTCTATGTAAGTAAGTAAAAATTATATATACTGTTTTAATCTCTTTCTGGAAGACTGAAGATGAAAATCCACCATACGAGAATAAGATACAAGTTCAAACCACCGATTAGATTGTGATTCTCAGGTTTTGAAATCAACCTCTGCCACTGACTAACTTTGTGATCATGGTCAAATACTTTAACTTCTCTGTGCCCTAATTCTTTCAGCTGAGAGAATAGGGTTAATAAGGATAATAATAACAAATACTCTTCAGGGATAATTAAAGTGAGAAACAGAACTCTGTGCCTGGCTCATAATAGATATTCAGGAACTATTAACTATTACCATAACCAGAAAAAACATAATTGCCTGCTGATAGGGTACACGTCTACTGTTAGAAATATTCTACAATAGTCATACTTACCTGACAAAGTGTGATTTCTATTTCATACATGTCAGGTACTGTGCTACACATCGATAATGAAAATAGAAATGATATGGTTTTGCCAGAAAGGTATGATCACTACTAGAAGGGTAGGGACATAAATAAACAGAAATTTCTATGGGAAGTTAGTAGAGCTTTTATCATGATCAGGGTTTGCAGGCAAAACTTCCTAAGGTGGGTGTTACCTGAACTGAGTAATGAAGAATGAAAGTTAGCCAAGTAAAAGAATTGAGAGAGATCCTTCCAGGAACTGGGAGACATGATTAAAGATAAATAGTGGTGAAAAATGGTGTGTGAATGAACTGCATATAATTCAGTATCATTGGAGCAGAAATTATAAGAAATTTGCAGAGAGAAAGAGGGGCCAAGTTATAGAAGCATTGATTTCCCTGCTAAAGAACTTTGCTTTACTCTCTTTACAGCAATTTTGTTGAATTTTTTATACAGTAGTAAAATAGTAATTTAGATTTTCTGGAAAGGATTTTATAAGATATGAACAAGAATAGTGAAAACAGGAATAGAGTGAAAAAAATTAAGCATTCAAATAAATACTCAGAAAACATTTCTGTCAGAATATGTTAGGTGTTAGATACTTGGGAAAAGGATACAAAATCTCATGAGTATCCTTAACATTTCTGGTTTATGTTACTAGATAGTTATACCACCAACAGAGCTATATATTATGACACGTTAAGAAAGGGATCTCCATGTAGCAAAGCAAGATAAACTCTCAAAACAACATTTGACACCATTTTTCCCTCTTTCAGTATTGAAATATTTTTCTCTCTACTCTGTCAGGATATCACTTTTCTAATTTTCCTCTTCATTCTTCTTTGCTGATTCTACATGTTCTTACCCTCTTCTGACTAAATTTCAGAAATTCCAAATTTAGCTATAATTTCTCCTTTAATAAAAACTCTTACTTAGTATTTGTATTTTGTTTTAATTCAAATTCGAACACTGTAAGGTAGGTGATATTAATTTCCTTTTATATATACAGAAAATGAATCATAAGAAAATTACATAGGTAATAAGTGCCAGAGCTGGGATTTGAGCCCCAGGACCATCTGGTTAAGTAAAAATAGTCTTAACCATTTTGCTATCCAGCATCTATCAGGTAATCAGATCTTAACACTGTAACTTTAAATATCACTTATGTACTTACAGTTCCCTTATTAACAACTCCAATCTCTACCTCACTAATGAACTCCAGTTTTTTGTTTGTTTTTATCGACTGCCTTTCAACATGTCTATCTTGATGACTAATAGATATTATGAAATCAATATTCAAATGTAAACAGAATAATGGCCTCATTCTCTGTCCATTGAGGTTGCTGTAACGAAATACCACAGACTAGGTACCTTATAAACAACAAAAACTTCTTTCTCACAGTTCTGGAGGCTGAATAACCACGATCAGTGTGGCAGCATGGTTGGGTTTTCTTCCAGGTTGCAGACTGCCTACTTCTCTCACTCTGTCTTCACATGGTGGAAAGGGCAAGGAAGCTCTCTGGGGCCTCTTTTATAAAGACACTAATCGCAATTGTGAAGGCTCCACCCTCATGACCTAAGCACCTACCAAACGTCCATCTCCTAATACCATCATCGTGGGCATTAGAATTTCAGTGTATGGATTTTGGAGAGATATAAATATTCAGACTACAGCAGCTTCCAAAGATGTCTACATCCTAATCCACAGAACCTGTAAATGTCACCTTTTGTGGCAAAAGGGACTCTGTAGCTGTGATTAAGATAAGGATCTTGATATGGAGAGATTATCCTGGATTATCCAGGTGGACCCAATGTAATCACAAGGCTCTTTATAAAAGGGGACTGGATGGACAAAGCAGAGATGGAGATACAAGGAAGCAGAGGTCAGAATGATGCTATTGCTGGAAGGGTCCGCCTGAAACAACGAATGCAGGCAACCTCTAAAAGCTAGAAAAAGCAAAGAACAGATTCTCTTCTAATCTGCAGAAGGAATGTAGTCCTTCTGAAACACTGATTTTAGAACATGGGTCTTCTAGAATTGCAATATAACACATTTTCGTAGTTTTAAGCCATTAAGTTTGGAATTTGTTAGAGCAGCAACAAGAAACTGATAAATTCATAACAAACTCATAACAATCAAACTTTACCTTCTTCAATGTTTACCATTTTAATAAATTAAACTACATATAACTGTAGTTGGATAGTCACAATTTGGTAGGGAGTTACCCTGAGGAGGAAAACTAGAGAATTCTATTCCTAAGGGCTTATTCTCCCTGCGAGTTTAGTGCAATAAAGATCCACTAAAAAGCATCAGGTTTGTCCCAAGAGTCAAGGAAGCAGGTCTTCAATGGGAAAATAATCATACTGAACACATACACTTGAGAAATGTAGTTGCATGGGTCTGGCTTTATAAATAAACTCCAGTGAAAATTCTGTTATAGTAGAGGTAGATAAGATGACCTAAAAAAAGCAAATAGGCGTTGTGGTAAGGGGAATAGTCTATTGGAGCGAAGCAGTGCCTCAGTTTGCACCACGAAGTAGCTATAAAATTTGATCCAAAATAACTTGAAGATATGTCTTGAGAAGTGATAGAAAACCCAAGGCAGGTAAGTATCTGTTCACAATGGGCTAAGTACAACTTTGTAAAACATTTACTCACTGTCCTAGCCTGTTTAGGCTGTTATAACACAGTATCATAGACTGGGTGGCTTATAAACAACAGAAATTTATTTCTCACATTGAAGGCTGGAAGTCCAAGATCAGGGTGCTAGCATGGTTCAGTTCTAGTAATGGTCTTCTTCTAGGCTGCAGACTTCTAATTGTATCCTCACATGGTAGAGAATAATAGAGAGAGGAAGCAATCTCTCTTATGACTTTTTATAAGAGTACCAATCCCATTCATGAGGGTTTCTTCCTTGTGACCTCACCTAATGCTAATTACCTCCCAAAGACCTCTAGTCCGAATAGTATCACATCAAGGGATAGGGTTACAGCATATGAATTCTGGGGGAACACAAATATTTAGTCCATAACATACATCAAAATGAAACAAGAAAAGGTTAGGTCATTTCCAATATATTACAAAAGAGGAAAGAAAAGGAGAAATAAAGCTGCTTCAAACCTTCAAGGATAAACACTCCTCCAAAACTTCCTGGACTTTATACGGAGATGCTTAATTATGGCAGAAATTTTTTGGACGAAGATGAATTATATATCATGGTGAGTTTGATTTCACAGAAATATAACCTCCTATCCCAAAGGAAGTATGTACAGAAATCCTGAAGCCTTCATGGGAATGGTAAAATCAAAACAACTATTGGTTCTTGTTTGGTTTTCAATATGGCTAGCATTTATTCTTATAAATAAAATATATGAGAACTAAATTAATGTTTTGTTAAAAAAAAAACTTTCCTTATTTTGTGAAAACCATTTGCATGTATCATTTAGTAACATGCATATAATAAACTGAAGACCCAAAATATCACTTGCTTCACTTGTTTTTTGTTTTTGTTTTTTGTTTTCTTGTGGTGAGTATTATTTAGCCTCAAAGAAGTTAAACATTTTTTTTTGTTGTTGTTCGTTTGTTTTGCTTTCTGGTATCATTTTTTAAATTATATTTAGACAGAGCATTTTCTCTGAAGACACTTCGTGTGTGTGTCTGTGTATCTGTGTGTCTGTGTGGTAGGGGTACCTTATTTATTAATTAATAATATTGCTGTTCTTTATTGTTTTTGGGGTTTTGTTCGTGTTTTCACCTAGAAATTATGATGATATTATTAACTGTGTTATTTAAATATAAGTAAAATAGAGCTGAAGAAACTGGATACTGCAAATGGAATACATTAAAGTACATTTTATCCAAATAATTGAGAATATCTGGCTTTCTTTGGATAGTTAAATTTCTAATGATATTGACAAGTAAATTAGAATGAAAATGCCTATCCCTAAAAACAGGGGAGTGACTATTTGCCAAGCAAGTTATAACTGTTACACCTGGAGGGGAAGAGTCTGACTCTACCACAAATAGTAGTCAACCCACTACCTGGTTCAGGGTCACACCAAGAAAGACACGACCCACCCACCCATTAGATGGAACAACGCTTTACTCATGTAGGAAAGAGGCAGAGCAAGATCAGTTTCAATAATGGGCATTGGCCCTCATGATCTGGAGGTCTCCTCACGAGCCATGCAGGTGATGCTCTACATAAACTCCTCTCATGCTGTAGGTAAAGAACCTCATTTCCTCCCCTCTAGGAATTGAATACAGTAGTGGGATTGGTCACATGTCATATTATGCGAATGGTTAAGCAGGATAAAAGAGTACATATTGAGTATGAAAAGGTAAAGACATTCCAACACGAAATGATAAGCCCAGTATAGGCTGTGTGGGCTTCCTAACTCTTGGTAAGCTTTTAAGCCCAAGGACCATTCTTATATGGCCACGTGGATACGTGAAGACCACATGTGCATGACCACCTTTCCCAACAATTCTTCTACAAATAGTCCCATCTACGCGATCAGTGCTGTTGTCTGTACGTACACATGTGTATGTGTGTATACGTATTCATATACACATGTATGTATACACATACATGTGTATATATATAAAGACACAGGCAGACAGGCACTGGTAAAACTGTTCATGTGAATGTATGCACACAACGCAAACATACATATTCAGAATCATAAGTATAAGGGCATTGAAAAATAAGATGTTTTAATTAACTGTATCTTCATATTAAAATGGAAAGTAATGATTTGGTTCTTACTATATACTTTTTATCACAGAAAGTTGATATTGTTTTTATACCCTTGGTTTTATGTTGATCTTCAAGAAAGACTGAGTAAGATCTAAGCAAATTAAATGAGGACACCAAACCTCTCATCATATTATGACTTGATCCCACAAGGGCAGGGCATGCAAATGACAGCAGATCTAACCAGAAAAAAGTTTGGACAGATTGAGTGAGGTATTGGATGGGAGACAACAGAAGGTAGTTTGGGAGATGTCTATGAGCCCAAGACTAAAGGTGGCCATATACCTATATTTTCTTCTCAATCACTGTTGGCCAGACCTTAGTCAAATGGCCCCATCTATGTGCTAAGCTTGGAAATGTGTCTTCCCAGCACAACTCTATCATGGGAAAGGCTAATCTTTCCTATAATAATTCATACACATCCTAGGGTCTTATAGGATAAAAAGGAACTTCTGAGATACAAACATCAAGTTCTGTACTATTTGCTAAATGTTGAAGTCTTCCAGAATTACTGTGACATTATTTACCGAGCATTCGACAAGCTGTTAATTCTTTCAGAATGGTCCCAGATGCATTTTGGGATATTAATGGATGTACCACTTGCGCAAGAGTGTTAAAGTGGGATCAGAGCATCTTTACCTAATCAGCATTGCATTGAAAACATTAATTAGTTAATGAGAGCAAATGCAGGAATATTTTGATATATGATATCCCTGGCTCCAGTTTCCTCTTTCTATACTGAGATCATGTTTCCAAAATGTATCTTAGGTGATCTGATATTCAAAAAGATTTAATTGAAAGTTGCTAAATTCTTGGGACGCCTGGGTGGCTCAGTTGGTTGAGCAGCTGCCTTTGGCTCAGGTCATGATCCCAGGGTCCTGGGATCGAGTCCCGCATCGGGCTCCTTGCTCAGCAGGGAGCCTGCTTCTCCCTCTGCCTCTGCCTGCCTCTCTGCCTGCTTGTGCTCTCTCTCCGACAAATAAATAAATAAAATCTTAAAAAAAAAAAAAAAAGAAAGTTGCTAAATTCTTTTCACACCACTATTTTGTTTACTAAATTTAGGGAAAAAATGAGAGGGAATATTTGAACTATAAAACACAAATGATGATCCTTGTTCTGAGCCTAATATTACACATATCTTATTATTATTAGGCTCTTAATATTAATAACGAGTGGATATTCTGTATTGACTCCAACAGTCAGGAAAGTAAATAGATATGTAAGCAGATAAATAATTACCTATTCGAAGATCATAGCAGAATCATCTTCATGACTTTCTCTTCATTTTTAACCTGTGATGCAGAAATCATTGGTCATATTAAGGATGTGTCTGGATTTTCACCTTCAATTAAAGCTAATAGGTGTTCATTTTCTGTTACACAAAGCAATAAAAAGTCATATTCCAACTTCAAATTCAAAACAGTATAGAAACGACAGTTTTTCATTAGAACAAGCTATAATTAAATGTGGATTAAAGAATATTCATCTCTAACTCTGGCTTTTAAAAATATTATAGGAATAGCAGGAACACCTTAGAGCATTATTTCTTATAGAAAACAGTGCTGCACCGCATGGAAGACTAGTGGAGATATGTGTCGCTTACATAAATTATAAATCAGTCAGCAGAACATGTACAGAGAAAGAATGAAACAGAAAATGATACAATTCATAGATGAGAGAAAGCACAAATAACACACTACAAGTTTGGCTTCGAAAATCTGTCAACTATTTTCCCATAGTGTGTTAACTGAAGGAGAAAAATAGAGCTCCGGGATATGTGACCATGTAGCATTTCAACTGGAGTCTCCTAGTTGTAGAACTTGAAAAGCTGTTCTTCCTGTTCAGCTGAAAAAAGTGAAGTTTTGTGGCCAGGGGGCAACTTGTTCAGATTTCAGATCACGGTGTTCTTTACCTTGTATGATTATATTACGCTTGGTTTGTAGTTGCCTCTTACTTTTATTTACCCAGAAGAATCAAATGCCACTTTTTCTCAACACTAAATATTTCAAAATTTGAACTTTTGCACTAACATTTTTCCTTACAGTTTGTATTTTGTCTAGCCTGTTTTAGATTATGTACAATACACATATTTTGAAAATTTAATATATATATACGCACTCTACTAGAGAAATTATATATATGAAATTTAGTTGAATTAGTTAAATAAAGATTATAAAATAAAATTCACCTTTCTGTTGAATTAAATACTAAAGGATGATATAGGGCAAATAATGTACTGTTTCAAAATGATTTATATATAATAATTGTCATAGTAAAGGGATTTGGATACCTTAAGTTTCAAATGGAACATGCACATGGTAAGAATGCCTTCCTAAAAGACTGAAGTATATGTGATATTGCAGATAAATGAGATAAGCTAACCACATAAACATTTCCAAAAGAAAAATTTGTCCTGAATTTTTTGAACATTTCAGCACATATGCCTTTGATTTTTTTTGTAGTTTGACATTTTGGATCATAGATTGCATTCATGTCTTCCAGAAATAAGTGTAAATTTCTACAAACTTTACCATATTCAATTTTAAATGTAGATAGCATATAATTTAAGTCGCAGAAAATATTTTGGGTGACTCTGCCTTAGAGATGTTTTGGAAGATTTATCAAGTGCTCTTCTCTAACCCAAGAATGTATGTATGCTCATCAGTTCTGTCAATTGCAGTTCTAGATCCAAATATGATTAATGCAATGCAAAATATTTTAGAAGCCGATAGCTCCTATAAATGTAAAAGTATGCAATTTTATGTCTTGATATAGGTTTATTAATTTTGTCAATTAAAAAAACAGGTTTTCGTTTTACTTTCTCTGATGTTTTCCTATTTTCAATTTCGGTGATTTCTGCTCTTTATTATTCTCTTAATCCTTCTTGCTTTGGATTTATTTTGCTTTACTTTTTTTTTTTTTTTTTAGTTTCTTGGGTTAACTAATTTATTTAAAACCTTTTCTTATTTCTCATATATGCATTTAGTATTACACATTTACCTCCCAACAAATACTTTCATTGTATCGTATATATTTCAATATGTTGAATTTTCATTTTTATTCTATTTTATGTGATTTTTGAAAACTTTCTTTAAGACTCACTGACACCTGGATTATCTAAACTGTATTATTTAATTTCCACATGTTTGGAAATGTGCCTGTTGTCTTTCGGTTACTGATTTCTAGTTACTAGCCACTATGGGTAGAGAACATATTCTGTATAACTTAAATTATTTAATTTTTTTTTCAAGATTTTATTTTATTATTCGACAGAGAGAGACACAGTGAGAGAGGGAACACAAACGGGGGAGTAGGAGAGGGAGAAGCAGGCTTCCCGCCGAGCAGAGAGCCCGATGTGGGGGCTTGATCCCAGGACTCTGTGATCATGACCTGAGCCGAAGGCAGATGCTTAACGACTCAGCCACCCAGGCGCCCCTAAATTATTTAAATTTGTTGAGGTTTGTTTTATGAAACTAGATTCCGTTTACTTCGGTGAATATTCCCTGGGTGCCTGGGGAAAAAATGTGGGGAAAAAAAGAAAAAAAGAAAAAAAAAGCATATCCTGCTTTTCTTGGGAAGAAAGTTCAGTATATGTCAATTGGATCTTGTTAGTTGGAAATTCTGTCTCCATAACTGTGTAAGCCAACTCTTTACAATAGATCTCTCTTTCTATCTCTCTGCCTCTCTCTGTTTATCCCATTGGTTCTGTTTCCTTAGAGAACCCTAAATAATAATCTTTCAGAGTTCTCTTATGCTTGCTTCTTTTATTTACCTTTTATTGGTGTACTTAGCAGGGAGAAAAACAGAGAAACAAATTCACATTATCCTGTCTAAGCAAGAAGTCCTAAAAATACACTGTAGAAAAATTGTGATTAAAAAAATATTTCATACAATTCCTGTAAAATTATATATCTAGGAAATCTCAATTTTTTTCCTTTTCTCTTCTTCATTTAACATACTATAATTTGCTAGAGGATAACTTGTCACAATACCAAACATGTCCAGTGGACATGGCCCTGAAACATAGAATCACAATCTATATAAGATCCTTTTCACAGTTCAATGGTGAATTCTCTAGAAATCTTTTCTGTGTTGAAATGTATCCTCTCTGATGTCCCACTGCTGTTTGATAGCCATTTTTAGTCATCTGATATAGACTTTGTTGCATTTACCACAGCTGTTATCTAAGATCTACTTTCTTTCCTCAAATCTATAAGCAGGCTACTACAGCTGTCATCCTTATTTGTAGAAGGTAGCTTCTACTTCATTTGTGAAAACCCAAGTCATTTGACCCAGAATAACTCATTGTCTTCCTTTTTACTCCAAAATCTCTCTCTCTCTGTTTTGTCCCATCTCAGTAAAAAGAATGTCCCTCTTTTCTTGCCACTATTCATTTCATTGATATCAACTTTGGGGCTGAATTTATCCCTTATTTTTTCCATAATTGAAAAATTTTAAAAAAGATCTATTTATTTTGAGAGAAAGGGAGAGAGAGAGAGATCGTGCATGCACAACGGGGGGGGGGGGCAGAGATAGAAGGAGAGAGAGAGAATCTGGAGTAGACCCCCAACTGAGCATGGAGCCCAACACAGGGCTTGATCTCATGACCCTGAGATCATGACCTGAGCCAAAACCAAGAGTCAGACACTTAACAGAGCCACCCAGGTGCCCCACTTAATTGGATTTTTTAATCTCTCACTCACTCTTGTCCCTCAATTCAATGAAATTAGTGTCCTCTAGTGTTCTGCAATGTGATGGCCCTGCAATGTAGAACCAGAATCTATATAAGATCCTTTTCACAGTTCAATGGTGAATTCTCTAGGAATCTTCTGTGTTGAAATCCACTTCCAATAATTGTAATATTTGAAAAGATGACTGACTGATCCACATACAATACCATTTTTTATAGTTGACTGTGTCTTTACAAGTGACGATGCTAGAATTAAAGAAATGGCATCTCAAGGATATAATTTGAAAGTTATTCAGAGAAGTTGGACCCATCTAATAAAATATTACCAAAACTAAAGAGAAATAGACTTGAAATGAGTAATTGGAGAGAAGAGGTAGACAATTATTTCTCTCTTCAAAAATCTTTGATCTCATTTCAAGAAGAAAAGAGATAAGGTATTTTCTATATTTTCCGAAGGATAATACTGGAGACAAGGAAAAGACTGGAAGAGAAACAAATTTTGGCACAGAATCAATAAAAATTAACCTAAAAAATAAAATTCAGCAATATTAAAGATAAACTAGTTTCCTTCAGTAAATTTGAGTTGTTGATCAATGGAATAACTCTTATGGTTGGAATCCATGAGACTGGGCAATATTTCTGCAAAGACATTGAAAGAGGATTTAAACATCTAAAGGAACTTTAGATTAAATATCCTCTAATGACCTTTTCAACCCTGAGATTATAAAACCTAAGCTTTGACATTTCTCCAGAGTGAAAATAGAGTTTATATTTTGGGCTGAAGAGATCTTTCTAATACTCATAAATAGCAACAGAAAAAGAAATCTAATTTAACCACATTGTATTTTCCAAAAGAATAGGATTAAATTCGAGATTTCTAGGTGCCTCGTTAGTGCAGTAGGTAGCACGTCAGTCTCGTAAATTTGAGATTTCTACCACTATTAACTCAAACACTTCCTTCACTAAACATATGCTTATTTGCTCTGCATTACTTAGAATCAATCGTATCATTCGCTCTAAATTGAGAAGATATAGATCCACATTGAGATACCACCTTACACCAGATAGAATGGCAAAGATTAACAAGGCAGGAAACAACAAATGTTGGAGAGGATGCAGAGAAAGGGGAACCCTCTTACATTGTTGGTGGGAATGCAAGTTGGTACAGCCACTTCGGAAAACAGTGTGGAGATTCCTCCCTGACCCGGCAACTGCATTAGTGGGTATTTACCCCAAAGATACAGATGTAATGAAAAGAAGGGCCATATGTACCCCAATGTTCATAGTAGCAATGTCCACAATAGCTGAACTGTGGGAAGAGCTGAGATGCCCTTCAACAGACGAATGGATAAAGGAGATGTGATCAATATATACAATGGAATATTACTCAGCCATCAGAAGGGATGAATATCCAACTTTTGCATCAACGTGGGTGGGACTGAAGAAGATTATGCTGAGTGAAATGGTCAAGCAGAGAAAGTCAATAATCATATGGTTTCACTTACTTGTGGAAGGTAAGGAATAACATGGAGGACATTAGGAGAAGGAAAGGAAAAGTGAAGCGGGGGAAATTGGAGGGGGAGATGAACCATGAGAGACTGTAGACTCCGAGAAACAAACTGAGGGTTTTAGAGGGGAGGGGTTGGGGGGAATGGGTGAGCCTGGTGGTGGGTATTAAGGAGGGCATGTATTGCATGGAGCACTGGGTGTTATACGTAAACAATGAATCTTGGAATACTACATCAAAAACCAATGATGTATTATTGTATGGTGACTAACATAACACGATAAAAATAAAAACAAAAAAGAAGATATAGATCCAGTTCTACTGAAGTTTTCTGATTTTAAATTTTCATATGGAAGAGCACCAAAGAACATTTATAGCTTTGCTAGCAAAATGACTTCATTTGGTTACTGTTTTTAGAAATTTATCCTAAAAAATGAAAACACTGCAGATTTGCTTATTTGTGATTTTTAATTTACAAACTCTTATAAGAAAATGTTGGCTTAATAATAGTCATTTTATAATGTCTTCAGAAAGATTATCAATTTCAGTGGTTTGGGAACCTACTATTGAATACTTGATAGAAAGGTTACTACAATGTACTTATGACTTTGAGTGAATCATTCTAATTTCTGTATACTTTAAAGTGTATTACTTAAACCACGTAAATCTAATAATTACTTGGGGAAAGAAAGGCTGTTGATAGACCCAGTCCTAGCCTTTCAGAATCATTTCTGAGAATAGATTCTGATAATTTGCATTTAAAATAAAGACACAGGGACACCTGGATGGCTCAGTCAGTTAAGCATCTGTCCTCAGCTCAGGTCCTGATCTAAGGGTCCTGGGATCCAGCCGACAGGAGCCCCAATGCCTTCCCCCTCTGCCCCTCCCTCTGCTCTTGCTTTTTTTCTCACAAATAAATAAATAAAATCTTTAAAAAAAATAAAATAAAGACACATTCAAGTCTCATGACAGGGACAATAAGTAAAATAAAATAGTAAAAATAAATAAATAAATAAACTCCTTACAAAGTGAGAAAATCAGTTTAAATTATTTTGAAGGTCTATGAACTTATGTATAAAACCATAAACTTTGCCTCGTCTCATATATGTGTGTGTATATATATGTATATATACATATACATATATGTATATATACATATATATACACACACATATACATATATGTATATATATATCCCCATCAGAAGATTAGATTCTCATCTGTGTTATTTGGTCAAAAAACTACTTTAAAAATTCTATCATTTTTATAAGGAAAAGCAGGCTGGAACATATGAAAAATCTAGTATTTGAGAATATAATTTTCATAAATTGAAAAGTGGTTGAGATTTAGATAAAAAGTTCCTAAAGGTCTACCCTCAGTGAGAGAAAAAAAAAAAAACACTTGTTCTTAATATTTTAATCTGAGGTATTACTGAACAAAGAACATGATAATGCAAGCTCTCACCAGGCATGAATCTTTGCTTGTTTGTTTTTGTTGCTCTTTGTCAAATCCCCAAGGCCTAGGAAAAAAATTCCTGGATCATAGTAGATTCTCAATAATTAATTGCTGATTGAATGAATAAGTGAGATATTTTTTCTTTTCTTTTTTTTTCCTTTTTAAAAACTATTTATTTATTTATTTTATTTGAGAGAGATAGCAAGAGAGAGCACAAGCAGAGGGAAGCGTGAGAAGCAACCTCCCCACTGAGCAGGGAACCCAAATGGGTGCTCAATCCCAGGACCCTGAGATCATTACCTAAGCCAAAGGCAGACGCTTGACCGACTGAACCACCTAGGTGCCCCTCCGTTTCCTTTTGACCTAAAAACTAATCATGAGTTTCTTGGTTTTCTTTTTTGTTTTTGTTTTTGTTTAATTTTTATTTTTTTAATTAACACATAATGTATTATTTGCCCCAGGGTACATGTCTGTGAATCATCAGTCTTACACATTTTACAGCACTGTGAGATATTTTTTCTATTGAGTTTTTTCTTACATGGGGACAGAATCATGTCTAACTAATCTTGCCTTAACTTTTCTTCTGTAGGACAGGAAAGAATTCTCACTGGTACAGACTACGTTGTGATAGCCATCTTCACTGTAACCAACTGAGCTAAGAGAGATTCCTGGTCTTCTCACCTGTCCAAATAATTATCAGTCCATATCTATTTCCACAAACACACACACACACACACACACACACACACACACCCGAGTTCTGGTATAAGTTTAAGGGACATTCTGATAGTAGGGGAAAACACTGTTCGTAGGAGGGAATATGATAGATTGAGTCCTATCTATATCAACTTCAGATCCTTGAATGAGGCTAACACTACTAGTTCCGACCTGGCTGTCTGGTCTTTCTTCATAAGGCTACTTCATGGTTTCTCACTCACTCTTTCTCTTTAGACTTAGCCACACATGAACTTTTCTGTAAACTACTCCCACAGTAACTCAGGTAGACTCGGATAAATTTCTCAGGTAGTACCTCATCTTATCTTACTGATTCAATGCAATATCTTCTTTCATGTTTTCTAACAACAAATATTTAATATTATTTTTAATATTATTTAATATTATCTTATTTAGACTGGTACAAGTTTCAAGTTTTGGAAACATGTACAACTTCTAGTTCTCTAGTTGAGGCTCCTCTCCCTCTTCATCAATCACTCTGTGTTTTCTAGAAGTAGGGACTTTTTGTTTAATCTATGGTTTTATGCTACAAAGATGGATGAAGAATTATTCTCTTGGCCACGGGATTAGGGTAGGCAAAATGGCACAATTTGAACATGTGCAATAGTCTAGTTGGTGCTTTAAATATGTCAGCTTCTAATTTGCAGCATCTCTAGTTCTTATAAGCATCATAAACTGCTAGAATCAAAAGAAAAAAAATGAGAAGGGCAAAATGAGATAAGTGGGGAAAAAGGATGTTGGCAGCAGCTATTGATGAATCATTTGTAAAGGTGATGTTAAGTAGAGGACTAATTTTTAAAACTACACTAAGACTTGTTTGCAAGTGTCTTCTATTATCATAAAATACCATCTTGTTGCATAGCAGAGAAAATTTGATTTTTACTCCCTGAAAATAATCACTTGACATGCAATATAAGTCTCTGCACTTTAAAAATTGTTTTATCACTTGTCTCCAGGACGGTTATTTTACAATCCAATATAAATGCAATAATCTGAATAAGAATCTGTGGGTTTCTCACAATTTTAGAAACAAGGGCTCATAAGGATATTATTTCACTACTATTAATGCAGTAACTCTTTTAGTATTGAAGGTAACAAATCTTTAGTAGTAGAAAAATATTAGGCCTTTCATTTTTGTTTACCACACAGCATTTCATGAGATTTCCTGCCTATGCTATTATCCATGGAGGAAACATTAGTTTCATAATGGAAAAGCTATACAGCAAACCTGCAATCACCAGATTGTCTACATAAGTAACACCAAAGTGGATTTCCATTCAATAATTCACACTCCTTCAGCTGCATTTGATCAGAGTAGGAACAGGTATTGTATATATGCCTTACCCAAATAAACTCCTAAATTACAAATAGTCATCTCCAACCATGGTTATAACATGCCCTCTTCCTCACTCTTCATGTCAGAGATGTTGCTGCTACCTTTGTCATGATAAATGTGAAAACACAGCAATGACTCACACATGAACTCCAGGTTTTAGAAAATACGTGAGTTCTAAAATAACGGCCAGGACGTGTTAAAAAGCTGAAAAATTAATTTGGAATATTAAACCAGGTACAGATTCAAAGGTAAGGCTGATTTCCCTATGTATTTAAATACAAATAAGTACTTCTACCCAACTGTGTGTGCCTAATGGGCATCTATCTTCCTTTGGCAATGTCTTAAAATGTGTACTTTTGATATATTGCCAAATCCAAACAAGAAATTAAGGTGGGTGCACACATCTTCAAAAAGTTCATTACTCAGGCAACCTTCACCCAAATATTTGTGCCCAGTAGGAATGTAAGAACAATGTAAGGGGCTGAAATTTATAGACAGTTTGGTTGTCTGGATATGAGAAATGCATGCATGTATATAGTTGGAAGGGTACTCTATAAACTTTATTTATGAAACCAGTGTCTAGCCCATTGTCATTATTTGTCAATCTGTGTATTTTTAAATAAAAATGTTACATTAAATCATTAAATTATATATTTGGCTCCTGAGTTTTTCCTACCTTCTTACATTTAGTGCCCAAGCTCTGAATGTCAAAGATGAGTTGCCAGCTATTAGTTATGGACACAGTTAAATCAAGATTAGATACGTGTCTTGTATTTTGCTATTAACTTTAATAACATTGTCTCTGTTAGAAAAACATTTTGAACTGCAATTAACTATTTTTAAGAATTTTATTTTGAAAAAAAAAAGAATTTTATTTTGGAAGAGGTGGAGAGATTGATGTTTACACACCGACACACACATACACAGAAACACACAAGATCACGTACACACATACACACACATCTTCCAGGTTCTTCCCTGAGAAACAAGGGTAGCTTCATTTCATTTCCTTTCACTTCATTTCAGAGAGCTCTACACAATCATCTGAAGAATGCATGGCGTTTTGTTCAACACATAGAAGTCTCTTATGACCACCCTAAGGTGCATTATATTTTGGGGAAGAAAGCAAGTTAATACCTGGTTCCACATAGAACATACAGTAAGAAAAGTGCACATCATTCCACTGGGAAGAAAATAGTGACAATTTTGGGGGACCCTCAAGGGAGGTCAATATCAATTGAGGCAGTTGACAGGCTTCCAATGTGCCTCTCCAGTCAGCTGGTAAACGTCACAGCTCTCATTTCAGACAAAATGACTGAGTCTAGTCCTTGTTTATGGAATGACTACCTGAGAGCTTTCATTTCAACCTATCCTGTTTGTCCCTGTAACCAGTAGTATGGCACTTTTCCTCTTTATAGAATGGGGATGATCATGGGAATAAGGGTAAGGAATACAACTACAGGTGTTGACAAGTATTTCACATGGGACATACAGGATCTAAGGCAGTCTCCTGCTGTTTCCAATGATTAAAGGAAACAGTGATCAATTATTGTCAAAGTTATCTATTTGGAGATAGCAGACCCAATAGTTACATTTAAGGATCTAACATTAGTTTGGGAGAGTTGCGCTAGGGTGTTTTCCTTAAGATTCCAGGGATGAATGTAAAAGACAAAGATCATTAATTCCCCCTTGCTCTTCTGGATCTCCAAGAGGTGCTCCCTTTCCAGGTACCAGCACTGTTGTTCTTCTACTGCCACCAAATCTATATGTCCCATTCCAGTAGCCATAGTTTTACCTATTTTCAATCAGCACTTGCTGGAAACAAGCTCTTCCATCTGAAAACATGAGTGTATAAGGAAAAGTGGAACTGTTACAAAATGTACACATCGATTTATCCCTTACGTTGTGGGCCAGTATGGGGGGACTTGGCGATCACTGTATATAAGTAAGTGTTTGTTTTCCTTATGATCCATTATTGCATCAAACCATCCAGAGAATACAGGAGCTAAAACAAAATTGTTTGCCATCATTTAGCTGCCTTACTCAGGCCTTACTCCAGGCCTGGAGGAGGGTAAGGGAGATAGAGTTATAAATTATTTGAATGGATTTTTGAGGAGGATATTTCAATACTAAATTATACCAAATGATTGCAGATATTAGGGTGTGTGGAAAATCTATCAAAACATTAATTACCAGACATCGTTGAGTGGCTTTTGTGAAAAAAAAAAAAAAAAAAAAAAAAAAGAAAAGAAAAGGTGCATCATTACCACATGAGAAATTTTCCAGAACGCTGAAAACATAACACAATTTAGTTCCAAGAGCCATTAATTATATGGCCGAAATCAGCTGATCATAACTTGAAAATGTGCCAACTTTGTTGTGGTCCCAGCAAATAGTGTGGACAATGGCCAAAGTTCTGGTATGGTCAGTATGTCATGAGTGAGCAGGGGCCATAATCTGTACCACACTGTTATGCAACAAATGGACCAACTTTTGTCAGGAGTCACGAATCTGGCACACAGTGCTGGCCTCTGCATCAGAACGTAGATTTACTTTGTGTGCAGCCTAGAACAGTCATTCAGTGCCATATCTGGTACAATTATGACTATAGGCAGTAGCACTGATAGTCTGGCTGTTGAAATATCTTAATCAGAACTTGACTTCGTTTGGTCTCTTCAGATAAAGGGCCCCTACTGTGGAAATCTTATGTGAATGATCCATAGAGTCTGATTAGTAGCCATGATTTGTTTCCACCATATACACTCCCCAGGAGTGGTGTCTTTAATCTATCAGTCTGTAGTTTTGCAATGGGAGACAAACAAGAACCAGATCTCTTGAGCAATAGCTCAAGAGTCAGTGAAAATATAACAAGTTTAATCAAGGGGAGTATTGGCCAGATAAATGACAACAGTCTTGGGTTCAGCCCACTAAACAGAGAGACCGTGTCATTTTCAGTTCTGCATAGCTGATTCTGAGGTGGAACAGCTGCCACAGCCCAGTGGGTGCCATCGGGTTTCACCTCAGCCAAACTATCAGTGAACCTGGCCAGGTATTTAGGGGAAGCTCTATGAATTGAGGACCCCACTGAGTCAGTAGCTTTGGTTCAGTCAATGGAGTAGAAAATGGAGTTTTCCCTAATGAGATAGTTGTCCCTTTTTCATACAAAACTAAAAAGCCGCTGGGGCCAAGTTAGCTGTGTTCTTGAATATAACTTTTCCATTTGATTAGCTAGGTTTCTGGGCTCTTTGTTAATCGTTGAGTCTGAGTTGATCTACACCTTAATAGGAATATTTGATTTGGTAGTCATAAGACCTTAATAGTTCATGTTCTTGGTTTATACAAGAGTTTAATAATAAGCAAATAGCTGCTTTTGAAAATAAATATGCCTGGTAGCCATTCCAGGAAGATAATAAATATAAATCCCCAAGGAGAAGCCTGCTTCCCATTGCCAGAGGTTCCAATTTTCAAAATCATCAGTCACAAAGACTCGTATTTAAAAGGGTGATTAGAATGGTGGGACCTCAAAGTTCTTAGCACTTCTCTACATGTGCTTTTTTTTCCCCCCCATTAGGGGAATCCCTTCTGGTACTTAAGGGAAGAGGAAGCAGAAGCATTTAACACACTGATTCTGACTATATATGCACGTATAAAAGCAATGACAACAGTTGCACAGAACTGGCTGTAGAGGTTCCAATAATATCTTCTATGAGCAAGGGTATATATTTTGTTCTTTTGGGCAGATAGGGTGAAGAGCCAATCATCTCAATAAAATAGGGGATTGCACTGAGTTGGAGATGGCTTTTAGGTATAGTTAGACTCAGGGCACTTCTGCTTCACCTCAGTTCCACATACGAGTTCTGCTATTGTCTGAATGTTTGTGACTCCTTTACATCCATATGTCAAAAATCTAATGCCCAATGTAATGGTATTAGGAGGTGGGACCTTTGGGAGGTGATTAGGTCATGAGGGTGCATCCCTTCATGAACAGGATTAGTGTACTTATAAAAGAGCCCACAGAGAGCTAGCTTGCCTCTCCCACTGTAAGAGGACACAGCAAGAAGCCAGCAGTTTGAAAGCTGGAAGAGGGTTTTCACCAGAACCTGACCATGCTGGTAATTTCATCCTGGATTTCCAGACTCCAGAACTGTGAGAAAGAAATGTTTGTTGTTTATAAGCCACCTAGTCTGTGGTATTTTTGTCATTGTAGCTTAAATGGACTAAGACAGGCTCCTTCCAAACTTTTAATTCAGTCTATAACTACAGACTCTAATTGAGTCTATATATCCTTTTCCTCAACCCTGAGAGTTGAGAGTTCTATCCTCCAGAAGGTTGAGCTGAATTTTTAATCTCATTCCAAGCAGATTAATAATTTGCTGAATGATTTAAGAGGAGACCAACCTTGGTTTTGTGGCAGGCCCCTTCATTCTAGCTAGATCTTGTATCCAAAGCACTGTGAGGCTGTGGGGGAATTCACTCCACTTCTCTGGCCTAGTCCATTGACAGGGAACTCAACAAATGCCTCATTTTGAAAAGCCATCTTGTGTCTGGGTCAAGTGCATAATGTAGTGAGGCACACTGTACTTGCCATAGATGACCACAACAATAACTTTCATGCTACATGTTCTCCATGCAATGTGATTTTGAGATTCTTTCCACTGAGGGGTGGAATCTATGTTCTCTCTCCTTCAAATTGGGCAGGATTTTGTTTTAAAAGTATGATGGAAGGAACACAACGTGAGCTCTAGCTCATAAAATGTGACTCAGCTTCTGCCTCTCTTGTTGGATTCTTTCACTCTTACAGGCTTCAGAGGCAATGTTAACAATTTAGCTGCCCTGAGGCCACCGAACTGTGAAGAATCCCAAACTATTCCATAGGGTTTACATGGACAAGCTCTGGGACCACATGGACAGAGAAAGAGAAACGGAGACAGAAAGAGCCATCTAGCCCTCAGCTATTCCATCGTTCCACTGTTCCAGTTCCAGTCACTTCTGAATGTAACCATTTAAGAGACTCTAGGCCAGAATCACCCAGCTGATATTTCCTGGAATTCTTGTCCCACAGAAACTATGAGAAAATAAGATTGTTGTTTTAAGTTAAAGTTTAAACCTAAATTTTGAAGTGATTTTTTTTTTTTTCCCCAGAGAAATGTATAACTGGAACATCCAGTTTCCAGGCTATGATGCCAGCACCATAAAATGGTCAAAATCTGCTGTTTCTTTCTTTCTTTTTTTTTTTTTTTTTTAGATTTATTTATTTATTTGACAGAGAGAGAGAGATCACAACTAGGCAGAGGCAGGCAGAGAGAGAGGGGGAAGCAGGCTCCCCACCAATGTGGGGACCCCGATGTGGGGCTCAATCCCAGGACCCTGGGATCATGACCTGATGGGAAGGCAGAGGCTTTAACCCACTGAGCCACCCAGGCGCCCCCTGCTGTTTCTTTATCCCCCTATAAAATTTGTCTCCTAGGGCCAATACAAACACAACTTGTGCCAAGATCTGACAAATTCCCAGAGGGAAGGAAATAGCTGGCCATCATTAAATCATTTTAAAAGACTTTTTTTCTGGAATTTTAGTGCATCTGGTCCTTGTTGCTTCAACTGGTCTCTGATATATTTAAAAACACATTTATTCATTTGTTTATTTGAAGTTTATTCTTTTATTTTCTCATTTCCAAAGAGAAATTCTTGGCCTGCTAAGACATACTCCATTCTGTTCCCATTCTGTTTAAAGGCAAATATCCCCTTCACTCACTATACCTACTTCCACCTAAGTTATGCCATTGCATCTGTCACTATTTAGAATACACACACACACATACACAAATGTTTTGCTCAGTTTGTTATAATACCTATGTACTAATCAATATATTAATCTATACTACTCAGTATATAGAATCTAGGATTTTCTGACTCCAAAATAGTTATAGATATGCTATTCCTTATCTTGAATGATGGATAATATTTTTTTCTAAATTTCACCATTTCAGAGTGTTATAGAACTCTCTGAAGTAAAGGCAGTCATACTCAGAGCAAAACAGATGCCTTCTGAAAAAGCTGCCCACTTCTCAATGGCCCAGATCAGTCACACAACCATATACTAACCAACCACCACATTACATCTGGGATGTATTAATTGATACAAGCCAGTTAAGGCTCACTCCTGTATTTGTGGGCAGGATGATTACTAAGAATTTTGAGCTTCTGGTTAGGACGGTAGAGGAAATATACTAGTTGGTATTCTGAATACCAAACAATATAGAATGATTTCTGTAATTTCTGCTAAAAATTATTAGACTGCTATCAGAGGGCCCATTGTATATATTACCTAGTTAACCACTGTAGAAATGGAATGGGGTACAATTTAAAGAAATATCATAAATCCAAGAATCTGCTTAATAAGATTCCACCTACAATAAATTTGTTGCCATGCCACAGGATCTAGACATTCCAGAAGACTCACCATTGCATTGCTTACCTATGGCTTCCTGGGTTCCTATTCATTCCAAAATTATAGTTCTGAGAAGAGGTATATTGTCCTCATTAGGGTTTAATTCAGGCCCCATATCTGACTTCTCCTTGCTTTATCTGAAATATTCAGATGCTGCCTAGTAAAAGAAGAATAACAACAACAACAATGAAAAAACAAATGTCCGTGTTATGTCCTTTCCTTTTCTGTGCAAAGCTAGTCATACACTTTCACTTTCCAACATCCATTGCATTAGAGGTCAAATTCAATTGTGTTCCAGACCTTCATGACCATGGCTAAACTATATCTATTGCTTCGGTAATAAATTACCACAAATTTAGTGGTTTTAAACACTAAAATTTATAATCTTCCAGTTCTATACATCAAAAGTATGGCATGGGTCTCACTGAACTGAAATCGAGGTGTTGGCAGGGCTGCACTCCTTTCTGGAGGTTCTAGGGAGAATCCTTCGAAGCCAGTAAATGGCTTTTTTTCTGCGGTGTCACATTTTCGTCTGGCTGACAACACCAGGAGTTTCTCCCATTTTGATTATATTGAGCCCATTTTAACAATAATCTCCCCATATCAAGGACCTTAACCCTAATTACACCTCCAAAGTCCCTCTTGCCATCTAGGGTAACATATTCACAGGATCTGTGGACATTGGGTTTGAGGGGGTTGGGGGGGTAGGTGTTGAATGGAGTACCTAGTTTATTTCTGACGCAGGTGAATCCCTGCCTGGCAGATTCTGGGACTAAGGAGTGGGTGTCAGGGTCTGAGCTAGCACTCCATCTTGCAGGTGTGGAAGGCGTTGACCCCTGTGCACGCTGTTGTGCTGTTGCCCACAGAACCGTGATGCCCAGCACCTGGTGCATGGTGTGCGTTGCCTCCTATTACTTGTGTGTTGCCATGCAATTGAAGGTGAGTATCGGGTCATCTGGAGGTCACGGCCCCACTTCTGCCTGCGGGTCAATAGCCTGACCGGGACTGGCCCCTCACCCTCTTCCTTGCACTGGTCCTGGACGCTGATGACATAGCAGGGCCTGCACGCCCGCGAAAAATCTCATTTACCAGGCGAGCTCTGCCCCAGATGTGCAGGTAGGCCGGTTGAGGTAGACCGAGGGCAGGGCAGGGAAAAAGAGGGAGCCGGCTGCTGGGTGACCCAGATGGGCTTCGAGTTGCTCTCCGGGGATTGAGGACTTTCTGGACAGGGACCCTCGTCACTAGCTTTGCTCTAGGCTCTGAGTTGCCGACTGGCCTGGCCCTCAACAGCCACCCCCCTTGGTATTGACAGTTACCAGAGTGGCTTTGAAGGAGGCAGTACCAGCGTTGAGGTGAGCCAGGGACTTCCTCATATTGCTGAGGCCCTCGTATTGCTGACAGCCAGGTCTGCTGCGGAGAGGGTGAACAGCACATTGAGGCCCACCATGCAGATGCTGGGCGGGGTGGGCAACAGTGAGAGAAACTTGAAGGGTTCTGGTAGTGAGGATAGGCGAGGAACACCGAAGTCTTCTTGTCCTCGTCCGAGTCCGCCGTATCAGGGGACAGTGGTTAGAGACGCGCCCTTAGAGCACCAACCGGCCCCTGCAGTTGGAGCTGCAAGGGGAGAAAGGTGTCGGTATGGTGGGTACAGCTTTGCAGTGCTCTAGCTCTTACGGCCACTCCAAGTACAAGCCCTTGTGGTGCGAGGAGGTAGAGAACTGCGCATGCGAGCCGGGTACGCTAGTTTCAGCCAGTCCCCCTTCACCGTAGTGCGTAGGTACGCTGCAACACAGCGCATGCTCCAAGGAAGCCCAGAGGGATTCCATCTCTGCGTGGCACGGAGAGCGCACATCTGCAGGCAGCGAGGGAGTGGTCACCGTGGGTGAGCCGCCTGGCCTGGCGTCCTTGTCCAGCAGTGAGTTCAGCGATAGCCGCCAGCTGTCCTCAGCCGGTGGGCTCCTGCAGGCGAGAGAGTGCGAGGGCAGGGGCCGCTTGTGACCAAAAGCAGCGCCAGCGTTTTCTCCTCCAAACTATTACTGTCTGACCCGATGGCGTCAGTGCTGGCCACAGGCTGCTCTCCAGGCTGGGCGTGGCCACCATTTCCGCGGTCCCAGGAAGTTGCCAGGCTGGTCCTTGCACACCCGCAGCCAGAACAGGGTAAGAGCTACTGGGGGCTTTCTCCATGGATGGGACACCGGGGCTGGATGTGCTGTGTGCTCTGCTGGGTTTGAGGGCTGCTTGGGGATCCACCCTCCTGACACCATCCACAGGGGAGGCTGCCCGTGTACCTCTCGGGGGTGGTTCTGAGGGGCTCCTGGGCTTACCTCCTAGAGGATCTGGCTGCTTTCTCAGCCCTTTGAGGGGGCGTGGCTGTAGTGGGTTGTTCAGGGCAGCTGAACTGGGCACTCTTCAGCTGGACGCTCCTGGGCACTCTTCTTGGAGTTTGCCAGGGAACCCACACTTTCCTTGCTCTCACCCTGCTGAGGTCCTGCTAGGTCCTGGGGGGGAGGGTGCGGGGGAGGGGTCACCACATGCTCTGCAAGAATCCCGAGTTCTGCAAGGGGACCAGGACTTCCAGGTGGAGTGCAACCGGGGAACAGCACCTTTCTTGGTGGGGCCATGGGGTGCCACACCAGCCAGGCATACATGGAGGTCAGCATGCAGTCTGTGTAAGCTGAGGTAGGTGCTGATGGCCCATGACAGTCTTCTAGAAGAATTTGTCAGGCTTGGCTAGCAGCAACCAGTGGCTCAGGGGTAGGGGCCTGATGCTCAGCCAGTCCAGGAGGCTCTGGGCCAGCTCCGCCTAGTACTCATAGGGCACCAGCTCTGAGGCACACTGGCATTGAGGAGCAGGACACCCAGGTTGGGTGAGATAAGTCTGCAAAGCCTGCTTTCCCTAGACCCTCACGGATGGCCACCTCGTTATACTAGTCCAACTTTTATTGTAGGAGACTATTAAGCCTACAGAGGCTGTCAGAACTCAGGTGGGTCGCCAGGATGGCTCCTACCTGGTCCAGGTGCCTCATCAACTTCTAGAAGCTCATTGGGGTTAGAGCTGCCCTTGAGCAGCACTGTGGAGCCATTGATGGTGAAGAAGGTGGCATCACCAAGGCCTTAGGGGAAGGTGTAGCAGCAGGGCCCCCTTGAGCCTGAGAAAGCCCACTGAGGCTGGTGGCTCCAGCAACTCCGCCACTTATCCTAAGAGCACTCCCAGGCCCTTGAAGGCTGGCAGCTGCATGGTTCCTGCCCAGGGGGTGAAGTATGTCTAGTGTGGACTTGGGCAGTTAGCTACCACTTTTTGCAACAGGTGGCAAGGAGTGGGGGGTGGGGATCTTTTGTTTTTCTCATAGAAGAGGTTTTGTCGCAGGTTTTCTCCTTCTCACTTCCACCCCACCTCACTATCTCAGAGCCCTTCTCTCCCCACTTATTATCATGAGTCTCTGGATTACTTGATAGTGCTTTTGATAGTGCTCAAGTGGGGCCACTTGAGGGGTCAGGCTGGGCTCCAGTGAGAAGGAGCCAATCCTGCTGTTATGGAAAATTGTGAATCTGGCCAAC
Source organism: Potos flavus (assembly GCA_028534135.1). Taxonomy (NCBI): domain Eukaryota; kingdom Metazoa; phylum Chordata; class Mammalia; order Carnivora; family Procyonidae; genus Potos; species Potos flavus. Next base: position 80,874,892 of record CM052886.1, on the reverse strand, counting down.
AAGTACACAAAGTAACTGGTACAAAGTACTAGTTAGACTGGATCAGTTGGAACTGATGTAAAATTGTAAAGAAACTAAGATCCATAGCCAAAAACCTATCCTCCCAGCAGCAAGTGGACCCAGCCCTGAGACAGTTTAACCAGTGTGCAATGAACAGAACATTGGGGTAGGAACCTCCTTCTGTCTCTGTATTGATAGGCAACCTCAAGTCAGGCAAATCCTATATCCCGTGGCTTCCAGGAAGATGGTATTATTGCCTGACTACTTCTTTTTTTTTTTTTTTTTTTTGTCTTTGATGAGAATTCAAGAAGTGTTACTCTGGTTCATCTGATATTGATAAACTGGATATTGCAGGAATGACACAGTGTTTAAATTTTGAGAATAGTTCAGTATCCCAGTATGGAACCTCTCTCAAGTTAGATGTGGGGAATATTAGCAATGATTTCAGAGCCCTATAATCCCAGGTTTTCAGATCCAGAGATAGTAAGTTCCAAATTTGAAAGTGGCACTTGCAGCAAGATGGAACTTATTGATGATAACGCTGTAGTCAAGACTCAGGGTTTACTGTGGCAGTCCAGATCAAGATGTTGCAGGATTCTTCAAATGACCTGATATTGCTGTGGGAAGTACTGCACTTTGTCTCAATGCCCAGGGTGTAAGGAATAGAGGTGCCCCAGTTGGGTTTGTAAGTGAGGAGCACAGAGGCCTAGGACTGCAGTGGCTCACATATCACATGGAGACCCAGTACACTGAGGCTTACAAAGCGATTTTCTTAAACTTGCTGGTGGTACATCCAAAGAAGTAGCCCAGTTCTTCCCCAAGGAAAAACAAGTCATCCTCTGCATGTGAGTGCTCACAACTGATAAAGTGGTGGCCTTTCATCACTGGGGGAAAGGAAGCCATCTTCTTTGTTACTTCCCTGGACAGTAGGCCAATAGGAAATGCTCTTTGTCTTCTTTGCTCCTGAGGAAAATGCACAGAACATATTGAGGAAGCATAAGGACTTGTTGGGTAAAAGATACATTGAACTCTTCAAGGGCATAACAGCTGAAGTTCAGCAGGTGATGGATCAGTCTCAGTCCCTCTCATTTCTCTTCTAACAATTATTTTGCCTCAGCAGTTTGTACTCCTATAAATGTTAAAGACCATATACATCTTTGACATCTTTCCTATACAGCCTCAATTGAGAACATCCTGGACTTTCTTGGGGGAGTTTTCTACAGATACTCAACTCCCAGGGTTCACATGATGTAGAATCACCGGGGCTACCCATAAGGAGATGCCTTTATCCAGATGAAGTCTGCAGACAGAGCATTTACAGCTGCACAGAAGTGTCCTAAAAACAAAACAAAAACCAAGCCAAAACAAGCAAACAAAAAAACCTGAAGGTAGACATGTCGAAGTCTTTTAGTCTTCAGATAAGGATGTGAACTTTGTGTTCATGGATGGGGCACTTTTTTTTTTTTTTTATATTTACCAGTTTATTATACAATAAAACATATGATAAAGGATACAGATGAACAGCCAAATGAAAAAGTACATAGAGTGAGGTCCCAAGCACAGGAACTTCTGTCCCTATGGAGTTGGGGTGTGCCACCCTCCTGGCATGTGAATGTGCTCACCAGCCCATAAGCTCTCTGAACCTCATTCTAATTGAGTTTTTTTATGGAGGCTTCATCACACAGGCACGATTGATAATTAACTCCATTTATAGTCCCTCTCCTCTGTAGGGGGAATGATGGGGTAGGGCTGAAAGTCTCAAGATTCTAGTCATGGCTTGGTCTTTCTGTGACCAGCCCCCATTTAAGACTCCACCAAGAGTCACCTCATTAGAACAAAGACACTTCAGGATCTTCCAAAGGATTTAGAAATCCAGTGTTGGATGTTGCTATTACTCAGGAAATTGCAAAGGACTTAAGAGCTCTGTGTCAGCAACTGGGATCAAAGATGAAATGTTAGGAAAAAAGATTCTCCTAACACCTCTATTAAAGAGGTTTCGGGAGCTCTGCATCAGGAATCAGGAGCAGATATATATATACACACACACACACACATTTTTTCACACCAGATAATCTGAGTTTCTTTTTTCCTCCCACCCCAACTATACAGTTGATCTGGTTGATCCAAAATCCTAGGCTATTGGTATTTTCTTAGATGAAGCCAAAGTCCTGGTGCCAAGAGGTGGTGATAGGATGTCTGCATTAGTTTTCAACTGTTGTCTAATGAATTTAAGCCAACTTAGTGATTTAAAGAACACCCATTTATTCACAGTTCTGTAGGTCAGAAGTCAGGCTTGATTGTGTAGGGTCTCACAAGGTCAAAAAGTATGGGCCAGGCTGGGTTCTTATCTAAAGGTCATTGTTTTTTTGCTGGTCAGGTAGCCAGAGTGGGGCCAATGAGCCCCAGACAGACAACCTTACCATGATTGCTCCTCACCCTCTTTGGGAGAGAGAAATGCTGACTCTGCCCTGAAAGTTCCCAACTGCAAAGTTTTCGCCTTCAGCTGTTGTGGTTGAAGTGAGCTTAAGGACCCCACTTGCTCTGCCAGGTGAGGGCCTGTGGTTGCAGAACTTTTTAATCTTCCTTAGTACAGAAGCTAGCTAGATGCTTGGCCCCAAAGAGAACAAGTAAACCAAGAAGATGTCAATGGTGCCACTTTTGTTCTTTGTCTCAGAAGCACATCACTCTGGATCCTGGTAGAAAGAGTTAGCATGGTCTGGCCAGGAGATCACAGCATGATTTCAGGTATGGAATTTGGCGTGGTGACCCCAGGTGCCTGTGAAAAGCTCAAGACTCTAGAGGCTTGATAGCTCTAATGCAAACAAGTACAGATGATATGACATTCACAAAGTGAATATGCCAGCTCCAGAAACCACATTTATGCCTAAGAGGAAAGTAAGAATACTACAACCCTGAATGTGGCAACTCATTACTCCATGGAGAAAGAGGTTGGGGGGGACACAAACAACAATTGAGAAAGATGGCTTGGTGACAGTAACCTTGGTTGGGATCATAGTTGAGGGTTTTATTAGCCATTGCATTCATTAGTGGGATCATCATTGCAGTTGAGTGAAAATGTTGGAAGGATACCCTGAAGAGTTTAAGAATTGTGACATTCTGCCCACATGTTTAAAAAAGAGAGTTTCCCTTTTTTCCCATCCCTGAGCATGTGGGAAAAATGATCCATGGAAATACTTGGCCTCTCCACTCAAAATCCATGATGATCCTCCACTTGCCGATAGTAACCTAAGGAAAGATGATTCATTAAGACTTGCTCCTCTAAGCATTTTGTCTTTTGATTTTTTTAAAATATATGTTTTGTAAAAGGGGATTTAAAGGACAAAATGCATAGAAAACGGAGCAAAACTATATAAACTGATTTGTAGCAAAGAAAGACAATATAATTCAGCATTAGAAACTATGATCATGTCTCCGTTCTAATTATTCTGTTATTGTTAAAATGCAAAGGGAATATATATACCAATGGAGTCCTAGGGCCTAGTGCTATATCAATAAGTGGCATACACATTCTGCAGTTTCTAATCTGTTAAAATCTACACATCCCAGTCTTGGTTTGTTCTATTTTTAAAGCTTAATTTGGTGTGAATACTCAAGTAGAAAAACTAGACTTGGATAATATGTAATGAGCAACTGTCTTTCACTTGTTTAGATAAATCATTTCAAAGGCATCCATTTTAAATCATAAATAGGAAGTTTATACTTTGGAGAAGGCATTTTGTTTCTCACAACAAGAATACTAGGCAGCCTGCAGGTTTGCTTTACTGCCTTCTCCAGTGACTTGATAACTTTATGACTGAAAGTTTGCCCATACCTGCCACCTGCACTTCTTTTGGATGATGGGAAGGCAGAGCTAAGGAGGCTGACTTCTTTCTTTTTTATGGCACAAGTCCTGCAGATTGGCTATTTTTTTCTGTAGTATGGAGATCTCTGTTCTGTATTCAGAGGAGGCTGCTACACACTCGTTGTTAATTCAGGCCCAGGTGTTCTAGAAAGTAATAACCATGATGGTTCCCAAACTGAAAGAAACCCTGTGTGGACCTCTAGGATGAGAAATAGAACCTGTCACTTTTCTAATGTTTACTTTTGCTCCAGAGGACAAATGTGGGAAGCAAAAAGTAATCTTCAACTACTAATTTTAAATATGTAGCTTAAAAATTAAAGATATTCCCAGTCAGGGCACCTGGGTGGTTCAGTCAATTAAGCTCAGGTAGTGATCTCAGGGTTGTGAGATCAAGTTCCTCCCTGAGCTCTGCACTGGATATGGAGCCTGCTTAACATTCTCTCTCTCCCTCTGACCCTACCCTCCCTGCTCACACACACCCGCTCTCTCTCTAAAAAAAATAAAAATAAAAATACACACACACACACCCCCACGCACCCACCCACCCACCCCTTGCTTGGGCCAAGAAAATTGCTAACTAAAAGTATTTATTAATGATTTAAAACTCAAATCATATATCAAGAGTAGGTTAGGTCATGATCCCAGGGTCCTGGGATTGAGCCCCGTATCAGGCTCCCTGCTCAGCCAGAAGCTTGCTTCTCCCTCTCCCACTACCCCTGCTTGTGTTCCCTTTCTCGCTGTGTCTCTCTCTGTCAAATAAATAAATAAAATCTTAAAGATAAAAAGAAAAACATATACATCTCAATAACTATATGTGTGTGTATATATATAGTACATATATAATAGGAGATATATATATATATATATATATATAGGAGATATATATATATATATATATAATAGGAGATATATATATATATATATATATATATCCTTTAAGGTATGAATTCTAGAACATCTATGATACCAGAAAATGATAAGGTTCTTAACAGAAAAAAAGGGCAGGTCTAAAGGTCAAAGCTACAAATATTTGTGGAGAAAGAGGAAGAGAAGGAAGAATGATGATGATGTTAACTTATTATTGGCTTATAACCTTATGCAAGTGGTCGAGATTAATATCTCCAACAATAAGAGTCATGAAAGAGGATGATCCAAGTTGTGGCATAGGAAAATGCTGAACAGACCTCTCCCCCCAATACACCAAATCTACAGCTCACGTAAAACGATTCCTTCCAAAAAAAAAAAAGACCTGAAAACTAAGTGAAAAGCTTCTTTATAACAAATGATAAAAGAGCCACATCAAGATGGGTGGAAGAGGCAGGAATCTGGTTTCACCAAAGGTCCATCCCTAGCAGAGCAACCCACAGTCAGAAAAGATATCACAAATCAGAAGCTTCTCAAAAATTAAAAAATAAGAGCTACCATACGATCCACCAATTCTACTTCTGTGTAATCATCCCAAGAAAATTAAAAAAAAAAAAAAAACTAATTGAAAGAAACACATGCACACACCTATGTTCATTAGGGCATTATTTACAATAGCCAAGGTATGGAAATAACCTAAGTTTGCATTGATGGATGCATGCATAAAGAAGATGTGGTATATATACATAGGAATACTACTCAAACATGAAGAAGAATGAAATCTTGCCATTACAACAATATGGATGGATCATATGGGTATTGTGCTAAGTGAAATAAGTCAGAGAAACACAAATGCTGTATGATGTTACTTATATGTGGAATCTGAAAACAAAGCAACAACAAAGAAAAATCCAAAAAGAAATGAACAAACAGAACTCATAAAGAACAGAATGGCAGTTGCCAGAAGGGAGAGGGCTTAAAGATGGGTGAAAGGGATAAATAAAGGAGGTCAAGAGGTATCATGTTCTAGCTGTAAAATATATAAGCCATGGGAATGTGATGTACAGCATGGTGACTGTAGTCAATAATATTGTAGTTCATACTTGAAAGTTTCCAAGAGAGTAAATTTTCCATATTCTCATCACAAGAAGAGGACAGAGAAAGAGAAGAAGAAAGACTCATTGATATCTTGTACCCCCATTCAGTCACATCATCTCTGTAATATTTATGCCCCTATTTAAAACTTCACTCTAATTTTATGGAAACAGACAAGCACAAATTGAGGAACATTCTGCAAATTCAGTATGTGACTAAATTTTTGCAAAAATATTAAGGTCTTGAAAGACAAAGACTGACTGTCAGAAATATTGGAAGAGTCCAGAAGACAAAACAGTCAAACGCGATGTATCCTTAATAGATCTAGAAATAGAAAAAAAGGACATTTGTGGAAAAACTGGTGAAATTAGAATAAAGTTATAATTTAATTAATGTTATTGTATGAGTGTTAATTGCACTGTGGTTATATAAAATGTTAACATTCGGAGAATCTGGGTAGAGATGTATGGGAACACTATTTTTGCAAATCTGTAATTCTAAAATTATTTAAAAATGAAGGGGCGCCTGGGTGGCTCAGTGGGTTAAAGCCTCTGCCTCCGGCTCAGGTCATGATCTCAGGGTCCTGGGATCGAGCCCCGCATCGGGCTCTCTGCTCAGCAGGGAGCCTGCTTCCCCCTCACCCTCTGTTTGCCTCTCTGCCTACTTGTGATCTCTCTCTCTCTGTCAAATAAATAAATAAAATCTTAAAAAAAAAAAATAAATAAAATAAAAAAAATTAAAATTAAAATTAAAAAAATATGGCTAGGAAACACATTATGAGAAAATAAACTAAAAATGTGTTGCTCAAACCTGGTAGTATAACCAGCATTTTACTATATTTTATATTTATATTTATATATATTTACATTTCCGTATCTCAAAAAGACATTTAAGATATAGAAATGTCTTAAGATACAGTATTTATGACCACAAGACTATTTAAAATATAAGCAAGGAAAACGCTGGAATGAACACACAGAAGTATCAGCCGTTGTCGTTTGTTCAACTATATTTGTTCAAAAGCTATTCAGTGAGAATCTATTATGCAGTAGGTACTATGATGGACTCTAGAGAGCATGAGTGGACAAGACAGAAAAAATCTTTCCCTTCAGGGAACTTACATGCAATTTTGGGAATAGATAAAATAATCATGTAAGTATTTAGTAACTAAAATAAATGCTATAAAAACAACAAAAAAGTGGGCAAGATGGAAATTAATGGGTATGGACAGACCTACTACTGTAGTAAGAATGGTCAGGATGGTTCTGGGAGCAAGTCAGGTAGGGCGAGTCTTGGACAATGAGGAAAAGCTGGCCCTGCAGAGAAAAGAGAAAAAATTCCAGGAGGAAAGAGAAAAAGAAAAAAAAAAAAAAAGGCATGCTAAGGCTGTGGTGTCCTGAATGAATTAAGTGATTTGAACTTAGTATGTGATATATTTGATGAATGTAGAGAGTATTACAGTACAGTACAGAGTAATACAGAAAGTATTCAGACATGCAGGACTTAAAAGACAGTAAAAATGCGTTTGGATTATTCTTTTTTTGAACAAAATGGGAAGTTACTGAATTGTAAGGGAAGTGAAAGTCGAATTGGAGGGAATAGGAAGGTGTGGACTTTCAGGAAGTGTTTCTTTTCAAAATTCAGATAATATATAATGGTTTCTGGGCTGAGCACTTGCACTGGAACTGTAGAAAAATAGCTTGAAAAAACTTTGCAGATAGAGTGTTATGGTGACCTGGATATGGAGAGTGAGGAAAAGGAAAAAAAATTGAGACTGACAGATTGTTGTATTGATTAATACTGTGAGAAGAAGTAGAAGGAAAAGAGAAAGAAAAGAGGGTTTGTTTGCTATCTTAGTGAGGGCATGCTAAACCTCCAAGAATTATTTTGTTGTTAGCCATGATGGGAAGGTTAGAGTAAAGAGTGAACAAGAGGTAGGGGAAGGTAGGCATTACCCTAATTTTGTTTTAAATGCTATTTGAAAGATATGCTAGGGGCACAGAGGTAACACTGCTTTTCCAGTAGAATATTAGAGATGTACTGTTTTGTTTTTTGTGTTTTTTTGAAACTTTAACCTTCTTCCAATTGCTGAAATACAGTATTATTCCATTATAGCAATGTTGATATCCCCTTAAGTAATTGTGTATATGTGGTAATATTTCTGACATGGATAAGAGGTAAGGAAGAAGAAAAGATTATTCCTGGGTAGCTCCGATATGTATTTTTTCCATCCTCTACTTTAAAATATTTCACAGAGTGAATATGTATTACTTTACAACTTACAGCAATGGTAGTTATAATGTATTAGCTAAAGAAAGTGTTCCAAAATATGCTGGCTTGGTGGAAAAATAAACTACCATCAAATAATTGTTATAGATGGATATCAATTGATTTCAGAATCAAATAGTTATGTTTCACTTGGCAAGGGAATTAATGTTTTAAACATAAAAACAAATGAATATTGGTTCTCACAAGTCTTGTAGACTGAAATTTTATTTTTATTAATGCACTTGTGAGTCTTAGAAGTTTCCTAAATTTTGCTTATTAAATCGGAATGTAGTTAGTATAAAGAGAAATTGACCAATATGATTTTCTTTCTACTCTAAGTATAATGCACATAATTCACATGAGTGGTTGACCTTGACTTGGCTTAAGGAAGTTGAAGCTTTCATGCTTAAAAATCTGTTAAGAAGAATTATATTATTCCATTCCACGCTCTTAAAGTGCTTTGAAGTAATATAACTGATCTCTAGATTTTAAAATCACATGATTTATTTTTTCAGTCACATCTTCCCCAAGTGTGAAAAACTAATATATCCTGCTGAATATATATAATTTTACATTTCAGTGGCAAAGAAATTTCATACCTCTGTTGATACATAAGTACCTTTTACTTTTATATGGGTTTAGTTTATTTCAATAAATAGAAAATTTTGTCTTTTTCATAGCATGTTTGGTAGTAAGGAGAAAAAAAACTACTCAAAGTAGTTGATAGAGAAAATGATTTTAACAATGAATAAAATACCCATATGCAAGAAATGGCACCTACAAACCAGAAATGGAGTATAATATGAAGTATAATCAAGTCATAGTGATGACTGTAACTGGTGGCTTGTCAATTTTTTTTTTTTTTTTTTTTTTTTGGTATTTCCACTTCCCTATAGAGACTTGTTTCTGCTTACAGTACACTTAGTATCTGGTGCCTGTAAATGCTTTGCATATGATCCTGGATTTTCAGAGTCCTTATCCTGTTCTTAATTTTCTATAAATCTGGACCTTCAGTATCCAACACTGCCTATTCATAGACTCAGAGTCATGTTTTCAATTAAGAGGAAGGAGAATTTCGTTGATAATTGACTAGGGCTGTTTCAGTTAGTTAAAGCTCAACATTAGGCTAGGGGTTAATATTCTTTTATTACCAAGAAAGAAAACACAAATTAAACCTTTATCCATTTTCTTCAGTTTGGAGACTATAAAGGGGTTTCAAACTTGCATCTTTCACCAAGTGTATATAAGTACAGTAGTAATCCTATTAAACCAAATTCTGTCAATATTTATTTGAAAATTAGCATCAAGTTGACAAGTGGCATGCCAGTTCATAAGTCTTGCTGAGTATAGAGTTGAGAAGGATCTTAAGGCTTAATCTGAGTTCAGTAGTCAAGGGTACCTTGTTAATAATTAGAGATACAGTCAACTGGCATGGGAGAGTGAGAAAGAGACTAGAATGCCACACATTTGCCATCATATAAAAGCAATGAATAAGAAATAGAAGAATGTCAGTCCTCAATACCAACATTTTTCAATTGTGTACAAAGAATCATCTTGTGAGCTCATAAAAAATTTCAGGTGTTCACTCTGGAGATTATCATTTAGTAGGTTTGAGATAAGGTTCCTTAATAAGTATCCACATAAGTCTGATGATACTGGAATAATACTCATACTTTGAAAGCCGTGTTCTCTTTAACAAACTTTCTGTTCTCCCTACTGCCTCCAAAATGCCACTCAACTAGATAGTTCATCAAAATGATAAAATATCTGAACTAGTGAAAATGTGAGGCTAGCCCAAATATCTAATCTTTCACATGAATTCTTGCTATAAACAAGCAAACAAACAAACAAACAAACAATATATTTCATTCACATTGTTTATGCAGCTACAGGCATGGAGTATCCTTGCTGTCCTAGAGTATCTATGATGATTTTATGGGTCAAATAAATTTATCTGTAGATTCCAGCAACTAGACCTCGTTCTGACTTTTGAAATGAGCTCAAGTAATTTCTAATCACTTTTTCTACAAGTAATCCTCCTATATACTCTTTTCCAAGAAACCTACTTTCTTTTATATTTCCCTCTATTTGTGGCTTAAGTTACTTTTCCATCAGAGTTGCCTAGCAGTTTGGTAATGACAGTCATAGCGGTCTTTGCCCAGGTTTAAATGTAGTTTCCCATGTGCTTTGATGCATGAAGAGTGCAGTTTGATTCCTGTTCATTATCCAAGCACTTTATATCCATTAAAATAGCAGTTCAGCAAAATCCTAGAGAAATTACAGTATAGTATAGTGGTTGATTTATTTATTTATTTATTTTAGTATAGTGGTTTAACACTTGTAAGTTGCCTTTGTTATTTTCAAATGTAAATGAAATTTTTAAATGTAAGTTGGCCTGAGACGGAAATGGGTTTGAATTCTGACTCTTGTTCACTTAGGTGTCTGAAACCATGCAAGATTATTACATATGGATGGATGGTAAAGAATTTTTGAGGAAATATGTTTAATTTATTTTCTTCTCATAATGCTGAAAAAATTAATAGATTTGTTAATCTCTTGGATGAAGAACTCAGTTTTAAAGTAATTTTCACTGAAGGAAAAATTTAAATAAAAAAAAAAAAAGGTTAGAAATATAATTGTGACTGGTAAGATCCTAGCTGTACAGGGAATTTGATTATATGACCAGATTGTTACCATTCCAAATTGAACTATACCCAATTAGCACTGCAGACATGATCTTTTCTAGAGCCAATATTTCTGTTGCCAAGATGTCTTGTTTGCTTGGATCATAACAACAAACTGGCAGACCTGCCCAGTCGTGGCAATTGCCTGCCTGCATTCCTCCTGGCATTCGGAGACCTGAGCTCCATGCCAAGTGACCCAATCTCTCTTACCCGATTCCACAGTTCCCTTTTTTTTTTTTTAACTCATCTACTTAGAATTATCTAATTGCTGTGCTTAATCCTTGTGACAGAAACTGCTGCTTGCCTATTCTTTATCAGTTCTCATCTTTTTCACCAACAGAAAGCTGATTTTGCTGGGAGTGGAATGTGCTTGACAAAGAATGTACAAACAGGCTGTACAAATTGGGCTATCCTGTAACCATAATCTGGTCGATGAGCTTTAACAGTAGTTTTTGTTCATGAAAATCAGAAACTCAAAAAGCAGAGAGAGTTTTAAGTCAACTGGCGTGTGTCATTTTATCTTTATTCTTTCTTGCTGCCTGAAAAGTCAACGGGATGGTGAGAATCCTAGTGATCATCTTGTAGGCATGAGGTTGAGGATGGAAGCCCAAGGATGGCAGAGCACATCTATGGAAGCAAGTAGGAAATCAGTAACGTCATTGAGGTGGCCTGAGAAGGCCAACTGTACATTTCATTATTTGACAGGAATGAGTTCCTCTCTTATTTTAAGCATCATTTTCTAGTTTCTGTTACTCACAGCCTAACACATTTATTTATTTATTTATTTATTTATTTATTTATTTATTTATTTATTTATTTTTTCACAGCCTAACACATTTAAACATCACTCTGAGAGCGGTAACTCAGGTAAAAATGATTCTGGTAATGGTTGCATAGACTGCTGCAATTTTCCAGTGGGAGCTTTCTGGTTTTTAAACATATTTATTTCTTTCAAGTATAGCAGAATTACTAGGAAAGAAGGGATTCCCAATTCTTTGAGTTTTCAAAAGTTTAGAGGAAATTAAATTCAAAGCAGATTGACCACAATAAAAATAAAATAATAAATTATCAAATGATTTATAACATGGCTTTTTTAATATTGTAAATATGTATTCTGATTTTTATATCAGATAGATATAAACCACTGGCAGAGAGAAAAATCAAGGTGCTTTCATCTTTTTGAAAATAGAATTGACAATAGATATTGCTGCTTTGCTTTTAATGTGATCAGAAATGAAAAATGAATTTATGATGTGGAAAGAACCTAAAAAGAAGAGGCTGCTTCATTTTAGTGTTCATAATAGACAAGGATTCATAATGTGAAGAATTGTCAGACTTGAACAAAAGATATTAGGAAAGTAGATTTCAAAAAAAAAATGTAATATAAACATAAAAAAAAAAGGTCATGGAAAGTATAGCATACAATTCCAACAGCCTTTAGGTGTGACCATAGCTTAAAATGAATGGAAAATGTGTTAAGGAAATTCTGATAAAACAGTATGAGGCACTATCAGTGAGAAAGAAAGGAATATAAACCTAAATCTGAGTAATTGCCCCAAGTACTGGTTATGCTAAAAGCTTATATACATGAAAATGTCGAACATTTTCAGTCAGGTAAAGCTGAGACAAACTAAGTCTTGAAAAGTGATGGAGGCCAAAAAATACATGCTCCCCTTTCTAAGAGCCAAAAGATGAAATGGAAAGTACTTGTGCCTACTCATGGGAGAAGATGGTGTACAGATCTATACTAAAAATGAGAAAAAGAATCGCTTGCCTTACTATGGGAGAAATACTAATGTTTGTCAAGATAGTTTTCTTCAACATAGCAATTGCAAATAGGGCTTAAAACTAAAAATGTCTTTTGGCAGCACTCACATTTTTATCAGTGAAGGGCCAGGGTGTAGGGGAGTTCATACTTGAAAGGAGATCTGGGCTGTGCATTATAATGTAAACTACAGTCCGCTTATTTGAATAGGTTCTGGGAGTAGTTCCTCATGGATCCCAAAGGAACCTCTTTAGCTGAGATACTTAGAAGATGAAGGTTAGTGGATTAAGTATGAACCATTGCAACTACAGCTAATATCAGGACCGTAACAAGACAGCCATCATCTCCATCCAATGCTATACATTCTTAATTCCCCTGACCTGATACTTTATTTTGTGTTGTGAAACCTAATCCCTGAGGGTTCTAAAACATTGGTTACCATGCCCTTCTTAGCCTGAGGTTGCTTCACTCTTCCATTTATTCTTATTTACCATGTCTTCTGTCTCTTTGCTGATTTTTGGTCCAGTAGATCTATACATCATTGAGAGTGGGGTATTAAAGTTTCCAACTTATTTTTCCTCATCCTTTAATGACTGTCGTTATGGGCAAATGTGTATTGTCCTTTCCATAGGAAAAGTTTTCTTTCTACCTTTTTCCTTTCCCCAGATGCACTGAGTCTTCACTGATGACTTAAAGGCAGCAATACTTTGTGTCCATAAACCCGTATACAATGGCTTTGTTTCATAGTGGAGGTAGGAAAGAAAGAAAGATCCTGGTGGAATTTCTTATACTTTCCTTACAGCTACTATTTACCCCAGTTTTGTACCTCAGTGAATACTTCTTAGAGCTTTTTCTGATGTATTCTGTGAATGCTCAATGAAGTTTGTGGAGGAATAACCTTCAAGAGGATGTACATTTCCTCAATTTTCGTAGTCCCGGGTCTCAGAATTATAATGCCTATAAATATTTAAAGGTCACTTTCAACATTTACTAATTTATCAACTATTCTGTTGGAACTCTTTTTGCTGATGACCAACTTATATCCACCCAATTGAGCAAGTATTCATATCTGCTCTCTCAGCAGAAATCTGTCCTTGTATTTGCCCAGTTTGTTGTCCTGCAACCTCAGCTATGCAGTGAGTTTGAAAAAAAAAGCTCTTGTTAGTTATTTATATCCATGTGTAAAAGTATACTTAATTTTTAATTGGTAAGTAATTATTCTCAGCTTTTTATTACTTTACCAGATTGTATTAACAGTACAAGCATACAGGGCGCCAGGGTGGCTTAGTTAAGTTCCTGCCTCTGGCTCAGGGCGTGATCCCAGGGTTCTGGGATCCCTCCTGCTCAGCAGGGATCCTGTTTGTCCCTCTCCCACTCCCCCTTGCCTGTGCTCACTCTCTCTCTCTCTCTCAAATAAATAAATAAAATCTTAAATAAAAAAAAATGATAAGCATAGAAATAGCCATCTAATTATGTGTCTTAATAGCCATTATTTCTCCTTTATTATACTTCTCATCTACACATTGCATAATTTGTGTCAGTGAATGTATTCATTTCATAATATACTATATTAATTGACCACCAATGAAAGTTTTATAAATTACATACTTACCTATTAGATAATATCAGGTAATATCTATGTTTTATCCACCTCTAATAGGATTCTTACTATTTTCAAGGCCAAAAGTGTTAAAGCTCCAAAATTTCATCTTAAATTTGTTTTTTGACTATTCCTGTCCCCCACACATTCAAATTTGGTTCTATAAGAAACAATTTAAGCCACAGCTAACCATGAAAAACATTTATGGGAGAGTGCTCTTATAATCAACATCTTTGGGAAACAAGGAATGGAAAGAAGATTGGACATATGGCGAATTTTAGCCAGTGTGGTCCCAATAAAGACTTTAGCTGACCCCCACAGGGACATCTGGAATTAGGATGGTATGTGAAAGAGCCCTGAGTTGGTATAAGGGGTTTTATACTCCTGTGTGATAGGTCACTGGAGGAAGATTTTCACTTAAGGAATATGACCTTGAGAAAAATAGTTTTCTTGGACTGGGGCTTATAACTAAGACTTGCCAATTGACAACACTGTTAGTAGGTGGAGGAATAATATCTTTATTTCAGAATAGAGATTTGGGTGGCATATTACAGTATCACCATGGTTACTTTTACTTATCTTTTTTTCCTATCAAATAAGAATACCTTAAAATTAAGAGCCATAATTATTGCAGATCTAGAAATTAAAATATTTACATTTTTGGTTCCACAGAATCCACTGACTAGTTTGAGATAGAGAAGTAATCAGGCAATAATTACTGTAGGGTGAGCATCTATAATATCATTTGATTGGCACCTTTCTGTTCTGAAAAGTGTTCCTGCATCCTTCTACCTTAGAAATAGGAGCACCTGTGTCAATATAACTTAAATATTTGTTCCAAGAAATCCTCACCCAGGAAGTTAAGACTGCAAACCAATAAATAACTTTACTGTTTGCTTTGGGAGATTGTTGCAACAAAAGTATCTGAGAAAACAGTTTGCTCATCTGAGCAAAGAGCTGTCAGACAATATTTTTCATATCTGAAGAAACAGCTCATTTATCATGACAATAGTTCCATGAAAAATTACCTTAAAATCCTGACCCTGCTTTGTCTACAGATCGTATACTATTATGTAAACTAATGAACAAACAAAAATCTTTTAATTCTAAGACTTTGCCCATCTCAAAAGACCCAATTTAAAAACACTTGAAGTAGGATTTATAATCCTAACTTATTCTGAGACTTTACTAGGACTGTGTCAAGGTGCTATTCTCAGTTTTTTATTTATTTATTTATTTATTTATTTATTTATTTATTTATTTATTTTTATTCTCAGTTGTTACAGCATATTTAATCAATTTAGATTGATTTAGTGAACAGGTTTTTTGTTTTGTTTTTGGTCTTTGGGGGAGACTATAATTGTGAGTTCTGAAGATCACACTAAGGGCTTCCCATTATCTTCTTTCTGGCATGGTTTACTATATTCTGCTTAGAAACAGTGCCCTCCTCTAAGGCCTTATATTCCATCTAAGGATTTCTATGACCATAGTAGTAAATCAAGTCTCACATTTGGTCTGAGTTCTGATTTCTGTTTGTCTTGATCAAGGATTATCAAGATATGGCCTGCAGGCTATATTTGTTTGTTTATGTCTATGGCTTCTTCCCTGCTGCAGGCAGAATTGTATAACTGGGACTGAGACAATATAGTTCCCATGACCGAAAATATTTGCCATCTACTTTTTTAAAAAACAAGATTATTGATTTATTGTCTAGATCCTAAATGCTAAACTTATCTCCTGAGAATGGGGATCCCTTTTTTGTAAGTTATTTAATTATGTGTTCATGAATTGATACCATATGTATGCTATATATATGGTATACAGTTATATATAACATATGTATATAGTATATAGTTATATATGTATAGTATATAGTTATATATAGTGTGTGTAGATAGCATACAGATATATATAGTGTATATATATAACTGTATATGTAAACAGTTTTTTCTCTAGCTGTTCTTTTCATCTTTGTTTTGAATCTGTAAAAAGAGTTCGTAAGACAGAGTGGACATGGGTCCAAGAATTCTTTTTTCAAGATAGTTCCAAGGACTGTAAAGATCAGAAAGTCTTATTATATCTGTATTGTAGGATAAACTTTGCCATGATCAACTTTTTTTTTTTTTTTAAAGATTTTATTTATTTATTTAACAGAGAGAGATCACAAGTAGGCAGAGAGGCAGGTAGAGAGAGAGAGGGGGAAGCAGGCTCCCTGCTGAGCAGAGAGCCCGATGCTGGGCTCGATCCTAGGACCCTGAGATCGTGACCTGAGCCTAAGGCAGAGGCTTTAACCCACTGAGCCACCCAGGCGCCCCCATGGTCAACTTTTCAAAACATTATTAAGAAATTCCCTATGTCTTGTCTTTGTCTGTTTTCTGTTTGTCTAGATCCATTATCACCAAATGATGTTCTATTGGCCCCACTCTATTTTTGTGAATAGCTGGGAATTGCTTTATTTGGTTGCTTCTATCTAACACTGGATATTTTTTGCTTTACAATCGGCAGTAGTTAGTCTTCGGCCAGATTATGGAGACATTTGGTTTTATAAGCACCATTCTTACCAGCCCATTGAAGTTCTTTTAAGGCCTTATCATTTCCATTGGACCTCTGAGTCAAATACAACTTTATTTATGTTTTAATTTATATGTGTATCTAACTGGGATAATTTCACCAAGAACAATTTGAAAATTCACTAGCATTTTCATAGATCTTTTGACCTGAAGATAGTTGTTCAATTTACAACACAAGGAAAGAATCTCCTTGAGGAAATTCTCTTTCTTGTCTGTCTAAAGGGAGATTCCTTGGAGTAACATAGGCAACACCCTTTTTTGTTTCCATGCTTCAGAGATTAATAATCTATCACACTTTAATCTGTATGTCTTCATTTATTTTTCCATCTATTTTATTTCCTCTTTGCTGGATTAATTTTCTAGTCTGTGGACAGATATCTCTAAACTATGATACCAATCAGATCCCTGTCATTAGTACTACGTATCCATAGTTACTTCTTGGTAACAGTATAATACCTGACTAAATTAAATTTTGATTTTGCTGAAGTATGGAATGAAAATGACTGTTGGGTTTATTCTCACTTTGTTTTGGGTGAATCTAGCTCTCTCTGATACCACTTTAATGGATGATTTGATTTGTGGGGTAATTGCCTTCAATCACTAAACAACTTTTATAATGTAAAATCCACTATAGGCCGGGAATCTCTAATACACTATAATGTTATATCTACAATGAGAGATTCCTGTCCCCATCCTCCTAAAAAAAATACCCAGGAAATCTTACATAGGAACTAGGCTTGTAACTGTTTATAGAATTAGATCTTGAAAAAGATCATGGAAGAGATGTTAAATATATAGGAGTATCTTTTATAGATCTTATAGGAAAGAACCACTATAAGACAATGTTCTATTCACTTATGTTCCTATATTATAATCTCTTTCCTTTATAAATATAACTAGTATTTGATTATTCTTATTAAATAGCACTGAAAGAGATAATATTGTTCAACAAAACGAAAGGATATTTGGGCCCCAAAATATCCCTGGATTGTCCATAATGACTGCATTGATGAGTGGATTATATGGGAAAGCCAGTATTTGGAGAATTAGTTTGAAAACTTTCTGTATTAAAATAGAAAGTTACGAAGTTTTGAACTAAATATTGAAAGAATAGGGATATAAGAAGATGGGCGAATCATCAGGACTTAACTGAAAATATGGAAAATACATAAGTACTTTATCTGTGATCATATTTTCAAACTAATTTGTTCATGAACCGACACTGGATGATTGAAAATATTCTCAGAGTGGTTATCCTTCACATCATAATTCAGGGCCATGTGCTTACAAAGATTCTTCCATCTTCCAAACTCTGTTTCTAAAGTAACTCACTGAAAAGAGGGGAGTGACAATTATCATTCTAGTGGTGACAAGACATGGGGAAATATCTATAGGAAGATTTTATGGGTTAACTTTGTATATGTCACATATCATTTTTATTAACTTTGCATGGCTAGTAATCAGTCCCAAAAAAGGAAAATATAATGCATTTTGGTGAGTACATGGTAACCACTTCCAAAATTATTAACAAAATTTAGTCTTAGAAATCTTTGGAATCCTGGAGAATGGACAAGCACTATATGCAGTACTATAAATCTAGATATAGAAAATACTACACTGATCACTAAAATGAGGAAATATTAATACCAAAAAAAAGAATTTGGACCTGAAACCGATTCCTGAATATATTGTAAGATCGATTCTTAAAAAGGTAGTTTGTGAATTTTATAAAGAAATTAATGACCACTAAGTACGATTTGCATTCTTCAACAAAAAGTCAGGCCAAACTAAAATAATAATATAAAATGTTGATATATATATATTTTTTTACCATGACATCACCATCAGCACGGTGTACTTAGACTTCAGCTTACATTTTAACATGAGAAAAAAAAATTGAATAAGCAATGGGCTAAGACATATGCTAAAGAACTTGAAACTAGACACACACCATGAAAGGGCAGATACCAGCAACAGATACAGTGAAGTTCCCTCAGAGATAGATAACTGTAAATGAAAATGGGTCACATCTTAAAAGGTATATAAAATGAAGTATAAGGTAGAGGTCCAGGCAAACAGAAAGTCAGTGTAGAGTCTGGATGTATGTACCTAAGAATGGGGGCTGAGTTAGAATGTACCAGATCTCTGGACTTCAATATTCCTGGTAAAAGTTGGAGAGAATCATAATCCTGTTGTATCTGAGGTATTAGAGAACTCCCCAAAATATCTTTTTCATAGCAAGCCAGAGGTTACTTCTCAGGCTAAGAATGGCTCTCTCTTGCTGCAGGTTCTTTACTCGATGGATAAGTGGCATTATTCACATGATTCCTTGAGGTTCTGCTACCATGAAGATGGGCTGCAGATTAAGATACAAACTCCCCAATTTATCTTGTATTTAGTGGCTGCTGTAGTGTCCACTTAGACCGCTCATAATGACTGAGGGCACTCATCCCACATCTCCTAAGATCATTAGCAGCTGATGGCTCAAAGCTGAGCCTGTTTTTGGGAATTACTCTCAGCCAAAGAGAGATGCTACACCCCAAATCCTAAACTCTCCCTAAGTTCAGGCCATATCCAATAAAGTCTAAAAACTTGGTTTCCTTGCATCAATGATAGAAATCTCTAAAGGGCTATTCAATGCTTAGCATTCCAGTGAGATTAGCTGAGTCATTTGTTGCCACTGTTATCACAGCTCACCGTCTGCTTCTTACAGATTTTCTTCATAAATGTTCAAGGGTCATTACTAATACATGTCCTACACGGCAATATGCATCTCAGGGTCTGTTTCCCATGAAATGTGGTTTAAGACTAGTCTTACCAAAAGTAAATACAAATCCTTTTATTTTAAAAGATTAATTTACATGGGGGAAGAAGGGAAAAAGCATGAGATTGTATTATAAAGAGTCTGATATCTTACTCATAATGTATATTAATCATAATATTTCAGCAGCTCACTTTTATTAAGCTCATAACACATGCTGCATAGGCTCTTTATTTTTATATACCTATATAAAGTAACTTAATCTTACCAACCCTTGAAGTCCTGATTTCCTAAATTGTGTGTCAAGGCAACTCATAGCGGGTACTTTGCTATATTTTATAAATTTTGAAAAAAATAAAAAAAAATCTTTAAAAAAAAAAAAAGGGACACCTGGGTGGCTCAGTTGGTTAAGCAGCTGCCTTTGGCTTAGGTCATGATCCCAGGGTCATGGGATCGAGTCCCACATCGGGCTCCTTACTCGGCAGGGAGCCTGCTTCTGCCTCTGCCTGCCACTCTGCCTGCTTGTGCTCGCTCGCTCTCTGACAAATAAATAAATAAAATCTTAAAAAAAAAAAAATCTTAGAAAAAAATCACCAGGATGCTCTATATATCTTTTGGATGTCTTGTGAACTACTGGCTTAAGAGAGATCACAGTTTCAATTTTGGAATCCGTTGCATTCCTTTCAGTGATATCATACGTATACAAAAAATGATTTGTGCGTCTGTTGTGTTAAGAATCAAATGCCTTCTGGGGTGCCTGGGTGGCTCAGTTGGTTAAGCATCCAACCTTGATTTCAGTTCAGGTCATGATTTCAGGGTACCGAGATGAAGCCCTGGGTCCTGCTCCATGCTCAGTGGGGAGTCTGCTCTCTTTCTCTCTCTCTCTCTGCCCTTCCCCACCACTCATGCACACATGTGCTCTTTCTCTTTTTCTTTCTCAAATAAATAAATCTTAAAAAAAATCAAATGCCTTCTGAAAAATCACTGTGGAACAGAAAATGAATGCGGCAGTGTCCAATCTTAATATAAGATTTGAGAAAGGCATGGTAATCAATAGGCACACAAATCAGAATAGTAATTTGGGTTAAGAATTAGTCTTTTTTTTTCAATTTGTGTGGCTTCTTTCATGGCTATTAATTTGTTAGAACATTAATATGTATTAAGTTGTTTGGACCTAACTACTTAATAAATTAAAATAAATAAAATTTATTTTGACTTCTGGGTTATCTACATTAAGTAAACATACAATCAGATCCTTACTGAAATCTGCTGAACATCACTAACAAATGTCTAGAAAAGTATAATGATTTGACTAATATGATTTTTTTATCTTTTTTAACAATTGGTAGTTTAAATTCTAAGCATTGCATATGTTTCTTGATTTCTTTTTCTTTCTTTTTCTTTTTTTTCTTTTTAGTGTAGACTTATAGTTGAAATTCTTTCCTTTGTTAAAGGTTGCAAAGAAAACTATGTGAGAGGAGCAATTTGTAAAATTACAATTTAAAGAAGAAAGTAACTTCAAAAATTTTAAGATTCTCACAAATTAGATACTTTTTTTTCTTCCTTTAACCAGTAGTACAGATTAAACCTAAGGATTTCTATGGTGGGTTAATGAAAGTATCAAATATGTGAATCTCTTCTTAGAAAAAATATACATAACAAAATTGATACAGAAAATGAGTAAAAGTCTTGGATCATGACAGCAGCTATTCTACTTGAAGTAGCTCTCTTTCAACGCTACAAATGTTGATTAATTTCTTGCTTACTTGTTTCTTTAGCAGCCATATCTCTTTGGTTATCTCCTATGTCACTTGTATATTCTCTGATCTTATATTAAAGCCAGATACATTTTTGGTCTTATGAAAGATAAAATTATCTTTCAGCTTTGTTTTTCGTGGAAAATATACAGATAACTTTTCTAGGGGAATGCCTTCTTTATAGGCCTGCTAAGACCTGATTATGGATTGAATTCTTAGAAAAGACCTTGGGAAAGAAAGAGAACAAATAGGCAGCTTTATCTTAGTGAAATATTTTATACAATTATTTAGCAATTTTAGACAACTTTTTTTTTTAAAGATTTTATTCATTTATTTGACAGAGAGAGAGAGACATCACAAGCAGGCAGAGAGGCAGGCAGAGAGAGAGAGGGAAGCAGGCTCCCCGCCGAGCAGAGAGCCCAATGTGAGGCTCGATCCCAGAACCCTGAGATCATGATCTGAGCTGAAGGCAGAGGCTTAACCCACTGAGCCACCCAGGTGCCCCAATTTTAGACAACTTTGACAAAAATTATTTACATCCAAATTGCCAATGCATCCTGAAAATATGTAACTTTACGTGGAGATGATTTTTTTTCAGTTCAAAAGATTATTCCTTCTCAAATATAGAAATAACCATAAAATTCTACTTTTATATTGGGGTAGCTCGGACAAAACTGGAGAATTTTTTTTGTAAAGAAATTTTTTTTTATAAAAAAACCCTCTGGTTTTAGACTTTACTTAGTGAAGAAATTCAGGACATGCCATCCAAAAATGTACCACTTCGGCGTATTGATTATCTTGAGCAAAAACACTTGAAAAACAGGAGGTGTAAGAAGAGCATACTGACTTCTTCTTTTCTTCCTGAATGCAGAGGATGAAACTCCCATGTAAAGGGTGCCCTCTCTATTCCAGGAGGAAAGAAACATTTCTATCACCAGAGATGGGGAGTCAAGGGCAAAAGAAATCTGTACTGACTTTGTTAAAATAACTCATCTTTCTTTCGTCTCCCCATATATTTTAGTTACCTTTCCATAATTGTCACTTGCTGGTCAACCTAATCTACAGGCACTTCAGCTTAGCCACTTCTTTTAGTCTTCATTTCCTTGTTTTGACTCCCATATATGTAAATAAATTGTGTATGCTTTTCTCTTGCTAATCTATCATCTCTGTTTAACAATTAGGCCAGTCACAGAACCCTGAAAGTAGAAGGAAATTGCTTATTCCTTTTCCTGCCTATATCAATTTTGATGTTCTTTTATTATGGAAACTTCCAGTAATACATGATATTTTCTATCACAATGCCTGAGTTACTATTTGAAAATGCATTCAAATATGTTTCATAAAATAGTTGCTTCAAAAATTTTCATGATTTTAAAAGACTCTATGAATGGTCAAAACTTAGTTTTAAAAAATTTTGGTGACCCACTAATCTAAGGAAAATTGTACTTGTTGACTTGTTTGTAGTTTTGAAAGGGAAATGTCTGAAAGTTCTGAAAATAATTTAGAAAAATAAGTTAACAATTGAAAAATTTATGAATTACACTATCACAGTGCTATGTCTGGGTCTCTTTAGTAAAAAAGGACTGTGTGTCTTAAAAAGTTTCATTAAGGGGCACCTGGGTGGCTCAGTGGGTTAAAGCCTCTGCCTTCGGCTCAGGTCATGATCTCAGGGTCCTGGGATCGAGCCCCGCATCGGGCTCTCTGCTCAGCAGGGCGCCTGCTTTCCCCTCTCTCTCTGCCTGCCTCTCTGCCTACTTGTGATCTCTCTCTCTCTCTCTGTCAAATAAATAAATAAAATCTTCAAAAAGAAAAAAGGTTTCATTAAATGCCTCCTGTTTAGGTTCCTAAATTTACTTAGACAATAATCTTTACAGAATTCATTGACAGAACAGCCTGAATATCAGGTCTGTTTTGTATTCTTCTAATTTCAAAAGATATATAGCTCAAGTGCAAGCATTCTATTGCAGATGAAAATGTTCAGTAAAGTACAGAGATATTTAATAAGAACAACAAACTTACATTATAACTCATTAATAACTATAAAAATGGAAAAGAATATTCTGTTTGTCTACCATTTTCATTCTTCAATTTTCCAACCATCTGAGACTACTAAAAATGAAGAAAGAAATTTTGGTGAAAGAAATTTCTAAAGTTTTGCATTTTATTGAGCATCTTACCTTTTTGCTTCATTAAATTATGAGGAGTCCATTTTAGCTGATATTTTGGCATAGTTGGAAGATGAATTTGTGATACTCCATTTGTCATATTTCACTTACTGGCTATATTGTCATATACAGATCAGTTGATCTCGCCTCTAGAATAAAAGTTTTAAAGTAATTTTTAATGCAGCAAGTTGATGCATTTTGCTGCATTGTCTCAAAAAAGAATACTACATTATTTCAAGAGTGGTGGTAGATAATTTTAATAGGATCTCATAAGTATTTTTAAATTATTTATTAAGATAAAATGAAAATTCACCCTGGTTATGCAAAATCATATGAATTTTATCATGCTTTACTTCCACCCAAAGTCATGTGTATATTTTAAATAAATGATATGTGGAGATGCTGCATAACTCTTTCTCCATAAATTCTAGTGAGATGTGCCTCTTTGAAAACAATTTACAAATAGTTAAGAGCCGGTTTTTTGTGTTGTTGGAATATAAATAAAACATGGGAAGACAAGAGCTTCAGTAATGTGATAATTGAGTAAAATCTTTATCTTCAAAATCAAATTCAAGGTCACTAAAGAGTATGGGAGGCTATGAATAAGTTATAAATAATTGAGAGAAATTAAGAGATATAGTATTTGCCCTCAGGAATGAAGTATATTGACCTTTGTACAACACGGTTTTGAACTATGTTCATCCACTTTTATGTGGGTTTTTTCAATAAATACAATAATGTAATGTATTTTCCTTATGATTTTGTTAGTATTTTATTTATTCTAGCTTACTTTATTGTAAGGATATAGTATAGAATGCATAGAACATGAAACATATATGACATCGTTTATGTTATCACCAAGGTTTCTGGTCAACAGTAGGCAATTGGTAGTTAAGTTTTGGGAGAGTCAAAAATTATACACAGATTTTCAGTTGCATGGAGTTTGGCATACCTAACCCACCACTTTATTCAAATGCCAGCTATATACTAACATAGTCAAAAATATGTAAAATGTAACAAAAATTAAAAGACTGAGCCATTATGAAATTAGTTAACAAATAAAAATTTCAAGTAATAGTTCTCTGAGTTCAGTGGATATAGATGGCTCGAGTCACTGAACAGTTTTGGGATGGCTTCATGGAAAGTGGCAGGACTTGAATTAAGCCTTGAAAGGATGTATAGGATTTGAAGGATGAAATGGAATGGTGGTAACTTGACTTGCAAAAGTGACTAAAAGAGCAGAAGTGCAAAGTCAAAGTGTAGGAAATATTTTGGGGGTTCCAAAAAAAAAAAAAAAAGACACTGGTTAGGTCAGGTGTTTCATGGGAGAGTAGTAGAGGATATAGCTTAATAATCAGTTGGGGCAAAATTCCAGTGTTTTTTTAAAAGATTTTATTTATTTGACAGATCGAGAGAGAGAGACCATAAGCAGGGGGAGCTGCAGAGGCAGAGGGAGAAGCAGGCTCCCTGATGAGCAATGGAGCCCGATGTAGGGCTCGATTCCAGGACCCTAGGATCATGACTTGAGCTGAAGGCAGATGCTTAACCGAATGAGCCATCCAGGTACCCCAATTCCCGTGTTTTGAATAATTAACTCATTTAATCATGACATTAGAAGTAAAAAACAATAATTAAAAATATTTGAGTTATTGGTAACATAAATGACATGATAAAGAAACATACTGCTTTAGGAGGATTGGAAAATACTCAGTTGCAAAGGAAGAATTGAGTGTTGCAATCATCATATACTGTTTTTCTCTGCTGTTAATCCCATCTCATTGATTGTTATTCTCTAGAGACATGGCAAAACTATTTATTTTTGAACATCTACCATTTAGTATTGGTATTTTTATATCCTGAAAGTCTAACCTAATAATATTAAACTATTGGCAAAAACCCAGTACAATAATTAACTTCATAATTTTTATCCCATCTTTTTCTAGATATTTTTAAACAGCTATAAAAATGAAATTTTATTTATTTTTTTACTTTCCAACTTTTATTTTTATAAAATATCTTAAATGAGATTCCCAGTCCATTGGTTGGGTGGGGAACAAAGTAATATTGGTTAGAAAACTGTGGAGGCATCTCCAAAGAGATAGGCAAGATAAGTGAGAGTTCATTAGATCGATGGTAGCACTGGGATGGGGAGCACAGAACTGAAATATATTGTGGAGTCAAAGAGGGCAGGATTTTGTATTCAGTGTATGTGGCAAGAAAGGAAAAAGTGTAAATTAAAGGTGAACTGAAGTATTTCGGTTTGAGTAGCAGATTGAATGATCTGACACCAAATGAGAGGTCAGTCACTAAAAGAAGTTTAGTTTAGTTTAGTTTTAGGATACATTTAGGATTAGGATACATTTAGGATACATTTAGGATACATTCTGAATATTCCCTGCTTGGAGAGAATTAGGGTGAGGAGCAAATTATGGGGGCCCTGAGTAAAGAGGTGGCTAAGGAAAAGCCATGAGGAAGACTGAGGAGAAAAGTTTAGACAGTTTCGAGGAGAAAAAGAAGAGCAAAGATGTCCCGTAAGCCAAAAGGAGGAGTGTTTCAAAATGTAGTGAGTGATCAATGATGTCAAATGTGGCAGAGATGTCCCATAACATAAAGTCTGGCAAGATAATGAAGCATTCTAGTAAAGTATTAATCTAATGAGGCCCTTAGGTACAGTTTATAAAGAATTGGTGAATGGTTTTCTTTGCGGAAAAAAAAATCCTTGATTTATATTCATTACAATGCACTGCAAGGATAAGATGCTCTATTTATTGTAATAAATTGTCTCTAGAGCACATTGAACTTCCCAGTTAATGAAATAATGCCATAATTTATTTCTATTTATGTTTTATTATTTTTCCCTGGTGGAATCTAAAGCATTCTTAACATCTTGGGCCAGAAAATATAGTGCATTTTTGGAGCTACATTAACTCTTTCCTCTTCATTCAGTGCATTGAAGACAATAATATATTATTAGTATACCCATACAAATATAGGGAAATTGGCTTCATTCATCTGTGTGATCAGGGACAGTTTTACATTAATTCTAGAAATGATCTCTTAATGTAGGCAGTCCTCTTAATGTGTAAATTACTTTCTGTGAGAAGTGAATCATTTTTGAGTCAACACTAATGTTTGCAGATCATGATTAGTTACTGACATAGTAAGTTTACATAACAGTTTACATAACAGCTACAAAAGCAATATTGAGAAGGAAATTGTGGACCTTTAATTTATATGGGCACATAAATATGTATAAATGCACATATACACAGAGAGATATAATCAGAATATAAGATAACAGCCTTCTAAGTTATCCTGTTCTTTTTTCTGAACAAGTTCCTTGCTCATTAGCTGATTGAATGGTAGGTAAATTGATTTAACAAATATTCACTGATTGTGTACTATGAGCCACACTAATATCTAGGGACATAGCAGGGAACATAGCATATATTTTCCTTCTTGTCAGGAGGCTTACAATATTTATTTTATGATAAATGAGTGAATAAAAGTAAGTGGTGCGAAGAATCTAAAATGAAGGAATCCAATAGGAACTGATAGGTTTGAAGTGTCTAACATAAATTGAATGATAGCATTTTTGGTTGTCCATGCAACACCCATTCTTCTCTTACTCCATTTCACCATAACCACGGTCATTATGTATCCAACCTTCTAACACCATACAAAAAACTGGTCTTAAGATGATTCCATTCAGAATTCCAGTATGAGCCTTAACCATAGTCAGTCAGAGCATGCATACCTTTACTAACTATAGACATCCTGTGGTAGCCACATGACCTAAATTTCTCCAATCAAGTGGAAATAAAGGACTTTATTTCATAGATGACTGATAGGTTGAAAGGTTCTTTGTCTTACAGGTAGTGATGTGAACAGGAAAACATTTCCCTTAAAAAGGCATTCTACAGCCACAAAGGAAACAAATCAAGATAAAGCTAGTTGATTGATGGTGGAGTGGAGAGAAAGACTGAATATAGATTTCTACTGATATCATTAAGCCACTCAGTCAACCAATTCTGAAACCTATCTGTATCTGAAGATTTGCGTTTAAGTAAAATACATTTTTTATTAGTTAGGCCAGTCTGGTTTTAAGTGTATGTTACTTGTATCTCATACATGCTAGTACTAACTAATACATCCAGCATACTAATAGAGAGATATCCCTTCTGAGGAACATATATTTAATTTGAATAGTAAATTCAGGAAGAGACAACCATGCAAACATCAGCAGAAGGAACATTCCATATAGTAGGAGCAGTACAAAAATATATGGAATAAATAAATACAAAATAGAGCACAATAGAAAGAATCCTAATGTGGATGCAGTTTATTGAATGAGGGGAACAGATTTTTGAAGATGTTGTAAAAGTATGTGGGCCAGATCATTTATAGCCTTGTAATGGTAGTTCATCATATATAGAAGTCACTGATATATGCATGGATATAACACACGGTGTGTGTTAAGTATTCTATATCTTAGATAAAACTCAAGAAGGATAATGCATCAAACATTCTGAGACTTGCTGTATTTCATTTTTAAATAGAGAAGCATTACATAAGGAATTGATTCCATTTTTTGCCATTTTAAAAAAATTTGAATTAATGAAACAAGCAACTTGCATAGCTAAAATGATATGAGATCCTTGAAAGAGAGAAAGAATCCAGAGTATGTCAGTTTTTCTCTTCACTGCAGATATAGATTCATAAATATCTGGTAGGATAAGTAAGAGCCTAATCGGTTTATTGCATATCTCTGTGAGAATAAGGTCTATAAGTCCTTACTTCTACAAGAAGTAAGTGAACTTTCTTTCTTTTGTCCTTTCTTCCTTTATTCACATTCTCAAAATCGAAATCTCCATATTTTTTTAAAGATTTTATTTATTTATTTGACAGACGAGATCACAAGTAGGCAGAGAGACATGGAGAGAGGGGGAAGCAGGCCCCCTGCTGAGAGCCTGATGCAGGGCTCGATCCCAGGACGCTGAGACATGACCTGAGCTGAAGGCAGAGACTTGACCCACTGAGCCACACAGGTGCCCCCAAATCTCCATATTATTGGGAATAATGATGCTATTAATTTTGACTATCATTTAATTTTTTTTTAAAGATTTTATTTATTTATTTGACAGAGAGAGAGAAATCACAAGTAGGCAGAGAGGCAGGCAGAGAGAGAGGGGGAAACAGGCTCCCTGCTGAGCAGAGAGCCCGATGTGGGACTCAATCCCAGGACCCTGAGATCATGACCTGAGCCGAAGGCAGAGGCTTTAACCCACTGAGCCACCCAGGCACTCCATCATTTAATTCCTATAATTCATCAAGTACCTTGTGTTAGGCCTTTATTAATATTTTAAGAATATTCTTTCTACATTTTTTTAACATTGAGAAAATATGTATTGACTACCTACTATTTGTCATTCATAGAAATAATGAGGTCACAGTTGATTAAAATTCATTTACTGTATTGTCAGACTTCTGTCCAGTAAGAAAGGTAAAACTAACAATGATTGAGGGATGACACTTTATTTCCCCATTTTTGTGAGAAGGCAGCTTTCTATCCGTTCTCTTTTGTTCGTGTGTGTTTTTCTGCAAGCCCTATAGTGGAAAGATTATACTACTTTTTAGTGAGAAAGGTAATTTCCACTTGTTTTCTGGATAAATGTATTAACCTTATGGCACTTTTTGGGTAATATTTTCCAATATTCTGTCTGCCTGCAGAGAGTTGTGAGTTTGCTATTGATTCATTTCTAGTACCACAGAGTATACTAAGTTCTAGAAGAAAGTAGAGGTAACTTGAGAATGAGGCAGCTGTGAACCACTGTACACATCAACAGAGAAAGTGCCTGTCTCTAAAGATTTCATATGAATGTTTTTAAATCTGTAAAACTAACAGGTGCGTGTGTGTGTTTATATCGTGATCTGGCATGTGATCCTGTTAGTATTATCTCTACAAACTCCCCTTGCTTCTGTCTTCTGATAGTATATTCTACTCCCAAGACCACAGGGGTGAACATGAATCTCAGTGAAGACATTTATTGTTCCCTTCCATAGGTGGCATTACTGGCTTCAATGTTTTTAGTTCTTTCTGATCTGTATTTTTTGCCTTGTGATCTGTCTTACAAAGGGATCTTGAAGAACTCTGGGATTTTTACTTCTTTGTTTCTTAACATAGGAGTTGGCCATGTGAACTGCTTTGATTAATAAAAATAAGACAGAAGGTATAGTATATATCTAAACCTAGGCCCAAAGAAGGCTTGCATGTGTCCTCTTGCCATCTTGTGCTTCTGCCATCACCATGAAAAGAACACATTTAGGCTAAGAGAATGAGAGACATGGAGCAGAGTTGATCTGACCAGACCTGATGAGTGGCCTTCAGACTTGCAAGCTAAATAAAAGGTTATTGTTTATTGAGATCTTACGGGGTTTTGTTTTATTTTATGCAGCATTATTTGGGCTACAGTTAAATTATATATGTCTCCTATATACCAGGTCTCAATGATAAATGAACATGTAAACAACAGACCTAAGTCCTTCCCAGGCATTTGCTATTCTAATACATGGGAAAATAAACCTTTATCATCTAGGATAACCACATGTATGGATAAATTCCAAAACTCCACATTTTCTTGTTTGTTGGCAGAAAGAGAAAGAGACCCACAGTAAAAGAAAATGATGTTGACATAAATAGATAAGCAGACGTCAGAGATAGGAAAAAAGGGAGAACTAACAGTGCTTTAGTCCCTGGAGTCTGTTATTCTTAACATCATCATCTCCACTTTTATTTCAGTGGTGTTAAATCTTGAGTAATATTACTAGTGGCAGACTTTAAAATGTGACTGGTTGGGTTGAGGCACTGAGAGGGGCAAGATCCTGAAGTAGGAAAATAGACTCCTTGCTATGCACTAGCAGGTGTTCTGTTTTTTGGTTTTTTTGTTTTGTTTTGCTTTCTTTTTCCTAAGGAGATCAAAGCAGGGACTACACAGGCTTAAACTTTCCCCCCTTCCTTTATACTATTTTAGTAATATATTATTTCTAGCTCTTACGTGCAACCAGAATTATATTTGTTTTATTTATATTCATGTTATATTTTCATATATAAGACAAAATTTTATTTTTAATACTAGATAGACAATTATCCTAACATCACTTGTTAGTCTGTCCTTTCTTTGAAATGTCAACTTTATTATATATTAAATAGCACATATGCTTGGATCTCTTTTGTTTTTTAATCTTCTGATTTATTTATCTCTTTACCTTCCCTTCAATTGATACCAATTGTTTTCATTATTGTATATTTTAAATTGATATGTATGTTTATATATTTTATATATATATTTATAACCAGTTTGACTGTTCCACCACCATTCTTTTCCATGATTTCTTAAATATTCTTAACATTTCTTCTGTCAACTGAATTTTAGAGTCAGGTTAACAATTTAAAATGCATTTTGGATTGAATTTATAAATTAACGGGGAAAATAGATGCCTTATAACATTAAATATTATCATCCAAGAATATGGTTTTTCTGTCCATTTCTTCAGTTCTTCTTTTATTTACCTTGATAGAGCTTTACAGATTTATTTATGTCATTATTACACATCTTTTTTAAAGAATGTATGTTTAGAAGATTTAGTAGAAAAGTGTCTGGTTGTTGAATCTTGTTTGCTATTCTTTGTGAACTGCAGTAATGTACTACAGGAATATAACAGACTTCAACTTAAGGAGGCCATCTGCAAGCAAAAATAAGAGAGTTATATAGTTTTTTCTAATAAAGATTCTTTATGCCTCTGGTTAATGCTTCTAGACAGCTGAGAAGTGGGCAGACCAGAAATGGTGATATTTGAGAAAGCCAGAGGGATGGAGGGAAACTATTCTTACAGACTTATTTTTAAACCTTCCTCTTATGAATTTCTCTCCCAATAAAGAAAATCAACTTTGATGGGTTTTGGGGATCAGAAAGCCAATTAGCACTGCTGCTCAAAGGAGTATGTTTTTTCATGTTGTCCAAGGTAGAGAGATCAAAGCAGAAGCCTTTGATCGGAGGGCTGGATAGTTGACTGGAAAGAAGGAAACCACAAGTTCAGTATGCAGACTCAAATACTACTGCCTTAACAAGTCTAATACTGACTATGTGACAGTGGAGTTGTTGGAGGAAGTAGAGAGGACATGACAGCTGGTTGACTCCTGAGCTGGACTCAGGCAATCAGAGGCTCCTCACCCTCTCCCTTTCTTTGGAATGTGCATTCCTCTTCCCTTCTCTGCTCCCAGAAGGTGCCCCAAAGATATAACTTTGAGGTAGAAAGGTGGTGTTAAGACTGTTTGGACGGTATATGTGGCTGAACCCAGTTAAGGCCTCTATATAAACTTTTAAGATTTGGTGGGCAGGTATGGGAATCTACTCATCTTGTGGCTGCCCAAAACAAGCCACTGCCTTCAGTATATGGGAAAGGTGTGTGTGTGTGTGTGTGTGTGTGTGTGTGTGTGTGTGTGTTTGCGGGGGGTGGGGGGGGTTGGGGGGGTGGGGAATGGAGCTGCTTTCAGGTTAAACAGAAGCTTCTAAGGAAGTTGTAAACCAATAAGAGTCCTTCAAATTGAAAATGATAGATGGCCACCAAGAGCGTTAAAAGACTGGTATTGAGAAACCCTAATTTTGGCAAAAAGGAGCCCTGTATTTCTCAACATTTAAAGTATCTCTAGGTGCTTATAACTAGTCCAGTAGGAAATATGCATCTAAATGGAACCACCTTCGAAATAAAAATCTGCTGTTCTATTTACTGTCATTTGAGTAGTGCATAAAAGAACACCATAGCTAGTAAAAGCAGGAAAACTGGAATCATCAGCATAGGTGTTTTCTTCACCTCCAGGAACATAATTGAAAAAACTGATGCACTTCATCACATCTGTGACTGTCAGTTTATGAAATAAACTAGAACACTATATATGTGTTATGAAAAAATTAGCCAGGAAATAGGGGTAGGGATTTTGAAGAGGAATAGAAAGTTACAAATTTAAAGGTAATGCCTGCCATATTGAGAAGGTGAAATATGAGCAAAACTTTGAAGAGCAAGAAGGGCAAGAAATTTTTGGATATTTGAATCTGGGTGAAGTACATCAATCTCCCTTAGTATTCAATGTCAAGAAATGTGATAGGTCTGAGATTTTACCCTATTTGTAAGCTAATGTAGTAGCCTCCCATGATTTTATGAACACTGGTTCAAGATACAGGACTCCTAAGTCGGGGACGAAGGACAATTTGTTACACCTAGCACTAGCAATAGGCAGAGAATCATCATTTTGTACCCTTTCTTAAAGCTCCAGTCCCCATATGGTAACAGAAGAGGGCCAGATTACATATGCATACAAGTAGGCTGTGTTACATAAGTGGAACCCTGACTTAAAGGAAACGACTCATTTTATGATGGTAGGAAGCATGCGTGATGTTTGTTATGGAGAAAGACATGATTTCTGTCTCCTAGCTCTGTTCACTATGAAAATACCCTTGAAAAGATTGTCCAAAACAAAGAGTAGTTAGTATTTCACTTTGTAAGACATGCAGAAACAAAAGGCCAGATTCATACCTGACTTTACATGATTTTAAGGTATGAAAAGATAAAGTCTCCTCCTTTACTCAAACTCGCTGAAGTAATCTGCTTTACACTTTCAAATGAATTAGCCTTGACTAATATGTACATGCATATACACTTACATATGTGTCTTGAGTAGATGTCTTTAGGCTCTTTTCTAGTGTAACCTTGTGATAGTCCCTCTTTTCCTATGGCATATCACTGGACATGTTTCTATCATTTTAAAAATATCCAATTGGATTATTATGTTAATTGTTACTAGTGTTTATTAAAACTTCCCTGATTCATATTTGATATCATACATCCTAACATTAGGCTTTTTAGGAAAATATTAGTAACTGTGAAATGTAAGCTTTAGTTATTGCTTTTATCACATTTTAAGTGACTCAAATCCTGTAAAGCTAGTAACTTCACAGCATGGTCAACTCTTTTTAGATACATGAAGTTGAAATTGATTGTACAATTTTAATAAATTGCATTTCTCATGTATTTTCCAAATAACATTAAGAAATATCTTTCTTTTATTCGTTTTACATACTTTTAAGTTATTAATGAATACTTAAAATGTCAAATTGGTGGAAAGTGGTTATATACGTTTTTCAAGGTTATTTATATACTGGTCTTTATATAGAAGCTTCATGGGCATCATTATTAGGGCATATGCTAAATACATATTTTGCACTATCTTAGCCAAACTGCCTGGGTTGAAATCCCAGTTGTGCAACTTACTAGCCATATGGCCTAAGACAGTTTATTTAACTTCTCTGTTTCTGCATTTTTTAAAAAAGATTTATTTATTTATTTATTCATTTATTTTTATTTGAGAGAGAGAGGAGGGGCAGAGGGAGAGGAGAGAGAAAATCTCAAGCAGACTCCCCACTGAGTGTGGAGCCTGTCATGGGGCTCAGTCCCACAACTATGAGATCCATGACCTGATCTGAATTCAAGAGTGGGATGCTCAACAGACTGTCACCCAGGCACCCCACTCTCCATTTCTGTGTATATCTAAAAGGGATAATTATATACCTGCCTCCAATGGCTACTGTAAGGACTATATGAGCTCTTTTTTTCCCTGTAAATCAGAACAGAGCTTGGCACATAGCAGTAATGCAGTGTTTTAATTGTAATTCTATTTTATCTCATTTCCTTGTGACTATATGCATGTATCTATAAGATGGTTGACTGCTGTTATAATATAACTTATGGGTATTGAAGGCTTTCTCTGGGCATAGCTAAGTAGCCCATATGGAAATCAAACATGCCATTCACTTTATTTGAACCAAGCTAAAACCAGATGAGCAAATTAGCCTGGACACAGAGTTGGCTGCAGTGGGCAAGTCATAAAATAAGGGAATTGATTTGGAACTACAGTCTCATCTGTTCCTGAACTAAAGCAAACACATGCATACTACTCTGTGTCACTGTTTTACACCAGACTATGTAGAATTATTAGTATTCTAGGGAGGCCTTTTCTGTGTAAGAACAGATTTATTTATGTTGCAAAGATAATAGGCCTATAATGGGAAGGGTAATGTAGATCTGTACTGAGGGCATAATGCTGCGATTCTTGTGGCTTGTTAAGATCACTGGGTGCACACAGAGACAATAGCACTAAGAAAATGATGAGATGATCATTATGTGTTTTAAACCACAGTTAATTACACAAATTACACATATTAAGTGAAAGAATTAACCACTCACTTTGTACGTGCCTATTTGTAACAATAGGTGGCCTGATGAATATAGGAAAACAAGAAGTCAAAAGAATACCCATTCTCTCAAAAAACCATCAGAAGAACCAGAAAAATATTGTTTGGTTTCTGCTACTATTAGGTATACTCACTCTCTAAGTTCACTGTAAAAAAGTGAGAAAAATAGTGGGTGTCTAGAAAATACAGCAAGATAAAAATTAGTTAATATAATACAGTTACACACACACACACACACACACACACACACACACACACACACACACACACACACACACACACACACACACCTCCGCCCCCTTCAAGTCTTCAAAGTCCCAGAATTTAATACTGACTGGATCGTTCTCCCACATTTATAAACGCTGCTAAAACAACTGTAGAATTGAGTTCTGGACTCTACAGCATATGTAATAACATGAACTAAAGAGAAATATTGCAAAAATAATCAAAAGTTTCAAAGTTTGAGTAAGAATTTATAGGGAGAAGGGTATGGAGAATTTTTGCTTCTTAGCCAGGGGGTAAAAACAGGGTTAAATAACAGATTTCAACTATGGAAACTATTACTTTCCATACATATTTTCTATGCTTTATGGAGTATGAGAATTTTGAGATACTAGATTAACTACCATTTTTGGTAATTTTTTTTTTTTTTTCTAACCTGGAACCAGAATGTAGAAATCTTCAGATACCATATATGTGTAAAATAGTCAATCTTATCACAAATATTGTGCCACTATCCTCAAAATTTCAACTTTTCTGTATCTTGGAAGTCAGCAGACTTTATTCACAAATTCCATGAGTAAAAGATGCTGAACTCAAGAAAGCTGAAAATTTTAGACAAATGAGTACTATGGAGGAATAATCATGGGATTTTAGAGAGGGTAAACCTGCTTTAACTGATTAGCTAATATTTTAAGTCTAATTTTATCTGTGTCTTGGGTGTGATAGCATAAACTATTTTCCTTGAGTGGCTTGAGGTTTTTTTCCCTTTGGGTTACTCAGGGCTTTATGCCTTCCCATAGCTGTGCCATTCCTCTTTTCCAGGTGCACCATTAAAGAGAGAGTTATCCTTTCAAAGCGTAAATTAAGTCTCATTGTGACTGTTCTCAGAATCATCCAGTTTTCTCATTTATATCAGTGAAAAGGTTGGGGTGCCTGGGTGGCTCAGTCGGTTGAGCCTCAGGCTCTTGGTTTTGGCTCAGGTCATGATCTCATGGATCCTGGGATTGAGCCCCCAGTTCAGGTTCTGTGCTCAGTGGGGAGTCTGCTTAAAGATTCTCTTCCTCTGCCCCTCCCCCCACTCGGGCATGCTCTCTCCCTTTCTCTCTCTCAAATAAATAAATAAATCTTAAAAAAAATAATCAGTGAAAAAGTCAAATTTTTAAACTGTCTGTTACTCTCTGTATATTCATTTAGGCCTCATTACATATCTGAAGTTATCTATTAGTCACCCAGCCCCTGTTCTCTAGCCAGAGACCTTCCCAATACTAAACAAGCCAAATATGTTCCCAGTCACCTTATGGGTGTTTTCTCAATACCTAGAATGTTCTTTCTTCTCAAATCCACACAACTCATTCCCTTTATTCTCTAAGCTCTTAATCAGTGTTCCCTATAAGCAAGACCTTTGCAGATCAGCCTACATGAAATATGAAGCTGTGTGTTCAATACCTTGACCTTCTATACCTTTCTCTATAGAGCTTTTCATCATTTGAGTTATATATTTATGGTCTGTTTCTTTCTGCTATACATTGTATGAGTGCAAGCATTTTGTATGTTTTTTTTCAATTCTATCATTCAATCTATCTGCCTCTGTATCTCTAGCACTTAAAACAATGTTGGACATAGTATGTCTTCAATATTTATTTGTTAAATGAATGAAGAATTGGAAGCATGAATGAATGGTGTTGTCACTATTGATGTGCTTGCCCCATTTTCCTTACTAAAATTTAACTCTGAGAGGGCAGTTCCTTTTGTAGTTAGTTAAAAGATAATCACTGAATTAGCAGTGACTGATTAATATGTGTTTGTTGACATTTAAATAGCTAACAGAAAATGGTGGTAATTCATTAAGGAACAACATGAAAGAAAAAATGATTTGATTGCATTTTAAGATGTTTCAGATGAGAATAACTCTGGTCCTAGTAAATAGACTGAAGAGCACATTAAGATTGTTGTGCGTCAATGTTTGCATCAGAGTGTAATCACTTAACAATTAACATGTGGTTATTGAGTGCCTATGTTATGCTAGACTTTGTGCCAGGACTTGAGGATATAACAGGAAGAAAGACACTATGTTTACGCTCCAAGGACTTGGAATCAACTGGGGAAACAGAGAAGTAACCAGATGGTGAATAGAGTCTGATAAGGTACTGTGTAGGATGACACCTAACTCAGTCATGGTATAAAAAGAATATTACTGAAGCATGCTATACAACTTACCACACAATTTAAGAATGAATAGCGTTAAGCATGGAAGATTAATTACATATAAAATATATATATATATATATATATATATATATATATATATATATATATATATATATCACTTTACTAAGATGAAGTTTAAAATAACCAATGTGATGGGAGAATACAGTGGAAAAAAAATGTTGAAAAACCGTAAAGCCTGAAAAGGGGTAACAGACAAAAAAGACTAGATAAAGCTAAAAATTAAGCCAAGAATTGGGAGAAATTCTCAAGCAGTCTAACTTGAACAATAGAAGTCCAGAAAGACAGGAATTAGAAGTAACAAGAATCTGTGAAAGTAGTAGCACAGTTAAAATGGAAAATAGGAGACTTGGCTAAAAGTCTCTATATAAAGCAATTAGACTTCCTTATTCTCTCCCCAGCCTGAAAAGTTGGAAAACTTCCCTTCCTCCAACCCAAAGAACAAGATAGAATTGAAACTCAGGAAAACTAGACTTAGCTGAAGAAAGTATGGGTACTCTACTAAAGAAAAGGTGGATTGAATTAGTCTATTTAGAAAGTGATAAAACTATTAATTCTTTCCCCTAGTTGACTCTGAGAACATTACCAACTGGACCTATACATTCTATGAGGGATTTGATGTCTTTCTCTTTGGGAAAATGTCTATGACAAAATTAAAACAAACAAACCAGCAAAAAACCTTATATATAATAAATTGACCCAGTCATAATAACCAAGAGTAAAGCATTGATTCAGAAAGGCTTTCTCAGCAACAATCAGATGACAACCATGAAAATGTCTTCAAAATTTAAAATAAAAACTGTTTCTACATAAAATTATACCAAGACAAACTATTATTCATGAGTGAGATTAGAAGGACATTTTCAGGCATGCAGGTTGTGAGAAACTAACATTCCATTGCATGACTGGCACCTGGGGGATGTGTTCCACCAAACTCAGGGAGACATCTAATAGAGAAGAAGATGAGTGATCCATGAAATAGGGGATTCAATGCAAAAAAACAGATAAGGAAAATCCTCAGGATGATTGAGAATAAAGAAAAGTCTGAGAATAACATCCTTGTAGCAGGGTGGTAGAGAACATAGCGAACATTGGAACAGGAAGACAGAATTTCAGAAGGGACATTTTGAAGAAAATAAAACATTATTTTAGAGGCTTGGGTGTATTTCAAGGAGATGCATGCTTCTGGGGAAGAATTAATTCATAGAGACAATGAAAATATGCAAATGAATAAATACATATTAACATAATCTTTATCAGTTTACTTCCCTTCCTTGCTTTATTCTACAATCCCCTACATTTGTTTTTTCATTTGTTTGTTTTGGTAAAACCACCCCATTAAGCTACTTGCATGTAAATTCTTATTTCAGGTTCTGTTTTGGGAGAATCCAAAGTAAACAAAAAAATATATATATATCTATAGATATATATAGATCTATATATATCTATAGATATATATAGTGAAATATTGCATTAGGATAGAATGGCAATTTGATATTTTATAAAAATTACTCCTTAATTTGGCAAAAGTTTTGAAAGAGATACATGGAGAAGACCAAGTACAAAACTGTTGTAGTAATCCAGATAAGAAAGGAAGAGGTACTAAAACAAAATAATGAGATTGTGGAAGGAGACAGGCAGATAAATATGAAAGGTAAGTCAAAGGTAAAATCAAAAGGAATTAGCATTTGTTTTAGATGTTGGTGGTAAGTGAAAGTAAAAAGTCAAGGGAATCATTCTTCCTTAGGCAACTGAATAAATGGGTAGCTAATACAGGAGGAAGTCAGATTTAGGGGGTAGTTTCATAAGTTGAATTTTTTCAGAATTGAATATATTCAGTTGAACTACCTGTGTGATGCCCAGTAGGCACTTGTACATATGTGATTTTTAGGATAGGGTTACAGAGTGTGATACAATGGAAATAATTAAAGATTATGAGAATTTAAATGGTAATTGGGTACTGGTTTAGTATAAGATGCCTTAGTATAATAATAATTAATGTTGTGTAGTAACTTATAACTTACAAAGTACTGTCCTATATCAATTTTAGTTATAAATTGCTGAATATAATGCATAAAGAATGTCATTAGAACTCCTTTTAGATTGTGCAGTAGGATGTCAACAGATAACACTGTTAGGCTATGGAGATTCCCTAAATTAAATTTGAATTATCTCAATAATCCTGCTAGTTTTGGTTTGGTTCAAAGTGACTTTCCTTTTTAGTATTGCTGAATAAGCAAAACCTGTATTAGTGTATAGAAAAACATGCTAATTAAAAGCTCATAAAAGCAGATAACAAAAAGGTAATTTCAACTATACTCGAAACATACCATGATTATGAATTTGAATACTGAAGGTTTTAATCTTATAGCAGTTTGATGATTTAGGAGTGCTGTTTCTTAGGAGTGCTGTTTCAGCTTGGAGGTGAACTAGAACTACCTAAGGAAATTCACTTTCTTTTGGAAGACTGATTAGGGTCCATGTTATGCCACTTCCAACTACAAACTTCTCTGGAAAAACCCTCTACTGAGGATGAAAGTCACCAATGGAAACAAAGATTCCTGAACTGCCATCTCCCATTCCTGTCTTTCAAATCAGCAAATCGAGACACTTATCTAGAGCAGGTCTAGCTAGCTCAAATCAGTTCAGACATAGACTGATTCTGTAGATCATGACCCTAATTTTGTATAGTCACTTTGAAAAGAATGGACTCTCTGTGAATTTGACTGAGCAACTTCTTTTCATTGAACTGCTTTGAAAGCTACTTCTGTGTATAGCACATTTTCCACAATAGAAATTCAAGGATTTTTCTATCTCAATACTGTCAGCCCAAATGACTTCAAGCAGTTTCAGTTCTGCCATCTATAAGAGATGAATTTGTTCAATCAAGTTAAATCACTGTACCAGCTCAGTCACTGCACTAGAAAATATTCTAGTTTTATCTAACTGTTCTTATTCCAAGGTTAAAATAATGTCTAAAGTTACCCATTTTGCCCCAAACCCGTCACTTATATATTAGTAAAAATATATTTATAAAGAATAATTTAGGTAATTTAAGGAGTCTCATGGAATGAAATATATGTTTGGGTTTCTACTAAAAACCTTAAGATTCATTTTTAATTAAAAAATATTACTTGGGGCGCCTGGGTGGCTCAGTGGGTTAAAGCCTCTGCCTTCAGCTCAGGTCATGATCTCAGGGTCCTGGGATCGAGCCCTGCATCGGGCTCTCTGCTCAGGAGGGAGCCTGCTTCCCCCTCTCTCTCTGCCTGCCTCTCTGCCTACTTGTGATCTCTCTCTTTCTGTCAAATAAATAAATAAAATCTTTAAAAAAAAATTCTCTATTAGCTGAATTTTAACTTACATACTTTATAACTTTGTATACAGTGTATTCTACCTGCTTAATACATGTACACACACACATGAACACATACAGGCTCATTGGTAGAAGCCTCAAGTTCAGCTTACCTTTAAAATTTCCTGATCTTCTTTGCCCTATTCAGGTTATATCAGATCTTTTTACACATCCAACTTTCATCGTCTTCATTTTTCTTTTCTTACCTACAACTACGTTCACCTGTCTTGAATCCTTATCTAAATATAGGAGCTCATTTCTTTTTCTTTATTGTATTATTTTCCTAGGGGCTGTACTACAATTATTTATCAAAGCACTGATAATACAGTAAGAAGACATATTTTAAAATTGCAGAACAGAGTATTTAATGTAGCTATAGGGAGTTATCTTTGGCACCTCAAGTATGCAGTATACAAAAGCAGCCATCTTACTTTTCTAAGGCCCCAACTTATGGTCTTGCTAATTCTAGCACTCTAATTTGCCTTCAGTCCTTTACACATGCTCTTCCCACCAGCAGTTATAAATCTTTCTTCTCCCTCCATTCCCTTGATTTATTCCTAAATAGGTTTCTGTCCTCAGTTTAGAAACTATTTCTTTTGTTTAGAATCCCCAGATGAGTTAAGTATCAATAATATGTGATCTCATAGCATATTTTGTACAGAACTAAGAATAAGCAAGCAGCTTAGTTTTTTGTTTTTTTTTTTTTTTACTCTTCTGGATTATTTTGCCATTTATTCTTAATGTTTTCTTTCATTATTTTTGAAATACTGCATTTTTTAAAGGAAGTTTTTCTTTCTTGTAAGTGTAATATACATGCCCTCTGCAAACTTTGGAAAAGTACACAAAATAAAATAACTCACTTCTGTGAATTTGTTTTAGGCTCAAAAGTGACTTGTCATCAGCATGCATAGGGATAGACATAAAGTGACATAATTAAATATGTTTATCATTTTGAAATTACAAAATACATTCCTACGTATTGCCTGATTTAGACTTCAGAACCCTCCAGTGAGGTGACCAGCATAGATAGTGTGATCTAAACTTAGACATGAGGATTTTATGATTTCCATCAGTCATTACATGGCTTTATAGGAATCATTGTTAATCTCTATAAGTGTCCCTTGCATTTCCTACCCAGAGCTGCTCACCGAAGGGTAACAAGAGTTTGACAAGTATGTGTATAAGGGTTTTATTCCCATTTCACATATGAGTACATTATGTTGCAGAGAAATTCAGTTGCACAGCTAATGAGAGAGTCAATAATACAACTCTAGTTTTCACATTCAGATTCCTGAATTATGCACATTAATTGCTAAGTAACATAATGCCTTGCCTGGAAAATAGCAAGTGTTCATTTATATAAGCAATTATCATTAGTTTCCTTATTTTAAAAAGTGAAAGAGACTTTGTACTATTCTTGAAACTTTTCTTTAAATTTGGCATTATAGTAAAATAAAAAGTTACCCAAAATGTCCCTATTTTTGTAGATACCAACCAAAATATTTATAAACATAAAGATAAGTAAAATATGATGCCTGGATTTGCTTTAAAAAACTCTGCTAAACACAACAACAAGTGAAGAGGGTTAGAAAAAAACAACAGTAATAAAAGGTGCAGTATGAATACATACTGATCTGGGAAATTATTACTTGGAAGTCTATTATACTTTCTACTATGTATCTGTACTTTAGCAAAATAAAAAGTTAAAATTAATATACACGTATATGCTAGAACCATCTATATAAATTGTCAAGTTACAGAATAAAGATATATGTGCTAACATTAATAAAAAGGAAGAAAAGGGCTGTTTTAAAAATATTTGCATGCAAATGCATTGAATATCTGTGATACAACTACCAGAAACCAGTAAGATAAATTGTCTCCTGAGAGGAAAACTGAGTGTCTGGGTACCTGGCATGAGTGAGGGGCTATTCATTGCACCGAATAAAATGTTAGGAATCATGTAAATGTATTGCCTTTTCAAAAACACATTAAAAATTAATAGTTTCTGGGGCGCCTGGGTGGCTCAGTGGGTTAAAGCCTCTGCCTTTGGCTCAGGTCATGATCTCAGGGTCCTGGGATCCAGCCCGCATCTGGCTATCTGTTCAGCAGAGAGCCTGCTTCCCTCCTCTCTCCCTGCTTGCCTCTCTGCCTACTTGTGATCTCTCACTCTGTCAAATAAAAAACAAAAAAATTAAGAGTTTCTGATAAAATAGGCACAGGGAATTCTTTGAAATGCTCATGAAAGTCTGTTCCTTAATGTAATAGGGAGTTTGAACTTAAATAGAATACTTAGGTAAAAAGCCATTGATTGGCCTGATAGCCTTCTTTATCTTAAGGAGTTATATAATGCAAATACAAAACAAAATGCTGAAAATTGTTGCTAATTTAGTCAAAATTTTTGTTGTTTCTAGAATATCTTATAGACATAAGATGTTAAATTAATTAAATATTGTCTTTGACTCCATATCCCATATAAACTGGTGGAGAAAATATATTGAGTTAAAAAACATAAAATCAAATTCATAATTATCAGTTATTAATGCTACATTAAAATTAGATTCTAAGAGAAAATTATAATAACAGGAGAGAGCTAGTAAAGATCTGATGAAATTACATTTGGATTTAATAAAAACTAGGCAAAGAAAGGGAAAAGAATGTTCAATAACCATTCAAAGGGGCAAACTTAGAAATGCAGATTGAAAACCAAGATGCTGGACCTTATAAATCAGGCTATAGATTATCTATGTTTTCTTAAATGCAGAGGAAATTCCTAAAAGAGTTTTGGAAGCCAACTGATTTTGAAAGATGCACCTTAAAACTATGCTTCCAAGTGATAAGTCCAGCTCTGTGTAATATGTATTAAGGCAATAATCAAAGTGATATATTAGAGTGTAGGGAGTAAAGTTAACTAAATTTGAAATATATTCGTAGGTAAAATCAGTAGGATCTAGTGATGATTGACACAGTGTTAAAATAGAGTTAGGTGGCTATGACAGTGACTCTTTTGTGGCTTGGGCAATTACCCAATTGCCTGAAGGAAGCTTACCCAAAAGAAGTAGTCTGTTATTAGAAATAAGGAAAACTAGAAGAGAAACAGATTAGGAGGAGGGGAGAACTCAAATTATAACTAACTTTTGAAGCTGTTGTCATCAATTTGGGTGTTT
The DNA here is from genome assembly GCA_028534135.1 of Potos flavus. Lineage (NCBI taxonomy): Eukaryota > Metazoa > Chordata > Mammalia > Carnivora > Procyonidae > Potos > Potos flavus. The sequence goes on along the minus strand of CM052886.1, from coordinate 80,831,228 downwards.
TGGTATCAAAATGCAGCCTGTGCTTAACACTAGGAACAAATCCAACAGCGAAGAATGTTCCTACTCTTTTTTTCTCTCCTGCAGGAGCAGTAGATCTTGGTTTCATTACTGTCTGGCACGGACCTCTCTCTTCATTTAGAATTATCTGATATGAAAATGAGCTCAGTGCAGAGAAGGAGAGATTCAGACTAGGAAAATTGCCTCCCATATGGCAGGGTAGTGAATACTGTTAAGGAAAAAATGAGGAATATTATCACCTTTATCACAAAATGACACACAAAATGTCTCAAATTCCCAATGTCAATTAACCTGTTTGTTCAATGTCATTAGCAATTATAATTTACTAAGCAATTCTCATTGTTCATTTGGAACATTTCTTTATTTAGCCATTTAGAAGTCAATTTTGAATTGGCATGTCACTTTGCCCCAGTAGATACCATGGAAACTGGGATAGGCAGGCTAAAAGAAGATTATTTTAAAATTACCTCTAAACATAATTCTCTTTTATAAAAGTGTATGTATATTTCTCCCTTAAATTGACACAAAACCGCTGACTGTTTTCCAAATTATTTTGTAAAAATGGCATTTTCATTTCAAGTGACTTTAATACTTAAATAAGGTCACATAAGAAATTTATGGTAATGATTTAATATTAATATTTAAATTGGTTCTAGCCTCAGATCAAGTTTTGACTTACGTTTAACTTTTTAAATGATAACTTTAACTTACTATCATACTTCTGGCTGTACTTTATTTGTAGATACTCTGTGCTAAAAAACACTCAAAGAAAAAAAGAAGTTCCAGTGTCACTAAGTCCTGAGCTAAACCAGGACTTTATTGTTAGTTTTCATTTCTCAGACCTCCAGAAATGGGCTGTCTCAGGACTATGTTAGAAATTTTACATTCAGAGATAATCTCTTTTACCTATTCGAGGCAGCTATGGTTAGAACCCTAACCACTATCTATATAGAGATATGGTCTGCTTTTATAAATGCTGGATTTAGCTGTACAATTAAGCTTGTTATTAATAATCATTGGCATAAATTCTGAAAGGAAATTGTTCTTCTGACCTGGGAAAAGGATCTCAGGAATAATGAAAAATGAGCTGTTGTGGATCAAAACTATGCCAGCCAATTCTCAAATCATTCTGTGATTTTCATGTATTTCTAAGTGTGGTGTGTATGTGTGTGTTTGTGTTACAAATGAAGACTACTTTTAATCTAGGATTCATATTGTATAATATGTATGTATTCTTTTCTATTAAAGAGTGGAAATAGTGGATATCAAGGCCAAGTATTCCTGGCCAATTGTGTGAGATACTAGAACAATGAAATGAATTATTAATATAGGTTAATCTTCTACTTTCTGCTTCTCTTGGCTACTATCTGGTAATCTCGTGTGTCTTACCTTAGATGTCTTTTATTTTAAGAAGATATCCCTAAACACATATATACACTAAAAGTTACACCCTTTTAGTGAATATAGCTATTACAGAACTCTATATTATAGTAGCCTGTTTTATTTTTTGACTCTTCCTTCCTCGTTAAGACTATTATAATATTGAAGGCAAGAAACATATCTTCTTTCCATTCAAAATATAGTATGATGCTATGGGTACACCAAATCTTTTTTTTTTTTTTTTAATTTTTTTTTCCAAATCTTTTTCTATATTTTCTTCCTGGACACACAAAAAATTATAGCTCTCATGTTGTAAAATGCAGCCATGTGAATGTCTCTGGGCAAGGATAGCTAGATGACATTTTTCACATCTGGGCTTGATCAACAAATACCCTCCACCTTCTCTGAAAAAGCCACCATGAGAGACGTGTTGAGAACACAGAACATTCATTAATCTAGGTTACTAAGTAAACATGTAGAATGAGGGATATATATTACTTTTGTTTGCTAGTCACTGATATTTGGGGTTAATTTGTTTACCACAGCTCATTTTTACCTATCCTGAGTAATATAGTGGCCTGAGAGCCTAGAAAAATGCTAGGCTTACCATATGTTTAAAAAATATATGAATTGCCTGAATAAATGAACATATATCTTCTCCTCAGCTGAAATTCCAAATGTCACTAACTTTGAAGTAGATATTCACATTGCATTGTTCCCATAAATCAAAGAAGCATCATTTTCATTCATATTCTTCATGATTTACTACACGCGGTGCATACTGATGTCAAGAATCTTGAAGGGTCTGAAATGTTACCCTGGGAAAAAGCTGCTACAGTTTCATAAATGCTGGCAGAAGACATGAGACTTCTGGGTCAGAGACAAATGACTTATTAATCACAACAGCAAGCAGCACGTGTCTCATGTTTGCCTGGGTTCTACTTAATCCTAGTTCCTCCAGAGTGATGCAGAGTGACTCAAGGGTTGCTGCAGAAACAGTGACATTACATTACTTAGAGCTAAGAATAACCTAACCCTTTAAAATGGCTGCAAGCAAATCTGCTTGGATGTTGTTCTGGTCAACAAACGAATGTGTCCTCTGCTTTGGAAGGAGACGCTGTATCTGTCTTCTAAGGATGCACAGTATGCAAGCATCCTTGAAAATATAACTTGGAACAAGAGTTATCAAAATGCCTCTGCATGGAAGATAAATAGAAAGAAACACAAGGGAGTCACAGAAATTTGTCTGCCAGTAATTGAGAATACAGATACTTAAGGAGTTAATCTTTTCTAGGGATTGGTAGACTATGTATTCTCATCAAAACATATTTCACATTCTCATTTAGTTGTTCACTGGTTGTTTGTTGAGACACTTTTATATTAACGAGTACAGGATTTGGTGCTTAATACAATTTTAACTACTCAAAGTATGTAGTGCTTTCATAGATGATATCCTTAGAAGAAAGTTTAAGAATTCCAAATATGTCAGATTGAGGACAGGCAAAGATAGGCAGGATTGAGATAGTATCAAAAGAAAAACAAAAATAACAATACCTAATGTTTCTGACACTTTCTGGGTTCCAAGTGGACTTTAATATATTATGCCTTTGATAAACAACAGGTTAGTGATGAACACACTAATTCATATATTCTCTATATTTTATTTGTAATAGATTTAGTAGTTTGGCTTAGGGATGGAATTAGGCTGATATGAGTTAGGCAGGGTCAGCAAGCAGAGGCTGGATTCTGTCTTTAATTAAAAATTTGACATTTTGTCCTTATTGAATTCTTGTTGGCCCTGTTCTGTGAGATGTCAAAGAACACTAACATATTTTGGTTGAGACTTATTTATTTGGATTCTGATAGAGGAGGTATCTGGTGAACATTTTTATCCACTTTATCCTAAGCTTGGATATATATAGCAATCTTCATAATTGGATTTTGTGGATGACCCATGAGGTAAAACACGTATTTGAGAATATTTAAATTTTTGCTAAATAGTAAGTTTTCAATGATCCTTATGTTAACCTACACATTTTAAAAAAATTTTCTACACAATCATAGCTAAGAATACTCTCCTTGCTGAATAAGAAATTACTGCAGAAAGAAAAGAGCCAGGTGGCTTAGAAAGGCTACCTAGCAGGCAATATGATCGTACTGGTGCTCAGGATTAATTGGATGTTTCATTCTATTCCTTTATTAAGGCCATGCCCTAGAAAGTTTTCTTAAGTATTTAGGAGGCTTAATATCCCCATTGCTTCCAAAGTTTAACAATGGACCTCTCTCCCCAAGATGTAGGAGGAGACTTCTTTCTAATAGCAATCGATGCCTACATTTGGGGAATTAAAGTCATACTTAATGCAGCCTCTGATTCTATAAGGAAAAGAAATGAAAGCATCTTGAGGAAAGGTCATACCACTTAAAATTTTTCTACTTTGAAAAGCTACTCACTTTCTTAATAACTTTTTTCTACTCTAATCCAAAACTTGTTGATTCCGTTAAAGCTTGGGGACAGGATCAGAATGAAGAAGCAGGAGAAAGGTTGAGACTGGGAAGATGCTGGAAAACAAGCAGGAATCTATACAAGAGCAGGAGTAAGAGAGGACAGGAGAGCAGAAATGACTGTAATGTCTTTTCTTTCATTTATAATTTTATCTGTGTACTCTGTTTTTTTATTGTCTTTGTTTCATTGATCTTTTTCATTGTTTTTCTATTGTCTATTTATTTGTGCCCTTGCCTTGTTACTGCCTTCTTTCTGCTAAGTTTGGGCTTGTTTATCTTTTCTCTAGTTTCTTGAGATGTAGAGTTAGATTGTTTATTTAAGATCTTTTTTTTAAAACATAGCCATTTAGTGCTATAATCTTTCTTTTTAGAATTCCTTTGCTGTATCCTGTAAGTTTTCATATGTTGTATTTCCATTTTCATTTGTTTCAAGATATTTTTTGATGTCCACTTTGATTTTTTCTTTAACTCGTTGTTGCTTTATTTCCACACATTTGGGAATTTTCCAGTTTCCCTCCTGTTATAATTTCAATATTTTCAAAGTTTCTAAGATTTGTTTTCTGACCTGGAAAAGGTTCTGTTCTGGAGAATATTTTCTTTGTGTTTGAGAAGAATGTGTATTCTTCTGCTATTTGATGGAATGTTCCATATATGTCTGTTAAATCTATTAGGCCCATTTAGGCTAAACTATAGTTCAAGTCCAATGTTATACAACTGATACCACAAAAATATAAAGGATTATAAGAGATAACTATAAATAAATATATGCAAACAAACTGGACAATCTAAAAGTGAATATATTCCTAGAAACATACAATTTACTAAGGCTGAATCACAAAGAAATAGAAAATATGAATAGGTTAATAACAAGGAGATTGAAGCAGTAATCAAAAACCTCCCAACTAAGAAAAGCCTAGGACCAGGTGGCTTCATAAGTGGTTTCTACCAAACATTTAAAGAAAAATTAATGCCAATATTTCTCAATTCTTCTAAAAAATTAACTCATTTCATGAGTCCAGCATTACTCTGATACCAAAACCAGATAAGGACATTATAAGAAAAGAAAATTATAGGCCAATATCTCTGATAAATGTAGATGGAAAGTTCTTAACAAAATGCTAGCAGATTAAATTTAGAAACACATTAGCATGAATTATACACCATAATCAAGTGTATCTGTTCCTGGGCTGCAAGGATGATTTAACATAAGCAAATTAATAAATGTGATATACCGTAGGAATAGAATAAAATATAAAAATTAATCATATGAATAGATACAGAAAAAAACATTTTATAAGACTCAACATCCTTTGGTGATAAAAATGTTCAACAAAGTCAGTATAGAAAGAACATACCTCAAAATAACAAAGGGCATATATGCTAAGCCCATAGCTAATATCATACTCAATGATGAAAGATTGAAAATTTTCTTTCTAAGATCAGGAACAAGACAAATGTGCCCACTTATAACCACTCCTATTCAATAGAGTACCGTAAGTCCTAGTCACAGCAATAGGCAAGACAAAGAAATAAAGTGCATCCATCTTAGAAAGAAAGAAGTAAAATTGTCTCTGCTTTCTGACAACATGATTTTGTATTTGGAAAATTCTAAAGACCACCAAAAACTGTTAGAACTAGTCAATAAATTCAGTAAAGTTGCAATATACAAAATCAGTATGCAAAAATCAGCTGTGTTTCTACACATTAACACTAAACTATCTGAAAAAGAAATAAAACAATTGCATTTGTAAGCACATCGATTTAAAAAATTAAAACATAAATGAATCATAAACTTAATCAGGTAAGTGAAAACTTTATACACCAAAAGCTGTAAGACATCATTGATAAAAAAAATTGAAGAAGATGCAAATAAATAGATACCTAATGTTCATGGAACATAAGAGTTAATATTGTTAAAACATCCATACTACCCAAAGTTCCTTACAGATTCAGTGCAATCCCTATCAAAATCCCAATGACATTTTTCACAGAAATAGAAAAAAACCCAAAAAATTCTAGTATTTGTATGAAACCACAACTCTAAATAGACAAAGCAATCTTACGAAAAAGCAAAGTATTGGAGGCATCATACTTCCTGATTTCAAACTATACTTACAAAGCTATAGTAATTAGATCAGTATGGTGTTAGCATAAAAACAGACACACAGATCAATAGGACAGAATAGAGACTCCATAAATAACCTCCAAAACCGTCAACTAATATAAGACAATGAAGCCAAGAATACTTAATGGAGAAAGGATGGTCTATTCAATAAGTGGTATTGCAAAAACTAGATATTTGCATGCAAAAGAATGAAAAAGAATGAAATTCTTAAACCAGTCATGGTTCTGCACCCAATTCTCAACACCGACATATTTTTTTCTTCCTCAAACCACCAAGCAATTCTCAATTGTAGGGTATCCTACAATTCAACTCAATTCTGACCTTATTTAACTGGATATAGCATTACATTGGACAAGTAAAGTTCTCAGTGCCACAAGACTGCCCTGACTTCAGGTGACAATTTCAGGTCCAGGTTGTTATCTATGCTTCTGACTGATGACCTATAAATCAGCAGTTCCTATGACCCCCTTCCTTGGCTTTGATTAATTTGCTAGAGTGTCTCACAGAACTCAGGAAATGAGTTTACTCACTAGATTACCAGTTTATTACAAAGGATAGTAAAGGATGAGTCCATAGCCAGATTAAGAGATACATAGGATGAGGTCCCAAACAAAGGAGCTTCTCTCCCCATGGAGTTTGGACCTCACACAGGAGCATGTGGAAGCATATTGGTTGACTGACCTGGAAGCTCTCCAAATCCATCCTTTTGGGTTTTTCTGGAGGCCTCATTACATAAGCATGATTGATTAAATCATTGACCATCTGTTATTGATTCAAACTCCAACCTCTTTCACCTAGAAATCAGGGATGGGACTAAAATTTCCAACCCTCTATAAGTGGGTTCCCACTGGCAACCAGACCCCACTCCTTTCAAGGAGTTCTAAAAGCTACCTCACTAACATAAAGTCATTTGTGGTTGAAAGGCACTTGGTATAAATACCAAGATATCCATCTCACCCTATAGTTCTGAAGTGATTTCAGTAGCTAAGGACAGGAAACCAAATATTTTAATGAAAGATATTCACATTGCTTTTATCACTTAAGAAATTCCAAGGGTTTAGAGAGCTGTGAGCTAGGAACTATGAACAAAGACCAAAATATGTAATTATTGTAAATCACTAATTTACATCATTAAAAAACAAAACAAAACAAAACTTGAAGTGGATTAAGCATTTAAATATAAGACCAGAAAATGTAAAACTCCTAGAAGAAAACAGAGAAAAAAAATACATTGACATTGGTCATGATGTGGATTTTTTAACCAAAAAAGAATAAGCAGCAAAAACAAAAATCAATAAATAGGACCACATCAAGCTAAAAGCTTCTGTACAGCAAAGGAAACAATCAGTTAAGTGAAAGACAGTCTATGGAATGAGATAAAATATTTGAAAACCATGTATATGATAAAGGGTTAATTTCCAAAAAAACCCCACTACAACTCAATAGCAAATATATACATATTTGACATACATATATTAAAACATATATATGTTAAGCATATATAACACATACGTATGTTAACAAATGGGCAGAATACCTGAATTGACTTTTTTTTTCCCCAAAGGGGATGAACAAATGACCAACAAGTACATGAAAAAGTGCTCAACATCACTAATCATCAGGAAAATGCAAATCAAAGCCACCGTGATATAACACCTCACATCTGTTAGAATGCATGTTATCAAAAAGGCAAATAACAAATGCTGGTGAAGATGTAGAGAAAAAGAAATACTCATACATTATTGATAGGAATATAAATTGGTATAACTCCTAGGGAAAAGATTCCTCAAAAACTTCAAAATGGAATTACCGTATGATCTTGTAATTCCACTTCTGGATATATAGCCAGAGGAAGTAAAATCAGGATCTGCATTCCTATGGCCACTACACCATTATTAACATTAGGTAAGACATGGAAACAACCAAATGTCCATTGACAGTTGAATAGTTAAAAAATGTGATACATATATCTCACATTATATACACACACACACACACACACAGGTAGATGATAGATATAGATACAGTGTATGTACACCACACACACACGTACACACACAAACACACACACACACAGTGGAACATTATCCAGCTGATAAGAGGAAGATCTGCCTTTTTTTACAACGAGGTTGGACCTTGTGGCATCATACTAAGTGAAACCAGATATAGAAGAGAAATACTATATGATCTCACTTATATGTCAAATCTAAAGAAGCTGAACTCACCACCAGCAAGGGCATGAAGCAAATGAGATATGGTCAAAGGACACAAATATCCTTTTATATGAGGAATAAGTTCCAGGGATCTAATGTATAGCATAGTAACTATAATTAACGAAACTGGTATTGTATATTTTAAAATTGCTATAAAAGTAGATCTTAAATGTTCTCGCCATAATAATAACAAAATGGTAACCATGTGACATATGTCAACTATCCTATTATAATAATCTATATCAGTGTATCTAATCATCATGTTGTACACCTAAACTTATACAATGCTTTCTGTCAATTACATCTCAGTAAAGATGGAAGAAAAAAGATGAAAAATAAGGAGAGAGAGAGAGTAGCCCACTAGTCACATTTCAACTTGGAGCATTCCAATATGGAAAACACAAATCTGAGAACCCAGATGGGCTAGTAATCCTTGCAAAAGCTATTGCAGAGCAGTTGCGCCTATGGCGATTTTAACTGGGGGGGGGAGGGAAATAAATCCAATAATTTGATGAAAGTTCATTTGGCAAATCATTTAGGAAACTTTCCTTTGACAAATCGGCTTTGAGTAAATTGGTCATTTCGTGATTTTTGCTAATTGGCCAGTACTAGAACAAAATCAGGGTGGTGTTTGGTCAGGATTTAGCTTTGGTAGACCCTAAACAGTATTAGGTTGCTTATGTTTATTGAGAAAAAGTATACAAAGTAAGACTTACTACCATGTATGAGGAGGGAATAAAAAGAAATAAATATTAAAGAGGTTTTTCAAAAAGCTATTACTTTTTAAAAGTCAGCTTAAGTTTGAGTAGAGTAGCTAGGAGTAGGCCTGGATGGATTAGTAAATGGTCTAGCTAAGCAACCCTTAAAGAAAAATTCCATGCAAAAATATATTTTTCAGTTTGTAGGAAGATTAAAATACATAGCTAGAATTATTTAAATTATAGAGCTAAAGGTTTTGTTTTTATACTTCTCTGAATGAGAAACACTAAATTTTTCATATTTATCTGTACACATCACTATTATTCTGAGAATCAAACTAAAATGAATATTGGAGACATCTAAAGTTGAATCCTTATACATGAGAATTTTCTTAACATTTTTATTATGTACTGTTTTAATGTCGATGATATTTTGTTTCTTTTTTTTTCCTTATTTCTCTGGATAAACTGTGATTTTATTTTTAGCCATACTTTTGTTTCTATATTAGTGCTCCTTTATATTTTTGAACAATGCGATTTAATACAGGATTGATCAAATTCCAGTTTTGCTTATGATGAATGAGGAAGTCTTATTGTCATGTTATTTATTTGTATACTTTATGTTTGTTTTTTTTTTTTAATGTGACAATATCAAACATAACATATGCATTTATCACATAACTTTGTTGACACAAAAACTGAGATCATCAAAAGATATATATGGGACAAATAACATTGATAATAAGTCAATTCGGAGATTAAGATTTTGTCAGCTGTTGCCTTTCTTAACTGTAGAGTTCGCTATTTTCTTTTAGTTTTTAGTGAGTTTTTCAGTAACCTTCAGCATTTCCTTTTTTTCTTCAAGTTTTTATTTAAATTCCATTTAGTTAACATACAGTGCAATATTAGTTCGAAGTATAGAATTTAATGATTCATCACTTACATACACCATCTAGTGTTTATCACAAGTGCCCTCCCTAATAACCATCACCCATTTAACCTATCCCTCTGCCCATCTTTCCTTCAGCAACCCTTGGTTTGTTCTCCTGTTGTTAAGAATCTGTTTTGTGATTTGACTCTCTCTTTGCTTTCCCCCACGTTCTCTCTTTTGTTTCTTAAAATCCATACATGGGTGAAATCATACAGTATTTGTCTTTTTCTGACTGATCTATTTCACTTAGCATAATACACTCTAGCTCTATCCACTGTGTTGCAAATAGCAAAATTTCATTATTTTTCATGGCTGGGTAATATTCCATTATATATACACACATTACACACACACCCACCCACCCCACATCATCATTCAGTGGACATTTAGGCTTTTCCATAATTTGGCTGTTGTTGCTAATGCTGCTTTAAACATTGGGGTGCATGTATTCCTTTGAGTGAGTATTTTTGTACCCTTTGTGTAAATACTTAGTAGTGCAATTACTTAAATGCAGAGTAGTTCTATTTTTAACTTTTCGAGGAACTTCTATACTGTTTTCCAGAGTGGCTGCACCAGTTTGCATTCCTATGCATAGTGTAAGAGGGTTCCCCTTTCTCCACATCATTTCCTTTCATAAGTGGTTCACATATGATTTTAAGACTTTAGTTTGACTTCAAATTATTCAGCGAATGTGACACTTTTCCTAAAATAGTGTGCTGTTGCTGTCTTTCCATGCTCTTTTTTCTTTCCAGGGAATAATATTTAGTATAAACTTTATTAAAGGACAGATTTTATCGGTCTCAAAACTTTAGCAAATTTGTATTTTTTGTGGATATGGTATTCCAAACACCAGTGTCAAAACATTATTTATTTTTTTTTTCTACTTCTATACCTTCACTTTGTCTGTTTCGTTGTCTTTTTCCCTTTATAACAAAATGGCATAATGTAGAAGACAAAATCTGTGGATCCTTTTGTGGACTTCAAAGGGTGCACTAATCTCTAAAATTATTTGCATATTTTTGTACATGCATACATGGGTAAGAACATATTTTTCTTGGGGAAGGAGCCCATAGCTTTCACTAATTTTCTAGGAGTATATGATTAGAAGACAGTTTAAAAAGCTACAGATTAAAATTATTTCAGAAGTCTTTAAGTTATTTACCATTTGGCATACAAGCTATACCATCTAAAATTTGGTAGAAAAGTGTGCTTTTCATGTTTTCTCATTTTTGAGGGGCTTGCTTTCTTTTTTTCTTTTCTTTCTTTCTTTCTTTTTCTTTCTTTCTTTCTTTCTTTCTTTCTTTCTTTCTTTCTCTTTCTTTCTTTCTTTCTTTCTTTCTTTCTTTCTTTCTTTTTCATCATAGCAATGCAAATATTCTTAAGATATAAATTTCTACTTCTTAAGACACAGAAATATTTATCAAGCAAATATGATCATGGCTAAATTTCCAATGATAACTTCTTGAATTTGGTTGATCTTTCATATAAAGTACTTGTTTTATACTTTTTATTTATTTTTTTGAATTTTATATTTCATAGAAATGTTACTGGATTATTCATGTAAGCTTATAGCAAAATATATATTTTATAAAAAATATAATGGTCAGTATTTTGGACAAATTATGGCCAAAGGAGAGTAGTTTGTTTACATATATATATGAGAACAGATCACTCTAAAATCAAGCATATCTTACCAAAGGCATTTATATTTTCCCCTTTAACTTAATTGACAGTAAAACTGATAAATTCTAAGCACCTACTGGGCTAGGCCTCTCCAACTTTGGAGAACAGAGGACTTCTCTGTGCAGACCGGATTCAGAATAGGTGTTTACCTTTCATACAGAATGGCAACCAGACCAAAAAATCCAAGCCAAAAAAAAAAAAAATTATATATATATATATAGATATATATACACACACACACGCACACATACATACACATATATATATACATACATATACATATATACATATATATGTATATATATAAACTCTAGGTCCCGAGTATTCCAAGTTTTAGAAAGGCTTTTCAGTATATGACCTGTCAGAAGAAGGGACAAAATGCATGTTCATTGTTTGTAATTTTTGACAGTAATTCAAAGAGCCATTATAGGCTTGAACAATTATATATAAACAATGCGCACACTGTACTTGGTAGTATGAAATCAGTAAAATGGTATCTTCTGTGAGTTTCTCTGTTACAAGTTAGTTTATGAATATAAAGACATTATCATGCTTATAAGGCAAATACATATTTGATAGGTTATTTTGAAATGCAAACATCTCTTTATAATATGTTCCAAATCTTATATTTTAATTGTTAGATATTACATACTGTAGAATTATGGAAAAGAATAATCATTGGTTCACTTTTGGCTTGCCTATCTCCACTGTGATACTGGGAATAGACACTAAAGAGTTCTAGGAGGGCGCCTGGGTGGCTCACTGGGTTAAAGCCTCTGCCTTTGGCTCAGGTCATGATCTTAGGGTCCTGGGATCGAGCCCCGCATCAGGTTCTCTGCTCAGCAGGGAGCCTGCTTCCCTCTCTCTCTGCCTGCCTCTCTGCCTACTTGTGATCTCTCTCTCTCTGTCAAATAAATAAAATAAAATAAAAAAATAAAGAGTTCTAGGAGTAACCGGAGGAGAGAATGTTCTGAAAGTGGATGTCATTCCGCATTTCAATGCATATTCTCCTTATTTTGGGATGATTATGTAGGCTTTGCCAACTTGCATTCATTTAACAATCCATGTTGCCTCAGGATTGTGTTAATTTGATATACTAGGCAAAACAGCAAGTTAAAAACAACTACAGTGTAAATAAACAAATATCAAAATTTATTTTAGGTAGAATTTTCTATTTAATTAGATAAATAAGTGATCAAGAATATTACATTGTAAGATATTACTTAATTTAAATTTCTGTTACTGAAATTTTGAAGAAAGAGGGAAACTGTATTTGAAGATTTTGACAAAGTGGCTGATATTTGATTATTTGGTTAAGGATGTTTTGTAATATTTTTATTATATGTATTAACCATAATTAATGTAATAAATGGTGGAAATTATATATTCATGGTATATTTGACAAAAATTAATTACAATTTTGTTTCAGTATCTATTACTAACTAGATAATAGCAGAAATAAGCTAATATAAACTATATATAGTATCTTCAAAAATACTAGTGGATTATAACAAATTCTTGTTGCCAAGTGAATAGAAATGAAATTATAGAAATGTATGTAAAAAGATTCTGTACCTTTAATACTGTAGTATTGAAAGAATACTAGTCATTATAATGCCCCAAATAAAATAAATATCCATAAGTCCATACTGATACTAGTTAGGAATGATTAAATGTATAAATAAATTGTGTGGGAAGGACAACTTTTCCTTACAGAAAATTTCCAATAAAGAATTGTTTAAGTAAAGAGAGAAGTAGATCAATATTATAAAACTAATGTAATAATACTATAGGAAAGATCCACTGATGAATATTAAAATTAGTGGGTAAAATTTAAAGATATATTTACATAACCTAAAGTGTCCCCCCAAATATTTATGAATTACTATGGTGGTTTTAACGTATATCCAAATATTCGTTTATTTTCCTTGCTCCAGGAGGTTGAGCTGAATTCTCTTCTTGAGTATAGTTTAGATATAGCAACTTGCCTCTAATGAATAGGGTATGGAAAGGGGAAAGTAGTAAACTTCCACTGCAGTAGCTTGGACACTATCTTAATTAGGTGACCAAGATGAACTTCACCTGTAATGAGACATTATTACTATCATGTATCCCCAGATATAATGTCATGAGAAAGGTGTATTACCTCACTGGTATTTTTCCCAAAATTCATAATTTCAGTGTAATCATGAAAAGTATCAAAGAAAAAACCCAAGTTGAGAGACATCCTAAAAAATACCTGGTCAGTATTCTTCAAAAGTCCTGGTCGTGAAATTCAAGAAAAGACCAACTTTTACAGACAGAAGGACACTAAAGAGATATGATGACTAAATGCAATGTGGGATCCTAGATTGAATACTCAAAAAGAAATAAGTTATGTAAAATATATAGATTCTAGTGATCTAGTATACAGCACAGTGTCTATAACTAACAATACTATATTATCTATTTAGAATTTGCTAAGAAGGCAGATCTTATGTTAAATGTTCTACCACACATTAAAAAAATACATACAGGGACGCCTGGGTGGCTCAGTGGGTTAAAGCCTCTGCCCTCGGCTCAGGTCATGATCTCAGGGTCCTGGGATTGAGCCCCGCATCAGGCTCTCTGCTCAGCAGGGAGCCTGCTTCCCCCTCTCTCTCTGCCTGCCTCTCTGCCTACTTGTGATATCTCTCTCTCTGTCAAATAAATAATAAATAAATAAATAATTCTAAAAAATAAAAAATACATACATACATACATACATACATACCTAAAAACAATAACAATAATAATAAAGGGGATGGGAGGTAACTTTGGGAGATGGTAGATATGTCTATGACCTTGATGGCGATGATGCTTTTATGGGTGTATGTTATACTGAAACTCATTAAATTGTATATATTATAATTATGTACAATTTTTTACATGTCAATCATACTTCAATAAAGTGGTCTATTAAAAAATGAGAAAATCTTAATAAAGTATGTAGTTTGGCTGATAGTATTGTGCCAACAATATTTATTTATTTTTGCTTATTATACTATGGTTATGTAAGATTTTGGCACTAGGGAAACTCAGTGAAGAATATTTGAAACTCTGTGCTACCTTTGCTAGTCTTCTGGAAGATCAACATTATTTTAAAATAAATACTATTCAGAATTAATGCTATATTAAATATGAAATGACCTCTATTGCTTCATTGATACCATTATCTTACTTCATACCTTGGAAAGATACCCTTGCTCTATGTTTCTATATCCTATCTACTTTCTACCATCATAATGCTTTTAATAATTATATGTTATGTTTTCTGCAAAGTGATATACAGTATCTTGGACAATTACTGTATCCTAAAAGCACTCAATATATAATGAATTTATATATATGCATATCTGAAATCCATTTTTAAGTATTTAAAAAGAGCTCATATTAGGTTTATCACACTTTATCTTATACTTGATATCAAATATGTTTTATTTGGTTCCAGTGTATGAAAAGACTGTACCAAAATCAAAATGACTTCATTCAATTATTAATTGACTTAAATTAATTTTCCATACATTACTTAATGTACAAAACAACTTGAGAAAGTTTTTCTTTGTACCTTAGTAAAGTAGGATCTTTGATTTTCACATCCCAAATAATTTTATTGAAGATACATAATATGTTCTATATTTTAAAAATTTGCATCTTAAACTTGTTACTATTTCAAGAGCATAATAAACTTTTACACATGTACCTTTTTTTCTCAATTCCGGGAAAACTAATCAAAGTCTTTCAATATAATCCCTAATCCTCTAGGTACTTCTAACAACTCATTATATTGTAACATTGAAATAATACAGCCATTTTAATTATTTCTAAACCTACTGAGTACTATTACAATTATTTTTAAATAAGCCACATGACAATGTACCAGTTGTCCTGAGAAATGCAGGTTCATTAATTTGAGTGAATGAAGTTGTTTAACAATGGACTCATTCTTGCTCACAGGGAGTCTCAGGAAGTAGATATAGAAATTAGATTCCAGAAGTATTCATAAAACTATATATAATTATACAAAAATGCTAAAGTTCGGTTTTACAAATATTAAATGATAAACTTCATTATTAGCTGTACTCTCTGAAGACTTGATTTGTATGTTTTTAAGTGCAAATAATTTCTTCATCATTTCTTTCAGATTTTTCAACGTTGAGGAACTATACTTCCCTCATGTATTAAGTTGTGCTATTTAGATACATTAATTATATATATACATATATATATATGTCTTGTTTATAATAGAAACAAACTTGTACATAATGTAAAGAATCAAGTTTATGGAAAGGAAATGTTTTATTTTAATTTGTAAGAAATATAGAAAAGATAATTTATTAGAAGGAAAGTGATACTAATTTCCTAGTACTTCTGAAACATGCTATAAGGTAGGTCATGATGCTGATACTGATGCTGATGTTCTTGAAGAACATGATGATAACATGTGCACTTTGCCCGATACCCCATTTTTGGACAATAATTTGTACCATAGGTAGTGTTGATGCTCTCTGTCTACATGAGTATGTATTCAATATTTGCTATAGAACCATTGATTTAGTGACTATTGGACAGAGAAAAACCTTATTACTAAGGTTTAAATTTATTTAAATTTAAGGTTTATTATTGGTTTTATGACATTTTCAATTATGGTAATTGTAGCAAATCTAAGGTAAGATTATTAAAACATGATTTCTGATGAATAATACAAATCTGACTGCTGAATTTGTTGTTAAGGCTGCAAAAATGAGCTATAACTGACATATCATCCAATGGCAGGGATATTCATTCAATGATATCTGCATGCTGGAGAGAATTATCTGTATGACAAAGACCCTAAAGATTTTAAAAACAGAGAGTGTCATGAACTTAAGCTTTTTTCGTTATCAGAATTAGTTACTATCTTAGTATGTTTAGGACTTTACTTTTTTCTTAATGAAAGAAAATGTTAAGTACCTATTTTGTATGAGGAACTGCGTAAGAACTTTTGCATATTTTATCAATAGGTTGGGAAGGTTCTTTTATTTTATTTGAAATACTCATGACCTAGTAAAACTATAATGTTTACACTGTGCGCCATCCAGGGTTAACTACCCTGATATTTTCTAAAGATATCAAGCCTTTTTTTGTATCTTCGGAAACAGGTTCTTGGTCATATACCCTTACAAAGTATATCCAGTAAACTTTCCAGGTGCTATGATCATGGAATTTAATACATCATTCCCTTAGTAAGCTTCCCCAGTTATTTTCTGCTTAGACTTTCACAGAATGTAGCAACTTAAAAAGAAGGATAGAAAGAAAAATAGAATATATGTAACTTTAAAGCCTAAGAATACTAATAAAACAAACTTTAATAAATGTGATGAAGAATCTCTAAAGAGAGAGCCAAAGACTGGCAGTAAAAAAAAAAAAAAAAAAAAGATTAGGTAGTAAAAAATCTTGTAAGAGCAAGATCATAAATTGTGATCCATCATTTTCTTATAGATTGTGATCAATTTCTCTGCTACAACAGTCTTCTATAATTCTGTTTTCATCTCTCCTTCTCAGGAGCAAAGCCTAGGAGAAATGCAGAGGAAAGGAGAGTAAGTTTAATAACCCTTTATCTAATTAGTGTGCCAAAGCAGCATGATTCAGTGGGAAGAGCTCAAGCATTGGGAATCAGATATACCTATCTGTGAATCCTAACTTAAGTCAGTTCCTTAAACAAAATTCTTAATCGTAAGCTTCTGAATGGTATTGCAAGCCAGTCTCGTTATACAAACATACATGCATACATCGAGGTCAAATTTATGGAAAGGACACTGGAGAATGTCAAATATCTTAGAAAATATTGATCAGTAAAGGTTCAAGAAGTAAGGCAGATGGAATTTGTGAACCTTTATTTATCCACCTGACATTGCTCTAACTTAGGTTTTACTACTTCTTTCAGTGTCTCTCAAATTGTTGAACAAGAGAACATATTTGATGCTACTTATATGTGCACTTATCTATTCATGCATAGTTAGATGTGTGTAATGCAGAAGTCAGATGTGTGTGATCAGAAGTGTTTAATAGAAAATGGGGTTCTTTTTTTGTAAAGCAGATTAGTGTTTTATTAAAGCCAGTGAATATAGAAAATCGTCTAAAGAATTATAAAACAAATCTGTGAGAGAGGGAGAGAGAAAAGAAAAGTTAGCATCTTCGAGTTCTGGATACACTGCACTGTTTCAAGAAATTGTGATAATCAAAGAGTGGACTGTACTGGCCTGCAGAAAGGGTTCTTTTACAAAGAAGTACATAGTCCATGCAAATTCTCTAAAAAATCTATTACATTTGACTTATTAGCTGCTCAGCAAACAAGTGTCTTTTCGTGTGTATAAAGTTCAAAAAGGACTCAGTTTAACATGTTCTGACTATTGCAACTGTGTTATTTCAGGAATTACTACCAATTTTTTCCTGCCTCTTTGTATCTATATCCCTATACAACATGAAGTTGACTCTCTTTTCGTTAAAAGGTGGAGTCTGATTCTCCATCACTTGAATAGAAATTGGCTTTTGATTTGATTTTTCCAGCTGCAAATAGCAAATATGATACCTACCAGGACCTGAAATGCTGTTTTGCACTGGTATGTGCTTCCCTTGATGATGGAATCTCTTCTCAAGTCTGAGATAGGAGGAAGAGAGAGGGCTCTTAAGTCTTCTCAGATATCCCAGCCTCCAACTCTCACAGACTTGATTGAGATACCCTCACCATTCAGCCTCAGCTGACTTGGATCTGGATGGAAGAACCACCACAGTCTACAGATCATGAGAAAATAATAAATGTTTGTGTTTTAACTTTCTTGGTATTAGAGTATTTATTTTTTAATGTAGCATACATTGACTGATACAGAAGTTGAAAGTGGGATGTTGCATAATAAAAAATTTCTTAAAATTTTGGAAAAGGTAGTTGGTGGAAGCTTGGAAAGCAGTGAGGAAACATTAAAACCTGGAAAATGGTACAAAATCTGTCAGTAGATGGAAAATTAGTGAGGAAACTGCTATAGCAGGCTAAAAGTAGTGTCTCATATTGTATAATGGTGAAACAATTAGAAAATCATCTCTCTTAATAATATGAAAGATGGAAAATTATATCTAATAGGCTTATGGATTTGGCTATGGCTATTTCTAGGTATAAAATTGAAATTTTCAGTAGTCTTCTATTTGAGATTCATAATAAGGTATAAGAAGAGAGAGATGAACTAAAGAATACCATTTGCAAGCTGCCTTTAGAGAATATATAGAGGATCCAGAATTTACCTGCTCAGAGAGTAAAACTCTTTTACATCTTTGTTCTTTTGAAAACAAAATATTCTTAAAGAATCGTAAGATAAAGATCAAATCAAGAGAATGGCTCTAGGTCCCTTTTCAAGTATCTTTGAAAGATTTAAAGGGGTAAGTTGTAGACTTTTTAAGCTAGACAAAAGAGCTTTCAAGATTAAGGGTTGTCTCATAGCAACCTGGTATATGAATTGATACATGTATTAATAATATATATTTATATACATATGTGAATCATTTGGAGGAAAAGAAAGATGTGAGATAAGACAGATGATAGGAAGTTAGACAATAGATAGAGCTATAAAAATTTTTACTTTAAAAGGGAGAAAAGTAAAATGGAAAAAGGATGATCACTAAATCTTAGGATAATGCTAGAGCCAGTTATTAAATACAGGCTATATCTCAGCTATCTTTTAAAACATAAAAAAAAAAAATAGCCTAAAGCTTTAAAATTTATAGTAACCATTTCAGTTATTACCATTTTGTGAGATACAGATTTAAGGAGGGTTTGATTGGAAGTTCTCACTTAGAGTCTCTCATGCAATTAAAGCCCAAATGTTGACTGTGATAAAAGTTCAGCATGTTTGTGCATTCAAGATAGTTCTCACTCTTGCTATTTACAGTGGTTTTCAACTATAAGTTCAGCTGGAACTGTCTACTGAAACACCTACATATGGCTTATTCAGCATGGCGATCTCGGGGTTATCAGTCATGTTACACAGAGATTTGGTATTTCAAAGTAGAATGCTCCAAAATAAGTAGGGAAAAGACAAATGACATATTATGGCCTATTTTCAGCATAGATTACTTCAGCCATCACAGTGTGAGTTTTGTGGTATGGCTTGCTAGTCATGATCAGGTTTAAACAAATCCAGGTCAGGGATACTATTCTTGTGTATCTCATGGCATCAATTGACCATATATATAGGGGTGTATTCTGGGACTCTATTTTACACTGGTGAACATTAATCTTTATACAAATATCACACTGCCTCATTTAATATGGTCTTATTAAAGCTAATTTTTCCTAAAATCAGAAAATGTAAGGCATCTAACTTTGTTTTATTTTTTTATTTTTTGGGTTTTTTTGTTTTTGTTTTTGTTTTTGTTTTTCTTCTTTTGTTCTTTATTATTAATATTTTTTAAACAATTGTTTTGGTGTTCTAAATATTTTGCATTTCTGTATGGATATTTGAATCATCTTGTCATTTGCTGCGAGAAAGGCCTGCTTCCAGGGCGCCTGGGTGGCTCAGTTGGTTAAGCAGCTGCCTTTGGCTCAGGTCATGATCCCAGGGTCCTGGGATCAAGCCCCACATCTGGCTCCTTGCTCATTGGGGAACCTGCTTCTCCCTCTCCCTTTCCCCCTCTCTGGTACTTCGCCTGCTTGTTCTCTCTCTCTCTGTCAAATAAATAAATAAAAATTATTAAAAAAAAAAAAAAGCCTGTTTCCATTTTGATTGAAATTGTGTTGACTCCATAGATCAACATTCAGAGAAATGAATTTTTAACAATATTGAATCTCCTAACCAACGAATACACTCTCTATTTATTTAGATCTTCTTAAAATTTGTCTCAGCATTAGTCTGTATTTCAGTGCACAGATAGTGAATATGTTTTGTCAGCTATGTCCTGTAGTATTTCATATTTTTGATGCTTTCTAAATATTTTAATTTCTGATTATATAATGCTAGCACATAGGAATACAATAGAATTTTTATATTGACCTAATTGACTACAATTTTGCTGCATTTGCTAAATGTGAATTTATTAGTTTTAATGACTTTTTTGAAGTTCTGTAAGATATTTTAGTATATATTATTTCCACAGTTTTAATTCTTCCTTCTAATCTAGAGGTTTTTACTTCTTTTCCTTGACCTGTTACACTAGCCAGAACCTGTAGGACAATGTTGAATAGAAGCAATGAAAGGGGATGTTCTTGCTTTGTACCTAATATTAGAAGCATTCAGTCTTTCACCATTAATTATTCATTTTGTATAAATGCATATTTGTGAAAATAAGGGAATTACATTCTGTTTCTAATTTGCTGTGATTGTTAATAGAAACCAGTTATTGGATTTTATCAACTATTTTTACACTTTTTGATTGTATGTTTTTTGTTTTTAGTTTGCTTATATAGTGAAATATACACATTGGATTTCAACTGTTAAAACCAAGTTTTCATTTTATGAATGAACTTCACTTCACTACAACTTATCCTTTTTATATATGGCTAGATTCAATTTGCTAGAATTTGTCAAAAAATTTACATCTATGTTCATAATGGATATTGACCTGTAGTTTGCTTTTCTTGTAATGCCATTGTTTTATTTTGGTATTAGTACAGGTAAATCTGGTCTTAGAGAAAGAGTGGGGAAGTATTTTCTCCTCCTTAGAATTCTGGAAGTGTTTCTGCAGAATCTGTAATATTTTATCCTTATATATTTGATTGTATTTACCCATGAAACCATCTGGCCCTGAATTTTTATTAGTTAACTTTAGTAATTTTTATCTTTTCAGGGACTGGTTTATTTTATCTAAATTGTTGGATTTATTGGTATAAACCTATATATGATGTTTTTTAATATCCTATACTATTAGAATATTTAGTGAGTCACCTCTTATTCCTACACTTGGTTATCTGTGTATTCTTCCTCTTTTCTTGATCACTCTAGCTAGAGGTTTGTCAGTTTTATCATTCTTCTCTAAAAACTCTGTTCTTGTTTCATTTGTAACAGTGTTCTGACAGGTGTGAGATGATATCTTATTGTGGTTTTGACTTACATTTCTCTGATAATAAATGATATGGAGCATCTTTTCAAGTACCTTTTGGCCACCTATATGTCTTCTTTGAAAAAATGTCTGTTTAGGTCTTCTCTTCATTTTTAATCAAATTATTTGTTCTTTTCTACTTGCTTAATTTCTACTCTCATCTTTTTTTCTTCTGCTTAGTTCCATAGTTTTAAATGTTCCATTATGTTCTAACTTAAATTGTTTCCAATGAGAAATCAGCTGTCATTTTTGCGTCTTTTGCTGTATCTACTATATTTTACCCATTCTGGCGGCTTTGAAAAGTTTTTCCTTTAACACCAGTTTTAAGCAACTTGATAGTTACATGCCATGTTGTAATTTTTGTCATGTTTGTTGTGTTGGGAATTCAGTGAGATTATTGGATTTGTGTGTTTTTACTTTTCATAAAGGTTTCAAGACTGCAGACATTCCTTCAAGTATTTCCTACCCTCTCATTACTCTTCTGCTTTGCTGACTCCACTTGCATATAAATAAGACTTCTTGAAGTTTCCTTATATCACTGATACTTTGTTCCATTTTCCCGTAATCTTTTTTCTTTCTATGTTTTATTTTGTATACTTTCCATCATTACTCGTTCCTATTGCCATGTCTAATATTCTGTTAATCACATCCACTGTATTTTTTTAATCTAATGCATTATAGTTGTAGTTCAGTTTTAGTCTGTTTCTGTATTTGCAATATTCTACAGTCTACTCAGGCTCAATCTTCTAGCTTTTTGAACATTTGGAACAGTTGTAATATTTTATTTTATTTTTTTATTTTTTTGTTTTTTGTTTTTCAGTTGTAATATTTTAAAAATATTTTAAGTATTTTCACTTTGGGGTTAGTATTGATTTTTTTTTCTACTCATTGTGGGTCTTGTTGTCTTACTTAATGTTCAGAACACATACGATTTTTAATATAATTTTATTTTCCAAAAATCAAACATAGCACTCTATTAAAATATATTTTTCCATAGCAATAACTTCTAAAGACTTTTCCCTCTATAGCAAAATTGTATGTTCAGTTTCCTTTTTTAAGGATGTAGTTATCTAATTAAAGTGTATTGATTATTATTTGTACTATATATTATTATTGTTATTAATTGAAATTTATTATAATGCTTTATTATTTTGATACAATATTAATAGAAAGTTATATTTAATTTAAAAATATTTCTATCCTCAAATTAGCATGTTTTGTATTTACAATAAAATTTGGGGTCAGATAATAAGCAATTTATAAAGAAAAAAGCCAATTTCTGGATGAAAATTTGATTTATACCTCCAAAATCAATCAGTAATAGTAAAGACTTCTGTTCATGTGCTTTTTTGTTAGCCATATGTTCATAATTGTCACTTCAGTCATTATTGATTTGATTGACAAGATTAATGTTCAGTCAAGTCTGACTGTTATCATAGATAGCATCCAAGAATCTGAGTCACAATGTGTTTAAATATCATATAGACCTTTTATCAACACAGATATTGGTTCTATGCTGATATGCTTTATATAGATTAGTTTAAATTCTTTAGAGGAAATAATAAATTTTCTCTGAGGTCATATTCTTTTTTTTTTTTTTTAATTTTACATCATCTAATGGACGAGCTACCTGTATGACCATATTTTTTCTTTTTTTGGAAAATTTTAGACTTACTAAAAATATTTTAAAGATAATTCTTGTCATCAGAATTTCATTAAAATTGCCTGTACTAAAATTTTTATGACTTCCTGATGTATATCAGTATGTTTCCTAAAATTGTGGGAGGCATAGAAGAGTGGGATACTGTTCCTATAGTTAAGTTCCTATGTATAATTTAAATTTCTTCATTTGTTTTGGCTTTTCTTGTGTCCTAGCCCTTGCTCAGAAGATCACAGATTGCATGGTTAATTTTATGAACTTTTAACTATAAACAGTCCCCAATTTAAGATGATTTGACTTCTGATCTTTTTTATCTTACCATGGTGCATAAGTGATACACATTCAGTAGAAACTGTAATTCAAATTTTGAATTTTGATATTTTCCTGAGGTAGCAATATGTGGGAGGATACTCTTTTGTGATGCTGGGCAGTGACACTGTGCTGTAGCTCCCAGCCAACCATGTGGCAAGGGTAAAAAGCTGATATCCTTACAACCATTCTGTATCCATACAATCATGCTGTGTCTCACTTTCAGTGTGCTATTCA
Organism: Potos flavus; assembly: GCA_028534135.1. Classification (NCBI taxonomy): domain Eukaryota; kingdom Metazoa; phylum Chordata; class Mammalia; order Carnivora; family Procyonidae; genus Potos; species Potos flavus. Next base: position 80,807,389 of record CM052886.1, on the reverse strand, counting down.
ATAAATTACATGAGATAGTCTACATTTTATTATAAAATAGGCTTTATGTTACATTATTTTGCCCAATTGTAAGCTAATGTGTTTTGAACATATTTAATGTAGACTATGCTAAGCTATGATGTTTGGTGGTTTAGGTGTAATAAATGAATTTTTGATTAATGATATATTTTTAACTTAACAATTGGTTTATCAGACTGTAACCCCACTATAAGTTGAGAATGGTCTGTACTCTTTTAATAGCATGTCTCATGGCTCATTCTCTCTCTGTTTTCTGGTGAGGAAATATACTCATGGTGTTCTGCTTTTCTTTTATTTAGATAATTTCTGCATATGCCTTTTTTGTTGTTGTTGTTCCTTTTGGTTGAACTTGTTTCTCTAGAGTAGTAGTTCAAAATGTAATTCAAAGATCCCGGTAGTCCTCAAAACTCTTTCTGTAGGTCTCCAAGATCAAACCACTTTTGTGTTCATAGTTGACTCTTGAACAATGCAAGGGTTTAGGGCACTGATCCCCTTGCAGTTCAAAATCTGTGTATAACTTTTGACTCCCCAAAAGTGGAAAAGGGCAGTTCAGACACATGTTATTTCAAGATCAACTGTGTTTGTGTTTTTTGCCTCAATCTTTCACCAACTATGTAAGAGTGATGTTGCAGCAGATTGTATAAATTATCAAATAGGAGAACCCAGTTTATTTTAAAGTCACATCCTAAAGAATTATGAGAAAATGTAAAACAATAAGAAAATATAAAAATAATTCTACTATCCCTATAATATTTTGTTTGGAAAATAGAGTTATTTTTCATAAAGATTCTGTTATTTATGTGAACAGATAATGGATTGATTATTCTTTTAAAATGAATTTATGAATATTTTTAAAAATTCTGTTTTCACTTCTATGGTAAATACATATCTACCTATATGTAGATCTAGGGGTATGCTGGAACTGGTTTGCACAGGCTTGTGAGAATTGATTTTGCACATTTCTTTCCAGTTGTCTGTTCAATGATACCCCATTGGTAGCTTGAAATTGAACATGTTAGAAATATTAACACCATGGAAATCAACAAATGCTGCAAATCAGGGTTTGCTCACACCATCCGCTTCCCATGCCTGAAAGTCTGTTATTAAATATTCATCATATCACTGGAAAAAACCCACATGATCAAAAGATTGTTGGGTTCTTAAGACCAAAATGCTTGGAAACCATGGCTCCATTGAACCCTTTAATACATTGCTACCTAAAATCAGTTTGGAAAATAAAAAAAATGTTTTATTTATTTTTTATTTTTTTAAATATTTTATTTATTTTATTTATTTATTTGACAGAGAGAGACACAGAGAGAGGGAACACAAGCAGGGGGAGTGGGAGATGGAGAAGCAGGCGTCTCGCCTAGCAGGGAGCCCGACGTGGGGCTCAATCCCAGGATCCTGGGACCATGACCCAAGCTGAAGGCAGATGCTTAACGACTGACCCACCCAGGCACTCCTAAAAATGTTTTAGTAAAAAATATTCTGATTTCCAACTTCCAAACCTCTTTAACAGTGTTGTAGAAGTATGTAGAGTACAAGCATGCACTGTTCCTGATTTTGCTTCAATTTCTTTTCTTTTTTTTTTTGTCTCAGTACAGAAGTTTTTAATTTTAATAAAGCCCAATTTAGCAATCTTATCATGTTTTCATGCATAGATTATGCCTTGGGGGTTTATTTAAAAATTCATCACCATACCCAGGGTCATCTAGATCTTCCCCAACGTTTTATTTAAGAAGTTGCACAAGTTTTCATTTTAAATTTAGGTCTATGATCCATCTTTTTTTTTTTTTTATGATCCATTTTGAATTAATTTTGTGATAGTTGTAAATGTCTGTGTTTAGGTCCTTTTTTTGACAATGGTTCCATAGTCATTTGTTGAAAAGGCTATTCTTTCTCCATTGAATTGCCACTGTTCCTTTTTCAAGCATCACTTGACTATATTTTGTGGTCCTACTTCTAGGCTCTGAATTCTGTTCCATTGTTCAGTGTATCTATTCTTTGGCCAGTACCATGGCTGCTTCAATTTCTATATATTGGATTGATCGGATGCTGGGGAAATTTGACAACTAAAACTGTGGCTCTTTCAATAAAAGTTTTACGTCCTTAATTCTTGATAGAACCAAAAAATAAAAACCATAAAACTATTACATATCATTAAAAAAAAAAAGGAAACCTATCTTGTTTAACCTTTTCAAAGAATATAGAGATTATATTTTGTTTGTTCCAATACAAGGGTATGCTCTCAATGCATTATGTTAGTTTGGCAGAGTGTTCCACTAGAAATTAGAGAACTATAAGTCTTAGTTGTGGTCCCATTGCCTACTACAAATTTGAACTATTTGATGTTTAGTAGTTAAATGACCTTGTCCAATTTATCTTCATTGGTTGAAAGGTGGGATAATTGTATCAGTACTGTCCAAATCATAGAGCTATTTTAAACATCAAATGAGAAAACTAACATTAAAGTGCTCTCTATATAGAACAGCTTTCAGCAAGTATAAAATAAAAAAGCATATGTATAATATTATTACAGAAACATAATGGGAAAAATAGAAATTATGTAAATGTACCTTTAAAGATCTGTGAAAGCAGTATTATTCATAGCTGTTTATTAATACATGTAAGGTCACTTTTTTTAACATAAAATTAACTTCGTATATTCAGCATGAAGCACCTCTTTTTCCTTTGCAAATAAAATATGAAATTCTGAATATTTCCTGTTTCTATTACAAAATACTAAAATGCGAGTGATTATATAGCTCCCTATATCTGCAGGTATTAGTAGAAAATAATTTATGGACATAAATTTATATATTTCATATGTAATTTACACATTTTTAGGTTATTATAAAATATATTTTCATTATGAAGTAGTCAAAGAGAAGATAAAATTGCAATCAAATTGTCCTATTGTGCATTTTAATAAATAGTTTTTAAATATTCTATATTTAAATGGACATATAGACATAAGATTTAAAATATTCTTTGAAACTAATTCAATTTTATTATCAGAAACTAGCACAGTGAGAAATTGGGAAACTGGAAAATTGTAGATTCGGTTAATATTTGTTGAACTCAGGAATGAATCTGGTTATACTAATGTGTTATCATTTTTAAATTGAATATTTTGAAGTATAGAAACTATATTTTTAGGATGCCAAATAAACATGCATTTTAAAATGGTAAGCTAAGGATTACAACACTTTCCATAATAAACCTCATTTTTCATGGGATGATGGGAGGAAATTGAAATCTGCTGCTCATTTTATAGCTGAGCAAACTTCTAAGAGGTAAATGTATTCATGTATTTCATGGGATTCTCTTTATAAATAACTTCGTTGAGACTTACGAGATTTAGCAATTTGTATAAATGAATATGCATCCTTTATGAAGCGATTTTTTTTTATTGTGATCCACTTAAATATTGCTTAACTTTAAACTCTGTTTTTCTTCTGTGTTTGTGTTATAGCTCATTCAGTTGAATTTTCTAGTTACTGATAAATATTTGGACAAATCATTAAAATGTCACCAAAATTATAATTCCAAATATTTATTATTAAGCATCAAACACACAAATAGCCTTTACTTCATATACATATCACATTTTGACAAAATATGTGTTGATAATCTTTTTACCCTAATCCTTTATCTTTGTTTTTATTTTTCTATGGGAACTACTAATTTAATTTAAAATGTCTCGGAGGGGTGACTACTGGGTGGCTCCATAGGTTAAGCATCTGCTTTCAGCTCAGGTCATGATCCCAGAGTCCTGGGATCAAGTCCTTCATTGGGCTCCTTGCGCACCAGGGAAACTGCTTCTCCCTCTGCCCGCTGCTCCTCCTGCTGTGCTCTCACTCTCTCTTTGACGAATAAATAAATAAGATCTTTAAAAAATAATAAAATAAATTAAAAAAATAAAATGTCTTGGGGAAAAAAGGAAAAAATGTTTTGGAATTCAAATGATATGGAATTCCCATTATATAAGTCAATGTAATTTTTTTTTTTTAAGTAATTCTTTAGAAACAATTTCAATCTAACACAATTATATATACAAAATACATATTCATGCACAGATACGAATATATATTAAAATAAAATTCATGTTAAAATTATAAAAAATGACTTATTTTCTTACTTGCTTTTACTACAAATTTTCAAAAACAACTGGTTTCCTAAATCTAGTCTTTAATGTGAGACTATAACATTATCTTTTACTGGCAGTATTTAAATTGATTTTTTTTTACATTAGGAAAATCACTGGTGAGAATAGTACAAATGAACCACAACTACTTATTTGTCATAAATGGTTTAAATTTTATGAGTCAAATTTTAATTTCATTCTATTAATTGATTTACACTTTTACAAGTAAATCTTATAATAGTCAAAAACATTTACTTGAATCAGATTACAGCAGCATTTGTCTCCCAACATACTTGTTATTTTTATTACAGTTTTACAGTCATCATTATTTATACTACATTGATTGCAGCTTCTGTCCTGCCACATTATTGCTGTCAATTACTCCTCCACTTCAGTTTACTAATTAGTCTACTCAACCCATTCATCTCTTTCTCACCCTCCTGTCCAATTGCTATTTTGTGGAGTGCACATTAATATCTGTATCCATTACAGACTACACATCAAAGTATTATTTTTTGTACTTGCTAATCTTGCTGCTGACTAACATTTGTATATTTGTATTGTATTTGTATTGTATATTTGTATATTTGTATATTTGTATATTTGTATATTTGTATTGTATTAGAGGTTAGCCTCTAATAATGTCCCAAAATTTTAATTATTTGAAATACTAGAATTTCCTTATTGAAATTCTATTTTCTAGTAACAGTGTTCCCAAATGATAACTGAAAACCAAGTCATAGTATTGTATTTTTTATCCTGTTGATCTAAGATAACAAGTTCATTGAACAGGGATGCACATTAGACTTCATTTTACATAGTAGTGAGTGAATTTTCAGAGGCCATGAAAAGCCTGTGTTGGAGACATATGAGGTAGAGTCCAGAGTCACTAACAACAGCATTGCTCTAGGCAATCAGTGTTGTTGGCCACATTGCTGGCTATAACTTATAAAATAGATGTACAACTTTTGCCAATCCTGGCACACATCTTTTAATTCTTTATTACAAAAACTAAAACCAAAGAGCAGAGATTAATTAACCCCCGTGTACTCATCATCCGTTTCAACAATTATCAACTCAGGACCAATCTTTTGAATCTTACTTCATCTCCTTCTTTTCTCAATATATCTTAGAGCAAATCCTAAATATAATTCCATTACATTTCAGCTTATATCTGAAAATGACTCTATTGTAACATAACCATAATACCATTATCACTTGTAAAAATAATAATTTCTTATTAGTATTAAATCAATATTAAACATTCTAAATATTGGTCAATGTTACATTGATGAGGGTTTTTTTTTCTTTTATTTTGACTCTTTGTGATGAATTTATTAATGAAGCTTAGTTTTTTTGTTTTTATTTTTTTTTTCTATGGAATTTCCCAAAGTCTGGATTTGGAAACTGTATCCCCATGGTGCAGTTCTCTTGTTCTGTTTTCATTTTATTTCTTGTATATTAGCAGTTAAAGGAAGAGAACTAATTAAGATTAGATACTTTCTTAAAGAAAAAAGAGGTAAAACTACTTCAAAAGTGTTGATTTCTTCCATCAGGAAGCAAATTATCATTTTGATATCTCTGTTGTGATGTCAGCAGTTCTTTATGTTCAGTGGCTGCATCCATTAATTCATTTCAGGTTACAAAATAGTGGCATTCAAATTCTATTATTGCTTTTTAATTTATTAGCTAAGATTATTCTATACAGAAAAAACTTCCTTCCTCTCATTAAATATTTGCATATCCAATTATATAGATTTTATAGGAAACACAGGATACATGCTTGATTATTTTCCTTTATTTACTTTTTCTTAAAAAGTTGGTTCACTAGTGTATTTTAAAATTGTTAAAATGGATTTTATTTTTTTTTAAGATCTATTTATTTTGAGAGAGAGAGAGCATGAGTGGGGAAGGGGCAGAGGGAGAGAATCTTCCAGCAAGCTCCCCCCTGAGCATGGAGCTCTGTCCCACTACCCATAAGAGCATGCCCTAAGCTAAAACCAAGAGTCAGATGCTTAACTGATTGAGCCACCCAGGCGCCCCTAGATTTTAATTTTTTTAAATGCCATTTTGAATGCATTTATGCAGATTTGATATATTTCAGTAGACTTCAGTTATGATCCCTATTAATGTCCCTGACAGGAATAGTTCTCTGGATGCAGATATTTAGATGGGATTTGAGATGCAAATTATTCTTTAGGAATCAACACTTCTGAAAGAAAGTGGAGAGAAAGATTAGGTGGAAGGAGAAGTAATCTGCAATGTAGGCACATCAAAACTTGCTCAATGCAATTGGAAACTGAAGCAAATATTGCCTGTCAGAGTTGTCCCACATCATGGAAAACAGGCTGAGCTTGTGTATCCTCATCTCATGCTGGCACATTATGCATGCTGCTCTAGGAAAGCATGATGTGACCTTGGACAAGGCATATCTATGTTGCTAAAGAAAACTCTAAAAGAGCTGACTGCTAGAGACTGCTAATTATACTGCTTGAAGTTGGGCAGCAGGTCCTTCCTTGAAGAAAGCTATGGGCAGTCAGCCCATAATGTATATTTATTATTGAGCCACTCTCTAAATTTAAATTCTTTGCCAATTGTCTTTTTGAGGAATTGAAGGAAAATTTTTATCTTTTTTTTATTGTTTCCTTAAATCCAGATTATCTCAGAAAGAGTTCTGGTAGGAAAAATTAACAAGAGGATGCACTAAAGATTTTGGAACAGAAATATCCTTTGGTAAGTATATTTTATAATTCATTTGTTTCTCTATATCTCTGTACTACTGTGGTAATGAATTTTCACTTCCTGTTTAACTTCACAGTTAATATACTCCCTATATTCCTTCTACTAGGGACTACTATAATTTCTCTTTATCCAAAATTTCAGAAGTGTGGTGCACATATGTTGAAGGACTTTGCTATACTATGCATCTCTTTGGAATATGCAGTTGTCCTGTTACCTTTTGCATGAATGTCTAGACCTTAAAGATTCTTTTTTCTTTTTTTTTTTTTTAAGTAATCTCTCTGCCCAGTGTAGGGCTCAAACTCACAACCGTGAGATCAAGAGTTACATGATCCACCAACTGAGCAAGCAAGGTGCCCCTGTACTTTATAGATTTCTAAGAAGTACTATTTCCAGGGTGCCTGGGTGCCTTAGTGAGTTAAAGCCTCTGCCTTCGGCTCAGGTCATCATCTCAGGGTCCTGGGATCGAACCCCTCATCGGGCTCTCTGTTCAGCAGGGAGCCTGCTTCCCCCACCCCGCCCACCTCTCTGCCTACTTGTAATCTTGCTCTCTCTGTCAAATAAATAAATAAAATCTTAAAAAAAAAAGACTATTTCCTGGACAGTCACAACCACACATCCCGGATATCCAATCCTGTAACATCACAAAGTGCCATAAAACTTGGTCTCAGTGTTTTCCATACTAGTTACCTTAGAAGTCTTCAAAACAGAAGATACAAAAGGTACCACAGTTCAGTTAAAGATAACCATCAAACATACATGCAATCTTCTCCCGTATTTTACTGTAGTTTTCTGACTTTGTATATTTGTATAAATAAAAGCCAACTACGGTATCAAATTTTTATGGAAGTGTAACAACATATAACAATATGTTTCATTCAGTTCTACAACATAATGATTCAATATTTGTGTATATTGCAAAATGATCACCACAATAAATCTAGTAAATATTCATCACCGCACATCAACTGTGGTATTTTTTTTTACATTTGTCATACTGTTATTCACTCACAAAAAATATACACTTCAGATACTGTAGAACAGTGTCAGAAACCATATTAGATACTGTATCAGATCAGATACTATGAAACTATAAAACTAAAACATTTACTTAAAAAAAAAACTAAAACATTTCTTAGATTCCTCTGCTGCTGGAGCACTGGATAGCAATTGTGATAATTAGTTGTACTTTAAGGAGATTTGGGGGACAAAAGTGAGGCTGCTTTGGCTTTTTTCAGTCCTACTGACATCCATAGTCCCTTTCATTTTTTCCCCTGAAAGAATATTTTAATGTTCTCGTGTCACCTCTATGAAGATCAGTATGATATTATGGTAGTTTTAGTAGCTTTCTATATCCTGGATTTTTCTTGAAGTCATCAATGCTCAAGGTAGACTTCTGTTTTCCTGGCTTCCTCACTGTGAGGTATAATTGGGAGTCAAAACCCAGCCCAGTCTACTCCTTGAAGCTCTAAATCTCACTTGATAAAATAGCTAAAATGATTTGTAACTTCCACAATTAAATCCTTACTGATGAGCAAACTGTTGTAAAGAAAACAAATAAATAAACTTCTAAGAAAACAGTACATATTCTAATACAGAACACACCTATTATAGAGAAAACAATGCACTAGAAAGTACAATATTAAAAAACAGATTAGACATTTCCTCTCAAGGATTTTAAAAACTTTTCTAAACTTCTCTCCTTGAGCTCCACCCTCTATTTGAATGTGTTCCCTTTCCAGTTCTGATTTTTATTCTTCTAGTTTTGTATCAAGTTTTATACTTTTTTTAGAGGTATTTTTTTTTGGCTGAAACTTTTTTAAAATTTTAATTCCAATATAGTTAAGTGTGGTGTTATATTAGTTTCAGGTGTTAACAGTGGTGGTGATCCAACAATTCCATAGATCACCCAGTGCTCATTTGACAAGTACATTCCTTAATCTCCCATCACCGATTTCACCCATCCCTTCACCCATCTCTCCTCTGATAACTGTCAGTTTGTTCTTTAAAGTTAAGAGTCTGTTTCTTGGTTTGGCTCTCTCCCTCTTTCTTTTCCCCTTTACTTGATTGTTTTGTTTCTTAAATTCCATATATGAGTAGAATCATATAGTATTTGTCTTTCTCTGACTTACTTCACTTAGCATTATACTCTCCAGCTCCATCCATGTCATTGCATATGGCAAGATTTCATTCTTTTTTATGGCTGAATAATATTCCTCTGTGTGTGTGTGTGTGTGTGTGTGTGTGTGTTCTTTATATGTTCATCACTATTGATGGACGCTTGGGCTGCTTCCATAATTTAGCTGTTGTAGATAATGCTACTATAAACATTGGGGCACGTGTATGTATCCCTTTGAATTAATGTTTTTGTATTTTGAGGGCAGATACCCAGTAGTGTGATTACTGGGTTGTAAGGTGGTTCTATTTTTAACTTTTTGAGGAAACTTCATACTGTTTCCCACAGGGCTGTACCAGTTTCCCTTCCCACCAACAGTGCATGAGGCTTCCTTTTCCTCCACATCCTTGCCAACACCTTTTGTTTCTTGTGTTGCTGATTTTAGCCATTTTGACAGGTGTAAGGTGATATCTCATTGTGGTTTTGATTTGCATTTCCCTAATGATGAGCGATGTTGAGATTCTTTTCATATGTCTATTGGCCATCTGTATGTCTTCTTTGAAGAAATATCTGTTCATGTCTTCTGCCGATTTTTTTTTTCATTTTTAAATAGGATTATTTGTTTTTTGGGTGTAGACTTGCATCAGATCTTTATATATTTTGGATATTAACTCTTTACCAGATATATCATTTGCAAATATCTTCTCCTATTTCATAAGTTGCCTTTTAGTTTTGTTGTTTGTTTCCTTTGCTGTGCAGAAGCTTTTTATTTTGATGTAGTCCCAATACTTTATTTTTGCATTTATTTCTCTTGCCTCAGGAGATATATCTAGAAAAAATGTTGCTATTGCTGAAGTCAGAGACATTACTGCCTACTTTCTTCTAGGATTGTTAAAGGCTTTATGATTCACATTTGGCATTTAATCCATTTTGAGTTTATTTTTGTGTATGGTGTAATAGAAAATTTGAACAGACCAATTACTAGCAAGGAGATTGAATCAGTAATCAAAAACTCCCAACAAACAAAAGTCCAGAACCAAATGGCTTCACAGGCTAGTTGTACCAAACATTTCAACAAGTTAATACCTATTCTTCTCAAATTTTTACAAAAAAATAGAACAGGGAGGAAAATTTCCATATTTATTCTATGAGGCAAGTATCACCTTGACACCAAAACCAGGTAAAGACACCACAAAAATAAAGAATTACAGCCCAATATTTCAAATGAACATAGATGCAAAATCCTCAACAAAATACTTGCAAGCTGAATTCAACAATACATTTAGAAAATCATTCACCACAATCAAGTGGGATTTATTCCTAAGATGCAGGTGTGGTTCAGTATTCTCAATCAATGTGATATATCACATCAGTAAGAGAAAGGATAGAAACCATATGATCATTTCTATAGACACAGGAAAACCATTTGACAAAGTACAACATCCATTCATGATAAAAGCCCTCAACAAAGTAGGTGTTTTTTGTTTTTTGTTTTTTTTTCTTAATTTTTGCTAGTGATAGTCCAATTTTTAAAATTTAGTCATAGGAAATTTTGTGTTAAACCCCAAATTCTCAAAGGCATGGAGGTATATAACCATTAAGTTAGTTTTGTGCCATTACAGTTACACAAAATCAATCAAAATATTTCCAAATTAATACATGAAATTAGGCAAAGAATATGTAAATACTATAGTTTTGAAACCACTCCAAAAATGTCTGTAGTATATAAACTGCCATCCCCTCTATTTATTCTACTCTTTCTCCCATCAGCTATATGATTCATCTACTAAGCCCAATTAATGCATCTTACGGGTGAGGAAGGGAAGTCCCTAATGGACAAGGACAGGAATGAAAGTGGATTGCTGCTGAAGTGAGGGGGGAAAAAAAAAAGAGGCAAAATTATAGTGTTAATATGCTATATCCCAAGGAGGATTTTTAACTCAACTTTGAAGATCTGAGGACTAGAAAGAGAAATGAAATAGACAAACACATTTTGATATCATGCAAGGGACTTTTGGGACCCCAATCATGAGAAACAGTACCTTTCAAAAACGATATCTACAATTTAGTATTGAAAATAGTATTTGACATAGTATTTGAACACTTGCAGATTTAAATGGGTTATATAGAGTATGCACACAAATATTTTGAAAATGACAAAAGAAAGAAATATAAATGTTAGTTTAAAGAGAAATAAATGTATGATGTCTGTCATGGCTTCATATTTTTTATTTTGTCTGGGCATTTATCCATCTAGTTTTCTTTGTTATCAGACTTATCAGTATATAATGTGGTGGTAAACTGCTTTTCTACTTCCTTTTTTTTCTTTTTCCTCTTTTTTTCCTCAAAGATTTGAAATTAATCTTGTTACTAAAATAAACTAACTTGGTTTAAAGAATTTTTTAGAACTTTTTTTTTTTATTTCTTTAGTTGAAACAAACAAAAGGAAACAATACCGATTTCTCTCTTTCTTCTAATACTCTTCACTGTCTCATTTTTTTTCACCCCTTAGGAACTTGGGGAAACAACAACAGAAACAACAAAACATTCCTTCCTTTTAAAAGATAGTTTGGCTCTCCTTCCCTTTGAGCTCTGGAAGGAAAGCTCAGTCTACACCCAGTCTCCACCTACCGCATGACATTCTTCTCACTACATTTGAATATGGAAACCTGTAAAACACAGGATCTTTTTTTACCAACTACATATATTAATTTTGATTGAAAGGATTTAATGGAAAGGCAAACCTCCATGAATTGACTAATATTTTAAATGATCTAACACACCTTACATATAACAGCATTGGCATGTGCCTAAACATAAAGCAAAAGAAACTTTGCATAGATACATAAAATGAAAATCAATCAATATTTGATACACATATCATCAACCATTTAGCATTCACTACATAGAGCCACAGAAGATATCTGACAAAGGAATATTTTAGATCTTCCACTTTCTAAGTGAGAATTGAGGAAAATACATGCATATTTATTGCATTGGGCCATTTTTACTACCTACTGCATTTACAGTTTTGGTAGTCATTTTTAATTATTAATTTTCTAAACTTCACTAAATGATGTTAAACAACAATGTCAGATTTAGAGAATATCCAACTTCCCTTGTAATCCTCAGTGGAATTTAATATATGGCTATATGTGTCCTAAATCTAGTTGCTCTAAACTAGGAATATAAGGGAAGATCTGGTTGTTGGAATGTTGGAAGCCAATGGGACAGAGAGTGACATTTGCTAACACAAAAGAAAACATAAAACTAAGTTCAGTGACTTCTGAATAGATGGATACTTCTCTAACAGAATGGCAAAGAGGCATACAAAACCCCTCTCCACAGCAGAATAGCACAGGTCACAGGCAGAAAGATGGAATCCCTGAGTCACATGGGCAAAGTACCAAATAGTAGAAGTCATTATGGATAGAGTGAACTTATGTCCAACATATCCGCCAAAACAATAAGGCAATAACAATAATTATGCTTTGGATTTAGATAGATCTCTGTATTCATAAATTGAGAATAAGAGTTGCATAGACTAAAAAATTTCTTCAATAGGTATGAAATCACAGATTCAAAAAGCAATCCAATGAATCCATTCTATTGCAGCCTGCCTGAAACTTGGAAGAATATGGAGATTATCAGGGAAACATAAGGAGGTAAGAATAAGTTTAGAATCACTATATTTCCTCTTAAAAATTCGTTAGGCAAAGTTATCTGCAATTGTCCAATAAAATCTAGAAGAAAATAGCTGAATGATTCTTATAGTATTTATAATTTTATACATATATGTGTATGTGTTCCATATACATTGGACAATTTTATATATTTTCAATTAATAGAATATTAATAACATTTTATATTTACATTCCATTTTGGAAAAGTAAATGTACCTACTTTAATTCAAATATGACTCTGGGTCACCTAAAAAAGACTTCACAAGATGGTTCCTTACAAGAATTATTACTATCTGAGTATACTAATATATACTTTGATAAAAGACATATCAGAAAGCATTGGGTCAAATAGAGTCTGAAACATGTGTTTAATGAGTCAGTGGGTGAATAAATTAAAAAAAAAGGCAAAAGAAAACATAATTTGTCATAATAAAAAAATCATGGCATTGATTTCATTTATTCTTTCAGGAATATTTGAGTTCCCAATTATATACTTTAAAAAATCACCCTCAATATTTCTTTCAAGATAAAATGGACATTTTAATAATAAATGTAAAAGTCGTAATTGTTCAAAGGAAACTCTGGCTAAAAAAATGCCGTTAAAAAGAAGTACTTGGGACGCCTGAGTGGCTCGGTCGGTTAAGTGTCTGCCTTCGGCTTGGGTCATGATCCCAGGGTCCAGGGTTAGAGTCACACATCAGGCTGCTTGCTCAGCAGGGAGCCTGGTTCTCCCTTTGTCTGCCTCTCCCCTTGCTTGTGCTTGTGCTCTCTCTCTCTCTGACAAATAAATGGATAAAGTCTTAAAAAAAAAACAAAAGAAGGTCTGTTAGCTTTAAAAAAAAAGAAGAAGAAAAAGAAGAAGTACTTGTGGGCACCTGGGTGGCTTAGTCATTTAAGCCTCCAGTTCTTGGTTTTGGCTCTGGTCATGATCTCAACTCAGGTCGTGATCTCAGGAGCACGGGATTGAGTCCCATGTCAGGCTCTACACTGTTCAGTATGGAGCCTGCTTGTCCTTCTCTCTCTGCTCCTCCTCTCTCTCAAATAAATAAATAAAATCTTTAAACAAAAAAGATATACTTAGGCCGTGTCTCTATTGTTATATGATTTTGTAGAAACACTTATTTTTGCATATATAAAAAATACAATTGGAGACAGAAATTTCTACCTCTATTTTTTCTTAACATACAGACTGATTATTTTTTTGGTGTGTAATTGAATCATTTGTTAAAAATATAAACATACTATATCTTCTGATTATTTTTCAACAATAACTGATTTTTTTTTTAAAGACTTTATTTATTTATTTGACAGAGAGACACACAGCGAGAGAGGGAGCACAAGCAGGGGGAGTGGGAGAGGGAGAGGAAGGCTTCCTGCCGAGCAGAGAGCCTGATGCAGGGCTCGATCCCAGGACCCTGGGATCATGACCTGAGCCAAAGGCAGATGCTTAATGACTGAGCCACCCACGCGTCCCTAACTGATTGATTTTTAAGTGGATGGAAATTTGTTACTAAATTATAGCATAACTTTTCCATTATTGTTAGATATTATTGATAGGTAATTGTAATGTCTATTATGACATTTATAGGTAACAGGGCATTTCTTTCATATGGCCTTTATATTGTTCTCAACTATGACATCTACTGAAACCATGCATTTAAACTAACTCAATAGACATTATTGTTCTTACTATAATTATTATTCCAACTACAAATATTTTCTAATATAAGCAAATACAGGACTCTTGAATTGTAAAATAAGAGTATTTTGAAAATACATTTATAATTTATAATAGTCTCCTCATTTAGTTTTTAGGCATGTTGTGCAATGTGTATAATGCTTGTGTACATGTATATTATAGAATTCCATAAATAAACATATATTTGGATTCATGCTAGAAAATGAATTTATTGATGGGGTAAGTAACCAGGAACTTTGGCGATTACAGGATTAATATGTAACTCAAGTCTTTTCAGGAGTCAAATTCATGTAAGTTGTGTATTAATTCCTATACAGTGAAAAAGTGGGATGTTTTCAACAACCAAATATCCTAAGTACCTTCAATAAACTAATTAAGGAAACAGAATAGGAGGTCAAATAAAATGCTTCAAGGACACTGTGTCAGCCAGCCTGAAGCAATGGGATATCAGGGCAGACAGCTGGGAAACAATGGTAGCTGACAGTACCAGCTGGCATTTAACAACCAGGAAAAGAATGGTTTATACATTCTAAGGAGCAAACAAACTGAAAGTATTAACATGGAGAGCAAATGAAAGGCATGTAGGCAAGGTCTGGCCTTTGATGGGTTCTCACTGAGTAGGGAAAGATTAAAAATTACATAGACTCAGTTTTTGCTCTTTAAACTCAGTTTATATAAGAAACCTGTAATATGTCATTATAGTTTTAATTTAACTTGCAGTAAGAGAAGAGTTGTCAATAGCTTCTTAGAAATAGTGTCAAATAGCAATAAAAATATAAATTAAATAAAACATTCTCTTGTTCCCTTTATATAAAAATACAGATTAATTTCCTATGGTGGCCAAATTCAATACTGTTTTATAGAAATCCATTTTGATAAAAAGAAATCAGTAACCATCAAATAGCATCAACAACTATTTGTCATCTCTTTTATCTGATGCTGCGTAGTTTGTGGAGAAAATACTTCAGGTGTTTCCTCAATCCCAGATATGGATTATCTAAAAAGGAACATGATTTTATTACAATATGACATAATAGAGATAATGCTAAACGCTAAATTTTCTAATCTCAATAGATTTAAAAAACAAGGTTTATGTATTGTGCATGCAAGAGTCCAGTGTGGGTATTCCTTGTTGGATGGTTCTCCTTTAAGTGATGATATGGGAACCCAGATTGCTGCCATTTGGGGTTTACAATATTCAACATATATTTCCAAATATTACTCAGGGAAGAGTAATCCATACAGTCAGAAAGAAGTGAAAAAAAAAAAATGGGAGAAATGTGTTTGGGAATGTTCCTGGGACAGTCTTAAAGGGGAGTTTATTCTTTGTAGCCACAATTCTCTGGCTAGAATTCAATAATTTTACCATATCTAACTTAAGGTAACTGGAACATGTCTACATTATGCATAGGTTAAAAAAAAAAAAAGGACTTGTCTACCATTTAGCTCTCTTTTCTTCATATTTTAGAATTTCCTATTTCTTTTTTCTTTTTCTTTTTTTAAAGATTTTATTTACTTATTTGACACAGAGAGAGAGAGAGATCACAAGCAGGCAGAGAGGCAGGCAGAGAGAGGGGGAAGCAGGCTCCCTGCTGAGCAGAGAGCCCAATGCGGGGCTCAATCCCAGGACCCTGGGATCATGACTGGAGCCGAAGGCAGAGGCTTTAACCCACTGAGCCACCCAGGTGCCATAGAATTTCCTATTTCAAACAGGCTTATTTTTCTATAACTTATTACATATTTTGATTCTTACTAAATAGTTAAATCTGTGGTAAGGACTCCGAAGATCCTGAGTTTTCTTATCCAAAAGTCTTAATTTAATTTTTAATGTTTGAATTGATGTGTTCTTCCATTTTAACCACAAACTTAATTTTTTTCACTCCATGAACTTCTTTGTTTTTACAAACTTGTAAAATATATCTTAATCATCTTAAAATGTGTATTTCTTACATAACTTTTTATATTGAAACAATATATATGGCCGTGGATTTTCACAAACCTAAGAAGTTCTTGTATTAGTCTATTTGAACTGGTTATCAAAATACCACAGACCGAGGTTTACACAACAGAAATTTATCTTGTCACGGTTCTGGAGGACAGACATCTATGACCAAGTTTCTGGCCGATTCAATTTGTGATGAGAGTTCTCTTGCTGGCTTTTAGATGGCTCCTTTCTTCCTATGTCCTCACATGACCTTTCCTATGTACACAAAGAGGGTTAAAACAGAGGGAGACAGAGAGGGTAGGAGGCATTCTGTTGTCTCTTCTTATAAAGACACTGGTCCTAATGGATAAGGGCCCTGCTTCATTTAACTTTAGTTACTTCCCTATACCAAATGCCAGCCCCACTGGGAGCTAGGGCTTCAACACATGAATTTGGGGGAGACAATCAATCATTCCATAACAATCCTGAATTCATATAAAATGACCTTCTTAAATACTTACATATATCCTTATTTTTCTTAAAAGGAACTTAAATGGGAAACCATTTTATATATCATTCATAGTGTGAATTACTGGATGTTTTAAAATGAGCAAAACACATTATGCTTTTGATACCTTTATAATGTTTACCTTAACTTTTGTAATTATTTTATTACATCTTAATTTTCTGTATTTAAAAATGTATAAATTACTTCCTCATTTCTCTAGAATCACCAATGCACTATTTCTAGAGAAAAAGGAAAGATTGTTGCTTTATTTTTTAAATTTCCCTTACAATGTACAGTTATTTTTCTGCTTTCGGAAAAATAAAGTGCTTGAAAAGAATAGGCAAATATTATACTTATTGATTTTTGTACCATGGTCACCACACCTTACTTAATCTTCTAGAAGCTATATTTTCTCATTTTAAAATTGGGGTTTTGCTAACATGGTCTCTGATGCACTACCAACTCTTTTTTTTTTTAAGAGATTTTATTTATTTATTTGACAGAGAGAGAGATCACAAGTAGGCCGAGAGGCAGGTAGAGAGAGAGGGGGAAGCAGGCTCCCTGCTGAGCCGAGAGCCCAATGCAGGGCTTGATCCCAGGACCCTGAGATCATGACCTGAGCTGAAGGCAGAGGCTTTAACCCACTGAGCCACCAAGCACCCACACTACCAACTCTTAAAGTACTGGTTAAGAGCAGGACTTTTTGTACCATAGTACCATATCCAACCAATATTAAAATTAAAATAAATTATCAAAGAAATACTTGAAGGTGTATATAAAGATGATAAGGAAACTTATTGAAATACTTCAATTTAATATTAAGTATCTAATTAAGCTTCTGAAGGTTTAGAGTCTGATGCTAATGCATTCGCCAGGAGCTTTTTCTGCAAGCAGGAGATGCATGTCTCTCCAAACAGGTAGAGACAGAGCTGATAGAAAAGGCAAAACATGTTTGCGTGTTATTATCCAAGGAGTACTTTCGCAGAACATTCTGATAGACCATGTCCACGGCAGAAATTCACCTTTTGTTTCTCCTCGAAAAATTGGAGTAAGGGTTTTTCTTTTTTCTCACCTGTAGTCCCCATTCCCCGAAAAGTAACACTTACTTAGTTCTTTATAGAAATAAAACTGGGGCACCTGGGCTTAACAGCTTTTGTAGGTGGCTATCGTGATTGTTATGGATAGTGATATAGAGCCTTTTGAATTTTTAGAAAACTGTTAGTAAAACAGGATCCACATTACAGTGTTTGTGCATGTTAATTATGTCTTCAGGGATATCAAAGTGCCAGCGAAATTTAACTATGTGGTTGAAGACATAACTCCATTCTTAAATGCATATCCAGGATCTATGCTGCTATATTCTGATCTTTAGAAAAGAGAAAGAAAAATGCATATAGTAAATTAAAAAATGGTTATTTCTGTTCTATAGAATATCCTATAACCTGCTCATATCTATTACATTTAACACTAAGGCTCAATCTCTGGTATGTCAACAGGCATATGACAAAAATAGAATACTTGAATAAATAATAAGTTATCTGATAATTTTGTGTATAACAATATGAATTCTGCTTCCTAAATCTAACTTTTGTTACATAATTTCACTAATTAAAAAGGAAATTATGATGGTGCTATCTCTACCACATCCAAGGATATAATTTTTTCCCTACAAAGCCTTCATAAGCTGTCCCACACATTGTCCTACATATACTATCCCTTTAGACAGAATAGCATTGGATTTTTAAAATGTCTGTTAGCATCAGGTTATGAATGATGGTTGATTTAAGCCAACTCAAGGCTTTATTTTCAAATATAATCAATAAGACTCAATCAGAAACAAAGGATTATTTTAATAATATAATGTAATAATACATAAAATTTGAAAGGGATTCAGTTTAATTCTAAAAAAGTAATTACATGAACTTAGATAAGTCTTCTATCATGTTTAAAATTGTTATCTATTTTTTTATTGATTGTTGTCATTACTGTTTTTATTGTCATGATCTTTTATCATCACCATCTTCATCATGGTCACTATCAAATATTTTATTGTGCTCTTTCTGTGAAATTAGAACAGAGACAGGGGCTTTTTGTATGATATGTCATGAAATTGTCCCAATCACCTTCAAATGTGTATTATTTACAGGGTAGAGAACATGAAAATAATACTCATAAAAAATGAATAATTTATTAATTCATGGAAGGCCTTAGATTTAAACTGTTTTTCTCAATCCAGTATCAAATTACTTTTTACTACATCATGCTGCAGGTTAATGGTATTGATATCTACTACTACTTGGAGTTCTAAAGGAATATAACATGTCAAAATTAAATTTAGTGTTTTTGTTTCTTTATGAGATTTTTATCTGTCATTGCCTTTAGCAGTCTCCTTATCCCCTTTGACTTCCCCATACCACAGTCTACTTTGTAAAATTTTGACCACACATCTTATCTGACTAAATTGTCCACAGAAAAACTTTAAGGTCCAGGGGCGTCTGGGTGGCTTGATTTTGGCTCAGGTCATGATCTCAGGGTTGTGAGATCCAGCCCCACCTTGGACATGGAACCTGCTTAAGATTCTCTCTCTCCCTCTTCACCTCCCTACCCTGCTTGCTCGCTCTCTCTCTCTCAAATAAATAAATATATCTTTTTAAAAAAAAAAGAAAAAAAAAGCTTTAAGGTCTTGTTTTTAGTCTTTCATTACTTCTCTAATTGTTGTATATCCTTGGGCAAATAATATTGCCAAGCTTTGATTTCCTCATTATTAAAATGCCATCTGCTCTGTACCACTCATAGCAACCACAATTCCTTCTCTGGCTTCCCATTAGAGAGACTGGATTGATAGAATGAAATTGAAAGAACTGTGAGGATATCTGCCTTCAGTTTCACTCTTGTACTTTCTCAAGAATTTTAGCACTCTTCTTATGTAGCTAATGCTCTATGTCAACCCCATTTTGATGTTTAAGCATGAAAAAAATAATTAAAATTCAAAAGCAATATAAATTCATCATTGATTAGGTGCCTTGCAGGGGATGCAACCATGATTGCTTCTTGATTGTACTAATGAAGTGAGTGGCGAATGAAATGGTATGTATATATATATATATATATATATATATATATATAATTTATAAATAAATTAAAAAAATATAAATCAAAAGGACTAGTGAAAGACAGAATGTTATGTTTTGTAATAGTATATATTAATGAAATCATTATTATATAATTTATTAATACATTAATATTTATCTAATATACATTTTACATTATCTATGTTATGTATTGAGAACTTGGAGGATGTAGATTCCTTAGCTGAGCTTGGATATGATACATTAAAGTTTTTTTTTTTTAAATTTGTGTTCAAATTCCAGTTAGCTAGTGTACAGTGTAATACCAGTTTCTAATGTACAATATAGTGATTCAACACTTCCATACAACACCCAGTGCTCATCATAACAACTGCACTCCTTAATCCCTTCACCTATTTATTTTTTTAAAGATCTTATTTATTTATTGAGATATGCTGCATGTTCGTTGAGTTCTTAGAAAACACAAGTTCTCAGTAAATACAGGGCTGGGAAGGAAGGATCAGTTGATCAATGATGCAGGTTATAAATTATCCATTTAGTAAAAAAAAAAACAGTCATGCAGAACTTGTATTGAGAAAGAGCTTTCTAACCGCAGGCATTATTTTATTTCATTGTAAAGTAATAAAATCACATTTCGTTAAAAAAAAAAGAATTTATTTGAGAGAGAGAGAGCAGGGGGAGGAGCAGAGGGAGAGGGATAAGCAGACTCCATGCAGAGTGCAGAGCCTGATTTGGGGCCCCATTTCACGATCCCAGTATCTTGACCCAAGCTGAAATCAAGAGTTGGACACTTAACCAACTGAACCACCCAGGTGCCCGCCACCCCCGCCTCATCTTTAAACCATCCCGTCTACCTCCTCTCTGGTAACTATTAGTTTGTTTTCTATAGTTAAGAGTCTGTTTCTCAGTTTGCCTTTATCTCCTTTTTTTTTTTTTTTTGCTTTGCTCATTTATTTTGTTTAATTGTATCATATGAGTGAAATCATACGGTATTTGTCTTTCTCTGACTTATTTCACTTAGCATAATACTCTCTAGCTCCATCCATGTCATTGGAACTGGCAAGATTTAATTATTTTTGATGGCTGAGTAGTAATATTCCGTCTTCTTTATCTATTCATCAGTCAATGAACACCTGCATTGTTTCCATAATTTGGCTATTGCTGATAATGCTATAAACATTGGGGTGCACGTATGCCTTTAAATTAGTATTTTTGTATTTTGGGGGTAAATACCTAGTAGTGCAATTGCCGGATGGTAGGATAGTTGTATTTTTAACTTTTTGAGGAAACTCCATACTGTTTTCTACAGTGGCTACATGGGTTTTCATTCCCACCAACACTGCAAGAGGGTTCCCCTTTCTCCATATGCTTACCAACAGCTGTTGTTTCTTGTGTTACTGATTTGAGTCATTCTGACATTAAAGTTTTGATCAGTTTGATTCCATTTGGGTAAATTTTGCAAATTGACTAAAATTATGAATTTATTTAATATCAGAAGTAATGTGAACATTTAGG
>CM052886.1:80753207-80785448 GCA_028534135.1 Potos flavus | reverse complement strand
AGACTCTTAACTATAGAGAACAACCTGAGGGTTGATAGCAGGGAGTTGGCTGGGGGGATGGGAAAATGGGGGATGGGAAAATGGGTGACGGGTATTAAGGAGAGCACTTGTTATGAGCACTGGGTGTTGTATATAAATGATGAATCATCAAATCCTACACATGAAACAACAACAACAAACACAAACAAACAAAAAAGGCAGTAGATGAAACACATCTATATCTGTCTTTAAGGCTGTTAATTTTTTTTAAATATTTTATTTTTATCCCTTTGAACTTCCATAGCAAAATACCATACTCTGGGTTGTTTATAAAGACCAGAAATTTATTTCTCCACAATTCTAGAAACTTACAAGTCCAAGATCATGGTGCCAGAAAATTCAGTGTTTGGCCCATGTTCTAGATGGCACATTTTCACTGCGTCCTTACATGGTGGAAGGGACTAGCGACCTCTGTAGGGTATGTTTTATAAGGATACTAGGCCCATTCATGAGGGCTCTACCATTATAACCTAAGCACCTTTTAAAGTCCTCACTTCCTAATCCTATTACCTTGGGAATCAGGATTTTAACATATGACTTTTGCAGGCATGCAAAAATACAGACCAAAGCCACCTCTTGACAACTTGAATATGGAATATTTTCTCAATATCAAAATTAATACCAGGGAAAAAAATTCAACCTCATATTAAAGAATGGATTTTTAGTTTCAAGAAAGGTTGTAGCACTCTTAGAAAGTCTGCTCTCTCAGGATTGTTGAAGCATCATTCAACCTCTTTTTTATCAAAATTCACAGTAGTACAATTAGAATGCTACAGTATCAATTTCCAATTTTATAATAAATATTGAGGAAAATAAATGCATGTTGCCTGGTGAAGATACACCATTACTAGTATCAAGATAACTGAAAATGCAACATAGTTCACAGGGTTTGAATGAGATAGAATTAAGCAATATTTTCTTTAAACTCTAGATCATTCTTTCTTTTTTGTAGAAAATTAAGAAACTCAGTCATTATTCAATAGGTTCTCTCAAGGGAAAGATCATATTTTGTTTCCTAAGTAATCCATAGTATAAGCAATAAATTCAGACAATACCTACACCAGAAATCTTTCCTGATTCCTAGTCTACTCCTCTGTCCATGACAGATTAAAACTCTCTTCTTGGTTCTGTCAAAGAAAAATTGCACTGGACAAGTTAAACAGGAAAGGAAGACTATTGCAATTGTAATCAGAGAGAGAGAGATTAAAGTCAATGCTACTGAAACAAAAGGTAGGAATTTTTTTAGTGGTGAGGAGAACAGTGAAAAAATACCAGAGGAAGTTTAGGGGAAGGAAGGTTGGTTAATTTCGTTAGGTCAGTTGTGTTATGCTAATTGGTATTTATGGAATTTAGGCTCCTATCCTTCCATAGAGATGGGAAGATAGGAGCACTACTTTTTTTTTTTTTTTTTTTTTATGATTACATTTCAAAGGGATGTCCTTGAGAAAGACATTTCCTGTGTTGTAAAACTGGCAAGAGACTGAGAGAAGATTGATACCTGAAAGGATCAGAGAAAGAATTTACAGCTGAATGTTTTCTAAAGTAAATGCTCTAAGGAAAGGGAGGTCAGGAGCCTATAGTCAGAAAGAAACTTGTCTAAAGTTTAGTCAAGCTAAGGAGAATGATATGGCCATCTTGGTCAGTTTCAATAATTTTACTATGACATAACTTTTGAAAGTTATGTTTTGTTCATGTCTCTTCCCCTTCCACTACATTGTAAGCTTCTTGAGAAAGATATTTTATTGAATTGTATAGTATGGTATTTTATAATATTTTATTCACTTCTTGCTATTCATCCCCTTTATTCACACCATCTCACACTGATGTTGGGCTGGCTTTGTGATTTGTTTTGTTCTGTAGAACATTAGCAATTATGACATAAGCTGAGGCTTGAAAAGTCTGTATGAATTCGGACTTTCTCTCTTGGTTTTTGGAACATTGATGCTACCAAGTAAAGAGCACGGATTACATATTATATGTAATATATATATTATATATATATTGTTTACCTGAAATTAATATAACACTATATTAATTATACTTGAATAAAAGATAAATGTAGAAAACCTATTATAGTTAGCAATGTAGATATGTACTAGAAAAATAGATATATTCAAAAAATTAACATTGGTTATCTCTTCACAGTATTATGTACACACTTTTCTCACTTATCTATACTTTCTAGTTTTTATGGAACAAAAAATAATTATTATTCTGTTATTTTAATAAAATGTATATGATCTTGAGGTGCCCGGGTGGCTCAGTTGGTTAAGCGTCTGACTTTTGATTTCAGCTTAGGTCATGATCTCAGGGTCATGAGACTGAGACCCATGTCGGGTTCTGTGCTGGACATGGAGCCTGCTTAAAATTCTCTCTCCCCCTCTCTCCATGCTCTTTCCTCTCCCCACCATACATGCACACTCTCTCTCTAAAAAAAAAGAAAAAAGAAATAAATGTGTATGATCTTAAAGTTCTTTGAGTAATGAAACTTTTCATCAAACTCAGTTTTTGAAATATGTAATATTAAATTAAAATTAGCTCGAAAGGCTATTACTTAGTTTTCTATTTTAAAATACTTGGGTGATTAAAAAAAATTTATAGCAGATGCACACAGTGTTATAGCAGTAGCATCTAACTACCTTCATGCATGTCAGCCTGACTTCCAAGAGCCAGCATCTACACCTTTTCCATTGATCTGTCCTCAGGATGCTGGATGTGTTTGGAAATGTTCCCAATGTGGTGAAGTCTTAATCGCTGAGCAGTCAGTGAATGGATGTAAATACAGCTTCCTTACCTCTTGGTTAGTAATACTGAGGCTTGTATTTGTGGCAGTATTCTCCATATTCCACTAGGTAGCCAACCATTATCACTGCCTTTCCTTCCCTGCATTTTGGTTCCTCACCTACTCTGGCAGCTCCTATAAATTGCTTGAACTGAATCCTTGATTTCAAGTCTAGTTCTGAAGGTACCCAAACTAACAAAAGGTATTTAAAAATTTTATCAATATGAATAACTTCTGTTTGCCCTCAAAACACTACCAGGTGTAATATGTAACAAATAAAACAATTTTGTTGTAAATTGCTTCACTAGCATAAAAAAATACATATTTGTCTATTCTAAATAAAATTTTCTTGGGCGCCTGGGTGGCTCAGTGGGTTAAAAAAGCCTCTGCCTTCGGCTCAGGTCATGATCTCAGGGTCCTGGGATCGAGTCCTGCATCGGGCTCTCTGCAGGGAGCCTGCTTCCCCCTCTCTCTGTGCCTGCCTCTCTGCCTACTTATGATCTCTCTCTCTGTCAAATAAATAAATAAAATCTTTAAAAAAAAATTCTTTTTTTTCTTTCTGAATAAAATTTTCAATTGAAGAATAAATAGCTAAAATAATTTAATGAGATATTAGGAACTCTTTATTTTCAGAACTAAAGGAAAATTCTATGCATCAGTTCTATTAGAGTATGAATTACAGACTAGAATTCTAAAAGATGCTTCTTGAGTAAATAAGTGGTAATATAAAAATGGAAGAAAAACTGGCAGTTAATGAGCAGACATTGTCAGAGACACAGTTATTTTATATTTACAGCAGTTTATAATAAGATATAGGTAGATACTGAGGCTTAACAATGGATACAGGATTAGAGCTTCAGCTGTCTTGAAACTTTACCCTTATTCTATTACATGCTGTTCTGTATAAACTGAAATTATGATGAAACCATGCTGAGAATATTCCACTATATATTTATAAAATTCATATTCTAGTTATCTAAAGATATATCTACATATGTAAACATATATATTAAAATTGTAGAAAAATTATATATATGAAAATTTATAGAAACAACGTCAAACCTTTTTGCTTTTATACGAGCTAGTTTTTCAAACACTACTTATAAGTTCTTCAAACAGTAATGCCTAAAAATGTCTTCCTTCAAAGAAATTATCCTTAGACATCTAATGTTTTAATTACTTCTTTTTATGCTATAAATTTTAAATGCAAAAATCACTTCTTTTTTCATTGTTGTTATATACAGAAGTAAAGTTATTATCCAGGTAACATTTTAGATGGTTTTATAAAAAAGTAGAGTTTATTTCAGTTATAAAATAGGAAGAACAGGTGCTATCAAAACATTTTATATCTTTGCTTGACATAAAAGCTCTATTCCAGGAATAAAACTTTAGTTTTTCTTCAAACATTAAAATAGTGGAGAATTTTTAGAATGATATTTTCAAGGTTTAAGAAGGCATGATGTTTTACTAGAAAAAGAGAGGTAAGAGTTATCAATTACTAAATGGAAAAAAGAGACGCAGTTGTTTTTTTTTTTTATTCTATCAACTTAGGGAATACTAAAAGGTGACATCAGTATGATTACCACATTGAATTTCAGAACTATAGGTAAAATGTTACTCTGATGTTTAAATTAGATTTTAAAAAACACTCACATATATTAGACATATTATGCAACTTGAGCTAAACCGTAGTATATCCTTTCCTTACACATAGCTATTATTTTCTGCTTTAATGGAGGATTTTTATGAGTCTTGTGATTAAACACCTAATATTAATTCAAATTATGAAACATGGTTCTTCAGAGCCCCTGCTAGAAATGTAAAAATCGTGTGTCTTAAGTTTGAGCACTTTATTCATCACTACAAAAAATACTATTGTTGATTAGTTTATAATTTAAAAATAGCTATATAATTTAGCAATTCCTGATTCTGGGAAATTTTAGTTTCTTTTGAGAACTTTTTGTTTGTTAAGTAAGAAAATTTAGAAAAGAATTTTAAAGAATTTTTTTAAATAAAGAAACAAACACTCAAGCAAACTAAATAAAATTCTAACACAGAATCAACTGGATTTATAGCTCATAAAAACATAAAGCCAAGTATTAATTTGACTGGGGGTGGGGGGAAGCTTAGCCACTATAGCACCACCTTACATCTTATGTAAGTTTCACTTTATTCTAGTGATAAGGACACTGAGGACCCTAATTTTTCATTTAATACTTCCAATTTCTATACAACTTCTGTCCCCTTTTTCATGCCACTCATAACCCTCCATTTCTCAAGACAATGTATTAAAGGAGTTAGGATCTTGTGACAGTGATGATTCTTTAGATTGTATTGTTTGATCCAAAGATAGGCACTTTATTGCACAAGCAAGAGTAACTATGTCCTGTAGCCTCAAGGTTTAATTTAAGATGATATTTCAAATCTAGGTCATTTTAACTTTAAATATCTGAGAAATAGAAATCTCTTTACACAGAAGTCTTTCTCTTGATAAGTGTATTTATACTCTCAGTCATAGTCCCTCAGTCCTTCAGTGAGTTTCTGCTAATATGATTGAAATCACAGTGTCCATAACATTGTGAGTGTGCATTGTATGGGGACTACTTCTTAATTTTTATTGTTGTTGTCAGTGTTTTGTAACAAAAAAGGGGTGAGGAATATGCAACTTCTTCATTAAGTTTCTTTTAAAAATTGATTAGACTCTGACTTAGAGTATCCACACATTCATTACACACACAAAAAGTGCATTCTCAAAATCATAAAAGAAGATGTTTACATTTGAATAAAAGCATTCTTATTAAATGACAAGTTTAATTCTGAGTTTACGCACTTGGAATTTTAATTCTGGTGGGTACTCAGTAAATTTGGAAACTGAAATTTAAAAAAATAAAGGAAAACTTTTTTTTTTTTTTTTTAGATTTTATTTATTTATTTGACAGAGAGAGAGATCACAAGTAGGCAGAGAGGCAGGGAAGCAGGCTTCCTGCTGAGCAGAGAGCCCATTGCGGGGCTGATCCCAGGACCCTGAGATCATGACCTGAGCCAAAGGCAGAGGCTTTAACCCACTGAGCCACCCAGGCGCCCCAAAGGAAAACTACTTTTATATGTATCTCTTCCATATTACAAAGTGATAGCAGGTAGTTCAAACCAAAAAAAGATTCATTTAAAATGAAACAAACTTAAAAATAGGTTAAAAAATAAGATAAAAACAAACCAGAAAGCATTATAAACCTGTCAAAATTAGGTTAATACAAATACATGTTTTCAGGCCTTTTATACTTTCTATCTCTGGGGAAAATTTTTTGATTATGTTTGCATTAGCCAATGTGAAGCAGGAAATAAAGTCAGTTATAGATTCCATAAGGTTCATAAGACAAACAGATGATCAAGAGAATAATTATTCTCAGGATTGAGGCCAGGGCAATGTTTTCACTCAAAGGTCCTAAACATGAGCAGTGCCTGACTGGCTCAGTCAGAGGAAATGTCACTTGATCTCAGGGTTGTGAGTTCAAGTCCCACATCAGATGTAGAGATTACTAAAAAAAAAAAAGTCCTAAACATGAAAATACTATGTAATGTATTGATATATGGAATGATTTCCCTCAAAATAACCCATCCAGTAAAAATAACAGGGGGTTTATAGGGCTATTTCTTGTTGTAAAATAAATGGTCTGTCCTGCGAAATCTGTCAGAGTGAGTGAACAGTTTAATAATTAGAACCAGTGATGAGAGCAAGTGCATTCTTTTTGTTTGTTTGTTTGTTTGTTTTTTTTAAGATAGAGACAGTGCGTTTGCTCACAAGTAGTGGGAGGGGCGGAGGGAGAGAGAAGCAGAAGCCCCGCTGTGTGGGGAGTCCCGTGCAGGGCTCAATCCCAGGATCTCTGGGATCTGACCTGAGCCACAGGTGGATGCTTACTCAACTGAGCCACCCAGATGCCCTGAGAGCACGCGCATTCTTCAAGTTATGATTCCCTATACTCCTCAAGAGTTGAGTTGTTTAGATTATTCAGGGTTAAGCATTCATTAGATTAGTGTTTTCCCCCCTTCCGTTTGCATTATTGCCCCCCATTGAAAGTTTTAATTACACAGATGTGCTGTATATCTCTTTATGTACTATATGTATATCTCTTATATATGAAATAGTAAGACTTTTTTTTTTTTTTTCCTCTCTTCCCTCAGAACAAATTTTCACCCTTTTCGGGGCAATAGCACTTCCATTGTGGGATCATATATTATAGAAATAGAATTTCCTCCTGCCAAAAGTAATGATTCCTACTACTATAATTTGTATACTGTATTAGCTCTAGTCCCAGATCTATATAGTCTAAACGTAAGGAGGTAAAATGTGCTCCCTTCTACCATACCTAGGGACAAATTTCCAAAATACAGTTTGGTAAAGACTATCGAACAGCTGACTAACAAAGCACTGATTTTCCATGGACACATTTCTCTGATTTATTCTATAAGGAAATTTTAGAATATTTAAAACAAACAAACAAAAAACGCTACATTCTTTTCAGGTGGCTTTTGAAATATATTAGTGATAGTTTTCAATATTGTGCTAATAAATTATTGGTGTGCAACTAAATATTCTGTATTACAGTGAAATGCAGAGATTTTGTGCACAGTTATTAAAAGTGAGAAGTAAGGCAGAGCTTTTTTGTTTGTTTATTTTTTTGCGTGAAAACTGAGAATGTAACAATAGGACCCATGGAAAATACTCAGGACTTCCGCCAAACTTTCTTGTTCTTACATTGTGAAACATAAAAGGGGAGGTCCTATTGAAGCCATTTGTTTCTTGTACAATGAATGTATCCTCTAAATGAAATGGCGAGGCAGTCCATTTTATACTTTCCATAAAGTTTTGTCTTTGAAATAAAGGATAACCACATACCCCACATACACACAGATTTTGTATTTATGGACATTTTACTACTACTTAATTTTATATATTAAATTTAAAGAAACAACACAAACCAACTTTTTTCAAAATTAATTTTATGTTTTATACTTCCATTTCTGAGGATTTTATATTTTACTGCTTAATTCTATGAGTTAAAAGTCAAACCAAAGAAACCCTCAGGTTGTCTGCCTATTCTTCATGATGGGCATGGACTAGATGACCATTTTATTCAAAAGAAATTAATTCTCCCCTAAGTTTTGATATAGGAAGTGGTCCAGGAAATGAATTCAGAAGGAGAGATGAGAAGGAAGTAAACTGATATGGACAGTAATAGTTCTATGGGTAGTTGCATTTTGGAAAATAGGTGGGGACTAAGAAAGGAAGAAAAAGTCTCAATAAGACTTAGAGATGGGGGCCCCTGGTTAGCTCAGTCCACTGAGCATGTGACTCTAAATCTCAGGTCCGTGAACTCAAGCCCCATGTCGGGCATGGAGCCTACTTATAAAAAAAAAAAAAAAAAGATTTAGAGATGGACAAAGAAACTACAATATGTAAGTAGCATGTATAGCTCATATTTTACATATGCACAGAATCATTCATATTGTTTTAATTAAATTTTGAAAGTTGGGAAAATTTATATGGATCTTACCTGACTAAAGTATAAACACAGGGAATTGCTAGTATCAGTCAAAATATTGGAAACCAGTCTGAAGACAAGTTACTTATCTTCAGTATGCCATATGATGGTCAGAAAGCTCATGTTTTAAAACTGAATTGATATTTTTGGCCAATATGAATGTTTCCCAGTAAATGTGTCACATATATTTCAAAGACCAGTAAGTCTGACTTCTTCAGCAAACATAAGATGAAGCATAACATGTTGACATGATATCAATTTAATCTCTTCCTATAAGCACATAACCTATCATTCAGTAGATTATGAGCCTGAAGCAAACTTTTTTTTTTTTTTAAATCTATACCTTGGAAGCAACCTGTCTCAAATTATAGCTATATCTCAGAGTCTAAAAAGTATATTCTTCCTATGGCTTGATTACTCCTGAGGAAGAAAAGAACAATTATCTTATAATATTAAAATTAAAACTAAGAAAATTATATTTAAATATTTTAGAGTACATGGAAAATTAGGTGAAAGTGTAAAATATATGGGCACTTTTAAATCTGTCATTGTTTTGTAAGAACTGAAAAAAATGAGCTTAATCACTGCTTGTCACTACTTAATGTTGTTTTTATGCATGACTGTATCCTGTAATAAATGTAAAGCTCCATTATATATTTTTTTAAAGATTTTATTTATTCATCAGAGAGAGAAAGAGAGAGAGAGAGAGAGAGAGCATAAGCAGGGGGATCAGCAGGCAGAGGGAGAAGCAGGCTCCCCACTGATCAAGGAGCTCCATGTAGGACTTGATCCCAGGACCCTGGGATCATGACCTGAGCAGAAGACAGATACTCAAACAACTGAGCCACCTAGGCTTAATTATATTTTTTATATAAATTTCTGAATAATGAAACTTTTAGCATGTTTCTAACAAAGTATTTTATTGTAGATTCTTTATAAACCAAAAAAAAAATTGAATTGTTCACCTGAACAGGCAAGGCCATATGTGATTTTGAAAACATAGGATTTGGCTGTTAAATTTTCTGAAACTCAGCTGAGTTTCTACTTCACTTACTGTGTTAAAAAAAAAAAAAAAGACTAGGTTATAATCACCCATAAACTTTAAGACATAATAATACCCTGATTCTAAAATAATATTAGATAATGATCTCATGTAGAATTATTTTTTGTTGTATATAATTCATTGTAATCATGGACTGCGTTTTTTATTTTTTGACCCATTGTGCTAATACTACTGACATTAATCATTTTTATTGGACATTATAGGCATGCTTTAATTTCATACATGTTGCCATTATTTATCTGCAAACATATTAAGTGTGCTTAAAACCAAATGTTAACATAGCTTTCTCTATGTTCTGTTACACATGTATCAAGAAAAACATAGCATAGCAACTGCTTTAGATTTTAAATCAGGAGATTTTGAGAGAAATTAAACATTTTTTTAGGTATTATTATTTATTCCAATCATCAGGAGCTTTTTTGCTTACCTGAAATAAGTAAGGTAGCTTGCAAGCCGAAGGTTTCCACAGAGAATAAAAATTCAATTATTTTTGAAAATGAAAACTATCACTGCCCACACTAACCAATTTAAAAGCACTGACAACTCAGAAGGTAAGCTTAACTGGAAGCATAAAGCAAACACTGGAACTATCAGGAAACAAAACTGAGTTGCATATTTGCTCTTTCCATAGAAGAGAAAAATACAATATTTTTAATAAATTGGAAATAAAGATTTTGTTATTTTAACATCATGAGGAACCTTATGAGAAATTTGAGGTTACACCATATCCTCTACTATCCCCTGCGTCAGAATCAGTGTCCAGTAACAGATGTACTGCAAGTCAGCTTTAGGTTCTCTTTCAATATGCCCTAGTATGACTTCACTTCTGCCCGAGCAATAGTACGAAAATATGACAGCATTGATTTGAATGCATGAAAACGATTCTAGTTGAATTATTAGCTACCTTTTCACATATTCGTGGTCAGAAATACAAAGTTTGTGGAATTCACAATAAAAGAATTTATTCCATTTGTTCCAAATAATCAACTATTGCTTTATGAAGGAAATTAGAGCCCTATACTGTGTCTGTATCTCCTAACAAATTATGACCATAATAACCAAGAATCTTATATATTTTGGTGTATGGATAGAAGAAAGAGGGTTAGAAAAAAAAATGACATAAGCGAAGTGTAAAAGAGAAAGAAAAGAGAGAAGGTGAAAGTTAGAAATGAAAATCCAAAGGATATTAAAATGATACTTTCTTCATCTGAATAGTAAGGAACAGTATTAAAACTATTAAATGAAGAGTCAGTGTGCTCTGAATTGATTCTTGAATCAATTCATCAATTTTACTCCCCTTAATAATGTGTTCATATATTATCTAATTTCTTCTTTGATTATTAGTTACTCAGTAATGAGCTATCAAATTCCTGATTTATGCATTTGCTAATTTGTTAAGATGGAGAGGTAAATTTGGTAAAATGTAGAATTAGGGATATGAGGGGGTTAAAAGAGAGTAATGTAGCAAAGAGATTAGTTAGAAACTAACAATCCAGAATCTGAAAAGAGAGAGACTTAACATAATGTTCTGAATGCTAAAGTTAGAGGTTTAAAGAGCAGTGAGGTTATTTGGGGTAAAAATGTATTACTAATAATTTACATTTTTACCTGAATTACCAGGACCTATCCCCTGGAGTATCTATGGCTCTTAGTATCTTGGGAACTTGAGCAAATCAAAGTCTTTCGGATAAAAAAACTTTAAATTTAGTTAAATATAGGGTATTATCTACCCTGTGGAAAATAGGCAATAGCAAGGAAACGACTGGGTAAAAACATGTGTCCATATCTTTTAAGTTCCAATGTTACATTGTTGACATGGTATTAAAGATAGTCTCTATTATTAATATAGAAACAGACATAGCACAATTTGTATAAGTTTTTGTTATAATTTCCTAGAAGTTCCCTGAAGTCCATCACTGATACTTGATTCCTTTTTTTTCTTACTTATAAGTTCTGTCCTTATCTTAAAAATATGGAAAATACAGGGAATTGTTTTTTTTAACCATTAGTAGGAACAATGCAAAGAAGAAAGGATTAACAGGCAAAACATTAAGTAAACTAAACCCTATTCAGTCATTCGCAAAGATTTAGAGAATAAAATGGGGGATAAATTCAAGTGTTCTGTCTCAACTGAGCTCACTCTAATTCGACTTTAAATAAGGTTTTAAACATTAAGTCTTCAATTTTCAGTAACTTATTTATTTATTTATTTGAGAGAGAGCATGTGTGGGGGAGGGCAGTGGAGAAAGGGCAGAGGGAGAGAGAGAATCTTAAACAGATTCCATGCCTAGTGCAGAGCCCACTCAGGGCTCAATTTCAGGACCCTAAGATCATGATCTGAGCCAAAATTAAGAGTGAGACACTTAACTGACTAAGGCAACCAGGGACCCCTTCAGCAACTCATTTATGTGATCAACCACAGGAAATAAATAAAAATAAATTTTATTGATGCTATAAATTTCAGATTTCTTTCCAAAAATCAGATAAATTTAGGGTTTTTTGTTTGGTATCTATTTAACATTGTAAGAAAGTATATTTAAAGAATAATGAATATGTTTTATCAATTTATATCAATTATAACACACTCGATGAAAGAGTACCTGATAAAGTAGGCTATCTGAAAGCTTTTTAATAGTTAGAAAGACTTTTATCTAAAGATCTATAAAAGTAAGTGGAGACCAGTAAAATGAAAATAAGCAAAAGCGATTTATTCAGAGCTTGCTGTAGCAAGGCGGTTAGTCACCATCACTTGAGTTTGGTAGAGACTCAAAAGTAAGGCAGAGGAATGGGAAAAGTTTGTAGTAGGAAAAAGGGAAGCTTTCAGCTATGTCTTGAGTGGAGAATGTTGACGTGGACAAGTTTGAGTCAGACTAACTAGAAGTGGGGCATTACATGTGATTGGCTTTCTCTAGTTGATCCTAAGTTTGAAGTGGAGGCAAAAATTAGGGAAGCTGACACTTATTAATTAAGACCTGGTCATTTTGAGCTAATGGTAGCTGTGGTTATTGTTTGTCTTCCTAGATTGGTTCCTTGGGGTAATAGTCTGACTTCTTGGATTGGTTACTATAGATAATAGGTTGGCTTCCTGAGATGTTGGCTTCCTGGGCTGATTGCTGCAGGTTATATTCTATTTTTATATATCATCTGGCAACTGTTCATTTGTGTATTCTGTCATATCTTGGATATTTATCTGAAATTCTAATTTTTTTATTACATTGTATTTTTCTATAGGAAAAGTAAAACCATTAGACTATGTGAAATTAATATAATACTAAAATATTCCTAATATAATTATAAGCATAAGATGCTTCCCTGTGAGCTTCCAAACTATTCCAAATAGAATGTATTTTGTCAATAGATATAACTGAAAAAATCCAATTACAAATTTAATTTCCACAATTTATTCAGGCTTTGAGAGAGCTGAGCAGTGTCTCCATTCTTTTCTTTTTTTTTAAGATTTTTATTTATTTGAGAGAGAGAGAGTGAGTGAGAGAGAGAAAACATAAGCAGGGGTAGTGGTAGAAGCAGAGGGAGAAGCAGGCTTCCCCCTGAGCAGAGATCCTGACCTGGGACTTGATCCCAGGACTCCAGGATCATGACCTGAGTTGAAGGCAGACACTCAACCAACTGAGCCACCCAAGCACTCCCAGTGTCTCCATTCTTAATAATAATTTAAGAAACAGTTATGAATTCCTTGAAAAAATGGTAAAGTATTTTAAAAATCATTTGATTAACTTGAATGTTTCTAACTTTGTAAAATCACTTAAGACATTAAGAATCTATTCATATTATTGGATTCATTCACTCAATCTTCCACACATCATCATCACCATTGTCATCTCATCATAAATAACAGATACATTGTGAGTAGCTACAAAGTATTAGGCACTTAACTGAAACCAAAGGTGGAAGAATGAGAGGCAGTTCATGTAATAGTTAAGAGCTCAAATCCTAGAACCAGATTGGTCTGACTAATTACTAGTTAAATGTCCTGGGCAATATTTAAAAAGGAAACAAAACAAAATAACTTTATATCTCTGTTTTGCTGTGAAATGGGGATACCTCATTGTGTGGTTTGTTAATTAGAAAATTTATATTAGGGGTGTGCCTGGGTATCTCAGTTGGTTAAGCATCTGCCTTCAGCTCAGTTCATGATCTCAGGGTCCTGGAATCAAGCCCTTTGTCTGGGTCCCTGTTCAGCAGGGAGTCTGCTTCTCCCTCTCCTTCTGCCCCTACCCCCTCCCCAGCTCATGCTCTCAATCTCCCTCTCAAATAAGTAAATAAAATCTTTTTTTTTTTTAAAGAATAATTTATATTAGGTGTTAGGTATTATTACTCCATTTGATCTATACAAAACCCTATGAGGAATATAATTAATTATTAAGAGTTAACTTCTTAATAAGGTTGAATTTTTATTAAATATCTTGACCAAGATCACATTGTTAGGAAGTAGTAGTGTAAATACTGAGTATACTTTGTTACAGCATGAGTAAAGTACAAAACCTGGGTTAATTGCTGAGTAATTCAGGACCTATGAATTGAAGGGTAAGTTTG
Organism: Potos flavus; assembly: GCA_028534135.1. Classification (NCBI taxonomy): domain Eukaryota; kingdom Metazoa; phylum Chordata; class Mammalia; order Carnivora; family Procyonidae; genus Potos; species Potos flavus. The sequence continues at coordinate 80,771,470 of CM052886.1, read as the reverse complement.
ATTAGAATAAAATTTAGCAAAAGAAAGTGGTCATAATATTAGGAATACTTTTTGAAGCTAAAGTATTAAAAAACCTCGGAGATATTGAAACCTAAGGTTTAAGTATTTTTCAGTATCCCAGAAAGCCAGTGAATGACATTATGTATTAAAAGATATTTTATAAAAGTTTGAAAGATATCAATATTCCTTATAAAATAGATTTTGGAGAACCTGATGGGAGATGAGACTGTTTCATTCATGAATAAAACAGTTGAAATGCTAACTTAAAAGAAACATTTCAATGGAAGTAAAAAATGAGAGAGTAAAGAAGCTGAGAGGTAAACAATAAAAGGAATCAATAAGATTTTCAATCTAAGTTAAAATGAATACTTTCATGAATATATATAGTTATGAAAAAAGACTACATTTTTATCTTAATGAACTGGGAAATGATGTATCAGTATTCAACTTTAGAGTAATTTATTTTTTAAAGTGGACATTTCTTTCAATTAATATTATATTTTCTTTATGTAGAATAGTTTTTATAAATATTTATTTATTCACTTCACACAGAGTTTACTGTTCCATCTCACTAAATTAAAGTCTGGTTCAACATTCAAAAATCAATTAATGTAATCTCTCACAACAACAAAAGTTTAAAAAAGAAACATCACATGATCATCATATGGTTCATGTTAACCTCAAAAGGCGAGTGTTTGTATCTCTATAGCTTTTCACTTTGAACATTGCTTTGCCCCTCTACCAAACTATGCTACTCTCTGGAGAGAACAGCTTTTAAATTTTAAATGAAAGTTTCCCTCATTAGTGAAAAAAATGATGATGGTAAGACAGAATTAAAGGAAATAAATCATACAACTTGAGCAGAAAGCAGATGGATGGGTCGTGCATACCACATAGTATGTTTATTATATTGAATGTTAGTGTTATGAATATAGAGGAAGATTTTCACATGAATTTTGTTGTTGTTTTAGAAACTTATATCTAGAAAATATGTGAAAGTTATCAAGGGGAACTACTGAAATTTATGATTATGGTATGGGAAGATTGATGTCTAAACTTCAAGATAGCACACCAAGAAAGGAGTCTAGCTCGGAAAAGAGAAGCATAATTATGTGCATATAGCTACATCTCCTTCTATTCAATAAAGACATTTTAGGTTATGTCATTTATCAGATAACTAAGCAGTAACTTCATGTATTTAAGTTACTCAGAAAAAAAAAAAAAAAAAGAAAGAAAAATGTTTAACAAGTATATACCTGATAAACTTTCCTGGTCATTCCAGCATACATTTATGATTACTTAGCATATCAAGGAAATCATTAGAATACTTTTGTTTAACATGGTAGGTCATAAACAGAATATATATACTGCGTATCTTAAATTATGATCTAATATCCATAACATTGAAGTCAACTAAGAGAATCATAAAGTATTCTGCATTTTACACTTTAAAATAATCATATGTTTACTTACCTAAGGGCTCTTGTTTATAATTGACCATTATTAAATGAAAATATTCTCTTATTTCCTAAGCATATTGAAATTTTATGTTCTACTTACATTTTATGTTTCTATTTACATTTCTCACCAGGAACAAGCTCAGTGAAGGTTTTGATATAGTGATGCATACAATTAAAGTAAAAATCATACTTTATAAAAATAAAGTTTAGCATATCAAGGTAATTTAAAAATAAAATATCTAATAATTATTTGCCAAGGTAAATTAAAATTTTACACTAAGCATTTATATTCTGTGGTTGTAGCACTCTATCTGTGCCTATTTAAATATAATGATCTAGAGTAATTGGTGGCTATTTCTATAAAATATATGAAATGCTTGTAGCTTCATAACCTTGGCAATTTATTCAAGTCAATAGTTGCTATTAAATAAAGTTAACTTAAGCTTTTGTTCAGCATTCGATTAGATTTTCCACAGCTGTTTTTCAGTCAAATATAAAATTTCATTACTATAAATCTTTGGTTCAATGACTTTCATTTATTTAAACCACTATTTTCTGTCAAATAAATTTTACATCAATGGAGGGACATTACTGATTTTAGATTGCAGTTATTGCTTTGAAAGAATGTTTAAAAGTTCATGTTATTATACCATTTTTCAAAAATAAAACATAATTCATCCATAGGAAATTCAATTTTAGGAGTGGATCTTCAACTATTTTAGTAGTATAAAATTTATATCTAAGATATTTTTAAATGTTTAGCTTATACTAAAACAATGTTTCAAAATAGACATTTTTGTAAGTCTCTCGTAAATATGATCTTTTTGTTTTTTAAAAGTCAGTTTCTGTTATTAACAATAGATAAACTAGGATGCTAAGAGTAATTACAATTCTAGTGATTTTCTCTCCTTGTTCCTTCTTCTTAATTTAACTCACAGAAATTTGGGAAAAAATCAAACTCAAATTTTTATTAAAATTGCATCGTTTCAGTGTAAAGGATAGGCATGTTGATGGACCTGGTTCGGGTTCTGACTCTCCCATTGACTTAGGGCAAAACATTTAAGCTCATTCATGATTGTTCCTCATCATTTATAAATGATGTATTAAATTAGTATATTCATTAAAAAACTCTTCAAATAAAAGTCAAAAATACTGTTATTGTAAACATAGATCTTTTGTATTTTCTGAAGCATTAATTTTTTTATCCTTAAGTATTTTCCATATATAAATAAATACTACTTAGGATTTTTTTCTTCTTCATCTTTCAATCACTTAATCCTATTAATAGATTTAGAAAAAAAGATTTTTTTTAAGAGTGGTTTTAGATTTATAATAAAATTGATTTTCTTCATGCACACATGTGCACATACACATATACAATCAATTACCATGTATTTAGATACCACAATTATTGTCAATAACACCAACAATAGTATTACTATATTTGGCTCTTTGAGGATAGGTGGCTTGAAACCTTGATGAAAAGCTAAGTGAATATATATATTTTTTTTAATCAACAAAAGCTTTTATCCTTATTTTTTTCCTTTTTTTTTTTTTTTTTCATTATGATAAGTGTACTTTTTAATCCCCATTCCCTATTTCCCTCAACCCTCACCCATTTTCTGGTAACTATCAGTTTAATCTCTATAGTTGAGTCTGTTTCTTGGTTTCTTTCTCTTGCTCTCTTTTCTCCCCTTTGCTCACTTGTTTTTTTCTTAAATTCCACATATGAGTGAGATCATATGGTATTTGTCTTTCTCTAGCTGACTTGTTTTGTTTAACATTATATGCTCTACCTCTCTCCATGTTATTGCAAATTACAACATTTCAATCTTTTTAACAGCTGAATAATATTCCATTGATATATACATATATATATGACACCTCTTCTTTATCCACTCATCTATCGATGGACACTTGGGCTGCTTCCATAGTTCGGCTCTTCTAAATAATGCTACAATAAATAAAAGGGTGCATGTATCTATACGAATCAGTGTTTTTATATTCTTTGGGTAGATACCCAGTAGTGTGATTCCTGGATCATAGGGTAGTTCTATTTTTTAATTTTTTTGATGAACCTCCATACTGTTTTCCACAGTGGCCGCATGAGTTTCCCTTCCCACCAACAGTGCACGAGAGTTCCTTTTTCTCCACAACTTTGCCAACACCTATTTTTTCTTGTGTTGTTGATTTTAGCCATTCTGACAGGTGTGAGGTAATAGCTCATTGTGGTTTTGATTTGCATTTCCCTGATGATGAGTGATATTTCAGATCATATTTTCATGTGTCTATTGACCATTTGTATGTCTTTGGAGAAATGTCTGTTCATGTCTTCTGCCCATTTTTTTTAATAGGATCATTTATGTTTTGTGTATTGAGTTGTATCAGTTCATCATATACTTTGGATACTAACCCTTTATCAGATATATCATTTTCAAAAATCTTCTCTCATTCAGTAGTTTGCCTTTTAGTTTTGTTGATTGTTTCCTTTGCTGTGCAGAAACTATTTATTTTGATGCAATCCCAATAGCTTACTTTTGCTTTTATTTGTCATCCTTTAGGATAAATATTTTGAAAAATATTAGAGCAGATATCAGAGAGATTACTGACTATGCTCTTTCCGAGGATTTTTATAGTTTCAGGTATAGGTCTTTAATCTATTTTGAGTTTATTTTTGTGAATGGCAGAAGAAAATGGTCCCAGGGGACCTGGATGGTTCAGTTGGTTAAATATCTAACTCTGGGTTTCATCTCAGGTCACAGTCTCGGGGTCCTGGGATTAAGCCCCATGTCAGGCTCTGTGCTCAGCATGGAGTTGGCTTCAGATTCTCTCTCCCTCTCCTTCCTGTGCTCTCTCTCTCAAATAAATAAAATAAATCTTTAAAAAAAGAAAGAAAGAAAGTGGTCCAGTTTTGGGGTAATGAATTCACAGATTGAAGCCCTAAACCCAGTCACAGTTTAAAAATATTTCACGTAGGGTGCCTGAGTGGCTCAGGTCATGATCTGTATCCCACAAAACTTCATGATTTACTGAGTCATTTGAAGATTACTTTTATAGATTTTTAAAAGTGTTTCTACATATATAATTATATCACCTATATATATTAATGTTTCACTTCTGTTTTTCCCAAATCTCTTTGCCTTTTATTTATTTTCATTACCTTATTGCTGTGCTTAGGATCTGTAGTTAAACAGGAAATAGAAATGATGACGGAAGAAACATACTTTGGTGCTAAGCTGTGAGGGAAATTTTAATATTTTATGATTTGGAATAATATTAGTTATAGGATGTTTTAGATAGTCCTTATGAGATTCAAGAAGTTCTCTCTAGTATCTTGATTGCTGATTTTTTTTTGTCACGAAAATGTTTATTTAAGAAAATTTGTTTCTGTTGTTGTGGTGTGTGAGTGCGTGGGATGTGTTTACCTCTGTTGAGCTGGTCATAGGATTTTTCTTTTCCTTTTAATCCGTTAATATGATGAAATAAACTGATAGTTTTTCCTGATTTCTATCACTTTAGATTAAATTTTCCAGTAATTGGACATCACATAAGTGGAATCATATAGTGAACAAAGACTTCAACTATCTCCATTTCTATATTTCTGTACTTTCTAACTGATTAAAGTCTTCTTTCCAGTTTATCTCTTAACTCAGACAAAAGACCCTGTGGACAAAGCATTTCCTGAGAGGAACCAAAACTACCTCCTTAAAGCAAAATATACTGCCTTGAGCCACCAAGACCCACGCAAATGACCCAAAGATAATGATCAACATGACCTTTACTGCCCAACTGCTTGTGCCCACTGACCTTTGTCCCACGTTTTCCTTATATAAACCTAGAAATATTTTCAGCACTTTGGAGACAGACTTCGATACATTAGTCCACTGTCTTCCTGGTGTTGACCTTACTGAAATAAATTCCTTTCTTATTTCACCACCACTTGTCTCTCTGCCTTCAGCTCATGTCAGTGGCAAGTAGCCAAACCTGATCTGATTGGGATCCCAGGAGTCAGGTGCTCGTGCACCCCTCGGCCCCAGTTACAGTAGCAAATACTCTTTTATTTCTGCTTTAATTCCTGAACATATGGTGAGATATTCATCCTTATTTTTGTGGTTATCAGTAGTTTGTTTCATTTGGTTGCTACTTAGTATACTTGTATACTAATATATATATACAAGTATACTTGTATACTAATATATATACAAGTATACTTGTATAATCATACTCGTACGATTATCTCACATCCCCCTTCAATATTTTATGGATATATATAGGCTTATTCTAGTTTAGGGATATTAAGAATAAAACTGCCCTAAACATTCTTTAATGTGTCTTTTTTGTAGCATTTCACAGATAACTAAAGATGTTGATGATATTTCCATGTGCTTGTGAAGGCTTTACGTATGCTTTTTTTAATGCAGCTGTTCATAGTGTTATTTATTTTAAGAGGTTTTTGTTTGTTTGCTTGCATTTTGTATATGATGACATAGTTAAACGTGTTTGTTGCAAATAGTTTCTCCCAGTCTGTGGTTTCCCTCTTCCTCTTTGCGTAGTGGCATAAATTTTAGTATTTGAGTATATTATAAAATATAAATCTATTTCTCAGTTACACTAACTGTTGATACTGGCCAGGCCACAACATTGTTCCTATGTCCCAGACCTGGCTAAAATGGGTTCCTTGGATTTGATTATGAGTATTTTCACTTTGGCCTAGAGTTTCTTATCTTCTGCCATTTTTAATTTGTATGAAAGATTTCCTAACATGGAAAAAGGAGAATATGGAGTTCAGCAAATTAAAGGAACCATGGGGACCAGAAGTTTGCTCCCTCATTACCCGCTATGGGAATTGTAACATCAGTACATTTTATATTATATGCTATTTTATATTATCCATCCTTTTGGAAGTTTTGATTTTTAAAAATGTGATGATCAATTCCAAACACTCACTGTATAGATCTTTTTTTTTTTTTTAATATCCCTAAATTGTTCTCAGATCCAAGACTTAAGGTGACACCTTTTTAAAATAAGTTGCCTTTTGGTCTCCTTAAAACCACAGTTTCTAAAATCTCAGAAAGATAGTAGGTTATAAGATCCCTACCAAGAAAATTTGGTAAGTCTAAATCCAAGGGTAATAGAGCAATCATACATTTTATACTATTAGAAAATTTCATATTCTACCACATAATTTTAATAAAAAATTCTGCTAAACATAAAATTTCTTATTTAAAATTATATCTTTGAATTGATGGAAAAAAAAAAAAAAACTGATGGAAATTCTTTCCTGGGGAGAATTGATAATAATATCCATTCTAGATTCAATTTAAAATGAGCACAGATTTCTGATGTCAGTCAAGATACAGTAAGGTCAGTATAACCTATCTTCCCAGCTTAAAACTACAACACTAAACAAAATGCAAAAATCCAACTACATGAAGACTCTTTTGAAAAGTAAATCAAAGTTGGCAGATTTAGAGGTGAAGCAGGAGAGCTAGTTTCTTGTCTCAGGGTGTGGAAGAATGAATCTCGAGGACAAAGGAGAATGAGTAAAGTGATAGAAGTTTATTAAGCAAGGATACAGAAAAAGCTTTCAGGAGTGAAAGGGGTCTGGACAGGTTGCCACTGGGGGCTTTTAGGAATGGTCTTTTATAGAAAGCTAACCAGGGAACTAAATCCTCTTAACATCTCTATTAATATCACCATTGAACAAGGACTAGTGATAACACCTTCAATGACTTAATTCGTTTTTACAGTCCAGTAATTTTGTTGGTAACAAGTAGCTGTTATAACAAGACCCCACTTCTAACCCCTAGGTCAGGATCCTCTGGTTTGTTCCCTTATCTCTGGTTTCCTTTCATCTCCTGCATTTCTTAATTTTGTGAGCCTGATCACAGAGCCTACTATCTGTCTCTCCCTACGGAGCCCCACCTGTTCCTTACTCAGAGGGAAAACAAAATTTCAATTTCAATTCAATCTTTTTCAAGATTGCTTTGGCTGTTTGGGGTCATGGAAGTAAAAGAAAGATAGCGAGAAAGAGAAAGAAAAGAGAGAGAGGAAGGAAGGAAGGAAGGAAGGAAGGAAGGGAGGAACGGAAGGAGGGAGGGAGGAGGGAAGAAAAAGAAACACCAAAAGATAACAAGTTAGAACTTATGTTTTCAACTTGACTGTGTTGTTTGACTGTTAAAACAAAAACATCAATATTCTTCAGAGGATTTTAAAGAAAACTCAGGATCTATATAATATTCAAATGTCCAGGATGAAATTAAAAATTACTCAATATACAAAGAATAAGAAAATTATGACCAATTCATAAAAGAAAAGATAATTAATAGATACCTCTAAATCACACTGTTAAAGGAATTATCAGACAAAGCACCTATTGCAACTATTATCTGTGAGGCAAAGTAAAACACTAATGGAAAGACATGTTCTCAGCAGAGAAATAGAAATGATGAAATAGAACTAAATGAGTATTAGAAAATTTAAAAATTTATGGGATGCCTGAGTGGCTCAGTGGGTTAAGTGTCTGCCTTGGGCTCAGGTCATGATCTCAGGGTCCTGGGATCAAGTCCTTCATTGTGGCTCCTTGCTCAGCAGGGAGCCTGCTTCTCCTTCTGTCTACTGCTCCCCCTACTTGTGCTTTCCCTCTCCTCTCTCTCTGTCAAATAAATCAATAAAATCTTAAAAAAATTTTTTTTTCAAAATTTAGTTAAAGAAATCACTGTATAGCAGACTGGAAATGACAGAGGCATTAATGAACTTACATATTCTAACTTAGATTATCTAACTTAAAATTAGATAAATATTGAGATTTTACAAATAAAAATTATGTCCTCTGAGGAAGTAAGAAAAAAGTGATAAAGAGAGCCTTATTTCAAATATCAATCTCTAATAGTAGTATATTAGAGACAGATATAAAGTAAAGCACCAAAATGCATGCAGTAACTAAACAATGCACTGCTAAATAACCAATGTGTTTGTAAAGAAATCACGAGAGAAATTAGAAAATACTTTGAGATAAGTGAAAACAGGATACAACATACCAAAAGATAAGGATACTACAAAAGCAGTTCTTTGAGAGGAATTTATAACCTTAAAGGCTTACACTAAAAAGTAAAAAAGATGTCAAACCAATAATATTACCTTACACCTTAAGACAATGGGAAAAAAGAAGATAGCAAACTAAGCCCAAAGCAGAAGAAAGGACATTTTGGAAATGGATGGGGAAATAAATGAAATAGAAAATAGTGAAATAATGGAGAAATCAGTGAAACCAAAAGTTGGTTCTTTGAAAGAGCAACAAAATTGGCATACCCTTGTCTAGAATGATCAAGAAAAAAAAAGAAGTGACTCATTGTAACGTAAGTGCCTGACATTGTTTTGATTGCCAAGGCATCCATTTCAAAGACATCCATCTCATATAAACATATTGCCAATTGTATTGATGAGGGAACAGAAGGCAAACTGAGGGCAAAACAGAAGCTGACACCCCAACCTCTCCCTCCCCCCCCCATGGGATATATGTGACATTCCTCAGGCACTCCTGGCTGCCCTAAAGGAAAAACAAATAGTTAACTGGTAGAGATCACAGTGCTGTATGACCTGAGTCTCACTCAGTTTACAAATGTCCTTAGTGATTTACAAGGAAGAAGCTTTCTTATCAATAGCCTAATTTCTAGAGACCCATAACTCAGTTCCTGAAGCCCTGACATCACCCTCCCCTCCATAAAATTGAGGTAGAAGGAAATGTAAATAAAGTTAAATTTTTTCTAAACCTAAAGCTCATTGACAAGGACTTGTGATAGGAGGAGTGTGACATTCCTCCAAGAAACTACCAACTGTTTTCATGTTAGTGCCTCCTTAGAGGGAAAAACAGCCTTGGCCTGATAATAACCAGGCCTCCAGTATCCTGAGAGTCTTCATTAGCATATGACAGGCCTTCTGGATACCCCCTTTGTCTTCACCTCCCCAACTCCTGAGTATATAATGAGCCACTCCTCAAGACCCCAGTGCGGCAGCTCTTTCTGCCCACAGGTCCTGTCCCTGTGCTTTAATAAACCACCATTTTGCACCAAAGACATCTCAAGAATTCTTTTTTGGTCCTCAGCTCCATGCTCTGCCCACTGAACCTCACCTATACTCCAGAACTTCATCAGGATGACACAGCTACTAGTAAAACCACTAGATAAGAAACCAGGCTACCTCCATCCATGGAAGTCCCCTTTTAGAGTGCCCTGGGTAGGCTTAGTAAGTGACCCTTTGAGCAACCTTGCTTTTTTCTTCCTCCCCTTAATTCCTGCTTTTATGTTTTAAATTCACCAGTAAGAGTGTATCAGGGAAACCCTGGTCACCCCACCTTCTACATTTATCCAGGTTGATACTCCCTCCCTCTCTCTGCAGAGATCTCTCTGGCTTGCCCTGTACCGTCCAGGAGTTGTGAGTAATAAACCTTTTTCTTTCAAAGTTCCATGATCATTGTTGGTGAAGCGTGTCTTGGAATCATAAAGAACCACAAGGGATTGTCCAACCACAATACTGGCTGTGGTGAGGGAAATGTCTGTGGGAAGTCTCCACAAGTATTTTGGGCCCAAGGGAGTGCCTTGGGCATTTTTAGCTAATACTGTCACTATGAATAAGCTGAGACCAAGAAAACACCCATCTTACATAAATAAGGAATTAAATAGGCACAATCAATTCTGAAATTATAGGTAAAAAGGAGTATAAAAGTATACTATAAACAATGATATGCTAACAATAGAAATCCTAGCCTCAGCAATCAGACAACAAAAAGAATTAAAAGGCATCCAAATCGGCAAAGAAGTCAAACCCTCACTCTTTGCAGCTGACATGGTACTCTATGTGGAAATCCGAAAAGACTCTACCCCAAAATTGCAAGAACTCATACAGAAATTTAGCAAAGTGGCAGGATATAAAGTCAATGCATAGAAATCAGTTGCATTTCTATACACTAACAATGAGACAGAAGAAAGAGAAATTAAGGAGTTGATCTCATTTACAGTTGCACCCAAAACCATAAGATACCTAGGAATAAACCTAACAGAAGAGACAAAGGATCTGTACTCAGAAAACTACAGAACATTCATGAAAGAAATTGAGGAAGACACAAAGAAATGGAAAAACGTTCCATGCTCATGGATTGGAAGAACAAATATTGTTAAAATATCTAGCTACTTAGAGCAATCTATACATTCATTGCAATCCCTATCAAAATACCATCAACTTTTTTCACAGAGCTGGAACAAATAATCCTAAAATTTATATGGAACCAGAAAAGACCCCAAATAGCCAAAGGAATGTCGAAAAAGAAAACCAAAGCTGATGGCATCACAATTCCAGACTCCAAGCTCTATTACAAAGCTGTAATCATCAGGACAATGTGGTACTGGCACAAAAACAGACACATAGATCAGTGGAACAGAATAGAGAACTCAGAAATGAACCCTAAACCCTGTGGTCAACTAATCTTCAACAAAGCAGGAAAGAATATCCAATGGAAAAAATACAGTCTCTTCAACAAAGAGGAACGTCGGACATCTAAATGCAGAAGAATGAAACTGGACCATTACACCATACACAAAAATAAACTCAAAATGGATGAAAGACCTCAATGTGAGACAGGAATCCATCAAAATCCTAGAGTCACTCTGTGACCTCAGCCACAGCAACTTCTTGGTAGACGTCTCCAAAGGCAAGGGAAACAAAGCAAAAATGAACTATTGCGACTTTATCAAGATAAAAAGCTTTCGTACAGCAAAGGAAACCATCGAGGAAACCAAAGGACAGCCAGCAGAATGGGAGAAGATATTTGCACGTGACATATTAAATAAAGGGCTAGTATCCAAAATCTATATGAACTTCTCAAATCAACAACCAAAAAACAAATAATCCAATCAAGAAATGGGCAGAAAACATGATTTTCTGCAAAGAAGACATTCAAGTGGCCAACAGGTACATGAAAAAGTGCTCAACATTACTCGGCATCAGGGAAATACAAATCAAAACCACAATGAGATACCACCTCACACCAGTCAGAATGACTAAAGTTAATAAGTTAGGAAATGACAGATTTTGGCAAGGATGCAAAGAAAGGGGAACCCTCTTACACTGTTGGTGGGAATACAAGCTGGTGCAGTCACTGGAACACAGTATGGAGGTTCCTCAGAAAGTTGAAAATAGAGCTACCCTCTGACCCAACAATTGCACTACTGGGTGTTTACCCCAAAGATACAAATGCAGTAACCAAAAGGGGCACATGCACCCCAATATTTATAGCAGCAATGTCCACAATAGCCAAACTATGGAAAGAGCCCAGGTGTCCACTGACAGATAAATAGATAAAGATGTGGGGTGTGTGTGTGTGTGTGTGTGTGTGTGTGTGTGTGTGTGTGTGTGTCTATAGATAGAGATATATGGAATACTACCAGCCATCAAAAAAGAAATCTTGCCATTTGCAACAATGTGGATGGAACTAGAGTGTATTATGTAAGCAAAATAAGTCAGAGAAAGACAATTATCATATGATCTCACTCATATGTGGAATTTAAGAAACAAAACAGAAGATCATAGGGGAAGAGAGGAAAAATAAAAAGATGAAACCAGAGAGGGAGACAAACCATAAGGGACTCTTAATCATAGGAAACAAACTGAGGGTTGCTGAAGGGGAGAGAGGTGGGAGGATGTGGCAACTGGGTGGTAGACATTAAGGAGGCCACGTGATGTAATGAGCATTGGGTATATAAGACTGATGAATCACTGACCTCTACTCTGAAACCAATAATACATTATATGTTAATTAATTGAATTTAAATTTTAAAAATGAGAAAAAAAAGAAAAATGTTCAACATACCAGAAATTGCTAGCATAAAGTAAATGGTTAATAAATTGTACTCTCATACTCTAGAGTACTCTTTTTCCCTCAAAGACACTATTAAGAAAGTATAAAGTAAGGCTAGTGTGTGCATGAAGATATTTGCAGCAAAAACCAACAAAAGTATTGTATCCTGAATACATAAATAATTCTTAATAAATGCCCCTATCATTAAGACCCTATGTGAGTTCATGGACAAAAAGATAAATAAATAAATCGTCCAAATCTTCATAGAACTTAGTTCAACCTGAATGATGAACAAAATCAGCTATTACATCAATTAGAAAATTGTTCATTATTAGTAGAGATTAAGAGGAGCAGGACCTTACCTGAATCCAAAAATCTTTGTTTCCTTGAAGTCTTCTGTTCAGTTTCTTTAACCTTGTTTTATATTTCTTCTTTGCCGCAGTGTGAATCATAACATTATTTTTGCTTTCAGCAACTGCTTATCGAGTACCTTCTGTATGCTAACACTATGCCAGGAGATTGAGGGACATAATGACTAAGTGATACTGAATCCTTTTTCTATAAAGAGCCTACATTCCATAAACACATAAATACATGTTTAAATTTTAAAATTAAAAAAAAAGTTCCATGACAAAAATGAAATACTATAATATAGTGTTTTGATAACCTCATTAGCTGGCATTTTGGATTCCTATTCCTCTGTCAGTCCTCATTTTCTTTCCTTTCAGCTAATCTCTGATTTTGGACAGGGTATTCACCCTAACCACAGGATTCACTAAATATTGACATTATCCCACTCTGAAGGTTAAATCCCTATAAGTCTACTCTAATTGATATAGTCCTTTTAATTCCATTTCTCTTGTCAGTGAATGACATAGCTTTTTGACATAATTTTCTCATGGGGAAGGAGGTCACAGAAGTTTACATGTTTATTCAGAGGCTTTAGAATTTTTGTTTTGTTTATCAGTTTACTTATGATTTTTCTTATAAAATGATACACACATTGGACAGTGCCTCTTTTATTTTTGTGAACATTATATTTGTACATGCACTCTTAGAAGAGGGCAGCTTTCTGGGGAGAGACCTGAGAGCAAAATTAGCACACCGAGGGAAGATTGGGAAGGTAAAAAGAATCAGGGTACTAATGATGCTGGTGAGCAGCTGGATTTATCAATTTAGATATACTCTGGAATCAAGGTTTCTTTTTAAGAGAAATAATATTTTTCTCCATAACAGTGTTTATGCCAGCTCCATTGAGGCTTATAATACTTCATTGAATGATGCAATTAAAATGCATCATTTTATGATTTTAATTTTAATGATTTTATTGCAATGATGCATTAAAAAATACAATTAATTTTTTATTTTTTTAAATAGCACTAATTTCTCTGGAAGTAAAAAGTTCTTTGCAAACATAAACTTTGAAATAAACTAAATTTTTTTGAAATGTAGAATTCTGATGGAGAACAAAACAAATATTAAATAATGATTTATGAAATGACAAAAAAAATCATAGGATGATTACTTCAAACTTGAAATAGAAGAAATTTAATGCGATAAGTTAATCAAAATTAATTAAATTTTAATATCCTAGATAGATTATTACTGCCTATTCTTAGAAGTAGAACCATGATGAACATTCTCTTTGCAACCTTTTTCTTGCTCTTAACATAATGTCTGTGAGATCAAAGCTTGACAGGTGGATGTGTCAGTATTTTTTTTTTGCTGAGTAGTATTCCGTTGTATGAATGTAAAGCAGTTTGTTTATCCATTTGTTTGTTATGAATGTAAAACAGTTGTTTATCCATTCTCCTCTTGATGTTTTTGGCTCTTTTACTGGGACTCTTGTGACTTAACAGTATTTTCTTGGGGAAGTGGCAGGGTAGGGAGGAATACCTAGGGTTGAAATTCATAGACATTTGAGTTCCCAGTTGGGTATTATTATGAATAAAGTTTCTGTGAATATCTTGAACTAGTATTTTGTGGAAATAAGTGTATTGTTGTTATTGTTGTTGTCTTGGTAAATACCTAACAGTGGAATTGTTTATCATAGTATATAAGTAGATGTATGTTTAATTTTGTAAGAAAGTGCCAAAAAATTATCCAAACCAACTGTAACATTATACACTTTTGCCAACAAGGCATGAGAATTCCAGTTTTTCCACAACTGCACAAATACTTGCTTGTAATAATTTTAATTTTAACAATTGTAGTGTATATATGGTAGTGTTTAATTTGCATTTTCTGAAGAGTAAATGTATTTTGATCGTTTTTTCATATGATCATAGTTATCCCAGTATCTTCTATGTAGTATCCAAGTCTTTTATTTCATTTCAATTATAAAAATTTTTATCCTACTCTTGTTAAAGTGTTTTGTAAATGTCAATTAAGTGGATTGAAAGTGTTCTTTCAATCTTCCAAACACCAAGTTTCTTTTTTTTTTTTTAAGATTTTATTTATTTATTTGACAGAGAGAAAGAGATCACAAGTAGGCAAGAGAGGCAGGCAGAGGAGAGGGGGAAGCAGGCTCCCTGCTGAGCAGAGAGCCCGATGCGGGGCTCAATCCCAGAACCCTGAGATCATGACCTGAGCCAAAGGCAGAGGCTTAACCCATTGAACTACCCAGGCACCCCACTTACCAAGTTTCTAATTCCTTTATCAATTATGGGCAGAGGAATGTGAAAATTTCTAAATATAACTACAGATTTCTTATTTCTTTCCCCATTTCTGTCAATTTTGAACCTCTATTATATATTACATGTATATTTAGCATTTTTACATCTTCTTGATGAAACTTTTTTTTTAATAAAAGTCCCTAGTATTCTGGTATTCAGAGAATGTCTTTCTTCTTAAATCTCCTTTTTTTATTTGAATAAACTACTTCACGTTTCTCTGTATTAGTGTTTTCTTAAAATCTTTTCCTGTTTTTGTTTTTCTTAACTTTTAACATATCTATGAGTTTATTTTTATTTTTAAATATTTTATGTATTTATGAGAGAGAGAGCACAAAGGAGAGGGAGAGAGAGAATCTGAAGCAGACTCTATGCTGAGTGCAGAGTATGATGTGGGGCTAGATCTCGCCCCCACAAGATCATGACCTGATCTAAAACCGAGAGATGGAGGCTCGACTGACTGAGCCACCCAGGCACCCCCATATCTATGAGTTTAACATGTAACTGTTTTAAACAGCAAATTTGGGGGTCTTTTTTTTAAATCTAATCTACAGTCTCTTCCTTTTGTTTTCCCCTAGAAAATTTAAGCAACTCATATATAATTAATTATTAAAAATAATGGATTTGATTAATGTCCTCAATATTTGTTTTATAATTGTTCCATCTGTTGTTTTGTCTTTTTCTTTTTCTGCCTTTTTTAGTATTAAAGTGTTCTTTCTTTGCTATTTCTTCCTTTTTAAATTTCATTTTATCCTCATGAATATTTTTATTTTTAACTATATATCTATGTTTAAGGTTTTAACTGTTGCGATAGGAATATAATATACATTTTCAAATTATCACAAATACCTATGACTTAATACCATTTCATGTATAACATAACATTGCAACAGGGCGCCTGGGTGGCTCAGATGGTTAAGCATCTGCCTTTGGCTCAGGTTGTGATCTCCAGGCCCTGAGATTGAGTCCCACATTGGGCTCCCTGCTCAGCGGGGAGTCTGTTTCTTCCTCTTCCTCTTCCTCTACCCCTGCCCTCCCCCCACCCCGCTCCTGTGCTCTCTCTTCTCTCTCAATAAAATCTTTAAAAAAAAGAACATTGCAAGAGTATGCTCCCATTTACCCTTTTTATTTACTTTTTTTGTTCTTTATGCAGTGTTATTTCACTCTGTGTGAGTTCTCAGTTCCATAAGATACTGCTATTTTTTGCTTTGCATGCTAATTGTTCCTTAAATAAATAGAAAAATAAATAATTTGTTTTTTATACTTCTTCATATATTCATCATTTATAATGTTTTTCATTCCTTTCTAGATAAAGTTGACGTGGCATTATTTCTTTAGCTTAAAGAAAAAAATTTTTTTTAATTTTTTAATTTTTTTTTTTAAAGAAAAATTTTAAAGGTATTTTTGCAATATGAATCCACTGGTGAGAAATTCACTGACTTTAATTTATGATTCATTTATTTTTTTATTACTAAAGGGTATTTTATTAGCAATAGACTAATAGGTGATTGTTGTTGTTTTCCTCACAGTATTTAAACATCTAATTTTATTATCCTGTGGTTTCTGTTATCTTCTAGCTAACATTATTCTTAATATTTGTTTATTATTGCACGCAAAACTGGTCACAGGACACTATCACATTTTAGAGGTAGAAAAATAGACTCTTCTTGATAGGAGATGCTGCAAAATATTGTGGCCATGATTTCCAGTCTAATAAAGTCTATACACCCTCAATGTAATCATTTATATTAATCCCATGCACAAATGTGTTCACTGTCTTTTCTAAAAGTTTTATCACAATACTGCACGAGAACATGATTAGAGTTTGGTATCTTGTTTTCTAAAACACTCAAAAGTGGATGAGGCAACTCATGTTTTGTTCAAGATTTACAGGTTTACAGTGTCTCAGTAAGCCTCATAACTTAGAGGCTCGTAAAATACAAATACTACCACACTCCAAAATCACAAGGGTGAGGCAGGGACGAGATAATAACAAGAGCCATTTTCATTCAATAAAGAGAAGAATGAGAGCACATAGTAGTCATTATTCCTCAGAAATTTTGAAATTTGGGCAGACTTCTCCAGAGCTCAAAGAATACAGAATAGGTCTTCCTGGTACCCAGTTCGACAACCTGGGGTTTTCCACCCTCTTTGTTCTTAGGTCATCATCTGAGTCATCCATACTTCTTTTCCATAAACTATGTTTCATGTTTGTAGCTCTGAAGATTTATCAGCCTGATTCATGCTTGAAGGTGTTTGGTGAATTTGGGTAAAAGTTTCCTGTTTGTTTGAAATGAATATATGTTGTAGTTTGGGTTAAAATGTGATTAAGTTTTCATTGTATTGTTCAAAATGTTTACATACTTACTAATTTTGCATTTGAGTTTGTGTGTGTGTACATGTGTGTCTGCAGTTACTTAAAAAGATAACTTTTACTTAAAAAGACATTTTCAAATTACTTTAAAGATTTTTATTTATTTATTTGACAGAGAGAGAGATCACAAGTAGGCAGAGAGGCAGGCAGAAGGAGAGAGGGGGAAGCAGGCTCCCCACTGAGGAGAGAGCCCAATGCGGGGCTTGATCCCAGGACCCCGAGACCATGACCTGAGCTGAAGGCAGAGGCTTTAACCCACTGAGCCACCCAGGCGCCCCTCAAATTACTTTAAAATCACTAACTATAGTTGAGGTTTTTTCTGTATCTTATGTTAATTTCCTCAACATTTTGTTCCAGAAATATGTAGACTATGGTACTAGGCAGTTAGTTTTATGATGGTTATATTTCCTGTTAAATTGGTTGTTTTATAGTTACGAACTGCCCCTTCTCAACTCTACTACTATTTCTTGTCTTAAATATAGGCTTATTATGACATCAATGTTTCTTTTAGTTAGAATTTGACTAGAATTTTATTTCCATCCTTTTTCTTAGCAACACAGTTGTCCATAGTGTAAGTGTTTCTTGTAAGCAGCAAGTTTTTAAAGGTCAGTTGTGGGAAGCCGCAGGCTGGCTGCTAATGGAACCCAGGCAGAGCCCGGACTCGCGACCCTCGGCTGCTTTGACTAAGGGCGGTCAGAATGAGGTCGCTTGAGAAAAGGACCCGTGTGGAGTCCGGACTCGTGACCCTTGGCTGCTTTGACTAAGGGCGGTCGGAACGAGGTCGCTTGAGAAAGGGCTCCTGCGGGGGGCCTTGAGGCATGCTGGTTTGTGACTGATCATATCTTCGTAGTGGAAAAGCCGGTATGAGCATAACATCATTGTGGGTCTGTGCTGTCCTTGCCCAG
>CM052886.1:80703590-80752707 GCA_028534135.1 Potos flavus | reverse complement strand
GCTTGAGAAAAGGACCCGTGTGGAGTCCGGACTCGTGACCCTTGGCTGCTTTGACTAAGGGCGGTCGGAACGAGGTCGCTTGAGAAAGGGCTCCTGCGGGGGGCCTTGAGGCATGCTGGTTTGTGACTGATCATATCTTCGTAGTGGAAAAGCCGGTATGAGCATAACATCATTGTGGGTCTGTGCTGTCCTTGCCCAGAGTGCAAATTGCTCCTGTTGACTCTACTGATCCTTAAGGAATTTACGACTACGAATTGTTGAGCCATTAACCACATTTCTTGGAGCCAAAGGGTTTGAAGGGTCTGTCTTTAATGTGGAGATAAGGAGTAAGCTCAAAGAAGCATTACGTGATTTCTATATGTGAACACCTCCCTGTAGTTGTTTCCCTCATGCTATATAATCAAGTGCGCTTTGGAATAAAATTAGACACTGTTTGGACATCATCCACTGTGTCCCTCCTGCTCCCACACTTTGTCTCTTGACTCTTTTTTCCTTATTCCCTTACCCTCAACCCTGGTTCGAGATTGTCGCGCCGGCCGCGACAGTCAGTTCTGACATTCTCTTAATTATAATTGGAATATTATTTTATATGTATTGAATATAGTTACTTATATCTGTGGGTTTAATAATACCAACTTTTGTATTTTTTGTTTTTGTTTATCTCTTCATTGACCTTTTTTCTTCTTCTCTTATTAACCTGTGGGGTTTTTTTTAATTTATTTTTCCTTTCACTAGCTCATTAGTATACGTGCTTTTATTATTTATTTGATGGTTACTCCAGAATTTTATATGTGTACCCAGTGAAAAAATATACCTTCCTACTTTATTATTTTTGCTACTTCCTATGCAATGCAAAAAAGTTTTCCACTTCATCTCCTTTTCACTCTTAAATTCTGTGCAAGAATTGTCATGTTTTTCAAATCTACATATACTTTTTACCTCACCACATTATCATTAAGGCTTGACAAAGCCAGTAATCATTTCAGGTTACAAACATGTTTTTATTTCTTTCTGAGCTACCGTGCTTTCATACAGAATAATTATCATTTTACCTGAATACACCCTTTTATAATTTTTTTATAATTTTCTTGTAGTGCATATACACTGATGTTAAATTCTCTTATTATTATGAAAAAATATACATTTTTTTATCCTTTCTTACTGGAGATTGTTTTTACTGGATATAGAATTCTACATTGACAGTAATTTTCTTTCAACCTTTAAAGGTACTCTGCTTTATGCTGTTGTTATTATTATTATATTTTTCTGGTCAGAGGTTCACAGGCTTATTGTGGGGACTTTGAAGTGAATATATAGAGAGATATGAATGTAATATATATACTATATATTTGTTTTCCTACACAGTTGCTATGATATATAGTTTTTTTCATGTAGTCCCTTTTAAAAAAAATCAGTTTTGGAAAATTTGTTTGCTAGTAATCTATCAAATGTTAATGTGTCGGCCTGTTTCTCCTCACATAGTAGAACTCTATTGATTTATTTGTTTATTTTTAATTAAGTAGGCTCCACGTCCAATATAGGGCTTGAACTCCTAAGAGTTGCATGTGCTACCAACTGAGCCAGACAGATGCCCTTGGAACTCTAGTTATAAGAATATCTAAATTTTGCATCATTTCACACATGTCTAAAAATTATTAATACATTTTTATCTATAATTATTTGCTTCAATCTGGATAATTTATTCTTATATTTTTCCAGTTCACTAATATTTGTTTTACTGTATTCATTCTGCTTCTAACTTTTATTTTTGTATTTTTTTTAATTCTAGCATTCCATTAGAGTTTTTAAAATTCTGAGTCTCTAGAAAAATTCATTTTTTTATAAAAAATATACTTTCTTAAAATATTAGCCATAGTTTTAATTTTTATCTAATAAGTTGGACTATTTATTTGTGTCTGTTTCTATCATCTTTTCTTTATGATTTTAACCATTTGGCTCAATATTCTGGTAAATCTAGTAATTTATTTTTTATTTAATGTAAGACATTGTGTGTGATAATTGTATACACTTTGAATGAAGTTATCTTCGTTCAGAAAAGATTTAATTCTTTTGGCAGATGGGTGCAAAAGTAAGGGAAGGTTACCTTGAGGTTATTCCCAATTTTTCCTTTACTTGTATGGCATCTTCAGTTACCCCAGACATCTCAGTTGAAGGCCTGAAGTATTACTGGGGCCCTTCCTACTTTCAGGGTTGAATTTCCAAGATTTGTTGTCATCTTTGTACTGTATTAATACTAGAATCTATATTTGATGTTATATCTGGTTAGCAAATACTGTAGAGGTCACTTTTAGGCAACAATGGAAACCAAAGTAAGGTAAAAGGGCCCACAGGGACCACCAAGCTGAAGGCAAATAGGCTCATTAAGTGACCCACTTTGAAATAATCATAGACTTAACTGACCAATTACATCCAAGCACAATTCCTAAGATTACCAAAAAAAGGAAAATTCCATATGTTCCTGTATTCCACACTCCACCCTACAACTGTGGTCCCACTCCCTCATCACAGGCACTCTCTTTGCTGTCATGCCTGCCACTTCCTTGGAGTGTATTCAGTAAACTTCTATCTTCTTTGTTCTGCCTTGGGTGAATTCCTTCACTGCCCATACCACTGGCTTCCACCCAATTGGGTTGCCCCCACATTTGGGGCCCCCCATCTAATCAGGAGAGACACCACAAATATGCTTTTTTTAACTTTCTCAGAGATTTGACCATTTATGTGCAGCACATAATTTGCCATATGCATCAAAGAGAAATCTACTGCAGAACATTGGGTTAACTTTCTCCTTGGCCATTTTTTTTCTGAAATTCTTGTCTCTAGAATCTTTGCTGCATTTAAAGATTCAAACTCCATTTTTTCCCCCAAGTTCAGTGAAACTGCAGAAATAATATGTAGATTTATTTTTCTGTTAGGTCTCTATGCCCCTGGGTGTGAATTAGCATATACTCTGAGGATAAAATGCTGAAGAGAAGTTTGGTTTTGATAAATGCACTTCCCTTATCACAAAGGTCTGGGCCTCTTAAGTCCTGACTGCATTTTAAGGCTATTTGATATTTTCAAACCGTTGTTTTTTTTTGTTTTTGTTTTTTTCCCCAACTTTATAGATGTTCTTTGTGGGGAGATCAGTCTGAAACCAGTAATGGGGTTCTATATATAGAGTGCTGCTTATGGAGTATTAGCTAGAGGGGAATAGACCCAGTACATTCTTGTATACTGAACAAATAAAAAAATGTATTTTTACTGCTAAAACAAAAAATACAAAAGTTTCTGTCTATATTTCCATGTTTTATTGGCACAAAATATATATTGTAGCTTTATTTCCTTATATTTATGTTATTCTTATCTAAATTTTCACTGCATAACTAATTCAAAAAAGAGATAAGAGAATATACCTGTACAGTCCCAGATTCTAAGGAGCTTACAAACACTATCCACAACAGTCAATTCAATACCTGATTTATACTCTTTTAAAATTTCTTTTAAATGATAACTACGTGATAATTATTTATGTGTAGTATATTTATACCCTTTCAAAGAAAACTGGCAAGGAGATGACAATCTATTCTTTAAACTTTTTTTTTTTAATATTCTTTAAAGAGTCTTAAAGCATTCTTCCATAACTGCTTATTAATTGTGTCTGTGGAAAATTAATTATATACTTACATGGACTTTTGGATTATCTATAATAGTGTGTGTGTGTGTGTGTGTGCGTGCGTGTATGTAAATACTTTGTATTAGATGGGATTAGAAATGTCTGGATTTACATTTCTCTGAATTTCTACAATTTACTATAACTAAAATATGTCAAAAAAAATATGTCAAGAAAATGCACCACATGAACAAAAGAATTGTAGAAACTAATGATGAGTATATAGATTTAAAAATATATATTGCCACATTATTCTTGCCCCTGAACTGACAAAATATTCTGGATCCAGTTTATGGGAGAAAATTACTTCTTACATCTGATATTAGATGCAATAGTTATGGAAATTCTCTCCCTGGATAGCTCCTTTCTCATTCAGAACCAAATTACCATTATCATAACAGCTGTGTCAGCTAGCCAGAGTTCTTCTTTAAGCAAATGGGAGTTATGCAATCTTTCACTCACTGTCATGCAAAATAAACTACAATCTCATAATAATGGTGGAGTTCTACATAAAAAACAATTACATAGCAGTGGCCCATCTATTGATGAAGATTGTATTAGAACCTAACAAGTAGTCAAGCTTTACATTTCCAGGTTGGAATGAATTTGAACTAACAACATGATGCAAATTATAAAGTAAATTTAAATAGTATGGAAAGGCAAAGCATGCTATGCTAGAGGAATATTTTAGAAAAATTGAAAATAACTATATAAAATGGTGAGCTAATTAAAATTAGGAGTATGGCACAATACAAAACATGTCATCTGTGGTTATCAATATTATTTAAAATTATTGATTACAAATTGATCAGATATAATACATAAGTATAGTAGCTTGCAAAATAAGTCCTTAATTATCACTTCATTTAGTCTTCAGAGTGAAAAAGAGTAATATAATTTTTTAAACCCTAAATATGCTTTATATCAAATTTAAAATCCTAATAAGATATTCACACATTATCATGATTTGTGAAAAGTAATTTCATATGTTGGTCTTCATATTCAATGAGTGAAAATATTTTAGAAATTTGAAAGATCTCCTCAATATTAGAAAATTTAACTTGTGGCTTTTTATATATGTTGCAAACAGAGCTTCTTCTAATTTTATTTTTTATCTTTTTAATATTTATTGATAATGATTTTTACTAGTTTGCTTTTAAAGGAACAAATATGGAGTTTTTCTCTTTAAGTATGGCAACATAAATAAATACCTTGTTCAACAAACCTGCTCAATTTATTTTTGAATATAGAGATGAGCTTACAGTTATATACAAATTAACTAGATGGCAAGAACAAAGAGAAAATAGGTATCTGCCTTGCAGACATCTATACACCCAGTGATTTAGGCTTCGTTTTCAATACTTGTGTTCAGAGACAAAGCTCAGGACTTGTCCTAGTGGAAGTTCCAAAGAATACCTTCAAATAATGCTGACCTGCAAAGAACTATAGTTCTTACAAGAAAACTAGAAATAAATTCATTCCTTTAGGATATAGCAAAGAAAATTACCCATCTAAAGCTTGATACTGAGCTAAAATAGAAAAAATACCTTCACAGAATTTATAAAATTTATGAAAATGTCATTTACCTAAGAGATCTTATTCTATAAATTTATTGTAGATAAAAATATGTAGATAAAATATGTGTAGATAAAAATATAAAAATATATATATATTTTTTTTGTTAAAGATATACTTTTTTAAATTTTTAAAAAATTTTATGCAGTATTTTTCCTAATTTTTTACTGTATGGCTATTATCTTTGCCTGTTTTCTTAGAAACCCTTTCCCCACTCCAGAGGTAGATTAATATTTACATTTTGAAGTGTAATTTTGGTTTCTTTTTATATTTAATTGTTTAATATACTGGAATACCAATTGAAGTTTGGGATGAGGAAGGAGTTGAACTTACTTTCCACAGTTATTTTTTTTTTCTAGATTATTATGTTTTCATAGGCTATTATTAAAGTTAATGTCTGGGTAAGTTTAAGGAGTGTTACCATGCAAATATTTAGAGTTCTCTTCAATGAGTTCTTTCTGTTTTTGTAAATTTTACCCATAGGTATTTGTTTGCACTTATGGCTAATGTCATATTTCTTTTTTTACCTAGATTTTAGAGGTTTATAGCAAAACATTTATTTGTCTGTCTGTTTATTGTAACCTGATATGATACAGTGTAATACTTTTATTTCTTGGTTTGTCTGTTTTTAGTGTAAGGTAAAATAAATATATCTCTGGTTCTTTTTTTTATTTAAGACACTTAATGGTAGACTTCTAACAGTTTTATTACTGTTTTATTGTCATTTAGGCTGTATTGAGCAATATAAAATAAAAGGTTTTTTCTGTTTTGTTTCATTTTTCTATATTTCTCCTTTCCCTGATAATAATGTCATTGATGCAGTTTTGGAATATAGGTGGGGTTTGGTAGGGTGAGATCAGGAGCCGACGACCAAGGAAGAATTCTTGATATGCCTTTGGTGCAAATTGGTGGTTTTGATGGTTTTATTAAAGCGCGGGACAGGACCCCTGGGCAGAAAGAGCTGCTGCCCCCTGTTGTGAAGTGTGGCTGATTATATACTTGGGAGTTGGGGGAGGTAAGGAAAAGGGAGGTTTCAAAAGGATTTTCATGTGTTAAAGAAGACTCCCAGGATACCAGAGGCCTTGCCAATGTCAAGTGAAGGTGGTTTTTCCCTTTAGCAAGGCATTAACATTAGGACAATTGGGAGCTTCCTGGAGTAATGTTATGAATCTCCCACCCAGGAGTGTGTGTGTGTGTTGAGGGGGGAGGTTGCAGGGTGTCAGCTTCTACTTTGTCCTTAGCTAGCCTTCTGCTCCCTCGTCATCATGACTTTTTTTTTCTTTTTGGTTGATACATAATTGGTCATCATTTCCATTATTTTTGTGTGTATATTTGTTTATCCATTTGTTGTACTTAGACTATATTGTAGACAAAGTATAGTTGATTTTTTTTTAACTCAATCTATGAATCTTGTATCTGGTCAGCTTGTTTCATTACCTTTCTTCTATTAATGTTTCATTGTTGTTTCCCTTAGTTTTCATATCTTACAATAAGCAAAATCATGTGTAATTTATTTTTAAAAATACACGTAGTATAGTCTAAGTTAGAATATCAAGGAGAAGATGATGTACAGATACCTTAAGGAAAATGTGAGCTACTTTCATTGACCATTA
The DNA here is from genome assembly GCA_028534135.1 of Potos flavus. Classification (NCBI taxonomy): domain Eukaryota; kingdom Metazoa; phylum Chordata; class Mammalia; order Carnivora; family Procyonidae; genus Potos; species Potos flavus. Next base: position 80,745,849 of record CM052886.1, on the reverse strand, counting down.
TTTGAATATTTGTAAATTCCTTAGAGATAGACTATTTTTACATTTTAACTTAGATTATAGCTAACTCATTAACTGCAAAATACTTAATACCTCTTTTAATTTTATTTATGTATAAAATATGTCTTTTAATTTTCTGGTTGGCAACTAAGGGACATGAGTATTTTTCATGGCAGTAATACTCATTCCATGGCTGAATGTGAATATCAGTTGTCAAGGAGAAAGACCTCCCTTTGCTCGGTGGTGTTTCCTGCTGGACTTAGAATCAAATTTGACATAAGATAGATTAATAAGAGAAAACTCAGATTTACTAGCCAAAGTACGGGGATCCACACAGACATGAAATTCCAAAGACAAGGAGGCAACATGAAGCCTATATGGACTAAAGAGAAGAATAGGAGGCTGAGGACACAGAGGGGAGAAAATTCATGAGCAAGAAGGTGATGAAGGATATTTAGGGAGAAGCAAGTTTGCTCTATTAGAGAAGTTCCTTGGTAAAGAGGAGCTTCTCTAAATAAGCTTTCTTCCTATTGCAGGCTCTCCTTTCCAATGTAAATTTAGGCAGTTATGGGGGAGGCAGAGACCTTTTATATCATCTACAGGGTTTTTATTATTTTTTTAAAGATGTATTATTTATGAGAGAGAGTGTGCACATGTAGGGGGAGGGGTAGAGGGAGAGAATCTTCAAGTAGACTTTCCACTGTGTGTGGAGCCCTACATGGGGCTCAGTGGCATGACCCATGAGATCATGACCTGAGCTGAAACAAAGAGTCGAATGCTTAACTGACTGAATCACCCAGGCTCTCTGAGTTTTTATTAGTTTTAACTTGAAATAATCTTTATGCCAAAGTGGCATATTTTTGGGCATCTCATCCTATACCCCTTCACAATCAATGAAGATCTATTTTGCATTTTATAAGTTGTTTCTGATATAGGAAAGATGTTAGGGTTCGAAGCCAGAAGCCAAGAAAGAATTCTTGAGACTTCATTGGTACAAAAAGGTAGTTTTATTAAAGCATGGGGACAGGACTGGTGGGCAGAAAGTGCTGCACCCGGATTGTGAGGAGTGGCCCATTATATACTTTCAAGTTGGGAGAGGGTTTGAGATAGCGTAAGTCTCTGAGGAATTTGGAAGCAAGATTTTCAGGACCTTGAGGAAGCTAGCTAGCTATTGTTGGGAAAAGGTTATTTATTACTGTCTGATAAAACCTTAGTCACGAGACCCTTCAGATGTATATTGGTGGGCAATATACTTGGGGGATGATTGCCAACACATATCATGGGGGTTTTAGAGATAAAGGAAATTTCTGAAGAAATTTTTATAGGTTAAAATAGACTTACAGGATCTTGGGGGTCAGGCTAAGATTCCCTTTGCTCTTAGCGAAGTATTAACATTGAGGCAGTTGAGTCACTAGAGGAATGTTACTCTGCCTGTTTCAAAGATTTGTCAGTGGGCTATATAATAAGAAAATTTAATAATTTTTCTTCTGCCTTTGTTTCCTACATCAAAAGGACAGGTTCAGAGTAGGTGATCTTTTTATAACACCTTTGAGTTATTTATTACACTATTCTTTAAACAACTTTTCTTTATCTATATGAGTTCCTTTGAGAGCAGAAAGGACATTCCTTTACCCTTGTATACTATAAATGATGTAGAGAACAAATGCAAAAGGAAATGTAGATAAAATTAAATCTCCTTACAACTTGCAGCCCATTGACAAATACGTGAGGAAGCAGAGTATGACATTCCTCCAGGAACTCCCAACTGTCTTAATGTTAATGCTTTGCTAGAGGAAAAAAAGAAACAATCTTAGCTTGACAGTAGCCAGGCCTTTGGGATCCTATAAGTCTTCTTTAACATATGAAAAACCTTTTGGAAACTTCCTTTGTCTCTACCCCTTCCAACTGAAAAGTGTATAATCCATCTTGCCTTACAGTCCCAGTGCAGCAATTTCTGTCCAAGGGTCCTGATCCTGTGTTTTAATAAAACTACCTTTTTTACACTGAAGATGTCTCAAGAATTCTTTCCTGACCTCACATCAAATCACATCATCAATACAATAATATTGAAAGGACAATGACATCAATATTAAATATTAGCCATTAAAAATAAAAAATCAGTTAAAAATTCTAATATTCTTTGTGTTTTTTTGTTATCATTAACAATACTCTAAAATGGCATGAAAATAGCTGTAGGAAACATATATTGACCTTTATTTGTATTAATGGTTCTGTCCTTCAGTAAAATTATACCCATTTTGAGAAATTATTTCTTGACATTCTTTTAATTCACATATACTATAGCTTAAAATATTAACAGTAATATACTCTCCTTATTAAGAACAGAGGGTCTAATTTATTCCAAAATGATTGGTGTTGATAAACTGACACAAATGAAAATTGTTTCTTCTTTAAATGTGCTTGGCTGGATGGTTGTGGGGAAGTTTAGAAGAACGTGATCATCTGTTACCCTCATAAAAATATGAAAACAGCAACAGCACATGTGATGTTGAAGGAAAAAATTGCATTTTCAATCAGTGTCTTGCAAAAGTAATTAGAAGTTCTGTCTGAGGGGCACCTGGGTGGTTCAGTGGGTTAAAGCCTCTGCCTTTGGCTCAGGTCATGATATCAGGGTCCTGGGATCAAGCCCCACATTGGGCTCTCTGCTCGGCAGGGAGCCTGCTTTCCCTTCTCTCTCCGCCTGCCTCTTTGCCTACTTATGATCTCTCTCTCTCTGTCAAATAAATAAATAAAATCTTAAAAAAAAAAGTTCTCTCTGAGAAAGCAAATCAATAAAAACAAGCACACAAGCAGTGGGGAGAGGCAGAGGGAGAAGCAGAATTCCTGCTGAGCCTAGATCCTGACCTGGGGCTCTATCCCAGGACCCTGAGATCATGACCTGAGGTGAAGGCAGACACTTAACTGACTGAACTACCCAGGTGCATTTTTGTATCCCAGTGCTTCTCAAAGTGCCTGGCAGAGAGTTGGGTGTTCAATAGTTGTCTTTAAAATTGTACTGAACTGCGAGTAGAGAAATACTAGAAATAATTTATTAAAATATAGTCATTCTGTGATTACATTGTTATGATTAATGGACAGCCATATGGTATTACTACAAAATTGAAATGAAAAATCTGAGGACTGAACAAGATGATCTGGTAGTCTTTCATCCATAATCTGACTTGATCCATTGCTTATTTATGGCAATTTAAATAAAAATAGTGTGCTACCATGATTGTGGAAGATGTAAATAAGGATAGGAGATGTAGCTTTGAAGAAATAACTTTCTAGCGCTAATAACCTTCTTTTAATTAAAACATTTTTAAATCCACTTTTTTTTTTTTCTCTTAACATCACTGAAAGTTGTTCCACAATTAAATGACTGATGAATAAAAGTTGCCATTTTGGAGGCTCCTGGGTGGCTCAGTAGGTTAAGTATTCAACTATTGATTTCAGCTCAAGTCTTGATCTTAGGGTCATGAGTTCAAGCCCCACGATGGGCTACACACTGGCCATGGAGCCTACGTAAATTAAAAAAAAAAAGAAAAAAGTTGTCATTTTGTTTTTATCTATAACATGGATCTTTAATCAACTATTGTTTTTATGTATGTTCAAATCCTATTTTTTAATATGCTACCAATGAAACCTGACACTTTAGATTCAATCTGAACCTATTAACTATATCTAGGAAAGCTTAATAGTCATTCTGTAGCTTCATTTTTATATTTTTAAATCAAATTCAGAACTAATGCAGAAATAGAAAATACATTTAAAAAATGAAAAAAATTATTACACAAGGTTCATATTTACTAACCATTTGACTTCAGTAGAAACAAATTCTTTGTTTCAATTACAAAGCCTCTAATTTTGTAGTATCTGATTAGTTTTCTAAGAGTGTGGAAAGAGTATTTTCTCCTGCAAGTAGATTATATGTAAATGAAATAAATATAATATATGTCTCATGTATATTTGAAATAAAAGTGGCACAAATTTCACTTTATGTGTTGTACCAGATCACGTACTAAAATATAGTTTAATACAAGAGGCGAAATCTGATATAATTTGAAAGTATATTTTTAAATAAAATTTATTTCTTAGAGCAGTTTTAAGTTCACAGCAAACTTGAGGGGACAGTACAGAAATTCCCCCCTCTCCACACATATGCATAGCCTCCTCATTATCAAAACACTGCACCAGAGGGGTACATTTGTTATAATCAATAAATGTATATTGATAAACATTATTACTCAAAGTCTAGTTTATCTTAGTCTTCACTCTTGGAGTTCTCCATTCTGAGGATTTTGATAAATGTATAATGGCATGTATCTACCATTATAGTATTATACAGAATAGATTCACTATCCTAAAAATCTTCTGTGATTTACTTCTATATTTCTCCCTTCCCCACAACCTCTGACAAACACTGATCCTTTTACTATCTCCATAATTTTGCCTTTTCTAGATTGGCATTTATTTTCAGTCATACAGTGTATAACCTTTTGTGGTTGGCATCTTTAACTTAGTAATAGGCATTTAAGTTTCCTCCATGTTTTTTCATGGCTTGAAAGCTCTATTATTTTTAGCGCTGAATAATATTCTGTTGTCTGGATGTACCATTGTTTATTTATCCATTTACCTACTAAAGGACATATTGGTTACTTTCAGGTTTTGACAATTATGTATAAAGCTGTTATAAACATCTGTGTGAAGGTTTTGTGTGAACCTAAGGTTACAGCTCCTTTGGGTAAATACCAAGGAGCAGAATTGCTGGATTATATGTTTAGCTTTGTTTTTCAAAGTGATTGTGTCATTTTGTATTCTGTCAGAAATGTATGAGAGTTCTCACTGCTCTTCATCCTCACCAGTCTTTGGTGTTGACAAGTATTCCAGGATTTGGCCATTCTAATAGGTGTGGGGTGGTATCTCATTCTTGTTTTAACTTGCATTTCCTGATGGCATAGGAAGTAGAACATATTTCCATATGCTTATCTGCCATGTGTATGTCTTTGGCGAGATGTCTGTTCAAATTTTGGGCCCATTTAATGAGGTTGTTTGTTTTCTTACTGTTGAGTTTTAAGCTTTCTTTGTATACTTTGGATAACAGTCCTTTATCAGGTAAGTCTTTTGCAAATACTTCTTCCAGTCTGTGGCTTATCTTCTCATTCCCTTGACTTTGTCTTTCACAGAGGAGAAGTTTTTAATTGTAATGAAATCCTGATTATTCATTATTTCTTTGATGAATTGTGTCTTTGGTGTTGTTTTGATCATGTATTTTATATGTGATTCATATACATAATCATGTGCAATCATATATGCTAAATTTATGAAATTTCTACTTTTATATTTTACAGTATTTTAAATGTACAATGATATATGCTAATATAAAACATAATTTAGAATGCACTATCATTGAAAACAATAATGCACATAAAATGTATGTTATATATATTTTATATAATTATTATAGACCACATAATATAATATGTAATAAACATCAGTACAATATAAATGACAGAATATTAAAGTATGTAAATATATTTGATATAAAATTAAAAATATTATATAAAATAAATATAAATATAATAAATGTACTGTGTAATAGCAATTGATATACTGTATAGTATCAGTTAATATAAAATAATACAATATATAAAATATCTAACAAAGATTATATGCATTTATAGTTTAGCACAAATCAAACAGACATAATACATATTATTTTGAGATTTCACTTTGTCTAGTCATTCAGTATTTAAATTTGTCTTTCTCTGATGTGGATAAGGGGGTTGCTGTTCATTTACTCTAGGTTGTTTCTCTCTGACCTGGAAAATTCGAATCTTAGTCTTTCAGAGATCACTTAAACAAATATTTCTCTATGTTGAAATTTCTAGCACCTCAAGCATTATTAAAGTTTTTTTTTTTAACAATGTGTCACCATAATAATTGCCCAAAATACTAAAATGCCACAGTAACCTTTAACACTTAAATATTCAGTAGTAAAATCATTTGTGAATTTCTCATACAAGATTAGGCCATCTTGAGTAAAAGATCAAGAACTTACTTTTTTACTCCTTGAAATAAGGGCAGTGTTTGACTTTGAAAAGGTGCTGAATAAAAGGTGTTTTTTTTTTTTTTTAATTTAATTTTATTTTTTCAGTGCTGCAAGATTCATTTGTATGCACCACACCCAGTGCTCCATGCGATACGTGCCCTCCTTAATACCCACCACCAGGCTCACCCAATCCCCCACTCCCTTCCCTCCAAAACCTTCAGTTTGTTTCTCAGAGTCCAGTCTCTCAAGCTTGTCCCCCCCTCTGATTTCCCTCAATTCACTTTTCTTTTCCTTCTCCTAATGTCCTCCATGTTATTCCTTATGCTCTACACATGTGAAACCATATGATAATTGACTCTCTCTGCTTGACTTATTTCACAATAAAAGTTTTATTAATTAATTAATCCAATACTTTTTGGATATAGTAACTGTAAGTAATGGGTGACTGTGTTTCCTGTACTATTGTTCCATTACATATCTTGTTTCCTATTCTCATATTTATAGCCAATTTTTTCCTACTTTTTAATTATCTCTCTCCCATTCAAAACACATAATACTACCTTAATAAATAGTCATTAACCATTTTTGGCTTAATATAACTTTATATGGAAATTATGCTCACTGTGTGGATTTCACTGTAGTAATTTGTTATCCATAGAAGATCCTAGGATGCCAACAGTCCTTCTCCAAATGTGGAAAAGCCTGGAAAAAGTTTGGTAGTGATAGAGAACTATGAATAATATTTGTAAGAAAAAGAAGAGAAAGAACAGGAATGGAGGAAAAGAAAGCAAGTCATAGTGATATAGTTATTCAGGTCACAAAACATTTCTATTTTAAAAAAGAAAACTTGTTTAATTGCACTTTTAGAGCATACATTTCAACGAATAATAAAGAAAATCTAAGAATAATGTTTAATATGCTACAAATTATTTAATTTGTATCCTGTACTCTAGGGTAGATATGTTTTGAGTAGGATGCCAAAAGATTAGTACTGTAATCTAAAAAAAAAAAAAAAAAAAAAAAGCCAACGTGTAGTTTTTGATTGTTATTGTGAATATTCATACTATTTTTCCATTAACTTTAATAACATTCACTTAACTTCACAAAACATCTCCACAATAAAATAGTAACTCCTATCTTACAAGTAAAAACCAATTTTCTATCTCTTTTATACCTTTCTCACCACTGTTTCTTGACCTCATTTAGAAATATTTCCACACTGTCTTTTCCATAACTCTATTAGCTCCATACTACTGTTATTTTCCAACAAGATTTCATAATTCATCACTTCAACTCTCTTTACACAACTTTCAACTCACTTGCTTTCTAGTAAGCCATTAAGTGAAGGCATACCCTGGATTAATCTACTATTACACCCAGGTTTTTTACCTGGAAGTATAAAATCACTTGTTTATTCATAATTTGGGCCAATGTAAATTCATCCCCTTCAACATTTTGTCAGTGCTTCAGAAACTTCCTGACCTGAATTTGCTTCTTTGCGTATTCTCCATGGTAAAACATTTGGAGATTTGCCACTTTCCTCAAATCTCTGGTATTTATTGCCTCTTACTCTGAGAAGATCTAACAGGATATATATTGTAAGATCATCAACATTCAAAGAATAATATTAAAGGAGTAAAACTAGACTAAAATCTACAAGTATCCCTTAGGTCTCTTTTGCACATTAGTCATGACTCTCCTTAATATTTGTAAAATTTAACATTTTACCAAATTTTGATAAACAATAGTACATTCAGGCTACTATGATAAGGAAGATACTTTGCAAGTCCAGAATTTAATACTTTTCAATATGTTAAGAGAAGTAGCTACTGGATATAGGCTAAGGCATTTTTATGATTAAGAATTGTGACTTGAACTGATTTTATTCAAAATATTTACTTTTTCTTTTTTGTGTGTGATGTTTACCTAAAGTTACATCAGTTTTCCTTTGAGAAATTAAATATGAATATTTTATATCTGTAAAGCATTTAAAACCTTCATTGGTGTTTAAAGATTTGGCTATTCAAAAATTTACATTGGCTTGATTCTAAAATTATAGAACTATTAATAAAGCTCTAAAGAAATGTATAATAGTTTAACTTTAAAAAATGTATAGCAGTCTCATAAGAAAAGAGAAATAAATCTATACATAAGTAGTTGAATTTGAATGTTGACTGCTCCAATACTCAAATCTTTTTAGCTAGAAATGCTGTTTTGCAAATGCCGAGGGTTAATAGAAATTCCTGGGGACGGTTTTGATGTGTAAGCATTTTGTAAATATAGTACAAATCACTATGATTCACTGTGCTATCTACAAAACATTTTGATTTTCCAATCTCATAGGATGTAAAAGGATTTATAAAGAACTATAAAATTGTTTGAATGTTCTCACAGAGAGTATTACTATTCAACTTCACCAGAAGTTGTACATAGTGGACATTGAATTGAAACTGAAATTTTGAAGGCATCATAATTCCTGGGTGATTCTTTTGTTTGCAGAAAAGTGTATAACATTTTCAGGCTTACCTTTCTTGATCAATAAAATAAAAATAGAACATTGTTATCCAGAGCTTCTTGACTGTCTCATAAAATGCCATGTAAAATATTGAAGATGATTTGAGCTTTAGGAAATCCAAAGATTTGCTTTCTTTCCATAGTGAAAAATGTTTGAAAAATTAGTGAGATGAAACTATTCAAAATTCAATAGTATTCTCAATGCATACACAGCAAAGTGGATTTTCTTTTAATATACCTTAAAATGTTCCCCGTGATCATCAATAGAAGTTCTAGGGACTTTCTTTGGAAATCATCAACATCAGGTAATAAAATTGTTAAAAGATCTGTGAAAGTCATCACATCATTTGTAGAAAAGGGAAAATTTTTCTTTTAACTACAAGATTCTACTCCTCCCCCCATCTGCTGGTAGAACTGGATTATCAGAATCCAAAGCATCTTAAATGTTAGGAGAATTGGCATAACATAAAATTACTTTGAAATTTATTTGTGAATTAAAAGGCAGAGTGAGTGAGAAAGGAGAGAATAAGTTATCTATGGCTGTTTAACAAATTACTTCCCCAACTCACTTGTTTAAAATAGCAATCATCTTGCTCACAGATCTGAAGATCAATAGGCGTTAGCAGATATAGGTTGCCTTGGCTGGGCTCAACTGGTCTTTGCTCCAAGATTTAGCTGGGGTGCAAATCAACACCATGAGGCCTTTATGTTTATTTATTCAGTGGACTAGCTGGGGCATAGTCCTCTCTTGACAGTGGCAGGGCATAAGAGAGCTAGTGGAAACATACACATTTTTCTAAGTCCTAGGCTTGGAATTGGTACAGTCTTAGTTTCTAAGCACATTCTTTAGATCAAGGTAGATCTCATGGATGAACACAATGTCAAAAGATAAGAAAGTATATTCTACATTTATGGAAAAAAAGAATTCTGGGTGAAAGAGGCAAGTTAATAATTCAGTGTTTTGCAGATACTAATCATGACAATGAAAGCAATAAAAAAGGTGATTATTATTGCATTATTGTACAATATTAATGTATATTAGTATGTTACTATAAAGGTATTAGTATTACCACTCTTCTCTGTACTGATAGACCATTGGCAAGAAGCATATACATCATAATAATGAGGGTTGACTAACACAAAAGTTATATAGGTTTTCCCTTTCTACTTTGATTATTACATAAAGATTCTCTCAAAGAAACACATATAATTGAACCATGGTATAGAATGCAGGTATCAAGTTTCACCTCTATCCAAGATTATGGACCAGACAAAAGGTAGGTTGGGAAAGGTAGCAAGTGTTTCCTTAGTCTAGTATACCAGCTTTGGAACTACTTGGCATGGAAATTCTCCCTTCTCAAACCAAAAAAGTGGGCTTTGTAAACCCCCCAAGAGGGTGGACTGTTGGTGAAAATGTCCAGACATTCTTGATATAAGATTCATCATGTGAGTAGCACATGGTAGGATGATGGATGAGCATATGTCCTGGTAGGAGAAAGGTCAGGTCCTTCTGAGGAATTTTTCCACTAGTTCTTAACTACCTGTTGTTCTGAACTAAGCGTATCCTCTCCACATTCCTAGGTAAAATAAATACTAATTAAATTATACATTAGGTTTAGTATCACAATGAAAACCCCTGAAAATGTTGACACCCCTTTTTTAATGACTACTAATCAGTAATCTAGATTTTTACACTCTTCTAGATTTAATACTTTATAGATTTCTTTCTCTTCTGCAACACACACTGCTTTATCTACTGAAAGGCTATGCTATTTTGTTTTAAAACACTAATTTTTTTTTAAATAAATAAATGTCTTAATTGAATATGCTTTGATGCACAGGTATCCTGTTACTTATGCAAAAATCATCCTATTGGGTGTACTTTCTATCTCAAGCCTCTGACACTAGTCTCATTTAGGTTGATGATCTGCCTCTAATGAAAAGCATGGAGTTAAGGTGCGACTGTTTATTGTCCACAGCATTTTGATAGACTGTTCTACAAATCTATGTAGATTTAGTTGTTCATGTTGAACACTGCTGATGAAGTAGTTTTTCCTCTTCATATTCTTTGTCTACCAGGTTAAAAAATTACATTTAACCTAAAAAAAAAAAAAACAAAAAAAAAACAGTAAGTTGACCGTTTCTCCCTGTAAATGTTAGCCATAATTATGCCTTATCTTAGAAAACTGGAACAAAATAGCAACATGGACATCTTGTATTTGACTTCTCTATGTACTTTCTGGGGCATTCCTATGACTGAAGTCCTAATTTGTCCCTGTTATAAATTTAAATGTAACATACAGCAAAAATACTTCCTAGTCTCTCTGTTTAAGAAAAAAATGTTTAGTTAAGCATTTTCTTAAGAGAACACTTAATTGTTACTCTGCATCCACATAGTACACCAAAATAAAGAAAATACTGAAATAATTATTAAATTAAATGATTATTAGAATTTTTGTGTGAATTTTAAAATCTTAAAAGAATCTTAATTTCTCTATCATATTTCTCCACTATATGAGCTGCTGAGAATAATAAATTTTAATGATAATGCCAGTGTGAAGTTATAGCTTGCAGGTAATTTTAGTGAAGAGGCACAAAGAATTAGCTTTTTAAAGATGCTAATAAATTACGAGGGTTATAAAATGTGGCAGGTTTTCCCTTGTGGTGCTTAGGCCTTACCTTGAAGTAATATTACCTCTATTTAAGATTCTGAGTTTTTGAAGAATAATAACTATACCCTCAAAAATAATATGTATATTGTGGGATAGCCAGGATAGTTTTTATACATTTTATCTTTCTTTGGCAATTTGCCTACAGTTGTAATAATTCATTTAAAAACAGATGGTAGAGAAAGCAGGTATATCTGATGCTTTATTTTAGAAAAATAGAAGAACTTGAGTGAGTCCAGTTTTCAAATCATAATTCAGTTTACATAATAATTGAAATCCAAGCAATTTGTTGGGGTGACCCTATCATTTCTTATTCATCCCTCATCACACGTAAGGCAGAAATTAATCAAGTTCCATGTCTGATATGGCCCACATGAACAGTGTTTAGATCACTGCTGAAACAGATTCGTAACCTACTGATAGTAGATGAATACGTGGTACCTACATAAACACTTTACCTACATAGATTCTTTAAATTTCCCTTTGAGAAAAATTAGAAATGAAATGCCTGAGACAAATTGATCATGGTTGGAATTTTATAATAACAATCCTGGTTGATTTGGTTATCATGGTGTTTTTTTTTTTTTTTTCACTATTCCAAGATTCATTGTTTATGCACCACATCCAGTGCTCCATGCAATACGTGCCCCCCCCATTACCCACCAGCAGGTTCACCCATCCCCCTGCCCTCCTCCCTTCCAAAACCCTCAGTTTGTTTCTCAGAGTCCATAGTCTCTTATGCTTTGTCTCCCCCTCCGATTTCCCCCTATTCACTTTTCCTTTCCTTCTCCTAATGTCCTCCATGTTATTCCTTATGCTCCACATGTAATTGAAACCATATGATAATTGACTTTCTCTGCTTGACTTATTTCAGTCAGCATAATCTCCTCCAGTCTCGTCCATGTTGATACAAAAGTTGGGTATTCATCTTTTCTGATGAAGGTGTAATATTCCATTGTATAAATGGACCATATCTTCTTTATCCATTCATCTGTCGAAGGGCATCTTGGTTCTTCCCACAGTTTGGCGATTGTGGCCATTGCTGCTATGAACATTGTGGTGCATGTGGCCCTTCTTCTCACTACATCTGTATCTTTGGGGCAAATACCCAGTAGTGCAATTGCAGGGTCATAGGGTAGCTCTATTTTTAATTTTTTAAGGAATCACCACACTGTTTTCCAAAGTGGCTGCACCAACTCGCGTTCCCACCAACAGTGTAAGAGGGTTCCCCTTTCTTCACATCCTCTCCAACACTTGTCAAAAAATGGGCAGAAGAAATGAACAGACACTTCTCCAAAGAGACATAAAAATGGCTATCAGACATATGAAAAAGTGTTCATCATTATTAGCCATCAGGGAAATTCACTTCAAAACCTCAATGAGACACCACCTTACACGAGTTAGAATGGCCAAAATTATCAGGACAGGAATCATGGTGGCTTCTAAATTATGCTGTAAAACTTGACCAGTTGGCTGATCAAAATGCTATTTTAAACATAGAGTTATTCTGAAAAAAAAAAAATAAATAAAAATAAATAAATAAATAAATAAACATAGAGTTATTCTGAATTAGTTTTGCTATATATGAAGACACACCAGAAGGGAAAATATTATTTAGTAACTTTAAAGACTCCAATTATAAACTGAAAAGGCAAATACCATATTGTATTACAACACAGAATATGTGATTATCATATGATATTGAAAATAAGAGGCATAAAATGACCATTTGCTGAGTTCACCTGCATTGACTTAATGAAATATCTAAAAGTGGGTTAACTATACTCAGTTGTTCAAATATATTTTATAAATATGTCATCTATTATCAAATTGTCCATAGTGTTATATGCTATAGATATGGATATGATAGGGATAGTGATATATGTCTATTCCTAGGCTATAATTTAAATTATGCCATACCATCCCCAAGCAGCTTCTAAATTACTGTTTCCATCCAACTCAGTTTGTTCCTCAGACACTAAATAAGATTGTTGGGAAAAATTGTGCTCTTTCAAACATTAGTAGTAGTCAGTTGTTTGTCCTTTCTCTACAATTAGATATATGAGGCTAACAAGTTCATCTTATTGATCACCCCAGAGAAGATGCAGTTACAATTCAGATTTTTTTCCAGGAGGTTTTCCTTACTTTAAACAGTTCAATTATTATTATTAATATTATTTAGATCTTTTACTCTTTTATGTGAGGCTTTACTCTTTATCCTTTGCATTGACTATTCAAAAGAAAACTAGACTCATTTCCATTTTAGGCAAAGAATTACTTATTTTATTCAAAATCCAAAATGCTTCATTTTAAGCAGCTCTATAAAAGTTTCCCCATGTCATTTTCAAATTCCTAAAATTTGCTTATGTTTTTACCCTGAGCTAAATATTTAATATTAAGTATATTTTAATCTATTCTCTTTGTATTTAAAGAATTACATAATTTCTTTAAACATAATTTCAATTTGATTTCTTTTATAAATGTTTTTATTAATTTGCCCGAAATTTTACAAAGTTCAAAGGTATATTTTCAAAATAACTAGTTTTTATTGCTATATTCATAAAAATATTTTTAAATTAACTCCTTAAAATTAAGCCTGTTTCAGACAATTCAAAAACTATATCATCATGACTTAATTAGACCTCTGTTCACCAGATGTGGACATATTTCAGTTTTATAAATCAAGTATGGATATGGTAGGCTGATCATCTCATTTGTTCTGAGCGGCCCCAAGATAAATTAACCACCATGAGGGATTCCTCTGGGTTGCACCATTCCGATTACCCCTCTCCTCTGATCTTGTTTTCTATTAAGATGGCTTTGACTCACCGTACCTTTTGCTTCCATCATTTACAATGAAAAAGAAAAAAAAATCATACTGCAACAACAGCTATTCTGGATCTCTTTGGCCTGTAGATATTAGAAACCACCACTTTCTATGATGTCTATACTTCCCTTATTAATGATTTCCAACATTTTGAAGTAATGAATATATTCTGGGAGCTCTTGGGGTAGATAAGACGGTACATATAATACATCTGCTACAAAATTACTTGCTTCATAATTCTTAGGATTCCTTATTGTATATCACCTGAGAAGCTTGTTTAAAATGATAATATTGGTACCTCAGCATACAATTTAAAATTTTGGAATGTGGACACTGGGCATTGGTAATTTTTAAATAGCTCTTCAAGTGACTTTAATGTGCATCTAACTTTATTGAGGGTGAGACACCATAGTATCCATTGCACTTAATTGACATGGTCAATAACCACATCTATTTCATATTTGCTAGAACTAGTACTCTTATCCAAAGTTATCTATTGAGTACAGATTAAGTATCAACTACTCTTTTAGGTTGTTAGGAAATATCACTGAACAACAACAAACTTGTATAGGCAATCCAGTATTTGTAAGTGAACTTCATTGAGAAATTCAGCCCATCTAAAATATGTTTACTTTCTTGACTTAACATCTATTAAAAGTGAGCATGCTCTTCTAGTTCATGTGGTAGGGAATGGAATTCTAGGATGTAATGGAAACATATTCTAGTTTTATATCTGGGAACTTTCAGTTACGGTGTGGGGAGGAAGTGAAAACTGGCAATACCTTGTAGGGAAATTGACTCAGTTAAGACACTACTGTATTTTAAGTGCCAGACCAATAAAATTAGATTTTTAGTTTGGTGCTTCTTTTCTATCGGCATCACTGCATGTAATGTTCTTTAAGCATGTTTGTAGACATTTTTTTTTTTTTAATCTTTCTTTACCTTTATAAGAATTTAGGGTTTTGAGGGTATTTGTTGTTGTGGTGGTTTATATGTTTTGCTATTTTTTTCACTGTCCAGTGCAGTCAAAATAATCAGCTTACCTTAAAATCCTGATGACCTCATGCTATTCACTTTGTTCTATGTCCAAAGTCCCCTTGTGGAGTGCCTGGGTGGCTCAGTTGTTAAGCCTCTGCCTTCAGCTCAGGGCATGATCCCAGTGTCCTGGGAGCAAGCCACACGTCGGGCTCCCTGGTCAGAGGGGAGCTTGCTTCTCCCTCTCCAGCTCTCCCATGCTTGTGTTCCCTCTCTTGCTATCTCTATCATAAATGAATAAAATCTTAAAAAAAACAAAAGTCCCTTTGTTTCTTGAAGACTTAGGCACTACTTTCTTGATGACACAAGAAAATTTAACCATCCCCCTTATTACATGTCATGAGTTAGGAAGAGTCCTATTATTAATATCTAAGATTTTATATCCCTCATCCTTAAGTAGGCCACATAACCAGTTTTATCGTCTTTTAGTTTCTTTGAAGTGTTTTGATTGACAGCGTATTCTAGAAAAAAAAAAATTCTGTCTTGATTAGGGTTCTTTGTTATATGCAAAAGAACAGACCCTAGCTGATTAAGCAAGTTATATATAATAGTGAGAAAGATATAGGTATGTTTAGAGCTAGAGAACCAGGCTCAAGACTAAGCTGTAAGAAAAAAAAAACACAAAAAACATGGCTGTAAATGTAATTTTATAGAGTTGACCTGAGGAACTCCATATGCTAAAGTTGTCCTGTTGTTAGGAATTGAATTTGTTGTCAGGATTTGGATTTACTGCTTCTACTAACATAAATGTCTCTTCTGTGCCTAAAACTCAACTTTGTATCCATTAATATCCTCAAATTTGGACATCCTCTGCCACAAACACCAACAAAATGGAATCCACAAGGCATCTCCTTCATAAGTTGCATTCTTCTGAATTTAATTAAGACTAGAGCAAGTGATTGTGCTTGAAGTTGCCAAGCTCACATGACTGCAAATTAGCTGCAGCTGCAGGTAGAAAGATTCCCAGTATTGTGTGGCTTCCACGCTGCAGAATAGGGATTCGTAAGCATGGAAATTTTACAGAAATAGCAAGGATATTCAAAGGGTGCATAATACAGTCCCTCTGTAACCTTCAGACTTGGATTGGTGATAACTTTTCTGGTGACAACTTTTCTGTAGTCTCTAGAGAACGGGAGCATTGCATAGCCTGCACTCAGCTGCCCACCTGTGCTCTCTTAGCAAGACTCCCCCAGCCTGCATGCTCAGAAGGCCTCTTGCCCCACTGGCACCTGGACTCCCCCTGCATCTACGTTACTGGTTGCTGAGGGCCTGCGCCCCAACCCGTATTTTGGAGTGTGGCCTGCTGCTTGCTGCCAACACCAAAACTCCAGCCTGACCAAATCAACCAACTCTTCTGCTATTCTGTGTGTCAAAATCTACTTCTCTAATAAGACCGAACCTCTTCCAAGTTTGTCCTTCCTTGGGTCCTCTCCCTCAGCCCCAGGGTACAATTTAGAGTTTCCTTATATCTTATGGTTGCTCTTTTATTATAGTTAATAATTTTTTATGTTACACTTTTCCTATTTAACTTGTGTGATTTCTTTCTCCTGATTGTCTCCATATTGCTACACTGTGCAGTTTAGATATCTTCCTTCCTTTGTCCTTCTTTCCTCCTTTCCTTCCTGTCCTTTTTTTTTAATTTTGATCTGGAGCACTCCAGGAGGATATTGGATTAAAGTCATAAATAAGCAATTCACACCAAAAATACATTTGCTTAATTTATTTATTTTAGAAAATCAAGCTTCACAGTATTCAAAAAATGCAAATTACAAAACAAATTCCTATTGAATCTATATCTGTGCTAATATAGTCACTACTAGCCACATGTAACTATTTAAATGAAAATTAATTATTGTTAAATAAAATTAAAAATTCAATTTCTCTGTCACAGTAGCCATATTTCAAATATTCAGTATCCACATGTGGTCACATATTGGACAGAGAAGATCTAGAACATTTTCATCTTTGTAGAAACTTCTATAGAAAATACTGGTTTAGAGTTGGCAGATTATTTTTAAAAAGTGTTAGAGGACATTTTATTATTTTACTTATAGTAAAAATGTTTATACATTCTAATTCATTTTGTCCACTTTCAGAAGTTAATGATGAAGGAATACTTTGAATTATGCACCAAAATATATGTTTTCAAATATTTATCACTTTGCACTATATGCACATATGATTTTAAAAAACTGAATCTATATCGAAGGATGCTTTAATAAATTTTGATCAAAAAGAGTAGTCTTATATGAAGCTACAAAATTAACTTAATGACATATTTGATTATAGTGGAATATATTTGTAGCATATACAAATGAAAAATATATGTCATAAAGTAGTATGTACATAATACTATCTGTACATATTAGAGTATATGTTGTAAAATAGTATGTAGCACATGATAACACTTTCAGGTACTCATATATCCTTAGATGATAGACCAGAAGAAAAGCATTAAATATGTGTAATGATTTTGCCTCTGTGGTTGGATTAAGGGTGATTGTCATATATAAATATATATAATTTATATAATTGCACATTTAAAGATTTTTCCAAATAAACATACAGTACTTCTTAAAAAAATTGGTTATAACTTTAAAATATTGTTAATATATTCTCATAGAGTAGACTTTTACAAATATGAGCTATAAATGTTTGTTTCCTGTTAAACAAATGCTAATGAAATTTTTTGTTCACATTTGTTGCTGTAACTAATTCTAGCTTCAGGAGTAAACCTGCTCTGAAATGGTAGATGTCACTAACTGTAGATAGTTAGTCCCCTGAGTAAAACAGTAACATTATAAATGACAACAAAATCTACTGAAGAGAAGCTTGTTACAGTTTATTAACTCACAAATCACAACCAAAGCATACTGCTTCTTGGACTATTGCAATGCTTTGTAAGGGGTTGCATAACCTTGGATTAATAGTTGCTCCTTTTTCTTAAAAGATGTTAGTTTATCCTTCTAGATTGAATTTCTCTTTCAATACATACTTTCAAAAATCTCTGTGTCTCTGGAGAAGACCTGGCCTGACCTTTGCTTTCATTTAAGCTAGCTTTGTCTCCTCACATACACTCAATTAAACTTTGTCCCCTTTCTCCTTTTCTTTATTGTCATCAATAACACTAGAAACTCCCATCTTCATTTTCTCAGGTAATTGAACTGGTGAATTATTTTGACATTAATCTGGATTTTTTTTTTTTAATGAACCTTCCTTTCTATGCAACTTCTAACTTTAATGGCTTTCTCTCTTCCCACAATTAAATTAGACATGATTTCTTAGAATCTCAAAAATCAAAGATTAGAAAAGCCCCATTGCTTCCCACAAAGTCAGTGAAGCTTAGTATACTTTACTTTTGCTAGTAAATTCCTGCTTGTCTTTATACTTTCTTAAGAATCTGGAATTAATGAATGAAAGGATATATTTGAAATTTTTCTTCTTTGCACATTTACTTCTTCCAGGAGCAATCTGTGGTAGAAATAACACATAACAGAGAAATTCAAAGGGGCCATGTGAGACATGTAATTTTATATTTTATTAAAATATATTTATTATATATATAATATAATATATAATATATTAATATATAACATAATATATATTTATTAAATATTAAAATTTTATATTTTATAATAGAGAATGAATAATTTTGTGAATTAATGAATTAATGAATAATAATTAATGAATAATTTCTTTAATAATATTTGAGATACTATTATTATATGACAAATATTCTTATATTGGTAGCTGGTTATTTCAGTTGGTTAGAACAAAAGTTCCCTGAATGACCTAATTCTGCTGTGGTCATCTTTACTCCAAATGCATACATAGCATCTAAAAATGTTAACAATCCGGGGTGTGGTAGGGTGATTAGTAGCAGAAAGGAGTAGTACAAAAGTGAAATGAAAAAGTCATTGTATAAATGTTAATGCTATAGGAACAATGAGAAAACAGAACTTAGTTTTTGCTTAGTAATGGTGAAGAAAGACTTCATAAGGGAATTAGCTTTTAGGTAAATTTTAAAAGATAACAGATCACCAGTGCATAAGAAAGAGACAGCATTGGTTTACCCTTGGTACAGGTTATAAGGAGTTTATTTTTGTTTTTGTTTTTTTTAGGAGTTCATTTTTTGTAGAAACTTGAAGAAACAATGAAAAACCAATTAAGAGTCAGTTTTATTTTAATTGACACCATGTTCAGGCCGTTCTAAATAATGTCCATTGTAAAATACTCCTTCCCTGGGACGTCTATGTGGCTCAGTGGGTTAAACGGCTCAGGACCCAGGACCCAGGACCCAGGACCCAGGGTCCTGGAATTGAGTCCTGACTTGGGCTCCCTGCTGAGCAGGGAGCCTGCTCCCCCTCTGCCTACCTCTCCCCCTGCTTGTGCTCTCTCTCTAACAAATAAATAAAATTAAATAAATAAATAAATAACTCCTCCCTGAAAATAAATAGTTCATTAGTCTAATTCCCAACAGTTGTTTCAGTTATTTTTGAAGTTTTCAAATATGTATATTAACTTCAAATTAGCATATTTTATTAATTGCGCTTTCATTGATGTTTTCATTTTACATGGAACTTAATTTGGCTAATGCTCAGTAGATGGTTGTAGACAGTTGGCTTCCAACACATGCATTTACCTATACTTGCTCACTTAGATTTTAAAGATTATGCATCAGGATTGTTTTAGCCAATTTCTGTGTGCTACATATACCTTCATTAAATAACTGATTCAGAGTAAATAATGATGGTTCCTTATGTGAAAATGAAGCAACTGAACTCGAGTTAATTCCATTCTTTCATTCTATGTGAGCATTTTAAGATGTTAAATATGTTGACAAACTAGACTACCGAGGGCGCCTGGGTGGCTCAGTGGGTTAAAGGCTCTGCCTTCAGCTCAGGTCATGATCTCGGGGTCCTGGGATCGAGTCCCGTATCAGGCTGTCTGCTCAAGCAGGGAGCCTGCTTCCTCCTCTCTCTCCGCCTGCCTCTCTGCCTACTTGTGATCTCTCTCTGCTGAATAAATAAATAAAATCTTTAAAAAAAAAAAAAAACTAGAATACCAAAAAGAACACAAAGTGCTATTTGTAATTTTTTTTTGTAATTTTTTTGAAGGCAAATTTAGTTCATGCGAGAAGCATTCTGCATTTGAACAAAATCTATATATTGAATTTTTTCAAATGCTACTTGTTTTAAAACAAAAAACACAGCAAGAGAATAGTTGTTCATAATTACTACATGATTTTTATTAAAGTTTTTTTTTTCATATAGAGGAGAGGGTTGTTAAAAATGATTTGCTCAGGTTGTCAGATATACTAGGTAAGCATTGAGGCACAATTCATCTATGAGTTGGATGTTAAGTAATGCAAATAAAGTTGTGTGACTGCTATACTGGATGCATATCACAGTTTAGTAGGAAATGAGGTTGTTAAAGTAGCCGGAGGTTATAAATTGGTATTGTGTCCAGACCATAACTTTGCGAGTCTTCTCATTGATTGATAGATTACTTCATTTATTTATTCATTCCTTCAATAGTTATTTATTGAATCTGGGTTATATCCTCAGTATTTCCCTCAGCACTGAGAATACAGATATGAGCAAGAAAAACTCAGAGTCTGTCTTTGCAGTTCTTATAGCTTAACTTCCAAAATCACACAAAAGAGATGTTGAAAACCACATAGTTGAAAACTACTAACTACATAGATAATCCACTGTTGCTAATAGAAGCACTGAGGTCATCGTACTGGAAGATTTTTAATAATATTTGTTCACATATATTGTAAGTAGGACATGAAAGGTCACAATGTTTATTAACATGTAAATTATTTTTGCCCATATTTTAAAATAGCTGATTTTTATATCTTCAAGCTAAGTTGCTAGTCTTATAATTGTTACATAAAGTATGACTGAGGTAATCCAAACTAAATTTGCTAATTATTGGTTTAATTTTGGATTGTTGTCTGAGCTTTCAAGTGTAGCTACATGAGCCAGTTTTTCCTTTGCTTTTAAAGAATTCTGAAAAGTTTATGGAAATATTTATACAGTTGTCGATAATACTGATGTTATTCATGTCAGAATAAAATATGTCACTTCAATATTTTCTAATATTTCCTGAATATTTATTATAATTACTTCCAGGACCATTGAGGCTTACTCATCTACACAAAGCCTTCAAGGGGCTGAAAGGGAAAATTTTTCCTTCCCTTTCCTCTCTTTTTTTTCTTCAGCTTTCTTTTCTATTATTTTCTCTTCATGTCTCTCTGTATCTTTGCTCACATGTCTTTACTGAGCCATTAAAAAGTTCTGTCATTAGGTTTGTGATTGCTTTCTTAAAAAGTTATCTTCTAGTGATATGTCTCCAGAGCAAAATATATTGACATTTATAAAAATTAGCTGTATATGTGTCAGCTTTTCAATTATTGATCTAGATTTCAAAAAACAGTATGAATTAAATTCTGTCTTGTCAGAATTAGAATATAGATCAAGTCTAAATATCTAGATTGGTTATGCCCATTGATTTGTTGCCAGTAAAATTCACTTTAAAATTTCAGTTGCTATATCACTTCAATGATGTACTTAAATTTTTTGACGTTATATATATGTCTGATTACTTTTTCATAACTATGATATTGAAACAGAACCATTTATACACAAATCCTTTAAAGTGATGCCATACTATATTGTATGGCTCTTTTGCTTAAAGTCAGTCTAATCCATTTAAAATGTGAAAAGAGGGGTGCCTGGCTGGCTAAGTTGGAAGAGCATGTGACTCTTGATCTCGGGTTCATGAGTTCAAGCCCCACTAAAAAAATAAAATGTGCGAAGAATTTCATGGTCAATGTAATTATTTTCTCTATTATTGAATTGCCATAACTATGCTTAAGTATTAAACAGTATTTAAGACAAAGTTCCAACAACTACCTAGGTCACCACACAATTATGGTAACTTCTACAAAATAGCTTTTCCTTCTCTTCATTTAGTTATTTCTGATTTCTGTAACTGATCCTGAGCGCTTACACAGTCTTCCCAGCAAAACAATATCTTCTTTAACTATTTGACACCAGCATAGAGCAAGTAAAAACTATGCATAATGGAAATTTGAAAGTAAACACAGTTTGAAAAGTTGTGTGAGTACTTATAAGAGACATTGATTCATCATTTGCCACATACTGATGTGTATGTAACACAAATTGTCTAAGCTCAAACTATTTTAACACCGGTTTTTTCAGATACATGTCTCCTGAGATAAGACTACAGTGTTAAACCTTCATATAGATTCATGTCTTTCATAGACATGACATAGACATGCTCTTACATTGACTCCTCCAATACCTTTCTTATTTACAATTTCAGACCAAACCCCGTCCATAGCAACATATTAACATCTATATGAAATCAGGACTAAAACCAACCTCCAAAATTCTGTAAGAACCCCTGTCTAACCATCTCCTTTAGAGACACTAGTAAGACTCAGTCAAGTTGATGTTCTCTCTTGCTCTTTAAAGTTAGCTTTGTTTAGTCAATGAGTTTCCCAGATTATATGGTGGTGGTGGGGAAGGAACAACATCAACAATGACGATGAAGTGAGATTTATGCAAGATAATTAATTCACTGTGTGCCAAGCGTTTGAGCTAAACCAGAATTAAGGAATTCCAATCCAATGACCTCACCATTTTTTAAGCTATCAACCTTTGTCCAGTTTTCAATTCCATTCTTATTTGGGTTAGAATCAAATATCTATCACTATTTATCATTTTCTAGCAGATATCCTCAACTACCTGTTTTCTCCATCCCTCCCTTATATGGGCTTGAATAAATACTTTCTACTTGAGCTCAGCTGTCCACCTTTGCCCAATCTGAATTGCACAAGCTGAAATTGCTAGAGGAAGTAAAAAAAACAAAACAAAACAAAAACACAAAAAACTAAAGTGACAATTTGCTATTTATTTACTCAATATTTACTCAGTATTACTCTCAAATATTTATTTGAGAGAGAGAGAGAAGGGTGGGGAGAAGCAGAGGGAGACAGAATCACAAGGAGGTTTCTCACCCAGCATGGAGCACACCATGGGGCTCCATCTCACAACCCTGATATCATGACCTGGGCTGAAATCCAACATCGTCACTATCCAACTGGGCCACCCACCCACCCTGACAGTTTGCCATTTAACATCTACAAAACTGAGCACACAAAATTCCTAGAAGTCCTGTTACTATCACCCAATAAATTGTTTTTTTAACTCTATTTCATGACTTACATGTTGCTCTAAAGTCTTCCAGGACGTTCTTTCCCTTACTCGTATCAAAGACTTTATTTTTTCATGGCAAAGCAAAAGCACTTGACTGAACCTTATAACTCTTTCCATGAAAGCATCTTCCAAATTACCTATATCAATATGAATATATGTATTTCTGTCTGTTACCATGTACATAATGGTCTGGCTCCTTAAAAAGTCCAATTCCTCTATAAGCAAGAGATGACAAGTCAAATAGAAATGCCTGACAAAATGAGTTATTTGTTTCTAAAATATTCATTTTAGGGTATGTGTTCTTGACAAGCAGCTCATGTATTACTATTTTTGTCTGACTCATTTTTTAGAGATAGAATTTGGTATATTGAAGAAAAATAAGCTAATATTTTTCCTTGATTTTGAACTAAGTCTCTAAGTTTTAATCAAAGAGCAACTTGCTTGTTAAAAAGGCAAAATAACCTAAAATTTAAGGGCATAACCTTGCATTTTTAGGAAATTGCAACAAGTTAAGAATGCTTCACTGAACATTAGATTGTTCAATTGAAAAATGTTGGTTTTAGAAATTCATTTTAATGTTTATACTACTTAATTGGTAGTAGTGATGTGTAGGACTGAACTTTGTTCTTTTACCACAAGTCATCTATTTTTAGTTAAGATTCATTAATGCCTAAGAGT
This sequence comes from Potos flavus, assembly GCA_028534135.1. Lineage (NCBI taxonomy): Eukaryota > Metazoa > Chordata > Mammalia > Carnivora > Procyonidae > Potos > Potos flavus. Next base: position 80,721,825 of record CM052886.1, on the reverse strand, counting down.
AAGGAGTTTCTTGAAGTCAATTTATAATATTCCTTTTTCATTTGTAAACCAAAATTTCTTCTAATTGTAGGCTGTTACTTTTAGTTATTCTCCTTTGGACATTTTACCTCATTAAAATACATCTCTTCAACATACTGCATCTTGTGTGTGTGTATTTGCACATTTATACATATGCATATATACATACACATGATTCACATGGATTTTTATAAAATCACCCCAAACAATTAACATGTGCTTTTGCCCATAGAACATATTAACATAATATATGACCTTCACTGTGATTTTCATGTTTTCTCATCAGTTAATGTAATTCTATAAAAGTAATATCTAAAGTAGTAAATTTCTACCATGTGTTATTATAATAACCCATCAGAAAAGACTTTGGAATGCTGCCCTGGCTCCGCATCAGATGAGGCACATGGATGCCTAAGTGAAATCTATACAGAATAAAGACAAAGGGACTACGTGTTTTGTAGCCTGCTAGCAGTCTGATACTTTGTTGTAGGAATAACGAGTTTGTTACTATTTTCTGGTGGAATAACAAGGTTAGAAATTGAAGGAACCATCCTATCCAGTCAAAGATCCTCTTAGAGGGGCACCTGGATGGCTCAGTGGATTAAAGCCTCTGCTTTCAACTCAGGTCACGATCTCAGGGTCCTGGGATCGAGTGCCGCATCGGGCTCTCTGCTCAGCAGGGAGCCTGCTTCCCCCTCTCTCTCTACCTGCTTCTCTGCCTACTTGTGATCTCTCTCTGTCAAATAAATAAATAAAATCTTAAAAAAAAAAAAAAGACCCTCTTAGAGATGCCAAACGGAGTTTTCTGTAATAAGTCAGAACAAAGACTTGTGAAGAAAAGGGAAAAATATATAAATATTAATAATAATAATAATTTATATACAATTTATAATACATATTATGTATTATACATATAAACATGACAACATCTAGTTCTAATGTATAATTTTGGAATCAACCAAAGAATTGGTAGTGAACTGAGGTAGTACTCCTAATGATCAGTTTTTCCAAGCCTTGTAACTAAATAAAATAAATTTACCATATGTGATTTGGAGAGATAATTTAATCACTTTCATGGGAATTGCTCACTTGCTTTGAAATATTTTTTGTGCAAGTGTATAATACCACAGCACGTTAATTTTAAATATTTATACATTTTCATGGAAGATACTCAAATCTCGGTTGTCCTCTGAAAGCCTGTTTATATTTTTTAAATGCCTTTTGCTTTGTTTTTCTTATATTAAATGGAGTAAGAGGGATAGAATGTGTAGTTAAAAAGATAAATATGTACTATTGATACAAATATGATTAGATTATACAATTTCACATTTAGAGTATATGTGATGATAAATCAGGCTTTAGTTTCCTTGGATAGAATTATATATATATAAATATATTTATATATATATAGGTTTTTTGTTTTTCTTTGTTTTGTTTTGTATATTTTTAATATGAAGAAATTTCTAGCTATCAAAGCATTGTTTATAGTTATAGGAATTGCATAAGTCAAAATAGATTAACACTAAGCGGAGATACCAAGATGTAAACTCACTAACGTTGTGATAAGTCTCTAATCTCCAGTACTATATAAGTACATTTGGAAGGGGATAATTATGTCTGGCAATATGGCTGTCATTTAAAATTTTCCGTTAAATAAAATCACATACTTCCAACTTGAAAAATTAATAATTTATACAATTTTGAACCATAACCTAAAAATTTCGGTTACTAAGAAGTAAAATATAGTAAAGTATAATTCTACTCTTTTATCCAGATAATTTATTTTATGATCTGCTCCTGTGTCAGTTAACAATATAAATATTAGCCTGAAACATAAAAATAATGATAGCCATGGGAAAAGCAACTCTTTTCTAGGTAAAGAAATTTTAGTTACATGATGAGTACATAGCATATTGAGAGGTATGAAGATATGGCCTAGAGCTGTTGATTATGTCGCATCAGAAGGCGATGATTCTATCTCAAACAGTGATTATTGTTTTTATTCTTTACATGGGATCCTGAGGACAAATGACTCAAAAAGTGAGACCTGTCTAAAATTGATTTAACAAGGACAGTACCACTAAAGGACTTACATTCATGCTGCTCCTTCAAATACGAGTCTCTAGAGTTAACACACAAACAGGACTAGGTTGATAAATATTTCAAATAGCCTTTATCTAGTAGTTCTGAGAATTTCTTATTGACAATATCAAGGGCTTTAGGGAGGTGTTCTGCATAATAAATGTGCAAATACAGTTATAGAAAGGTCTTTGAAGGATAATGCTTTTTAATTTAATAGATGGGTGATAGGAAAGGTAGTGAGCAGTTTGCCAGGGAATCTAACTCTAGCTAATGAAACAGTGCCAACTCTATGACTCAGAATGTTACATTGTAAGTTATTCAGAATATTCTGAGAAGTGATCCAAACATAGAAACACCTGAAACTTAATATTGAATCCATTTACATAAATCACATTCAAGGAGTCTTCTAATCTTAACACATACACACAGTAATATGCTGAGGCCTTGTAGAGGAGGTCGATCACTAGTATTTGATTAAAGGGATATAATTTTATGTAGTTGGATGATCATCTTAACAGAACTTGATATATTGGCTGTGAAAGGAGTTAGGAAAGTAGAAGGAAACATAACGGAAGTAAATAAACATAAAGCCAGTATTAACTACATATTATATAAACCTGGTAGGTAAGGTGTCTTACATACTGAAAAATATTTCCTCTCCTGACCAGTAGCCAACTGTATTTGAGCAGTCAACTGTCAATTCAAATAAGCTTATGGAATTCCCTTTGAAGAGGCTTAGTCTTTGGAAATTAATGATGATCTCAGTGATGACCATCTATTGAAGATGAGTGAGAAGATTCCAGGCAACCACCTAAGTTTTGCAAATAGAAATGTTGCCTTACTTGATAAAGCCACATTCTGTGCTTTCTTTGAGGTGATTTACCAGAAATAAGTGAAAAGTTTTCTGAGAGATATGTATTTTTAGGCAATTCAAGGGCTAATAGAAACATTGAAGCATTTCAAATAGACTTCTAGCTGATTTTTGTAATTATAAAGATGTTATCTTTTTTTCCCCAGAGTTAAGCATTGAGAGTCATTCTTGGTATGAGGGAGAGTTGGTATTTATCAACAATTAATGTTATTAATGTAAGGTTATTATTGTGCCTTTATGTAAAGTATTATTGTGAATTTCCAAAACTGGATGTATGAGAGGCAACTTTATCTTATTAAATCTATCAATCAATCATCTGTCTATCATCTATCTGATATTTGGCCTTATTTATCAATCATCCATCTATTATCTATCTTATCTATCATCTACCTGATATTTGGCCTTATCTGAAGCATGGACTATAATTTTTATAACCGATGCAATGAGCCCAAAAAGAGAGGATTAACTGAACCAGTTAGTAGAGTCCTGCTAAATGGATCTGGGCAAATTTTAACCCTCAGAATAGAAATTTGAGCTGAATATGAAGGTCTAGGTTAAACTTGGACAGGTATTACGTTTTGATGAGGAAAATTAGGTAAGACAATCAAATGGATGACATGAATATGGTGGGAAGTAATATGTTTTCCCCCTAATAGAGAAAGGCTGTTAATCCTTTTTGTTTGTTTGTTTTGAGAAATTTTTCTTTTTCCAAATGCAATCTTATGAAGAACAACAATACATGAATATATCAAACACATAAATTAGTTCTGGTTGAAGCAGGAAGAAGAATTAGATGCTGCATCATTTCAGTCTTTCCCATTTTCCACCATCCAGCTCATCCTATAATGGACTCCTATTATAACAGTGTTTCCTTTAGTGGGAAGACCCTCCCACATGTAGAGAAATACATGGACTCCAGTGCTAGTAAAATAGCTATCAGCCCTGACACTTTTGTGCTATGTGGGCCAGACATGTATAACCTATCTGGGCATTTTTGTGTGCATAAGAAGATTATCAGTAGTGTGGGAAATGTTTCTGACACGTGGTAATCATCAACATTTTTGGAGCACTGTTCCTAAAGTGCTATGGAATAGTGAATAAATGGGCAGCAGGAACCTGACCACCTTGGCGAGTAGCCTGGATCTTCCATGAACACCTGGGAGACATCCAGAAATCTTCTTCACTTCTATGTTCTTCAGGTTCTCTCTATACAAGCGAGGTTGATTACCTAGAACAGTGGCCTATATGTAAGTGTTCTATGAGATCCACTATTATCATCATTACTACTTTAGGTATAACTATTTTTCACATCTTATAAATTTTTAGTGACGGTTAAATGAATTTATACATAAAGTGCTCAAAAGAGTGTCTTGCATGTTTTCAGTACCTCATGAGTGTTAGTGTGATTTACATGCATTGTTTAATCTTCACGACAGATGAATTTGGTGGGTATGATTATCATCACAATGTACATTAGGTATAAAACACATGATAGTTCTTAATATAATGTCAAAGTCAGTTTTAACTTTCACCAGGTTTTCTATGAGAACCTTTTTTCAGGCTCATAAATTACTATTTACTTAAAGACAGTCTGTCCTCCAAATTGTAGTAGTTCCCCTTATCTGCAGTTCTGCTCTCTCTTGTTTCAGTTACCCCTGATCAACTGCAATCTGGAAGCAGATGATCTTTCTGTGGAATCATCAGAAGGTCAGTATTAGCCTAACACTGTGCCATGATGCCTATATCATTAACCTCATCATGTAGGCCTTCTATCATTTTACATCATTAGAAGAAAAGCGAATATAGTACAATGAGATATTTTGAGAAACACTACATTCACATAGCTTTTATTATAGTATATTATCATAATTGTTCTGTTTTATTATTAGTTATTATTGTTTATCCCTTACTATGCCTAATTTATAAATTAAACTATCATAAGTAGGTATTCATAGGAAACAAGAGTATATATAAGGTTCAGTACTGTCTGCAGTTTCAGGCATCCACTGGCGGTCTTAGAACATATCCCCACATAAGGGGGACTAGCATAGCAACATTTAATTTAAAAAATGTTAAGGCAGGACTAGAAACTTATTTTCCTGACATAAATAAACCAAGTTATGTCTTCAAGTAGTTAGGGCATTTTTATTGAGAAAAAGTTTGCCAAGATTTTAAAAGACAGTGGATTTCTTGTGCGGCCTAATTCCTTCCACCAAAAATCAACTCTATCAGTGGTTGTTTAGGGACACTCTGCTAATTATTCCAATGTACCTCAGGTTTTGAAAATACACATTTGCTCATGTCTTAATGTTGACTCATGTTAATATTAATCACACATGTTTTGTTGATCAGATCAACAAAAGAGTTCCTCAAACTTTTGTAATGTTCTCCTCTGAACCATTTTCTGAAGTTCTTGGGGACTCGGGATATAGGTTTTGAACAAGCTCATTCTACCAAAGGGCACCACCGGGGCTATTTCAATTTTTTGTTTTTGTTTTTGTTTTTTGTTTTTTTTTGGGGGAGGGGCTATTCCAATTTAACACACATTGCTTTCAGGCCTTGAGTGCCATCAGCCATGTGTTGAAGTTCTTGATCAATCAAAATGGCTTTATACTTTTGAGATTCTGAATGATATTCATGTAGTATTGTTAAAAGGATGGGTAACAGGCCTCTGTGCCCCCATTTGGGTTCTACTTTGTTGTCTGGACCTCAAAGCAGTGCTGTTTGTACTCCCAAGGATACAATATTTTAGTGCAAACAGTGTTCAGTTAATCTTTATAACCACTTCTTTCTCCCTAGGGCTTGGACACTGGTGCCTGGGGGTGGGTCAGGGACCCATCATATAGACAAACTCCAGTGCTCTCAATTCACTTATTGGAGGACATGGCCATTCAACTGTCTTACACAAAAGTCTTGTGCAAATTAACTAGTTTCAAGAACTTCCCACCAGAGTATCAGACAGGGATAGCCATGTTTGAATCCCAGCCCCAAACAGGGTTTTGACTAAAGCTATGTGTTATTTCTCCTAATATATTGCTATTTGGGGTGTGGGAGAGCAAAGTAAAAAAAAAAAGTATCACTTTTGATGTCGGAAAAATAGTTTATTATTATGCATGAGACTCAATGCAATAATAGGTAATCACACATCACCCAAACATGCTGTAATAAGTAATTTAGTAATTTGGAGCTTTTAGGTCCGAGTCCTCTCTTTGAATCCTAGTTGACTGACTATGGGGGAAGTTACTGAAACTTTCTGCATGTCAGTTTCCTTATCTTTAAAATGGTATTGATAATAATAATAACATAAATCAATTGAGTTTTTCTTAGAAGAAAGTGAGCATAAACTAAGTATTCAATAAGCAATAGTTATAAAAAAGGTGATTACAAATCATATTAGTTACATCTTTACCAAATTTCTTTCCTCCAAACACTGGCATATATTCGAAAGCAGTTTGTAATTTTAACTTGCTCTTGTCCTAAAAGAGAGACAGTAAATGCATAAAGTAAAACACTAATAAGTTATGGCACATGATTTATATATAAATCCTTTGTGACTTATCAAAAAATGATGCAAACATGTTAACCCACAAAGATATACATATTGAATAAAGAACACCTTATAAAAGAGCAAATATTTTATGATTTGATTTTATAGCAATAAAAAATCTGTATGTGTAAACAAAATCTATGTATTTATATATGTCATATATATAATTATTTAGCAGTGGTAGTATCTGGTAAAAAGGTTTCTTGTTTTTTTTTTTTAATTTTTTAGCCTTTTTTACTGACAATGTTTTTCATTCTGTTACAGGTAATCCAAAAAAATATTATAAAAATATGTATGAGCACTTCTGAGCTATAAAAAAGTTTCATATTAGCTTATTTTATTTTTTTCCAAATGCATGTGAAGAAAGATATCATTTTTATCATAATTAAGATTTCAACTAGGAATAAAGTTATTTGAATAGTAAATTTGCATTTTACATCAAATATGGTAATACAGAATGCACCTGTATGTTTCTTAAAAGGGATATGTTGGGTTTGTCTTAAAAAATATAAAAAAAATATAAAGTAAAAATATAAGATCTCATAAACTTATTGGCAGCTTTATAATGTAATTCATATTTGCAGTAACCTATTCTACTTTTAAGTATTGTGACTTCTTTTTTAATTATCTATTTCATATACACTATCAAGTGATTTATGCCTTTCCTAAATATATACAAATGGTGGTGAATTTCAATCTAAAACTAAATTTTCTTTATTATTAAAAAGTTTTTTTTTTTTAAAGATTTTATTTATTTATTTGACAGAGAGGAGTGAGATCACAAGTAGACAGAGAGGCAGGCAGAGGGAGTGGGGGAAGCAGGCTCCCCACTGAGCAGAGAGCCCGATGCGGGGCTTGATCCCAGGATCCTGAAATCATGACCTGAGCCAAAGGCAAAGGCTTTAACCCACTGAGCCACCCAGGTGCCCCAAGAGTTTTTTTTTTTTTTTTTAATGATAATGGTTTTCCTTTTAGGACTTCAAGAAACTTACAAATACCAACTCAGATTATACACAGCAATTCAGGACAATATTTTTAATCTTGGGTAGGGGTTGCTGTTGGATCTATTCTGGATCATAAAATATGAAGTATATGACTTTCATGCTTCAGTGTTTAGTAATCTCCATAGTCATCTTTTTTTTTTCTCCCTTTCTAAGACATTTAAACACATATAAAAGCGGTACAAGATCATAAAAATACAATAATCATGACATACCTGAAATGAGTATAATAACACAGCATGGCTACAGAATTGCTTTGAAATATTTTCTTCTGAAAAGATTTTGTGAGAATTACCAAGAGAATTAACTTGTATCTCAGTATAATACTGTTTTCTAAGACTGTTTTATGTTCAGTTCCAGAAACAGGTGTTTGTGGTGTTTTCAGTAATTAACTCTTCAGAAAGGGAACAAGACACCCCACTTGACAAGAAATTTACACAGATTTTAATAGGATTTCCAAAAAAGTAATCTAATTAATAATATAACTAGATATAATAGATTATATTTTCTTTCTTAATTAAAACTACAAGGTGCTGTTTATTTGATTATATCATTTGTGTTAATATCATGAGGATTTGGATATCAGGTTAGTATCCTACATTTAATTTAAATGAAACTCTTCATTCCCTGCCCAAGCACCAATTCACTGCCACCAACCAATTTGCTCAAGCCAAGCACCTAGGAATTATCCTTAGTAACTTTTTCCTCCGTCCCCCACATAGTCAAGTTATCAGCAGATTCTGATGATTTTAAATACCAAAATATATCTTGACTGTCCACTTCTGTTTCTACTGTCACCACGCTAATCCAAGTCACTGTCCCCACCATGCAATCTTGCAGAATCTGAAGTAGTCCCCTGCGCACTTTTCCTACTTCCATTTTTCCCCTTCTTCTTTTTGAATTTCAATTTATTTAAACAAAAACAAAAACAGTTTACCCATTTCTGTTATCCCTTACCCCTCGCCTCTGGCAATTGCCAATCTGTTCTGTATATTTATGAGCATGTATGTATGTATGTATGTATATATGTATCTCTATCTATTTGTCTACATATCTATCCTAATCTATCATTTAGATTCCACATATAAGAGAGATCATGCAGTATTTGTCTTTCTCTGACGTATTTCTCTTAGTATAATGCCTTTGAGGTCCCCTTGCTTCTGTTTTACTTTCTTTAAAATTTGTTTCTAGGATGATATTTTTTTTTAAAGATTTTATTTATTTATTTGACAGAGAGAGACACAGCAAGAGGGGAACACAAGCAAGGGCAGTGGGAGAGGGAGAAGCAGGCTTCCCGCTGAGCAGGGACCCCTATGCGCTGCTCGAACCCAGGGTCCTGGGATCATGACCTGAGCCGAAGGCAGAGGCATAATGATTGAGCCACCCAGGCGACCTCCCAGGATATTTTGAAATGTGCATGAGATCATACAGTTCCTCTGCTTAAAACCCAACCCCTTCAACAGCTCTCTAAACACTCACATTCAGAATGAGATCTAAATTCTCCATAAAGACCCATATCACTCTCTCTGCCTCTCCCTCTCCTTCATCTTCTCTCATTATTACTCTCCTACCACCATTCACACATTCAAGCCACTACATTCTTTATGTTCCTCCCCTATCTAGCCCACACAGGTTTCTGTCTCTGAAAACTTGGACTGGTTGTTCCTGTTGCTTGGGACATTTTTCACTCTACTCTATATTCATATCACAACACCTAAAATGTTACCTCCTCAGAAAGGTCTGACAGACCACCTGTCTTTACTAGCAATCCCCCATCTTACTCCTCTCTGTAACCAACTGGGCAGTTGTTGGTCCTAGATTATCCTGAGCATTTTTGTCAGCCTTTAAATGAATATAAGACTTTGAAGATGAGGAACCTTTTTTTTTTTTTCCTTGTCTTTTTCACCATTGTATATGCCAAAAACTTAGGACAGTGACTAACACATGTGCTCTGTGACTCATGTGACACATGTAGCTATGCGCTACATGAGTATATGAACTCAGAGCATACATTTTAGATCTGGTAAATAGAATATATCCATGTATAGTTATATGATTTCAAACAGAAATGATATTTAATTTGCCTAAAAAAGTCCAAAGTGGATTTAAAATGGAAGATGGCCTCTATTTTACAAAAACAAGTTTGCCTTATCTTTCAAATTAGTTTTAATTATTAATTTGAAAATTAAGTTTTTTAATAAGTGTGTTTTACCTGATGAAAAAAACTTAGCAAGAAAACAAAATTTCTCCTGCTGATGACAGGCTACTCCATTTTCTTTTGGGTTAATTATTCATATATACATTTTCATCAGTTTACGTAATGATATATTAGAGTATGCGTATGTGATTATGCAGGTGCACATTTAATGTATCTGTGGAAAAAGTTTGTATTTTATTTATTTTTAATTTATTTATTTGAAAGAGAGAGAGTAGGGAGGGGCAGAGGGAGAGAGAAACTTCAGCAGACTCCTTGCCGAGCTCGGGGCTGATGCAGGACTTGATCTCAGGAACCTGAGATCAGGACCTGAGCCAAAACCAAGAATTGGACGCTTAGCCAACTGTGCCACCCAGGGGACCCCAAGATTTTTATTTTAAAAAAGAATTACTGTTAATGAGATTCAGGGCAAAAAATTAGAGTAATAAGTAAAAATTTATACTTTACATCTATCCTTCTGACACTCAGATATCATCTCTAAAATCACAACTCCTTTTTGCCACTTATTTTCAACTTCTATCTCCATTTGTAATTTTTATTATAAATAATAATTACTCTTAGATTTGTTAAATATTTTATTTGACTACTGTGCTTTTTACTTTTCTATCTTCTAGTGCTGAAAGATTAGATTATTTAAAATTTTCCTATATCGTATTCTATTAGAATATACAATAAATATAAAACCTTAAAAATATTATATATATATCTTCCATAATTTTTTTCTATTCTAACGCTATCACTATTTATTTCTGAATTGAATTTCTAAAATATCCATGATAAGAGATTTTAGATTGAGTATCCTTTAGTATTTATTTCATTACATATTATATTTTCATGTAGTGTAAGAAAACATACAATATTTATGTTATATATTTATTTTATTGTGAAAAAAGACCTTTTGTTTTGTACTGAGCTCTTCCTTATGCTCTATTATAGAGACAATTGTTAAATATTAGTTGAAAAGCATGTACGCTTTGTGTTGATAACAAGGTTATCAATCAATATCCATATGTATCTATTTTAAACAGATTTATATTGTGCATACATATGCATATATTCATCTGGACTCATTATGATATCAAAAATGCCATATTGAATTTTTATATAGGTTTCATGTGATATTATTTATTAATTTTTTTTTAATAGCCTTAAATAAGTCTCCCTTTTCAGTCACTATTATCATTGTTCTACCTAACCTCTGTCCCCTGAGCATTTAAACTGGATACTGGGCACCTAGATGATGTATAGTCTGAGCCACTCCCTTGCTTCTGTGAGTTAGACTTCTGGCTTTACTGTGGAGGTAAATGCACCTATCAGCTCTCCTAAAAATAGGCATTCAATGGAGATTATTTATAAATGCTGATAACTTCCCAGAATCATTCTTTCATCCCTCCTTTAGCCGAAACAAGCAAAACAACAGAAACTCCCTTGTCTTTTCTGAGATCTCTTATGCCTGTAAGGCTTATGAATTTCTTATTACTGATGGTTTTCACAGTCAAGTTGATCTCATTTACTGTATATCTTCGAAAATTTCTGTACGGCTAAGAGTCCTTTTTATTTTTCTCTAGTTTTTCTTTAGGATTTTAAAAAAAGATTCATTTATTTTAGAGAAAGAGAGAGAGCGTGCGCATGTGCATGCCTGAGTGGGTTAGGGGCAGAGGGAGAGGGAGAGAAGGAAATCTCAAGCACACTCCCCACTCAGCTTAGAGCAGAGTGCGGGGCTGGATCTCACGACTCTGAGATCATGACCTGAGCCCAAACCGAGAATCGGGGTCTCATCTCACCGAGCCACTCAGGTGCCCCGGAGTTTTCTAATTTATATGTTCCTTGCTTCATTCTAGTGTAAAAAAAAAAAAAAATGAGGTAAATGTATGTTTTCAATGAGCTGCCCTGAATCAAAGGTCTCAAAACCTATGAGAAACATAGCTCTATGATGATCTATCTCCTTATATTATCCTACAAGGCCCTGCATGAACTGGCTCACAGTTTCTCCTTTGACATCATCTACTACTGATCTCTATGGACTCACTCTGCTCATTCTATGACAATGACACTGGCTTCCCAATTGCTTCTAACACAGCAAACTCACTACTGCTTCAAGGCTTTTAATTGGCTCTTTCCTCTGGGTGGAATACTGTTCACCCAGATAGCTCCATGTTTTATCTTCCCATCACCATAGTCTTGACTCAAATGTCACCTTTTAGTTTCTTGGTAAAGCTTATCCTGAACGCCCCAATTTTAACAAACTCTTTCCACCAAGAGTCTGGCTCTACTGTTTTTGTTTTGTTTTCCCCTGACCTTACCAACTCTATCTGGTTTATTCTTTATTTGTTGTGAATCTGTCTCCTCCCACAAGAATAGAAGCTACAAGGGGGCAGAGACTTATATCTCTATAGACTATACATTCCAGCACCTAGAGATGTCTAACGAATAAATTAATCTCTTTGGAGCTACAATTGCTAGTCACTTGATCTTGTTCCTCAATCACTTTGCACAAGAGACCACACTTGAGATTTCCCCTTGAGAAGGGTGAGAGTCTAATGACCATGGGCCAGAGCAAGGCCAATTCTTTTCTGAATCACTTATGGTATATATCAGACTCAAATGCTAGAAGTTTAAAAGAGTCTACTAGAATAAATTCCTAGAGATAGGCATAATAATCTGAAGAAAGAATATAAATATTGTAGTTTAAGAAATATGATGATATTTCTAAAAATCATCAGCAATATAATTGTTCAACTAAAACTGCAGCAAATTTTTTTTAAGATTTTATTTATTTATTTGACAGAGATTACAAGTAGGCAGAGAGGCAGGCAGAGAGAGAGAGGGAAGCAGGCTCCCTGCTGAGCAGAGAGCCTGATGCGGGGCTCAATCCCAGGACCCTGAGATCATGACCTGAGCCGAAGGCAGAGGCCTTAACCCACTGAGCCACCCAGGCACCCTGCAGCAATGTTTTAAATGAAAAGAAATTCTCAGTACACACACAAAAGGATAATGATTTTCTTTCTTTGAAATATCAGGAAAAGAAGAATGGAAATGTGACTTATAAAACATATATTCCACATGCTTGAACACATTTACATGATAAATGCAGGAAAAAGACTGTGCATGATGAGAGCAGTATTTACACATGCAGCAAGTTATATTGGTAACTCCAGACATAGTCACCATCTATTGTATTTACACCTTAAAGAAGCAAACCCAAGATCATATTATGCATGGAAGCCTTCTCATTTTTAAATTTATTAATAAAGCATATTGATTTAGGTGATTTCATTTGAGACAGAATATCACCAGTTATAATAAAAGGGACACTTGGACTTTAAGGAAAACAAACACAAAAACATACATATTTTCAAATCTAGTTTTTAAGCAAAAACATAGCTGTATTTTATATTCTAAATGCTTCCAACTTCTTTTTCATGAGATGCCACTTTATTTGACAAAAAGTGCAGATAAAAAGATTTCATCAGACTTCTAGACTTCCGAAGAGAGTTACTACTGTAAGGAAGCTATAAACTCTGTATTGCATGTTAGCAGTTCAAGTATTACTTTGAATTACAACATTTTCAAAAGCTGACAAAAACCTAATGTAGTCTCTTTGAACTGGAGTCACTCTAGTAATTCTCACAAATATTTTTTTGAAAGGCAGATGATGTAGTATGGCTAAAAATGTTGGACCAAGGACATAATGATTCTTCCCTGGCATTCAGGTATTAAACATGAATTATAGAAAGTGATTATCCTTGTCACCTTGCCTGAAGTAATGATGTTCTGTTTTTTACAGAGCTATCAAAAACCTGCTGCGTCAGAAATGAGTATGATTTCAGGTTATTATCAAGTATACAAATGTAAGGTCTTGATTCAAATTATACTTTGAAGATCACTGAAAACATACTAAGCTGATTTAGAATTTTATACCACATGTTTTACATTTTACATATATATATATATATATATATATATATGTATCTTTTTGGCATTTTATATTGTCCGGGGTCACTTTAGACAGTGTCTAAACAAATGAAGTTACTAATGTGAGTCTGGAAAAAAAAGACTGTGTTAACTAAATTACTTAAATCATTCAGACAATAGGAGGAAAATTCTTCAGATTACTTAGTAAGGCTCCATGAAAAAAGAGGTAAGAAGCATAACAAAAATCAGATATCTCTGGTTTCATAGCATTATTTCCCTATAAGCAATTTCTTAAGAAAAATAATATTGACAAATAGTATAGAACAATATTTATAAGAATTTATAACTTGCAAATAAACTAGTTAGAATTATTTTTAGATATATAATTGGTATGGCATTTCAATCCTGTCTCATCTTGCTTTCAACATTCTACTTAATTATTTTTCAGTACTCTATGGAGATTCTATTGTATTCTTCTGCTAAAAATGAGTGTGATATTCAATTGTGCTTTGAAATATTCCTAGGAAGAAAAAAGTCAAATATTCTTTCAATGAAAAACAATAAATATGTGCTCATTCCTTGCTGTAAAGAAGCAATTTTGCTCAGCCCCATTAAAAAAAAAAAAAAGATTTATAAAGCATCATGATTTAGAGTGCACATATGTGGTTGAACACAAGATTTAAGTGATCTAGAAGTGATATATGAGTGAGTCCTGGGATGATAAGGGTCAATCTTGGGAAAAGAGAAATGAACATGTAATGTCCCTAAAATCTTCTTTCATTTTTCTTTTTCTTCCAAATAGAAATAGGATTTGGGACATAAAAATTTAGAAAGTCATTGCCAAGTTTGTTTTTCCTTTGAGAAACTGGTTGTTTCCATGGTTGAAAGGACAGTTCAAGATAATTAGTGAAAACATAAATGTACCTTTTGAAACCGGACAATTAATCAGGAAAATGTTTCTAATAAATTAATTCATTTAATTAAAAGTTCATTTTTTAAAGTGACTATTACCTTATATGAGCAAAAGATAAGGTCAGGGATCTTTGGAAGAGGAGATTATCGTGGATTATCTAGGTGGAATCTCTCAGTGTATCCACAGGTATTCTTATAAGGGGGGGAGCTGGGAGTTACGGAATAGGTACAGAGAAGAAAAGACACATAGAGGAGGAAATGGCAAAATGACCATGGAAACACAGACTACAGTGATGTGGCCACAAGCCAAAGAACATCTGTAGTCACCTGGAAGAAATAAGGAATGGAATTTCCCTTAAAGTCTCTGGAGGAGGTGTAGTCCTGTTGACACCTTGATTTTGTACTTCTGGCCTTCAGAACTATGAGGGAAATTTTTTCTGTTATGCTAGGTCATTCAGTTCAATTCACCCAATTTTCAGGGTGGCCTTGGGAAACTGATTTTGGTATCAGAAGCAAATTGCTGCTATAAAGCAAATACTTAAAAATGTGGAAGTGTCTTTGCAATTACATAATAGGTTAGGATTTAGAAGGAAATGAAGAGAATAGGAGATAAGCCTATCTACCTTAGATAATACATATATGGTCATACATAGAATGCTGATAAAAATATGAATGGAAAGTTTTTTTTGGTGGAAGCTCAGAAGGAAATGAGGAACATGTTGCAAACTGGAGGAAAGGTGATCCTTCTCCCGTATAGGCAGAAAACATAGCTAAATTGTGTCCTATCGTTGTATGGAAAGCAGAACTTGTAAGTGAAGGATTTGGGTATTTAGCTTCCAGGCAGTATTTAAGGTGCAGGCTGGTTTGTTACTGCTGCTTATAGTAAAATACAAGAAGAAAGGCATGAACTGAGGAAGGAACTGTCAAGCAAAATATTTGCTAGACTCCTAAAATTCTTCAGGCATGGAACAAGCTGATAAAACTACTCACATGCAAATATGTGCTACCACTGAAGAAAAAGTAAGAACGACCCCAAGGGCAGAACATTAAGTGTAGAGGAATAAACTGCAGTCCAAGAGAAGTGAGCTATAGGATTATAAGGGCAGAACTTCAAATCACAGAGGATTATACTCAGGGCTTGAAACCTAATGGGTTTTGTTCTTCTGTATTTCAAAATTGGTTGGAACTGGTAATTCCTTTCTGCCTTCCATTATCTCTTTGGGAATAGGAAAGTATATAACTGTTATACTAGGCCTGTCCACCATTGTATTTTGGGACCATATAATTATTTTCCAGTTTCATAGATTGAAAAAAGGAGATAAATTTGCCCCAAGATGGATAATATGCAGATCTTATTCATACCTAATTGAGATGATTTAGATGATGAGATTTGGGACTTTTAGTCTGATGACATTTAGATGAGATTTGAGATTTGAACTGATGCTATAATGATTTGAGACTATTGGGTATGTTGGGATCAGATGAATATATTTTGTGGGATAGACAGGAATCTTTTGGAGTAAAAGGTGGCCTATAGTAGGCCAAAATATAGCCTTCCAAAAGATATTTCACATTCTAATTTCCAGAAATTTTGAGTACTATCTTATATGGCAATAATGAATATTAACTTATATGGCAAAAGATATGATTTTGTAAAGGATATTTAAAAGGAGGAGCTTATCCTGAATTATCCCCATGTAGCCTATATTCAGTGAAATGTATTCTTTTTTTTTATTTTTAAGATTTTATTTATTTATTTATTTATTTGACAGAGAGAGATCACAAGTAGGCAGAGAGGCAGGCAGAGAGAGGAAAGCAGGCTCCCCGCTGAGCAGAGAGCCCGATGCGGGGCTTGATCCCAGGACCCCGAGACCATGACCTGAGCTGAAGGCAGAGGCTTTAACCCACTGAGCCACCCAGGCGCCCCAGTGAAATGTATTCTTATAATAGAAAAGCAGAGGGAGTTTTAAAACCCACACATAGGGGTGAAGACAAGGAAGCAGAGGAGGCAATGGGATGATGGAGGCAGATATTGAATGATATGGCCACAAGCCGAGGAATACCTGAAATCACCAGACAGTGGAAGAAAATAGGAATAGATTCTCCTTGGAGTCTCTGGTGGGAGTGTGGCTCTGTTGACATCTTCATTTGGTTTTCTGGCTTTCAGAACTGTGAGGAAAAAAAATTCTGTTGGAAACCACCCTTTTGTAATAATTTATAAGGCATTCTAGAAAACTGATCCAGATTTTGTTGGTTTGTATGATTTGGAGGATGTCTAAAGAAGTCTGAAATTTATAGGGCAGGCCATCAGGAAAGGCAGGCTGGAAATTTTGGCACATGAACTGATACTATTTCCAGGCAGGAAATCTTTGTCAGGGACTGACTGACTCCATCAGGTCTGATAGATTATGGAGGATAATCTCCTTTACTTAAAGTCAACTAATTGTAACTGTACGTGTTAATCACATTTACAAAGTATCTTTACAGTGACACCTATATTAATTTATGTTTTAACTGGGTACTGTGCCAAGCCAAGTTGATACATTTAGCTGACCCTCACACAAACAACAGGTGTAAGCACAAAGAGGATATTATGGATGGGTTAGGTTCCAGAGTTTAGGGATACTGGACATGTAAATCAGACTATTTCTTCCTAGAACCTAAAAGAATCTATATAAAGTGTGTGCGAAATTATAATGTTGGTCTGCTGAAAGTATATGTGAAAATTTTCACTCTCTCTACCTTCAAATCAGGAAAATATACAAACGAGACCCAGGAAAAGACATGGGCAAATAAAACCTACACGAGGTTCTGCTTTATTGTATAGAGTGGTAAAAATGAAGAATGAATAAGGGTGTACTTATCACTAGGGAAATATAATTTTTCAGCTTTTTAAAAAAAACAAATCTTGAATATTCCTAACCTAACATAGATAAGGCACAGAGAGTGTCACCCTGTTCAGTATTTATTTGCAGTGTTGTGTGTGGTACTATCCTGGGACTCTCCCTTACAAGTGTTATATTCTTTAATAATGGTGGTTAGGAGAGAAAAGTTTGTCTTTACTCCTGCTGCACCACAGTCTAACATATTTGAAATCCAAATATCCAGAAACAAGTAAAAGTAGCTAGTTTCTAATGTCATATTTTGCCCTTAACACAAAAATATATGAAACGGGAAAAGACAAGAAGCCCTAGAATAAGTTCTGATGCCTTGATTAATGAATGCTCACTAATACAGTATTTCCATTTTGAACTCTGCCTTTGTTTAGCACCCTGAGGTTTTATTAATAACTCAGGGCACTGCACAATAATAAGACTAAGATGAGTGAAAGGTATGCTGTCTTTTGTAGAGTATGAGAAGCATGATTATAAAAGGGAATGGGGGGGCACCTGGGTGGCTCAGTGGGTTAAAGCCTCTGTCTTCGGCTCAGGTCATGATTTCAGGGTCCTGGGATCGAGCCCCACATCGGGCTCTCTGCTCAGCAGGGAGCCTGCTTCCCCCTCTCTCTCTGCCTGCCTCTCTGCCTACTTGTGATCTCTCTCTCTCTCTGCCAAATAAATAAACAAAATCTTTAAAAAAAAAAATAAAAAAAAAAATAAAAGGGAATGGGAAAAAAGAATCTGCATGATGCCCTGACAACAGGAGAATTCTGATACAGTTCAAGTTCAGGAGAG
>CM052886.1:80691561-80703490 GCA_028534135.1 Potos flavus | reverse complement strand
AGCTAATGAGATTATTGCAAATGAGCCTAGCAAAACAGTTTGGATGAGACGGGGCTTTGCTATATTTCTTTCCTCTTTCAGGGTCCTGCAGGGTAGGACCAAATTCATCTGAGGGAAGACCTGACGGAACCTGGTAAGGTTCTGAGAGAGAACATGGTTTTATACAACTTTTCATGTATATGTATATATATATATATATATATACACACACACACACACACACACACACACTATGTAATATGTATGTATACTGTGTGTGTGTGTATTTAACTGAGTAGTAGACTGGAGGCTTTGAGGAAAATCAGGGAAGATTTCTGACAGTTCATGGGATACTTTATTGGCCCTCTTCCTATCCACCATAATTACTGACATCATCAAGAATAGGAGACATTTTTTTGCTCCTTTGCTAGAAATCTTATAGTGGTCAAACATACCCATCTCCTCTGTGATCCTGGTCTGTTATAAATTGGGCCTGGCACACAGAGATGAAGGTGAGCCTTTCCAAATATCCTTCTGACCAATCCAGTCTTAAGGGGATCCAGAATCTTGTAACGCTCTTTCTGGACCTATTCCCCAAGGAAATTAGTCTGACTTACATAAGTTATACTAGGTAAGCAGAGATAAGAGCTATCAAGGCTACCTTAGAGATATATAAATATTATCTATAATCTAGATATTTATCTAGATTTATCTAGATAAATATTATCTATGAAAATATACCCAGAAGACACAACTTAGGAAAATAAAATCTTAAAACAGCCTGTAATAGTCTTGGAGCAGAGGTTGACAATCCCATTCACCCTTCACTAAATGAGCTGTCTGAATTCAGATGTTGAGAACCACCTGAGGCATAAAACCATCTGATATCTAGAAGCAGTGAGCGGGATGTGCATATTGTCTTGTCCAAAACTTACTAGCCACACAGAACAGTGTCTACAATGAATAAAGAATGGGCTTTATTGGGTGGGCTATAAATGCAGCTAAGATCCAGATCTGTCTGGGGTAACTCTGATAGTGTCTGTACTGTGCCATGCCATTAAATACTTTCACAGAGAATGATTACAGTTCTTTAAGATCTCAGAGCACAGTTTGTGGGAATTGTGGTTAATTTGCAGGTAATAAGATTCTTTATTAAATTATATGTGTAACTAGCCACCAATCAAGAACAAGTTCAGGAGACATTAGGGATTGTGAAAATTAACCTCAGTGCATTTTGAAAATTCCCCAAATCCAACTTCATTTCTGACCTGCTACCCCTTCAAAAAAAAAAAAAAAAATCTAGTTTGTAATCATAGATTCTTACACAATACTGACATGATAGGTAAAAGAATTGTGAATAGGGCTCTTTTCCTCATCTTTATATTCACTCTTCCCTTCATTTGATACATACTGTTAAGTGCCTATCTTGTGCCAGATACTATTCTAGAATCAGGCAATACAACAATTAACAAAAGAGACAAAAATGTTTTACCTCAAGAAGCTTAAATTCTAGTTTGTGAGCAACAATTTTCAAAATAAATATAAATCATTAGTATATTAGATGATTCACGTTTTAGAGCACAACAAAACAAGGAAGTGGGTTATACGTATATTTTAAAGAATTATAATATGAAACATGTTCAATACCCAAAAAATACTTCAGGAACCTTTTATCTATAGAATAGAAATTTCTTTTGCAATCTGCCTGTGGAATTTCCAGTGTACACAAAAGTCCACTAAATGTCAAAGCTGTCCGTGAAATGTAGTGCACTTTAATATTTCATGAACATACAAATGAAAACAAGATTTTTATGATATGAATTATCTGAATTAGAGGCCACATTCTCCAGTTATCTCTGCTAATCATTTACCTGTTATTATTTAATAACTTCACAATGATGTTATAGTTAAGTTGAAACAACACTACTTCATCACATGCAGTAAAAAGTCTTAAAAAGACTGAGAAAGAGAATAACTTGATAATCACATGAAAGATCTTTGTGCATACGTGAGTGTACATTGGAAGGATTAGGGAAATAGTGGATGACATTAGAAAATGTGTAATTGTAGAAATATTAATTACTGCATTTTCTAATTTATTGTTGACATGTGAATGGTATAGGTTTTAAATGACAATAGTACTGTTTGGGTTGAATTGTGTTTCCTTGAAGTACTGAATTCTTATTAATTATACTGTCTAGTCTTGAACAGTCAAACATGTTGTTTAGTGTTGAAATGCACTGATACTTGCAATATACTTTGAAACACAGAGAATAGTAAAATAATCTGATAATTCCTGTTAACCTTCAGGCTGTGGTTTACATTTTCATAAAAATGTTCTTTCTTTGGACCTCATGTTTAGGGATGGTAATAGTTTTTAAATGTTGCAGGATACTGTGTGTTACGTTGTTGTATTTTACCCTGAAATTTCCTCACACTTCTAGAAATAGCCCTTTATTAGAATAACAAATTCTAGTTGTATGTTTCCTGTTTCCTGCCAGTGCCCTAATTGAAAAAGTCATTGGTATGAGAGTGTGCTCCAGGACAAATACCCTACAGATGGGATTTTGAAATTAGATTGTCACATATTTGATGACACATAACTGACCTCCTTGATTGTGGTAAATAGAACACTGACAGTCCATACATTGATCACCCTTAAGATGCTGTGCTAAAGAACTCTGGTGTATGGCAAGTTAAAGGGAGATCAACTCGCCACAACTTAATTACTGTGGCAGCCAGGGCAGTTACACAAGTTATGGGTGGTGTGGCTCTTTTGCCTGAACTGGAGAGAAAGAACAAAAAGTAGAGACTGACTAAATGTTCACAGTTGCTTCTTTCTTACCTTTTGTTTTGTCTTGATTAACTTTAGTTCGACTTCTCTCTTTCCTACAGTCCCCTTAACTCTGTGTTCCCTTAAGCCTGAGCAAGCTCTAAAGAAAGTAGAATGTGACTCCTTTATCAAGTTGTTTTGGGAATCACCTCAACAAAGTGAGATCTTTTTTCTGTCTCACTGGTGATCATTTCCTCTTGCCTGTCTAGCTTCCCCTGAGAAGATTTTGCTTATCTCTACTTGTCCTTCCTTTACCCTGTTAAACAAACAAACAAACTTATTCTGTTTGATTTTCAGATGCTTGTGGATTTCTGAGATTGGAGCACTTTCCTCTTCTGAAGAAATCCTCTCTTAATCTAAGTACGGATTTATTGATTTATTTTTTTACTCCCCAACAGTGTCTGGTGCTATGATGTGGGCAGAGTGGTGAATGCCTTCAGACCCTGATGTTTTCACCCAAGTATTCATGCCAACTTTGGCCCTTTTTGTCCTTCTGGCCTGGCTGCAGAAATTGAGATCTGTGATGGTGAGTAACAATCCAGTGCTCTGGACATTTGTCTGTACTTGAATAACAGTGAGTTACTTCCATTCTACTAAATGGTGCTCTTGCTGGTACTTTTCTGACTGATCAGGACTCTTTCTGGTTTTTTCCTATTTATGCAGGACTTTTCCTGGCTCTTTTATATTGATTGAGACTCTTCCTGAATGGAATTATTCTTGGTTCTTTTGAGGGAAGATTTAATCCCTGGCCCTTTCTATTGCTACGCAGGACTCTTTGGGCTCTCTTCTGGTCAGGAGAGAACTTCCTGGATGAAAGTGTTCTTGGTTCTTCCAAGTGAAGATTTGCTCCCTGACTCTGAAGCAGGAATACTCAGCTCTTTTGTGAGGCCTTTCTTTTTTTTCCCTTCTCATCTAGGGATTGCTCAGAGCAAGTCTTTCAGCTTCTCAACGAGGGCTGCACTAGAGACTCAGTTGGATATTGTTCATGGCACTGCTTTTTCCTATTTGATCCTGCTCTCTCCTAGGTCACCTCAATTACTGGGCACCCACTTTCCACCCTCCAGCAGTCTATATGCTTCACCACTGTAGCACTAATTATTTTCTACACCTTCAAAATGGCAAAAATTTTACTAAGGATAATTTAGAATTGTAATGACAACTTTTGCTACCGACAACTTTTGTAATGACAACTTTTGCTAACTCTTGCTACCTCTGCAAGTTGTCCACCTTTGAAGAGCTCTTGAATTTCAGGGGCCCAGAATCCCCCCTTAGATATTGGTCTGCTTTCTTTACTTGATATGAAGAAGTCAGAAAATGGTTCTCCCAATTAAATTTCAAGCAGGCCCTTCAGCAACCTCAATATACCTTATCTGAACCTATTCAATCACTTAAAGACCATCTGTCTTCTGATGTTACTCCTTCTTTTTCTCTCAAATCTAACACATTATTACCCTCCATACTTTCTTTCTCTTTTGTTCCTCCATATGCGTTTCTGTCTTCCCCACAATAATGAACTTTACATAATGTACCTTACATTATACTATTTCTGCCTCTAGAAACTATGGTTTTCCTTTACTCAACTCATAGCACAACCTCACAACCCTAATTTGATTGCTGGTTATGTACTCACTTTCCTTTGAAATCCTCAGGTTTCCTCCAAATTACTGTGTCTGTTTCATTTTTAAGGGAATTCTTTGTGTTATCACTTGATGGCCTTTTTGTTTTTTACTCTACACTTTAATTCAACTTTAATACTTTTCAAAAAAGTCAGTCTGTGTTTCCAGTGGAACGTAACTGGGGCACCCTTTCATAGTCCTAAGGATTTACATTCACACCTACTTTTAGACTAGTACAAATACCTACACTATTATCATAAGAGGCAAGAGTACGTATTCACTACCTTATTATATGAATCTAATTGACTAGGTGATGCTAAACATAACTTTGCCTAATATGCTTAGGACTGACATCCCATAAACAATAATTGATCATTTTCCTCTTCTTAGTTGAATGGGACAGCATCTCTATCAAAGCAGACCACATGAATCCCAAAGTGCAAATCCAGGAGATAATTATTTCTGTGAATTTAGATAACCCCCAGTGAGATATACCAGTTGGTATCTGTCAACTTATCTGACGAGATTTTGTTGTCTAGCTAATCTAATTAGCTCTTATCAAACTTATTGTCAGACTGCCTTTTTTTTTTTTTTTTTCTACTTTAACCATCCCCTCACCTCTGATTTAGGTTTTCCAGGCACTAGTTGAGCCAAAGTCAAGAAAAACATGTTAAGACTACAAGCTTAGGCACCGAATCTTAGCTCCAGGAGTGGATGGTGAACTTCTTTTGTTACCAGGTTCTCAAAAAGGGGATAGAAATGGGGTGCCCGGTAGAGCATCTAACTTTTGATCTCAGGGTTATAAGTTTGAGCCCCATGTTGGTGTAGAGATTACTTAAAAATAAAATCTAAAAAAAAAAGAAGAACCTAGAGATAAGGGAACATAAAGTTACATGGACAAAACCAGGAAAAAGAATGAAAGAAATAATTTTAAGATACTTAGATATACTAAAATTAATAAAATATTTCTCATGTCTATTTAATGAAATATAATTTATAAAATTATTTTTAAAAGGGACAAAACATAACATCAGATATGCAAAAAATAATTTCCTTTAATAAAATAGTCATAAATACTAATAGTTTAAAGAATGCAAAAATTTTAGTTAAAATTAAGAAAATATTGTACCTTGGTCTTTCCAGATTTAAGTGTTACTACCTTACGTGTTACTACCTTAAAGTTTCTTAGCTTTTTAGATTTAATGTTTTATTTTTCTAACTTATGTATATGATTGCATTTTTTTGAATATTTTATTGTTGGTTACTTCAATTATGTTCAGGTGACTTTTATTTAAATAATACATTTCTAGTTTTAGAGTGAAACTTTATAAACCTAAGAGATTCCACAAAAAATATTTGGGTGTCCAGCAAAATGATTAGTATAGAACATTCAGTGCTTTATGAGAAGCAGCACTACTTCAATCCATTGATATTCTGCCATGTTTTCATACAGGAAATGCCCCCCCTTACCCCCAATCTCTCTTTAGTAAGTGCTGCAGACAGCACAAAGAGAGAATAGCTTCTCTGGAGAGTAACTAAGCTAAGGACATTACTTTCTTAACTTTATGATGAACTGCAGATTTCACATTAAGAGGCAAATCCTTCATTTCAAAACATTAACCCATGTGGTACTTAATAATTGAAGCCTGTGTGATTTAGAGTTCAGAAATGAATTAAGTATAAAAATAGATTCTTTTCCTACTTCCCTTTGATTGTGCCCTGAATTTATTGTTATTCGTTTTAGAATCTTGCCTTTTAGAAATTTGTTTTAGGAGAGTCCAAGAGTTATCAATTATTACCGAATTATGTGAAGCGATGAAAGTTATTAGCTAGCACTACAGTGGTAATCATATTGCAATCTATAATGTATCAAATCAACATGTACACTTTAAACTTGCACAATGTTATATGTCAATTATCCAAAAGATAAAAAAATGAAAGTACAATTAATGTACCAAAAACACAGTTGAAATCTATAGCTAAAATTGTGGAAATGAAACTATTACCTAATTTATATTAAAAATATATAGCTCTCGGGGCACCTGGGTGGGTGGCTCAGTCTGTTAAGCATCTGACTTTGGCTCAGATCATTTATCCCAGGGTCCAGGGATCAAGCCCTGTGTTGGGCTCCCTGCTCAGTGGGGAGCCTGCTTCTCCCTCTCCCTCTGCTGCTCCCCCTGCTTATGCTTTCTCACTCTCTCTCAAATAAATAAATAAATAAATAAATAAATAAATAAATAAATAAATAAAATCTTTAAAAAATATATATAGTTCTTTATTAAAAAACAAAAGTAAATGTTAGCACATGATCCCTTTAAGTGGCGTGTAGATACATACTATGTTCGGCATATCCTAGCATCCTTATTAGTATGTCTCATTAATATAATTTGCACTAAATGATGAAATAACACTTCCCTTTTGTTTTATCTCTTCTAAAATATGAGTGGCTTGAGAAATCCCTGAATGGATGTCCAGAGTCTTCCACTGAGTTTAATTTTCTGGTTTAAAAAAGGCTCACATTTGCTTTTCAGGTAATTTTTAAATAATTGCTTAGATATGAACCAAATTGGCTATTTTCCTATAGCTATTTTTTGATAAAATGACATTTTAAGACTGAGAATTGAGCACCAAACCCAGGATTTGAAGCAGGTAGTGTGTTCATTTAACTAGGACATAGATCATTTCCTCTATATTAAAAATTAGGCCTGGGCTAATCACTAGTCATTTCTGCTTAGAGATCAGCTAAATTTTCTCTTCTCTTTAGGAGATATCTAAACTCTAAGCAACTCGGATTTTAGAGGGTGACAAAAATTGTGATTGCTACATGTTAGTTATTCTGATTTCTAATCTTAAAAATATTATGCTACTCTATTAAGAAAGCAGTTAGATAAAATGCATAGTTTCAGGTATGCAAACCAGGGGATTCAGACAGACATTCCCTTGCAATATTTCATACAATATCCATTTTGCAGAGTTTCATAATTAGAGGTGTTTCCTTTGTAAATAAAGCATGAGAGATTCAACTTTCAGAAATATCAGGTGTTTTAAAATTAAGCCTTTATTAATTTAATAATATATTAAATATATTATTAAATATAAACTGCATATATATATGCAGTTAAACGTTCACAGCAAAATTGTGGGGAAAATAGAGTTCCCATATACCCCCTGCCTAATCCTACACTTGCATAGCATCCCCCACTATCAACATTCTCCACCACAGAGTGTATTCGCTATAGTTGGCAAACTTATATTAACACATCATAATCACCCTTAGTCATTAGTTTACTGGAGGGTTCATTCTTGGTGTGTTGAATTCTATGAATTGGGATAAATATATAATGACATACATCCATCTTAAGGTATCATACAAAATAATTTCACTGCCCTATAAATCTTCTGTGCTTTGCTTATTCATTGCCGCAGCCATCAATCACCACTGCAACCCCTAGAAACCACTTATTTTTAATGTCTCCATAGTTTTGCCTTTCAGAATATCATATAGTTGTAATCATATAATATGCAGCCATTTTGGATTGGATTATTTCATTTATTAATAGGCATTGAAAGTTCTTACCTGTTGGTTGCTGTGGTTGTTATTGTTGTTCATGTATCGATAGTTCATTTCCTTTTAGCGCCCAATAATAATCTGTTTTCTGGATATACTACAGTTTATCCATTAACCTTCTGAAAGACATTTTGTTTACTTTCTAATTTTGGCTATTATGTATAAAGCTGCATCTGTGTCCAGGTTTTCGTGTGGACAAAGTGTCTGTGCCATTTTGCGTTTCTACCAGCAATGGATGAGAGTTCCATTCTCATCCTGTTTGGTATTGTTATTGTTCCAGGCTTTGACTATTCTACTAGGTGTGTATTGGTATCTTATTGTTGCTTTAATTTGCATTTCTCTTATGACATAGGATACAGAACGTGTTTTTATATGCTTATTTGTCTTCTGTATGTCTTCCTTTGTGAAGGTCTCTTCAGGTCTTTGACCCGTTTTTCAACTGGGTGTTTTCCTGTTGTTGAGCTTTATGAGTTCTTTGCACATTTTGAATAAAAGCTCATTATCAAATGTATCTTTTGCAAATATTTTCTCAGTCTATGGCTTGTCTTCTCATTCTCTTGATACTGTCTTGATACTGAGAAGATGTTTTTAATTTTAATGAAGTCCAGCTTATCCATTATTTTATTTATTTATTTATGGATTTTGTTTTTGGTGTTGAATCTAAAAAGGCTAATTACCATACATAAGCTCATTTAGGTATTTTTTCCCTCTGTTATATTCTAGGGGTTTTATAGGTTTGCATTTCATATTTAGTTCTAAATAAAATTATCCATTTTGAGTTAGTTTTTGTGGCGGGTATTAGGTCTGTGTCTAGATTGATCTTTTGCATGTGAATGTCCAATTGTTCTAGAATCATTTGTTGAAAAAACAGTCTTTGCCCAATTTTATTGCCTTTGATCCTTTGTCAAATATCAGTTGACTATTTATTTGAGTCTATTTCTAGGACCTCTATTGCATTTAATTGATTTATTTGTCTATTAATTTGTCCATACTACAGTCTCTTAATTACTGTAGTTTTATGGTAAGTGTAAGTCCAACATTGTTCTCCTTCAACACTGTGTTGGCTATTTTGAGTATTTTGCCTCTCTGTATAAACTTTAGAATCAGTTTGTTGTATCCACAAGATAACTTGCTGGGATATTGATTGGGATTGCATTGAATCTACAGATAAAGTTGGGAAGAATTGATATCTTGACAATATTGAGTCTTCTTATTTGTGAATATGGAATATCTCTGCATTTATGTTGTTATTATTTTTTATTTAATTCATCAGATTTTTGAAGTATTCTTCATATAACTCTTGTACATATTTTGTTAGATGTATACAGAAGCATTTTATTTTGAGGGACGGTAATGTAAATGGTATTGTGTTTATTTTTAATTTCAAATTCCACTCCATTGTTCATTGTTCATTGCTGAGTATATAGGAAAGCAATTGAATTGTGTATATTAGCCTTGAATTATGGAGCGCTGCTATAATTGTTTATTAGTTCCAGGAGATTTTTGTTGATTCAGATTTTCTATACAATCATGTCATCTGTGACCAAAGACATTTTTTATGTCTTCTTTCCAAATCTGTTTGTCTTTTATTTCTTTTTCTTGCTTTTTTGCATTAGCCATAAGTTCCAAGTATGATGTTAAAACAGAGTTTAGAGAGGGCATATCTTTGCCTTATTCCTGATCTTAAAGAGAAAGCTTCAAGTTTCTCACTTTTAAGTATGACATTAGCTGTAGGTTTTTACAGATATTCTTTATCAAGTTGAGGAAGTTAGTTATTTATTTAATTTCTTTAATAGGTATATGCTTATTCAGATTGTTTCTTCTTGTGTGAATTTTGGCAAATTATGTCTTTCAAAGAATTGACCCATTTAATCTAGATTATCAAATTGTGACCATAGAGTTGTTTATATTATTCCTTTATTATCTTGTTAATTCCACAGATCTGTAGTGATGTTCCCCTCTTTCATTTCTAACCTTAGTAAAATTTCTGTCCTTTCTGTTGTTTTCTTTGATAGCCTGACTAGAGGCAATTAATTTTATTGATCTTTTCAAAGAACTAGTTTTGATTTTATTAATATTCTGTTTTGATTTTCTGTCTTCAGTTTCATTGATTTCTGATCAAATTCTCAGTATATATTTTTTCTGCCCACTTTGAATTTAATTTGCTTTACTTCTTTCTTCTTATGATAGAAGCTGAGATGATTGATTTTAGATCTTTGTTTCTAATATACCTTTCAATGTTGTAATTTTCTCTAAGCTTGATTTTTTTTCACAAATTTTGAAATGTCTTGTTTTCATTTTCACTTAGTTCAATATATTTTTAAAATTTCTTGTAAGACGTATTTGACCCATGTGTTATTTAGATGTACACTGTTTGTTATGTTCTTTGGAATTTTCCAGTTAACTCTCTGTTACTGATTTCTAGTAATTCTATTATTGTCTGAGAGCAGACATTGTGTGATTTCCATTCTTTTAAATGTGTTACAGTTTGCTTTATATCCCACAATTTGGTGTATTTTGAGTAAAACTCTGGTGAACTCTGCTTTTCTGATTTTTGAGGATTCTAATGGATATCTCCTCTAGCTCAGAGATTCTTCGCTCAGCCATGTGTAGTGTAATAAGTCCATCAAAGGCATTTTTAAATTTCTGTTACAGATTTGTGATCTTTAGCATTTTGATCCTTTCTTAGGATTTCTATCTCTCTGTTTACATTTTCCATCTGTTCTTATATACTGTCTACTTTATCCATTATCACATTTAGCATATCATGTATAGAGGTAGATATATAGATATAGATACATATCTCCCTCGTCTGATAATTACATTCCTGCCTTGTGTAGTTCTGATGCTTGCTCTGTCTCTTCAAATTGTGGGGTTTTTTGTTTGTTTGTTTGTTTGTGTGTGTGTTTTACTACTTGGTATGTCTTGTAATTTTTTTCTTGATAGCAGACATGACATAGTGGGTAAAAGGAATTGCTAAATAAATAAGCATTTAGTAATGCAGTAGTACCAGGAGATATTTATCTAATATTTACTATCAGAACCTAGTTAAGTTCCTAGGGGGAAATTTTTACAATATTTCTCCCCATCAACCATGGCTGGGGCCCCCTGGAGTTTTTAACTTTCGGGTGTGTCCCCACTGAACATCCCACAATTCATCAATTATAGTTCCAGGTTTTCCTACCCTGGTATTGGTTTCCAGAGGGTTCTGTTCAGAAGTCTTTCTTCCCTGAAGCAGCAACTCTCTGTATTTGCCCATATACCTCTCCAGCCTTGGGGAAAGTAGTTTGCCTTATATCTACCCATCTTTTATGAATCCAAGAACAGTTATTAATTGTTTACCCTGTTCCTCTTTTTATGATGGTACAGTGACGGGGGGAGACCAGGAGAGGGAGAAACAGAATCCCCCATGAGCAGGGAGCTTGTTGTGGGGCTTGTTCCAGGACCCTGAGATCATGACTGAACCCAAGGCAGATGGCCAACCAACTGAGCCACCCAGGCGCCCCTTATGTGTAAATATATGTAATCCATCACTTCTTTTTTTTTTTTTTTTTTTAATTAACACATAATGTATTATTTGCCCCAGGGTACATGTCTGTGGATCCTCAGGCTTACACATTTCACAGCACTTACCATAGCACATACCCTCCTCAATGCCCATAACCCAGCCACACTATCCCTACCCGCCCCTACCCTCCAGCCACCCTCGGTTTATTTCATGAGTTTAGGAGTCTCTTATGGTTTGTCTCCTACCTGATCCCCTCTTGTTTCATTTCCCTCTCCCACCCCCACAACCCCCCACCCTGCCTCTCGAATTCTTCATATCAGAGAGATCGTATGATAATTGTCTTTCTCTGATTGACTTACTTCGCTTAGCATAATACCCTCCAGTTCCATCCACGTCGTTGCAAATGGCAAGATTTCATTTCTCTT
>CM052886.1:80615779-80691061 GCA_028534135.1 Potos flavus | reverse complement strand
AGAAGAAACTACCTCCCAAAATTTTAAAGAAAGAAAAATTTATAAATATACAAAAATATAGGAAATCCTAGGAAGGGATGGAATATGAGTGTAAAGATAAAAATTAGAAAAGATTCTAAAAAAGGGGATTGATAAGAGGTTGGTTGAAAAAAGAGAAAAAAAAAGAAAGAAAAAAAAAAGAATAAAAGAGAAAAGAATGTAATCAGGCTGGAGACTAGATCCAAGCCATGTGCTAGATTTAGGGTATATTTTGATCTATTTGAAGAAAGTGTATCCCAAAATTTTAAAGAATAAAGAAAAAAAAACCCTATATGTATACAAAAAAATAAGGTTAAATACAATGAGGGGATAAAATATGTAACAGTGCAAATTAGAAAAGATTTTTAAAAAGGTGCTGATTAGATACTAGTTAAAAAACGTTAAGCTAAGAAAGAGGAAAAATCAAATAAAAATATAAAAAAAAAAATAAAAAAATACAGTAAGAAAAAAATAAAATTTAAAGAATTTAACTCTGAAAGACTAAACGGTCATGGGAAAAAAAAACCATGAATTCTATGTGTTCCTTTTTCCCATCTCAGGAGTTCCGCCATTTTCTTTTATCGGTAAACTTGGTCTTGACTGGATATCCTTGCTGATCTTCTGGGGGAGGGGCCTGTCGCAGTGATTCTCAAGTGTCTTTACCCAAGGCGGAATTGCACCGCCCTTGCCAGG
Organism: Potos flavus; assembly: GCA_028534135.1. Taxonomy (NCBI): domain Eukaryota; kingdom Metazoa; phylum Chordata; class Mammalia; order Carnivora; family Procyonidae; genus Potos; species Potos flavus. The sequence continues at coordinate 80,690,350 of CM052886.1, read as the reverse complement.
GGCCGGGCTAGGTAATCTGCTTGGGTTAGCTCTTGTATTTTTTGTTCCCTGAACGCTTCTATACAGCTTTGTAGGAGGGGAATGAAAATGGCGGCCTCCCAGTCTCCGGCCCGTAGGAGCTGAGAGCTCGGGGCCCCACTCCTCAGTGCGCCCTCAGAGAAAAGCAGTCAGTCCCTCCCGTCTCCCTGGTCTCTGGCCTCGCTTCGAGCTCACCTGGCCTGTGACCGAGCGTTTCTGTCTCTGGCACACGGCCGTTTGGAGTCTCCAAACCCAGCAGATTCCTGCCGCGAGCTACCGTGCCACTCCTCCCAGAGGAGGAAGGAGAGGGTCTCTCCGGATCTGCCCCTTGTGGGGTCCCTGCTCTAAGTGCAGCGGCCTAACTGTGCCTGGATCACAGTTCAAGGTAAGCCCGAGCTGGTAGCTCACTGTTCAGCTCGGTCTCTGCCGTTGGCTTCCCTGTTCTGATACCTGGAAGCTCTGCCACCCTCAGACACCCCCGGTCTTTCTGTGACCCCATGGGCCCTGAGACCACACTGTCCCCACGAGGGCTCCACCCCCTGCTTAACCTCTGGAGCGATGTCCCTCAGTGGAGCAGATTTCTAAAAGTTCCAATTTTGTGCTCTGCTGCTCTGCGGCTTGCTAGGACCCAGCCTCTCCCCCCCACGGTCTATCTTCCTGTAGCTTTGGATTCACTTTTCTGCACATCCTACCTTCCGGAAAGTGGTCGATTTTCTGTTCCTAGAGATGCTGTTTGTCTTCTCTTCTATTTCCTGCTAAGTTTGTAGTTGTTTAGAGTGGTTTGATAACTATCTAGCTGAACTTCTGGGATCAGACACTATCTCTTCCTCTTACTCCTCCGCCATCTTGCTCCTCTCTCCTGCATCACTTCTTTTCATCAAAAATAATCATCAGATTGTTTTCTCTATATTCTTACGTAAGTATTAAATAGGATATTCTCAATTCGAATTTCAAAGGACACTTAAACTAAAAGATGTTTTTATTTAATGATTACTATCATGGCATGAGTTGGATAATCTTTGTTTGAATTGCAAAGTCCCTTTAATCCATACTGCAAGTTTAAAAATAGATAGATAGGTAAGTAAGTAAATGACTTACAGTTCAAACTCTCCAGACTTCAGGTAAAAGTGGAGCATGTGGGAAGAACAATAGATCGATAGATGGTCAGTTAGGTGGAGGATAAAGAGTAGCTAAAGAGGTGGAAATTAAAAGGGCATTAATTACAGGGGAAAAAATGATACAAAATCACAGAAGAAACTAACCAGAAATTCTATCACTACACTTTTTAATCTTTATACTAAATTATGTAGGTCAATGTATTTTATTTTTATAGTGTTTTGAATTTTAAATAAAACTGTTACTCTGCATATAAACATTTTCTAAATTAATATATCAATTGTGACTTTTACAAAAAATCACTCATATACATTTTTTGAGGGGAAAATTATATTGAAGTTATCAGCTCTTTTTTTTTTAAGATTTTATTTATTTATTTGACAGAAAAAGAGAGATCACAAGTAGGCAGAGAGAGAGGGGGAAGCAGGCTCCCCACTGAGCAGAGAGCCTGATGCGGGAGCTCCATTCCAGGACCCTGAGATCATAACCTGAGCTGAAGGCAGAGGCTTTAACCCACTGAGCCACCCAGGTGCCCCATCAGCTCATTTTACATAAATTCCAAAACATTCTGGATAACAACAACAACAATAAAATGAAAACAAAAAGCAAAAGCAGACTGTATCTCTTCAAAGTAAATGGATGACAATTTCATTATCCTGAAATTTAGAACAACCAATTTAAATATTTAGCACATAAGGGCTTCAGAGGCTAAAGATTTTATTATACAGGCAATAAGCATCATTCTTGAAGTCTTGAGAGATTTTTTTATGATACGTGCACTGTCAAAGTTCATGTATAATGGTAAAGAGAATATAAAGTGTTGCCTGCAAGTTATAAATGTATACTTAAGTCCCCACATAGGGCAAGAATATAGGAAGGAAATTCTTGTAAATATTTTTATTCATAATCTTACATTTTCTTAAGATTGTAACTATTTAGAATTTAACTTTGTTTTGCATTAACATGAATAATTTCTTCCTCTGTCCTGTTCATACATAATTTCATTTCTAAAAGAAGTCCTGGGGCGCCTGGGTGGCTCAGTAGGTTAAGCAGCTAACTCTTCGTTTCAACTCAGGTCATGATCTCAGGGTCCTGGAATTGAGCTGGGCATGGTGCTCTGTGCTCAGCACAGGGTCTGATTGGGATTCCCTGTCCTTTTCCCTCTGCCCCTCCCAGTCATGCACTCTCTCTCTCTTTCTCTCCAAAAAATAAATAAATAATAAATCTTAAAAAAAAGAAGGTCTACACAGAAATTCTATTTTTTAGCTACTCTTGTGGAAAAGCATGCCTGAGGCTTAAAATATGAAATGGAGACTAGAATTTTAACCAATGCAATAAAGATTGCAAAATTTTACTTCTACATTTGAATGTCTGCTATGTATCAGGCACTAGACAGTATCCTGAGAGACAGAGATTAACCTGATTTTGAGGGCCTCATGCTTTATTAGATAGCTAGAAACCTAAACAAATAATTGTTGTAAGTCTAATAAGTAGTATACATTAGAATGAACTAATTACTACTAGTAGAACAAGCTAAAATATCATTTGAGTGATTTCTACAGAATTTTCAGATTTTCAAGGCAAAGGTAATTTTTGCTCTTGTCCAGGGACCACTAAATAGGGAAAATGGAAACCACTCCAGGAAATGGATCAACCAGATAAAAAGCAAAACTATCAAAGTTTACTATATATGCTTGCTTAAAAGTTTCAATGGTGCAGTACTGGCTATTCTCAAATTTAAGAAATATTATTTCTTATAAAAGTAAATAAAATCTGGTAATTTATTAAAATTATACAAGCTTTTCACTCTAACTCTGCAGTTTATATTCTACCAATATGACTCTGGTTTAGATTCTCTATTATGAAAGATAATACTAAGGGGATTGTTTTTCATGTGCAAATGTTATTGAGGCAGAAAAAGAAAAGAGGGGCTCCTGGGTGGCTCAGTGGGTTAAAGCCTCTGCCTTCAGCTCGGGTCATGATCTCAGGGTCCTGGGATCGAGCCCTACATCAGGCTCTCTGCTCGGCAGGGAGCCTGCTTCCCCCTTTCTCTCTGCCTGTCTCTCTGCCTACTTGTGATCTCTCTCTCTGTCAAATAAATAAATAAAATCTTAAAAATAAAAAAAGAAAAAGAAAAGAAAAAGAACTACATTACAAGTGATAATGGTGTGATAAATTATGCTCCTGTCATCCAGACTGTGAACTATTAATGCAAATATTCAAAATTTTGTTTTAATTTTGTGCAGGATATGGTGCCATACAAAATGTTTAGATATATGTATGTAGTGCTTAGGTCTAAGTTCTAAAATAATCACACTGCCGGTGTTGATAGAGTTGAAATGAACAAGAAATGACAAGAGTTAGTAAACTTTGCAAGAGCCTTAAAAGTTATTCAACTTGAAGGTTTCCTATCACATCTTTTCTCCCTCTTTCATATCATTTAAAAAAAATTGTGACTCTCAATGCCTTTCATGGAATATAATTTAAATCATGATGAAATTAGCTAATAGTAGTTTACTTATTGTGTGTTATATGTTGTTTAAAATATTACCTGCTATAATTTATTTAACCCTCACAACCAGTGAGATAGCTGCTCTTTTCATTTTCTAGTTGAGAAAGACGAGGTGTAAAGAACCTGCATTCTGTCTGAAGGAGCATGATTTTTAACAGTTTTTTGATTGATGATCAGTGTCATTAACTTCTAGATTTGCAGTGCTAATTGCTGTGATTTTTACATATAACATCAAGCCTTTGAATGGAATTGTGTTTGATATAATTCATACTAAATAACAGTTATGTTAAATATGATGCATGCTAAGGCTATAGTGGGTTTTAATAAGATTAAGAAATACAGAAATTACAGAGTTTCAGTTTTGACCAAATATTTAATTTACAAAAGAGGTGTTGTATGATAACGTAAAATATGTTTTGTATCCTGAGGAAGTCCCAGTAGTTCATTTTTGCTTTTGTTTTCCTTACATCTGGAGACACATCTATCAAGAAGTAGTGAATACACAACACCTTAAATAACAACAAACTTTTCATAAAATAGAGTAAAAATGTGTATTTCAAATATTTTATTGCTGAAAGTTATCAAGTGAAGGTAGATAAAGTATGGCAGAATGTCAGGACTATAACGAACTTTAATGTTTATCTACCTGAACCCTTCATCATGGTTGAATATATACACACATTCATGCATTCAGAACTGTGGCAAGTAATATCCTGGCAACTTTTCAGGGAATTTTATAATTAATATCACTACTTCCTAAGGTTACCTCATTTCTTTTTTGCACAAGCTTATTAAATATTAGAAGGAGGGTATTTTTGAAAGAAGGCATGGTCTTCCTGTCAAAGCACTGCCATTGTAGCCAAAGAATTTGTTGTCCTTGGTGTTGACCCAGGATTTTTTATATATATCTTATTCCACTGCATACTAAGGAGAATCTTCTGTAGGCAAACAGAGTCCACTCTAAAATAAATTTAAGAACAGAAATAAGAATAACATGGCTGAGTTAGAAAACGATTTTTAAAAAGTTATCACTGAAGGAAAGAAGACATATGACAAGTATGAAAGCAGAGAATAAGAGGATTAAGAGGATTACTAGGCAAAGCTGAGTTTATAAAAGGCTAAAGTGACAACGAGTAAAAAAGTTGTTGTACAGAACAGTAAAGAATGTAAAGAATGCCAAAATATATACAAGTATCAGTAGCATTATACTATATTTACTCTCTGTGTACCCATAGTTATTAGCTCTTTTGCTATTATCTAATTAGCTACCAACCAACTGCTATTAGCTATTACCTCTATGGCTAACTTTTATATGATTGATTACTCTTTATTATATATAAAGCAAACTTTATTATAAACTCAGAATTTCTATGACTTTTATAAGATGCATGAAAAACAGTGTCTATTTCAATTACTTTGATATGTTGGTAACAATCTTGGTATGTGTTCTAACTTGTTAATTTATGGTTTAAACGATCAAATTATGTAAATTTTTAGTTGGGTTTCAATGTAACAGTTCTCTGTAGACATAGCATAATATGGCTGGTCATTCAGGTTAAGTAAAGTTGATGTCTGCACTGGCACTCAAGTACATAATTATCAGGACCTATAAAATATTCTAGAGAACGCTGTGGTCCTAATAAAATTAATATGGAAATTTTAATAAATAAAAAAGCGTTCTTTCAAAATTTGAGATTAGACCAGTGATGGTCTTTGATTTTTAAATGTGCATTTTTGTTGAGATTTATTGGTTATTTCTCATATACCCAAAAATGTGACTGTGTTTTTGGTTTGTTTGTTTTTTCGGGGTTTTTTTTCCCCCACTGTTGAAATATTTTTCCTGATATTTTTTTTTTTTAATTTTTAAAAAAAAATTTTAAAGATTTTATTGTGGGGCTCGATCCCAGGACCCTGGAATCATGACCTGGGCTGAAGGCAGATGCTTAAAGACTGAGTCACCCAGGAACCCCACCTGATGTCTTTTTTAATGGATCTTAAGGAATGATTTCCAGGTCAATGCTACGTAATTGATAAAAGAAGCCATTCAAACCAAAATAAACATTTATTTTATGTTTTATTTCTGAAAAATCTTATGATAGAATATTTAACTATGCAAAGTTACCTCAAAATACTATCTTCTAGGATCAACTATTTTCATTCAAAAATGTAAAACACATGAGTTCTAATCTTGGAATAAGACTTTCTCTAGCTGAGTATTTCTCAATGGATTTATGTGAGCAAGCCACAGTATGAGGTCAGATATGCTCATTATGAGAGCCAGCATTTACTTTTAAGTACTTTAGAAAAAGGAAAGGCTAAACCTCCATTGTTTGCACAAACACCTTCAATATTACTCCAAGTGATTAGAAAAAGAAATATAGGGATGCACAATTATTCTAATATTATCAGTGAGATTTACCTGAAATGGGGAGGGGAACTAATAAAATAAGATTTGTAACAATATTTTGTATCTCAGGCTACATGTCCTGCCTGGGAATCTCTTGCCTGATGGGTGGGAGCTAAAGTCTCAAGCGATGTTTGGAAATTTAAGAACTCTATGTGGTTAAATTGTTTTTATACTTTCAGCTTGTGAGTTTCCATGTCATGACAAGCCAGCATGGGATAAAATGTTTGGAAGGAAATCAAGGAGGCCACTGTCGCTAAAACAGGATGAGCAGGAAGAGTAGTAGGAAATGGAATCAGAGAAGACAGGGAAGGAACAAATCATCAAAATATTGAGGGTGGTAGTGAGTTTGTGGTTTTACTTTGAGTGAGTTGGGAAGCCATAATAGGGATTTCAGCATTATATGACATGAACTAAATCACATAATATGATCACTATGGGTGTTATGTGTATTGAAGATGGATGTATGTGGAAGAGACAATTATGAGAAATCTTTGGATTCTCTCTCTCAATCTACATTATTTTTGGTGGGAAAGAAAGCTTACATGGTGAAGTCCTAAGAGGTATCTTACTAACTCTTTAATGTGTGAAGTTGTTCAGAGGAGTAGAGTTTAAGTTATATCCAGAATATGGTACTTAACGTCATAGGGCTCGAGATCTCCAAAGAGAATGAATAGAAATCCAAAGATTGGACCACTTGGGGGGTTAGAGTTCAGATGATGAAAAATAATCTTTCAGTATTGCTGTTTCTGTAGTCACCTTGTAAACAGAGGGTAGTGTTGATGGGATTAGTGTCATTTGTGCCTAATGGAAATTGCGGTTTTGAGCTTGTGAGTAGCAGTAAGGCAGCAGAAATAAAGGAAAGAGTTTTGCCAGGAGTACACGGAATTGGATGAACTCCCCTGAGAGTTTGTTGAAACCTTTGTAGAGATCAGTTGTGGGTCAGCTTTATTTGAACCAGAGGGCTTTGGTGGATCTTCAGCTCAATCTATTAGCAATGTCAGGACTAGTAAAGCAGCTGACTCAGAATCTCTTGTCTCCCTTACTTGGGAATTCTTATTTGACTTAGTGGACTCTTTCCCTATTTCCTTTTCTCTGGTCCTAGTTGTTCCTCAAGGCTGGTTTTTGGTCCTATTCTCTATGTTATCTTTATGAAATCATATCTATTTCCATGGCCTCAATGCCTAGAACACATACCTTCTATCTTTATTTTAGATTTTTTTACTAATCTTGACCTGACATCTATCAAGTGATGACTCATAATACTTCTAAGTAATTGTTTAAAAATGAGCTCGTCATTAAGTAAAAAGAACATACACTTTTGAAGTGAACAAAATATTTGAGCACAAATAAAATCATAAAAAAATGATATCCAAATGGCCAATAAATATGTAAAAAAGATGTGCAACTCTCATTCATCTAGGAAAATACAAATTCAAAACATATTTAACAAATTACTACAAATCCAACACAATGACTAAAACGAGAAGATGGAAAATTCAAAATGATTGCATGGATGCAGATCAACTGGCATTTTCATATGCTGTTGGAAGGAGTTTAAGTTTTCCATGGAGTGAAGAAACAGACTCTAAGATCTTGATGTAATAAAAAAAAAATCATCGTAAGAGGGAATCAGTAATTCTGAGTATAAAATGATGCCTACCTGGTAGATCTTTATTTTGACTTATCTGTCTTTGCACTTAAAGTTGAGTTTTATACAGAAAACAGGAATCGCTGTAGAAGGTGGCCATAAGCAAGCAAAAATAAAAGTAAAATAAATGCACATCCCCCAAATTATTATGGTTTATCTAAATTCTGAAACTTTAAAACTAAGTCACGGTACATTGAATTTTTTCTTAATTTAATGAGAAGATGGGGGTGTGAAGACTAGTTTCTCCCCAACTATTCCCCGTACCCCACCCAGTGTCAGATTTTTACCACATGCTTCAAGACATTCATCATGAGTGCTTTAGAGTTTACAAAAAGAGGCCAAGGCAGGGGTAACATTCCATGGTTGTTGTTGTTGTTACATCATTTAAGCAATTGGGAAAAGTAATTTAGAATAGCTAAAGTTAGTACTCTTTGATTGTGATATCATCTTAATAGGACATAACAGAGAGAGCTAACAAAAATGTCACAGACTTATGTAGCCAGTGTAGATTACTAAATGTCATCTGGCTCATATTCTCCTTCCTTTAAGAAAACGTATACCTAAATCTTCCCAGATGACTCATTTCTGAAAATACCCAAGGTTTAGTGATCTCACTATAAATATATATGCAGGTTCCCCCTCTGTGAGAAATGTCTTCTTCCTATTTACTGTAAATCACCACACATCTGTTTAAACTTGAGACCTTGACATGAACCAGAAATAAATTAATCCCATGTTTATGTTGAAGAATAATGCTGTGTTCTGACTCATATTTAAATCACATATAGGTAAAATTCTATCTGCAGTAAATCACTTCATATTTTGGCGTTAGTATGGTGGTAGGGGAACTGCTGTAGCTGTGATGAGTTAGTTTAGTAATAAACATATATAACTAAACATTTCACTCTTACTAAAAGTTAAAAAAAAAAGCAGAAAAGCAACAAAACAAATTTGCAGTATCATTGAATTCAATTTTTTGTAAATGAGGAAACTGAGGATCAGAGAGTTTAGGTATAAAACTTTAACCACACGTTTTATAAATTGCAAAGCAAGTAGCTGGGACTAGATTGTAGGTTTTCTAATAATGCTGTATTTTTACCACCAGTCCACAGTGTTTTTGTATGTGTTATCAGCTACTTTTTAGATGAACTTAAAAACAAGTTTCAAGAACAGTATTGCAAAAACAACTCAACACAAGAGAACATCAATAAAAGAGAAGTATGAAAGAATAGAATCTTTTGAGAAAAATAAAAACTGTGTAACAAATTCTTTACAAAAAAAAGGTTATACACCAAAACAGATTGGGTCCATTGTAACCTGGCAACTGTTCAAAATGAACAAAAACCCTAATTTTTAAATACTTGAATAAGCAGAGATTTTTCAGTAGTTTCAAAACTAAAGGAAATCTCAAAACAAGAAATATTTATGGATTGTCTCTGAAAGTACCCTGTTTATATGCTGAATAAATCATCAGCCTGTTTATATAAACCTGTTTATATAGGAAATCAATGAAAGCACAGTAGTACAGTTTCCTTTTGGCATGAGGTGCCTTTGAAGTTATCCATAGTCTAATATGCTGAGTGTGAAATAAACATCAGGGTAATGCTGCCTCATTATAGAAACATAATCTGAAAATGAGTTTACAAAAAATGAAGGAAAAAAGCATTTTCCTAAATATCTGAGTGCATGAGATGCACTGGAAAATACTGATATCTGTAGACTGCGTAGGCATGTCTAAAAGATCGCACAAATATTCTAAATTAGGGGACTCTGACTTTCTAAAACTATAGTTTGCTCCCAAACTAAGTTTTTAAATAGCTTCTCTTTTCATTCTTTACTTTTTCCTTTGTTATTTTTTAATCCGTGTCATGGATATTCGTGCTATCTATTCAGCAATAAAAATGTGTAAAACTAGAGATCTCCAAGCTCAAATGACCAAGTACTTTCTCAGCATATCCATTTGGATGTCTAATTGATGTCTCAAGCGCATTTATGGAAAATAAACTTGTTTTCCCTCCTCACCTTTAATTTCATCTCAGAAAACCAAAACAAAACAAAACATTTTTCACTTCCTCAAATTAAATGGCCTTGTGTCATTCCTGACTCTTCTCTCATACCTCATATTCAGTGTGTCAGAAATACCTGTTGCCTCTGCCTTCAAAATGTAGTTCAAATTTAATACTTCTTAACCAGCTCTACTGCTAACATCCTGGTTCAATCACAATCATTTCTTTACTGGGTTATTTCAGTAGCCTCCCAGACTGATTTTACTATTTCATACTTGCCCTCATTTAATTTATTGTCAAAGAGGAAGCTACAATAATCCAGTTATTAATTCATATCCTGCCGCTCATATGCTCAAAATCTTTCCATGGCTTCCCTTTCCATGCAGAACTCAGGCCAAATTCTTTACTTATATTGTACCCCCTACAAAGCCTCCCATGATGTAGTCCCTCCTACCTCTCTAACTTTAATTCTTACTTATTCCTCCCCTCAATCCATCCTCTTTGACCACATGACATTTATGCTATTGGTTGACCATAGAAGATACACTGTAACCTTTAGCCATTGTTCTTGCTATTCTTTCTCTTTAGAACACTCTTTGTTAGATATATACATATGTTAAGTCAGGGCTCAATAGAAAACTGAAGGCACACTCAAATGAAGGTAAAGTGAGGAGGGTTTCTTTAAAATGGGACTAATTGCTAAAGTTTGGGGAAGTTACAGGGAAACATTTCAGCAGAAGGGAAAAAATACTTCATATTTTCTTTCTCCACTAGTAGATCGAATTATTTTACTTAATATCTCCATCAGTCTCCTAGGGAAAAAAAAAAAAAAAAAAAAGGCTAATCAAATCAGGGAGAATAGTAACTGATTTATTCTTTGTCTACTTTTCTACTCCTGGGATTAGTACAATGTGAATTTTACAGTAAGCACTCAATAAATATAGATTGAATGCAAAGGAATAGTAATAGCAGCAGCAGTAGTAATAGTAATTGTTGTTGTTGTAGCAGCCCTGGTATTAATAGTAGCTGTGAAAATAATGCTTTAAAATGGACCAGGCATTGTTGTGTCAAGTGCTTTAATTGCATTATTTTACTAAATCTTTATTACAACCTAGGAGATAGAGACATTTATTTTCCTCATGTTAGAGATTAGGCAGCTGAGGTTCAAATCGTAAGCAATTCGTGAGGCCAAGGATGACAATAAAAAAACCTGACTACTGCCAAGTCTGTACTGCTCTTGATGCACTTGACTGCTTCTTAGTTGACCTTAACTATTCTCTCCCTCTGCAGAGTAAAAGGGATCGTTCATATATACAGTGTTAGGCAGTGATCTTGCTAATATTCCAGGTTCCTGCAAACCCTCTGTATTAGTTTCTCAGTTGCCATAACAAATTGCCACAAACATGGTAGATTAAGACAACAGAAATACATTCTCTCACAGTACAGTTTTAGATGACAGAAAGCCAAAGCGTGAAGGTGTGAACGGGGCCATGCTCTCTCAAAGGCTTATGGAGGATCCATCCTTATTCCTTCCAGCTTCTGGTGACTCCAGCTTTACTTGGTTTGTGGCAGAATAATAGAAATCTTCGCCTTTATCTTCAGATAGGCCTTTTCCCTGTACCTCTGAGGGCCCTTTTCTTTTCCCTCATAAGGGTACCCTCATTGGATTTAGGGTCCACTCTAACACAGTGTGATCTCTTCTTGATCCTTACCTTAATTACATTGCAAAGACCCTATTTCATAATAAGGTCACATTCTGAGGTGCTAGGTGGACATTAATTTGGGGGGAACATTGTTCAACCTAGTACACCCTTCTTTCTAGGGACTGAGATAGATCTTTTAACCCTCTTAAGTCGACTTACCTGTCAGGAAGGCTTGAATTCCTTGAGAAACCTCATCAGCTTTGAATTATTACTCTATCACTTAAATTCCCATCCTATCTTGTACCACCTATATTAGGGATGTTCCCTTTTATTGACTCTGGGATTAAGACTAATTGACACTTCTAAGAAATAAAGCACCCTGCCAAGGTCCTGAGTGAGAATCCATATTAAATAATACAAGCAGTTCCTGACTTATGTTGATTCAATTTATGATTTTTTGACTTTGCAATGATGGGAAAACAATACATATTCAGTAGAAACCACATTTTGAGTTTTGATTCTTTTCCTGGGCTGGCAATATATGGTATGATATTTTCTCATGGTGTTGGGCAGTGCCTGCTAGCTGTAGCTCCCAGTCACCCACCAATCAGAAGGATAAACAACCAATACACTTACAACCATTCTATATGCATGCAACTATTCTGCTTTTAACTTTCAGTACAGAATTCAATAAATTACATGAGGATATTCTATTATAAAATAGGTATGTGTTAGTTAATTTCCCCTAACTTAGGCAAATGTAAGTATTCTGAGCACATTTAAGGTAGGTTAGGCTAAGCGATCATGTTTGGCAGTTTAGGTGTATTAAATGCATTTTCACCTTAGGATATTTTCAACTTATGATGGGTTTATCGGGACATAATCCCATCATAAGTCAAGGAAGGGTTGTATTCAGCTCATATTTGGCCCTTCCACTTTTTAACAACAATGTAGTTCTGATATTTTTAAAAAAATCCTTCAGGTATAAGGTCTTTCTATAAAGTGTTAGATGGGGACGGCGGGGTGGCTCAGTCGATTAAGCGTCTGCCTTTGGCTCAGGTCATGATCTCGGGGTCCTGGGATTGAGGTCAGGGTCCTGGGATGGGGTCCCGCATTGGGCTCCCTGCTCAGTGGGGAGCCTCCCTCTGCCTGCCACTATCCCTGCTTGTGCTCTCTCTCTCCCTGACAAATAAATAAAATTAAAAAAAAAAAAGTGTTAGGTGATTTTTTTTTTTTTTTAAACTTAAGGCTTATTTAATATGAGAAAGGAAAATTCTCAAAGGACAAAAACAAAATTGAGTCATAAATACTAAAAAGTGAGTAAACTCTGAAACTGGGGTATGCCCTCAGTTCATGTTGATCCTACATAAAGCAGAAATTTTGTTTTAATTACTGGAGAAAATATAAGAAGGCTAGGACCCTTGAAGGCTAGGATAAGAAGGAAGGAAGTTTAGAAAACCTTGTGGAAAATTGGACTCCCAAATTCTACCTCTTACCTAATGTATAAAATAACAATATTTAATACCACAAAGGATGATGGAGAGAAAAAAAAAGTCTGGAAATTTATAATATAATCTACCCTACAGATACACATTAGACTTTCAGACTGAAAGTAACAAATTTCAATATATTTCATGGGTATTTAATTTATGAGAAACTACCGAAGTATCTAAGAGCATTGAAAGTATCAATTAATATTGATGTATGTACAAAATGTTTATTGCAGCAAAATAAATACTTAAAAAATAGAAACTGAACATATATATCTATAATATTTTGTTATGATAAAGGAAAGCTATTTTCAGAATAATGTGTGCAATATGATTACATTACATAGGTCTCTTACTTTGGATTTCCTTTAAAATTAACTCAAAGACAAAGAATGGAGCACAGCTAGATTATTTGGCAGGTCATTCTTGGAAACACAAATGAAGATATAGGGAAAGTGAGACAGAGAAGGAAGAGAAATCAGTAAATGGTATGGTATGTTAATGATTCTGTTACAGGCAGGGACAGCTTGGCTTCAGTCTTGTTGGAGACTGTCTGAAATTGTCTGAAGTATGCCTCATAAGGACCCACTGGAGAACAAGGAGGGAGAATCCATTCTTCATGGATTCTTCTTGCCCCATTGTATGAATCCTCACACCCACATCCACCCAGTGATTTCCAGCATGTCTTGATGGCACAAACATCCGTAGTACCAACACAAACTCACAGGCTCCAAAGAAGAGAGACCCAGGTAGTTAAAGTCAGCAGTTGTCAATGTGATGGACTAAGTACTGCAATAGCTTCCCTCGAATGTAGGATACTATGAACTCTGAAGGCCATGGGGCATCAAGGGAATCTGCTGTGGTGAGGGATGGAAGGATAAAAACACCCACCCATGAGCATGGGGAATGATGTGAAAGGATACCTTAAATTTTTTATCCTGTCAGTTGGAGAAGAGTTTAGGTAGTTTGATCTTTTCTTTATATAACTTTGCATTGTTTGACTTGATGTTATAAGCATATATTATTTTTTATATTAAATATATATAATAGCCATCCATTTTAGGCGAATATATTTACTACTTTGGTAGTCCATTTGGTAGTCCACAAATAACACATTTAGTAGATATGTATTGATGTCAGGAATTCATGGAGTTAATTCAGCAATATTATTCCATAAGGATAAGAAAAGCTTTAATAAAGAAATTCAATTAAGCATTCTTTGGCAGATAATTCTATTACAGAGATATATTGAGGATGAGTAACCAAAATCTTATTTCCATTATTTGGAAGACTTTCCATTATTTGGAAGACTTTTTAAATTACCATTATTTGATAATTTAATCCCTGCTCATATTTTCAATTTTCAAGTAATATTGTTTAAAATATTTGTGACCAGGACAAATGGGGGAAAAGTAGCAATCCAGAGGATACAATTACATAGTTTTTACCTATACTCAAAACCAGAAGTTGAGCTTTGCCAAGCACAAGAACTTGTATATGAGAGGGGCGCCTGGGTGGCTCAGTTGTTAAGCGTCTGCCTTCGGCTCGGGTCACGATTCCTCGGGTCACGATTCCAGGGTCCTGGGATCGAGCCCCACGTCGGGCTCCCTGCTCTGTGGGGAGCCTGCTTCTCCCTCTCCCACTCCCTCTGCTTGTGTTCCCTCTCTGGCTGTGTTTCTCTCTGTCAAATAAATAAAATCTTAAAAAAAAAAAAAGAACTTGTATATGAGAGAAAATTAACAAAAAATGTCTTCGATAAATGATGCCTTTGTTGATTAATATTTGGTTTACTGAGTGAAGGAAAGAATGATTCAGTCAGTTTTACAGATGTGAACATCTAGAAATCTGGAAATAACTGTAGTTCATGATGAACTTTCATAAGCATAAACCGTTCATTTTTAACATAATGAAAATCTATACTATTAGGATAGGGTAAATCTGTTTTAAATCCCAAATCTCAGTGGCCTACCACAAGGTTTTTTCCTTGTTCACATCACATATCCGTGAAGATCAGGCATTCTTCCCTGGCACATTCCCCCAGTTAGTGACTTAGGGATTTGGATTCTTTCCATGGTGTTGCTTCACCATTTTGAAATCTTTTGTTTTCAGCCAAATGAAAAGAGAGGAAGAGAACATGGAAGATATCCCAGATTATTTTTTGTGGGGAGAGGATGTCAGACTGTGAAGTTACTTTTATCACTTCTGCACCCATTTCATTAGCTAAGATCTTGTTTTATAGTCCCAATCTAAGTGCAAAAGAGGCTGAGAATTATAACAAAAGCAAGAAGAATAAAGATTGGCGAACATGTAGCTAGTCTTAATCATGACTACAGCAGTTCCTCTACCACCATACTGACACCAAAAATATGAAGTGATTTACTGCAGGTAGAATTTTATCTGTATGTGATTTAAATACGAGTCAGAACACAGCATTATTCTTCAACATAAACATGGGATTAATTTATTTCTGGTTCATGTCTAGGTCTTAATAAGTTTAAATAGATGTGTGATGATTGACAGTAAATATGAAGGAGACATTTCTCACAGAAGGGGAAACTGCATATATATTTATAGTAAGACCACGGAACCTCAGGGTGTTTTCAGAAATGAGTCATCTGGGAAGATTTAGGTATAAGTTTTCCTAAAGAAAGGAATATATGAGCCAGATGACATTTAGTAATCTCCACCAGCCATATAAGTCTGTGACATTTCTGTTAGCTCTTTTAAATTATATCCTATTAGGGTGATACTATATATATATATATTATAGTGTATGTGACAAATGTCCAGAACTTTTCCTATCATTCCTGAAAATTTCCTCTAATCAGAGTGCCAATTTTAGCTATTCTAAATTATTTTCTCCATTTGATTAAATGGCATAATAATAATGATGATCATGATAATAATAAAACTGTGGAGGAGTAACCTGGCTTTGGTCTCATCATATAAAATTCTAAAGCACCTATAATTTATGGCCCAAAGTCTATGGTAATAAATCGACCACTGGAGGGGAAGTGGATAGGGAAAAACTCTCCTTCATACCCCCCTCTTTTTATTAAATATAGAAAAATTTCAATTCATCATGGCTTATTCTCAGAGTTTCAGAATTTGGATAAACCACAGTGATTTTGGAGGAGTGCATGTATTTATTAAAAAAAAAAAAAATGTTTGCAACTATGGACCTATTATAATGATCCATGTTTTCTGTATAAGACTCAACTCTAAAGACAAATAATTTAGAAGAAAAATTCAACTGATAGATATCATATTATACTCAGAATTTCCCCTTCCCTCTTAGTATTAAAGATTTTTTGTTAGGTCAAGGTCTTAGTCTGTTTTTTTTTTTGTTTTTTGTTTTAAAAGATTTTATTTATCTATTTGACAGAGAGAGAGAGAGATCACAAGTAGGCAGAGAGAGAGGGCAAGCAGGCTCCCTGCTGAGGAGAGAGCCCGATGCGGGGCTCGATCCCAGGACCCTGAGATCATGACCTGAGCTGAAGGCAGAGGCTTTAACCCACTGAGCCACCCAGGCACCCCAGTTTTAATCTATTTTTGCAACCCATGGAAAAGTTTTCCTAAGTAAGCCTCAAGGGTTTCATGTCCCCCTTAGCCCAAGCTCCGTGATCAATCTGAGTGACATTTTTACATAGGTGGCAACTTGTTCAACATTATGATTTACTAATGTATATTAGCGTATTATTGTGGTAAAGTACCACATATTTTGTTGCCTATTTTGTTGCCTATTTATTATCTCATAATTTCCATGGATCAGGGGCCAGGTGTGAGTTAGCTGGGTCCTGAGTCCTCTGCGAGAGTCTCACTAGGCTGAAATCCTAATAATGAGGCTGTAATTCCACATAAGGCTCAGGTCCTCTTCTACTGTCACAGTGGCGGTGTTTACTTCCTCACAAAGGTATGACTGAAGTCTCCATTTTCTTGCTAGGTGTTGGTCAAAGACCACTCTCAGCTTGCCCTTAGGCTCTTGCCATGTGACCACCTTCATGGCTCCTCTCAGCATTGCAGCTTACTTTTTCGGGGCCAGAGGAGAATCTCTCTCTATTCTGCTAGTTTGCTGTAACATAATTATGAAGATTAACCCAACACGTTTGTCAAATATTATGAATTAATCCTGTAAATGTCTATCTCATTCACAGATTTGGCTCACACTTAAATAAGGGGATTTTACATGGTGTGTACACCAAGAGCAGGAATTTTGAGGGTCTTTACATAATTTTATTTAGAATTCTGCCTGCCACATAATTCCTTTATATTAGAGAAAATTTATTAGATGGATTTTAAAACTAATACTAACTAGGGGGTGCCTGGGTGGCTCAGTCAGCTAAGCATTCTTTTGATTTTGGCTCAGTCATGATCTCAGAGTCCTGAGATTGAGCCCTGCATCAGGCTCTGAACTCAGTGGGCAGTTTGCTTGAGATTCTCTCTCTCCCTTTCCTGTTTTCACTCCCTGCCCCAGCACTCTTTCTCTTTCAAAAAAACAAAAACAAAAAACAAACCCCATAAAACCCAGCTAATACTAACTAGGATATCTATTCGTGATTTAAATTACTGCTGATGAACATGTTAACAGTTTGGTTTTAGTCTAGAAAAGTGACATTGATGACATTTCAACAAAGATTTAACTGTCTTAAAAATATACATAAGATACAGAAATAGGAGATATACTTTAAATGAGTAAGAAAATTAAAGCAGGAACAATGTTGCTATATAAAGGCTGCATTTTGAGACTTTTATTTGGATTTGGACAGATCTGTAAGATAAAATGCCCAACCCCTCTTCACCACAATGATAATAAGCTTTGTTTCAACATTAACCTGACCTTTGGAGAAGATCAGTCAAATAACATCATAGTTTGTAAAACAATGTAGGATAGTTGATAGGATTCTTGAGATGATATTTAGGAATAATAACAGTTATAACTCCTAGGTTCCAAAATAAAATGACACCACTGCCATTTAAAAAATGGACTTGAAGAGACATCATTCATTATATATTGAGCTCCTATTATGTGGTTTAGCAGCATTCTATATGAATTATATTAAATATTATTAATACAATTTCTATTTTTCAAAATTATTCTAAAAGTTAGAAATTCTTTCAGATGAGGAAACACATTCACTAAATATTTTGTTCAAAATTCACACAGCTACTAAATGGTTAACTCAGGATTTATACCCTTGATTCTTTAGACTCTAAGCTCACCTGGTATAGCTACTGAATAGTAGACC
Organism: Potos flavus; assembly: GCA_028534135.1. Lineage (NCBI taxonomy): Eukaryota > Metazoa > Chordata > Mammalia > Carnivora > Procyonidae > Potos > Potos flavus. The sequence goes on along the minus strand of CM052886.1, from coordinate 80,672,264 downwards.
CTGACATCTGCAGATTCAGATTCTTCAATTTCTACTATTTACAAGCAAATGGGGGAATTCTAAAGTAGATAATGTTGGCTATTTTAAAAGAGGGATTTGTAATAAACATCAAGACAGTTGAACTGAGCTTTGCAATTACTGGGGGGAATAAATTGAGTACAAGTTTGGAGTCTTAATAGGTATTTTTAAATCTAGTTGACATACCATTTAGATAGACCTTTTTTGTCTTTCTTATTTTATTAAAAATTACTCTGTAATGTAAACCAACAATTAGTTGTAAGAACAGTGTTGTTTAAAGTCTAAAAAGAAGTCTTGGATATGTTAGCAAATATGGGGTATCTGACTTATGGTATGAAAATAGCACCATACAACCCATGTGGAAACAAAAATAAAAATCCATGAATCATTTTCAACGAGTGCTCCCAGCCTCTGCAGATGTACTCACCAACTAAAAGATAATAGTGCAGTGGAGATTAATTTATACTGTGAAACTATGCACAATAATAATGCAACTTTTTAGGAAGGTGTGACTCGAAAATCTTTTTTGTCCGAGAGAGGGTTTTAACCATTCTTGAAACTAATGTCCTGAAAATTGAGATGACCTATGTCAACATAACTCACTATTGGGACAGAACTATGAACAACTTTGTCAACAAGATTTAACTGTTCCATGAAATTCTTACACAGCATGTTGTCCTACTTGTTTCTAAAAATTATTTTAAACCAATTAAACTGGGCAAGTAGTTTGCTTACCTTGGCATACAGTCCTACTATTAGGACAGCAGCTTGCTTGACTGTCAATCCACACTGGCCCATCAGTTTTCTTCTTTCCCTGCCAGTCATCAACTATTACATCAGAGATTTTTCCCAATTTCGCCTACTTTCCACTCTCAAAGACTCATCATAAGCTATCTGAACCCAGATCAAACTTTCTGTAAATACCTACTCTTAACTTCCTGCCTTTCAGATGCTGATAAGACTGACAAGAGTTTTTTGTTTGTTTGTTTTTTTCCTTGTTGCAGTTAAGTTTAATGAACCTATCTTTAGCTATTCAGCAGGTTTTTCTAGTACTTTTGGTGAGCAAGTCTACAGTTGAGAGGTGTTTTTTTTTCCCCTCCCAAAGAAGTCATCCATTTTCCCTTCAATGAATTGCTTTCCAAAATATTGTATCATAAGCACTCTTGCCTGACTGCATTTTTACAAATTGGCTGTACTGTTAGTGAAATGAAACTTCATTTTGCTTACCTAAGCAATCTGTCAAGTTTATGTATTTTACTTGAAAAGGCATCTTTCCAGATGAGATTTATTATGGAGGATTGTGGCCTTTACAGATGATGGCATGAAAAGAGATTGTTAAAATCATTGCTGTTCATTGGTCAAAGTTTATGTTTTCATATGTAAAGGAAATTGAAGATCACAGACTAATTAGCTTACCAAAGTCACTTAGAAAAATTAATGTTTCCTCATTTTAAAACAGTGTTCTTCAATCAGCTTTAAGATAAACATTTTCAGTTTTAGATAGAAGTCTCCTAAAACAGTATGCTTACATAGTATACACTTACTTCCTTTTGATCAGTTTCCCCATTGGTTTCAGTTACACAGAGAATGAGACAGTTAATGTATCTTATTTGCTTTAGGTAAAGAGGTTGCTAGTAATAAAGCTGCACAAAATAATATCAGAGAGTCACCCTTTTCCTAGTACTTTAGCCTAACTCTTTATATTACCTGCTTAGCCTAGCTCGAATTATTCATCTTCATATTAGTTAAGTTCTAAAATTAACCAAAGGGCTCATCATCAAAAATGTTTTAAGAGTAATCAGTATAATCAGGAATATCTAAAAGAATTCTACACTCAAATATTTAACATAAAATAAAAATTGCATATAGTTTCTATTAGTACGGTAATTGCTGATTTCATTTTAGTTGGACAGATTAAAGTACAGGTTTTTAATGTGATGCTATTTGCAATAGTCAAGTTCATTTGCTCTTCTAAGTGGAAGTATGCTGATAATTGATAAGAAAAATGGTCAAACGTTTAGTCACCCAAGGTGGATACTACAGTTTTTCTTGCAGCTATTATGGTGGGTTCTGAAATCAGTTGAATCCATGTTTGTTTTTTTAATTTTTTTCTTTCATACACCATTCTGACACATTTCCCTTGCTATTTATTAAAAGAAAATGAGTAATAGTACACTGTGTGTAGGGGTGTGTGTGTGTGTGTGTATAGTACAGCCAATTTGTAATTAATATATAATATAATCTATATATTATATATTAATATAATCTATAATCTATATATTATATAGATTAATATAATCTACAATCTATAAAATATACTAATGTAATATAACATATATAAAATTACTTTTTTTCCCAAATATGTTTTAGAAGTTTAAACAACTAGCCATCTAAGATAAATATCAATTATAAGCAAAATAGAAATGGTACAAACTTTGTTGATAATGTGCTTGGTTTCCTAATTTCACACTGCCTCTTAAATTACTAATTTCTTTGGTTGATTTTTATATTTTTTTCCCTTTTTTTTCCAGGTAAAGGTTGAGTGAATATTTCTCTTTTGAAAGTAACTGGAATGAAAATATATGAATTTCCTTCTTTCTATAATATGAAAATATTAATATAAAAATTAAACATACATTTTAACAAAGACAACAAAAATATATGTGTCTTAATACTTATTTTATTTGGAAATGTACCAGTTAAGTAAAAGCATATTAGAAAACACCACACATGTCTACACACTCTCTTGATGATATTCCATCCAGAAATGACTATTGTAAACATTGGTCATATATTTATTTAGCATAAATATGTTAAAGTGTTGATGCAAGATAAAAATACAGAAATGTATTCCTTTAGCTCTAAATTCGGGTCATCTGTACCTCTATACAATAATTTTTTGCACATTTTATATCTGGCATTATTAACATAATTTCAAGATGATTCTTTTTTAAGATTTTTTTTGTCCGATAATATCTATTGGTTGTGTTATACACTATTTTTAAAGCACTCTAATCTGGACATTGTTTTGTTCCATAGTATATGTTACCAGGATTATTTTTTCTCAATCTTTGTTCCTATCTCTTGATTTATATTTTTTTAGATTAAATTCCTAGAAGGGTATTTCTCAGTGAAAGGGCAAGCACAGACATATGGCTTTTGAAATACAACCAAAGAGTCCTTCAAAATGATTGTACTATTTCACACTTTCGCAATAATTCTATAGTGATAATTTGTGATAATTATATATATATATGTATGTGTATATATGTATATATTCCAAAGTGGTACATTGATAAATATTTAGTTTTCTATTTTAATTTGCAGTTATTTTTTTATTAGTGATGCTATACATCTTTGCATATTTTTTCTTTTAAGATTTTATTTATTTACTTTTAATGTAAATAGGCAGAGAGGCAAGCAGAGAGAGGGGGAAGCAGGCTCCTGGCTATGCGGGGCTTGATCCCTGGACCCTGAGATCAGGACCTGAGCTGAAGGCAGAGGCTTTAACCCACTGAGCTACCCAAGCACCACTATTTATTTTCTATTGTATTTTTATTTTTGTGAAATTTCTGTCAGGAATATTTATGACTTCTTGAATATAGTTGCTATCTATTAAAATAGCACACTTATAAACTAATCGTAACATTATTTAATTGTGTAATTATCATATTTCTATATCATGCGATTTTTGGTTTTCGTAGGGGTTTTCGTGGGTTTTTTGGCTCATGGTTACATTTCCACTTAAAAAATTAGAATAATGTTTCACGGTTGTACATAAAACTAAAAATTAATACAAACAATATTTCAATTCCACATAAAATATCAACAGGCAATAAAATAATTGTGTGTTTGAGTAAATAATGGGAACTTGTATCTACCTAGAAAATAGATTTATAAGCATGATTTTGCAGAGGTAGATAAAAAAGAAAAATCTGTATAAAATTATGTATATCTGAAAACTAGATCTTATTTGAAATGGCAAGTTGTTTACCCCTACTCCTAGCACTCTATTAGCAAATATAGTCAAATCTGTGACTTTCTTACAAAGAATTTATAAAACCACTAGAAATATCCAGGAGAGTTATTTTGCTTAGAGAAATCAGATGAGACATATGCAACAGGAAATTACTTAATCCAGTAGTATTATTGTCAGTGCTAATTACATCAATGGAACCATTGATCTATAAAGTAGATGAATGACATCACAGAATATGTGTGTCGAATATATGAAGGCTAACTTCATCCTTTTTTGTTCTCTTTTGCACAGAAAATGCACACTAAATTTACCTTAGGCTATCATTACATTTGAGTCTTGGGATATAAACTGAAAAGGTACATTGGGAAGTATCAAGGAAGCACCACTTACATATATGAAAGAAATGATGTTGCTATGTGAATGAAATAAATTATTTCCCATGCCAAACCACATAGTATTATTTTGCAGAAAATAACCAAGTCACAATTCTGACTCTCGATTTGGTGATATGGAATACTACCTATTATCCATTCATTGTTACTCAGTTTATCTTTCCCACGCACTCTAAGGAAAACAGTGCAGTGAATAAAAACATGCCTTCTCCATTGCCAAATGCTTGAAGGAAAGAATAAAGGTGGTCTTGTGAGTTTCTGAGTTGAGACATTAAATTGCAAAGTATATGGTTTTATGATGTCACAAAGCCAAAAATCATTATTTTGTGATTTTAGATAAGCTTTCTGGGTAATCTTGTCAATGCATCTTATTTCTTGAATTGTCAAAAACATTGTTCCAGAACATCAAATACCTGACTTCTAATATTTAGGGTGATATATTAAGATTCCTTAAAAGGTCTGCTAGGCAAGATACTATTTTCTAACCTTTGACCATTTTCTTTCATTTCCAAAAAATAAATAAAGCAACATTATCATGCATATTTTAAAATGTATCCAAATGCTTTAACAGAACACGAAGGAATACTTTCTTCTTCTTTTTTTTTTTTTTTTTTTTTTTTAGGAATACTTTCTTCTTGAGTCAAACAATGAAAGAGTAGATTCAGAATTCATTCAGTATTTTCTTCAAGTTGAAATATGCAACCTTCCAGTTTCTGGATATAATACTCGTTTTTGATTTTTTATTGTGGTTATCGTTGTTGTTGTTGTTGTATAGAGTTGTAGATTATGGCCTTTAGTGAGGAATTGCTCCATTGTGTTATAGTTTATATTCAATCCAATGTCCACTTAACTGCCTTAAAAGCTCAAAATATGTTGGTTTAGCAATAATAGTTTTATTATTGAGTAGCAATAGTCCAGTTTTATTTTACAACACTTACATTGAAATGGAACATACAAAACTGCTGTGTCATTGTGTGGAATGAAGTTGTTTGCTCCATAGGGTGTTTCTTTCAGGCGAAAGAATCGTATTTTATTTTTTTTTTAAAGATTTTATTTATTTATTTGTCAGAGAGAGATCACAAGTAAGCAGAGAGGCAGGCAGAGAGAGAGGGGGAAGCAGGCTCCCCGCTGAGCAGAGAGCCCGATGTGGGACTCGATCCCAGGACCCTAGGATCATGACCTGAGCCGAAGGCAGCTGCTTAACCAACTGAGCCACCCAGGAGTCCCTAGGACAGGATTTCAAAGATGGTCTAGCAATGTTCCTGCACACCAAACCTCCTGACAGATTTGGTAATGTAATCATTTCTGTGGGACAGAGCTGGGAGTTTAGTGGTCAGCTGAAAATAACATTATTCTTTTTCCCCATTACCTCTGAACTCTTAACTTGTACTCTTGAATGTTCGCAACTTGAGCAATCTTGTAAAAACAAGAACTGATTATGAAGGACTTAATAATAATAAAAAATAGTATTTATTACATCTATGGTGTTTGCTAGGTCCTGTGACTGATGATGAAATAAAAAACCTGAAAGGATGTGATCTTTAGTATGAGTTTAAAGAGGAGTTATTTTTGGTTTATGATATATTTTTGCAATTTTGAGTAATTTTAAAATTGCAATGCATATTTAAAAAAACCCTGGAAATATCTCTTAAAGATTTTATTTATCTGACAGAGAGACACATAGCAAGAGAGGAAACACAAGCAGGGGGAGTGCGAGAGGGAGAAGCAGGCTCCCCACTGAGCAGGGAGCCCAATGCGGGGCTCAGTCCCAGGACCTGGGATCATGACCTGAGCCAAAGGCAGACACTCAACAACTGAGCCACCCAGGAGCGCCTGGAAGTATCTCTTAAAAGCATATCATAGGTGATGGAGACAGGAGTCTTTTTGTCTGGATTTCGTCTGAATCCCCAAATGCTGACTTAGTACTTTGTAAACACTCAAGCTACTAGAGTGCACCATATAGCACACAGACCCAGTGAGATGAGGAGATAAGTTAGCAGTGAGCATCTCATTCTATACAGCTAGAGATCCAAAAACTATGGAGATGACTCCCTCAGAAAGTGCAGTCTCCACACAGGGAACAGCAAACAATCTTTTCCAATCCTTAGATTAAGTGAGGGTGTTGTGGGACTACTCAGAGGCTTGTCCCCTCAAATGTGGATACCTGAATTGTACCCATCTGAGCTGTCTAATTGTGTAGCTAGGTATGGGTTGACACGGTAAAACAGAGATAGAGGAGACTGCATCTGGAACAAACTGCACTTCCACTGACGGGGGGCAAAGACATGTAATCCTGAGAATTAAATAAGAATTCCAAGGAAAGAATTTTATTCCTCAAAAGGAATAAAATCCCAGAGGAAGGGAGGGGGCACTGGAAACACAAAAGCTCAGGGTAACACCTCAGTTAGCTAGATGGTAGAAACATGTTGCTCCTGTGAAGGAAATCCCATTAGATGCCACTGGAGGACCTGAATAGCCTGCAAAAGAAACCATGAAACAACCTGAATTATGCACGGACAGTGGAGAAGACCCCATACCATGTAACAATGGTTGCACGCAGGCAGGTGTGTACTCCTTCTTTGGGGGGCTTGAGGCTTACATAATTTTGGAAACTCTCTTAACAGAAAAGATTACAGAATCCTTAACATAAAATTATGTATTAAAGGAATATCTGTTTAGAAAGAAGAACCACAGGAAGTTATATTTCTATAAACTGGTTCTCATTTTAACCACCTAACTATATTTTTAAAAAGATTCCAAGAGGATTTTTTATGTGCAGTGATATTTTAAAATCTCTGACTCAGAATAACAAAATGCAGCCCAAACTGAAAAATTATTGTAAGCAATTTAATGCGATAGGCCACATCCTCTCATTGTTTTGCTTTCGTCATCTGTCATACAGGTTGGCAAATAATAGACAGTTCATTGATAGCAGTAATTGTTATGCAATTTCTCTAGCAAAGTTATTTTTCTTAAATAGTTCAGGTTGGCAGCATTAGAATATAGAAGTTAAGATTTTGGTATCTTTTTAGAGGCTTAAACATCACTTAGTATGTTCGATCATAACATGATGGGTCCAAGCACTACATCTGAAAAGTGAGGCCTTGCTTAATTTTCTAATTTGATAAGTAATAAAATATATTGTAAACTTATATTATTTGTTTTAAATATAGTATCCTAAAAATGCAAAGGAAATATTCATTAAATGAATAATTGAAAGTAATTTTACCTAAGTTGAAAGACCTCTTTGAAAGAAGGCATACAACAAATTTAAGTTGAATTGTACCACAAATGAGTAAGTGGATGAGTCTACATTTTTGAAATTTATAAATGTAAGCTATTCATGCAAACAGTATATAATAAACACAAATCTTTGTCATTAATTTTCTGGAAAATATTTTATCCATAGGCTTTAATGGGCTATCTTTATATATGATTTTATATAGAAAATTCTTTAAGGAAATTTTACTCACTTATTTTAGATCTGGGAAAACAATGTAAACTTTTTATTAACTGGGAAGAAACTGTAATCTCAGTAATCTTAGGATAACATTTTAAATTTTTATAAAATATCTCTTATGTGCTTTAAATTCAAAACATACATATTCTCTAGATTGTTTATTGCTTATCTTTTTTAGCTTTCACTCTACCTTTTACTTTTTAATTAAACTTACCGTTTTGATATAATTATATTTTCACATGCAGTTATAAGAAATAATACAGAGAGATCCCAAGTGCACTTTAAGCACTTTCCACCAATGATAATGCCTTGTTGCTGTATAGTACAGTGTCACACCCCGAATATTGGTTTTGGTATAGTCAAGAACAGAAAATTCCCATCACCACAAGAATTCCTCACGTTGCACTTTAATAGCCACAATCACCTTCTTTCTACCCTACTTCCATTTTTCCCCCTAGCCAATACTAATCCATTCTCCATTTCTGTAATTGTGTCATTTCAAAAAGAGTGTATAAATTCAATCCTAGGATATGTAACCTTTTGTGATTATCTTTTTTCACTCAACCAAAATGTACAGAGATTAATCCAGGTTGTTGCCTCTATCAATAGTACATTCATTTTTACTGCTGAGTAATATTCCATGGTATGGATATGCCACAGTTTATTAAATCATTCATCCACTGACAGCTTACCTACTGAAGGACATTTAGGTTTTTTGCCAATTTTGGCTCTTATAAATAAAGCTATTATAAACATTTGTATTATAATTTGTGTGTGTGTGTGTGTGTGTGTGTGTGTGGAAACGTGTGTATGTTTCATCTCTCTGAGATAAATTCTCAGGAGTACAATTGCTTGGTTGCATCATTAATATTTTAAGAAATTGAAAACTATTTTCATAGTGGCAATAGACATACACAACAATATTTGAGTGATCCAGTTAATCTGCATTCTCCCAGTATCTGGTGTGTTCACTGCATTTTATTTCATTTTAATAGATATATAGTAATATATAGTAATATCTCACATGATTTTATTTTGTATTTTCCTACTGACTGATGATATTGAGCATCTTTGTATGTGCTGTTTGCCACCTGACCACCCTTTAAGGCGGAATGTCTGTTGATGTTTGTGCTCATTTTCTAATTGCATTCTTTCATTATTTACAGTTCTTTATATAGTTCTTTTGCCTAATAGTGATTTTCAAATACTTTCTCCTAGTCCGTAGCTTGTCTTTATGTTTTTTTAATTTTATTTATTTCTTTTTATTACATAAACTCTACCCCCTATGTGGGGCTCGCACTCACGACTGTGAGATCAGGAGTCACATACTCTAAAAAATAAATAAATAAATAAATAAATAAATAAAAAGGAGTCTCATACTCTACTGACTGAGCCAGCCAGGTGCCCCTGTAGCTTGTCTTTTTATCCTGTTAGCTGGTTACCTTGACAGAACACACACACACACACACACACACACACACACACACACACAAAAGTGTTGCATTTTAAAAATTTTGGTGAAGTCTAATTTATCAATTTTCCCTTTTACGGATTCTGCTTTCAGTAGCAATGCTGGGTACGATTTGCCTAGATTTAGATATCAAGCATTCACTCCGGTGTTTTTTCCAAAGTTTTACAGTTTTACATTTAACACTTAAATCATGATCCATTTCATGTAAATTTTTATATGGGTGTTGAATTTTGTCAAATGTCAAATAGTTGACATAATTATGTGGCTTCTCGAGTGTATTAATAATGTGTACTGCATTTATAGACTTGTAAATAATGAACCATACTTCCTTCCCTGGAAGTAAACTCAGTCATGGTACATAATTATTTTATGTTTTGCTAAGTTTTATTTGATAATATTTTGTCAAAGACTTTTTCACTTATATTAATGAGAAATACTGGTCTGTTTTGTTCTTTATACTTTCTTTGATTTTGGTACTAGGTAATACTATCTTCATAAAATGAATTAGGAGTGTTACCTCCTTTTCTATTTTCGAGAAAAGATTGTGTAGAACTCTTCATTAAATAATTGGTAGGATTCTCTAGAGAAATTCTCTGGGCTTAGAAATTTCTTTTTTAGGAATCTTTCAATTACAAATTTGTAGAAATTGCTACACACAGTATATGAAGATATCTCTGTCACTGCATTCTGAGGATATTTATTATGATCATATTTTATTGTTTTTCACAATGATTTTACAGTGAGAAAAATAAGTATCTTATTATTTTGTTAATACATCCTTGATTATTAATGACCTTAGATATTTTATGTCAGTTTATTTTTAGTCTCTGCTGGTTTTCAGTTACTTTCCTTTATATTTTATTAATGTAATGGTAAATATTGCCTAATTAATTTATATATACCAAAGATGCAGTATTTTGTTTCACTTACAGGATATATTTATCCACTTTTTCCTGTGTCTTTTAATTTGTGTTAACTTTCTTTTTTTCTTAAAGATTTTATTTATTCATTTCAGACAGAGAGAGACAGAGAGAACACAAGTGGGGGGAGAGGCAGAGGGAGAGGGAGAAGCAGACTCCCCACTGAGCTGGGAGCCAGACATGGAGCTTGACAATGTGCTTGATCGCAGGACCTGGGAATCATGACCTGAGCCGAAAGCAGATGCTTAGCCATCTGAGCCACCCAGGCACCTCTATATTAACTCTTTCTGACATAAAAATATATTTACTGTATGTCTAATTAAATCTATTGTTTTTATGCTACTTTAAAAAATAACTTATTTTTAGAAAGAGTATAAATTATTAATATCTAAAGTAATATGAACACACCTCAAAAACATGCTGACTGAAGGAAGCCAGGCACAAAAGAGTATAAAGCCTCCATTTATGTGAAATTCTAGAAAAGGCAAAACTAACCTATCGTGACCGAAAGCAGATTAGTGGCCACCAAATCTGGGAATAAGAGGAGGAGAGATTTACTATAAATGTCATGAGGAATGTTTGTGGGGTAATAGAAATGTTCTGTATATTGGTTATAGTGCTGCTTACACAAATCTGTAGATTTGGCAAAAATGATCCATTTGCAAGTGTTTTGTTGCATGTCAGTTGTACCTCAATAAAGTTAATTTTTAAAACATGAAAGATAATCCTCCAACAGGTAGAAGTCCTATAAATATAGCATGCATTCTATTTATAAAATGCTATTTTACTCTTTAATCCATGGAATTTTATTTAATTTAACAATCGGGATTAATATACCATTTTCTTTTTTTTTCCACGTAGGTCAATATCTGATCAAAGCTTATTGAATAATCAATTAACCTATTGTGGATATTAGTTTTTACTATATAGACAATAAATTATGTTGATCTATGCCAAAGTGGACTCAAATGTTTATGGTTTCCTTGACATTGAATAAAAGATTTAGCATACAAAATTTGGACATGGGTGGTTGTGGATATGTCTTTCTTCAGATTCTTAAGCAATTTCAAGATAATAAAAAGATTAATAACTACTTTCTATAGGTGGTATGATAATCGATAGGTATTTTGTTTTTTTTAATAACATATGATGCTTTGACATTGCTTACCTGTGAATTTGTGCCATGATAACCACTATATGTCTACATGTAGTTCATATAAACATTAATGAAAATCCATATATTATTTGGAAATATATCTTTCAACAATATATAGAATAAGAATAAAAGTAAAACAGAACCAGGGCACCTGGGTGGCTCAGTCGATTGAGCATCTGCCTTTGGCTCAGGTGGTCCTGGGATCGAGTCCCACATCGGTCTCCTTGCTCAGTGGGGAGCCTGCTTCTCCCTCTGCTTGTGCTCTCTCTCTCTTTCAAATAAATAAAATCTTAAAAAAAAAAAAAACAACCTACTTTAATGAAAATATATTTTCTAGGGGCTCCTGGGTGGCTCAGTGGGTTAAAGCCGCCTCTGCCTTCGGCTCAGGTCATGATCCCAGGGTCCTGGGATCGAGCCCCGCATTGGGATCTCTGCTCAGCGGGCAGCCTGCTTCCCCCTCTCTCTCTGCCTGCCTTTCTGCCTACTTGTGATCTCTCTCTGTCAAATAAATAAATAAAATCTTTAAAAAAAAAGATTAAAAAATATATTTTCTATAAGAGAAAATTCTGAATCCATGTGGACATTAAAATTAATAGCTTATTTTCATTCTGCAGATTAACCAACAAAAGGCTTCCTTTGAAAGTACCAACAATAATGAGGTTGATTTCATAGTGATTTCCCTATATAAATCATTCTACTATAGGGAATATCTTTTTATAACAGAACTTTACTGTTTTAGAAACATCTCAGTAGTGATCATCATATTAGAAGAAAATTATGTTCCTTAATAATGAGAATCATTTTTAGGAAGATAAATACACTAAGCCTTCCATTAATTATTTCTAAATCATTTTTAATAAACAAATGCATGTGAACATATATTTTTGTTTTTGCAGAAGTTGTTTTATACAACTGATTATTTTTACTTCAGATTTATCATGTGTTATTCCCACATGTAAGACATGAAGTATTCCTATAAAAATGCTCTATAAATCTTTGAGAGTGTTGTGTGCATCTTTTTGGTGAAAAATAAAGTGGTATTCATACACCCTAAGGTGCCAGAGAGAAAAGCTTGGTAGTTTAATCTTTGTAACGTTTTATACTAGGAGGCCATTTTCCTTCATTTTCCCCTCTTCTCTCTCCATCGACTAGTTTAATTATCAATAGATATAATGAAGACTAGATGCTACATGAGCTACTCATCCTGAAATAAATTCTGTGAGACTCTGCTTAATAGTTTTACTATTCTGAGCTACATTCTCTTGATGACTAGAGAGATATTTATAAACTAATTCAGTAAAACAGAATTAAGTTCTTAAGTTTCTTATGTAAATGTCTTAAATCTGCCAAACTAATAAAATAATATTTATAGAATCTGAGGCTGATCACAATATATGGAAATATGTGTTTTTCTTCAAGATAGTACTTTTAAGAAAATTAACAACTTTCCTTATGGTTATTTAGTATAATGTTTTAATATTTGTCCTATTAAGAAAAGCTTTAAGGGGAGCCTGGGTGGTACAGTCAGTTAAGCAACTGACTCCTGGTTTCAGCTCAGGTGGTGATCTCAGGGTCTGAGATTAATTTCCGCATTGGGCTCTGCACTGAGAGCAGAGTCTGCTTAAGTTTCTCTCCCTCTCTCTCTGCTCCTTGCACCTTTCTCTCTCTAAAATAAGTAATTAAATCTTTAAAAAAAAAAATTAAAAAGAAAAGCTTTAACTTATAGTGAAAGTGCATTGGACTTGAAGGTGGAGGATCTGGGCTTTAATTCTTCTGCAATTTCTGTCAGTGTGCTTTGTGGAAATCTGTGTTGAGAACTCCACATTAACATCAATGCAATGGCAATTGCATTGCAGTAAGCCATTGAAAACTACATGTTTTAAGGTCAAAAGCCATGTCTTTGGAGTCAGGATACAGCATCAGATGGAAATCTTAATCCTCAAAAATTCAGTTTGTCATCTATAAAAGTGAAAACAGCAAAACTCACTTACTTTATTAGCTTCGTGCATGTCATATAGTGAATACTTAATAAATCTCAAGCTGGGTTGTTTTTCTTCTATTTTCATCCTTCAAGAAATTTGAGGAACTTATATAGCTTTAATTATTGCTGCCTTGGAGAAGCACCATTCCTAAAAAAGCATATCTTTACATCTCAAAGGGAAAAGTTCTAAATTTTTTTTTTTTTTAAAGTGAGATTTGAGATAACCCCAAACCATTCATACAGACTGATTATAGTATGAAAGGTTAGTGTATATTTGAATAAGATCTGGTATATTTTTATGTAAAGTTCACAATAATTGTTGATTTAATAGGCTCACTTAAAGATATTCTTATAAATTGTGATTGCATAAAATTTTCTAAAATTTAAAATGTCTTCAACATTTAATGGCATTAGGGAAATTCACTATAGACCAAAAATTCTTAAAATATAATACCATATATTTTATCCCTTATAAGACCTCATGGCAGTAACAACTAGTTATAAATATTTCATTATATTAGTCTTTAACAAAACACTACTTTAGTTTGACTATTTTCCTTTTTTATTTCTTAATGAATTTGATTTTATATAGTTTTCCCTTTATAAGATTTCAATACTATAATGTTTAATTCAGTAGAATATGTAAAATCTCTATTAGCTTTACAGAATATATGTATGGAGTTTGTCAGCAATGATCACCACATATTTAGATAAGTTTATCTTGGCTAAAATTCATTCCTGAGTTTTATCTTTAATGTTTTCTTTGTTGATATAGTTTGGGTACTTTATTTGATAACTAGTCTCATCTTTTTCATTCTTAGAACATTGACTAGCATAGTATTTGAAATAATACTAGTGCTCAATAAATATTTATTGAAGAATAAATAAGCAAATGATAAAATGATTAGATGAGTGAATAAATCTTCTTCAGAGCCAACAACAACAACAAAAAATAGTTCCATTATCTGTCAACATGAAGTTTAAACTACTGGATAATATCGAACACTCTTTTTGTTTTGTTTTGTTCTTAAACAGAGTGAAATATCTGCATGTTCAGATTCTTTCTCCCTATATCTGTCCATACAACTAAGAAAGATAAATGGAAACAGTACTTTATCTTTTTGCCTCTGTCCTATTTCTGACCACGAAACCTGTCACTGTGATCTATTAACATCGTGGATTTCTTTCTTCAGTCCAAGTGACAAGACTGCTATTTTTGAAATAAGTTCTATCTTTTCGTTACAGGCACCATGAATGATTAAAGGTTTCAGCACTGAAAATTACTAAACCTTTGTCTAAGAATATAGGTGATCTTAAAGTTGACTTATTACGATAAGAAAGAAAAGTAGAAATTTCACCTCATCTGTCTACTCAAAATGTACAGGGTATGATATGATGGGTCATAATGAAAGGCAGGGGTTATTCTTTTTCTACTTTTAGTGGAAATTTCTTTTATGGAACAGAGAAGTACATTATCCAAAGTCTAACTCTTAAGAGGATGAATCTAGTGAAGGAGTATAATTCCTTCAGTCTTGTCGTATATGAAATTTCCAAATACATCGTTTTTCTTTTGCTTTATGTTTCACAGCTGAGGTTAAAACAAAACAAAACAAAAAGTCACTGTCTTACTAACACATTATTTCTGCTCTTAATAAATCAAATTGTGCTTTGTTTTGACCATCTTGGGGGAACATTTAGAGGCCCTAGAATTCCCTAAAATATATACTAAATAATCCAAAAAAAGACCAGCATCTTATCACATAATGTGATGAACAAAATAATTTTAGGTTTAACTTATCAATGGGGAAACTCAATATTTTAAAATAGCAAATTTAAAATTTCCTTACTGGGGCACCTGGGTGTCTCAGGTGATTAAGCATCTGCCTTCAGCTCAGGTCATGATCCCAGGGTCCTGGCATCAAGCCCTGAGTCTTCAGGCTCCCTGCTCAGTGGGGAGCCTGGTACTCCCTCTCCCTCTGCTGCTCCCCCTGCTTATGCTTTCTCTTGCTCTCTGTCAATTAAATAAATAAAATATTTAAAAAAATAAATAAAATAAAATTTCCTTACTATACTGAAAATATTATTACTTTTACTCAAACTCAAGAACAATATCAAATTGTAATGCTGGTACTAGATGTGCAAAGGGCATATAATCTGATTTTGTTATAGTAGATAATTTAATAATCCTACATTTTTCTGTGTATGGTTATGCAGACTCATACCTTTGTACAAAATACCATCCTGAACATGAGCTAACCTTCAATATGAGAAATTTGAACAATAGGTTTGCTTTTTCTTTTTTTTTTATGTAAGACTATGAGTCCCAAATTGCTAAAATGTGATAAACTATATAAAAAATGTATAAAGTTCATTAAAATGTTTTTTAACAATAGCATTACTTTCCTAATAAAATATTGTCCAGAAGCTTGATATGTAAGACAGATAAAGCTGGGCTACTAAAGTTGGGCTACTGTGGTTGAAGTAGAAGGTGAGAGGGTTGGGGCACCTGGGTGGCTCAGTTGGTTAGGCATCTGCCCTCGGCCGAGGTCATGATCCCTAAGTCCCAGGATCAAGCCCTGATTGGATCACTGCTCAGCAGAGAGCCTGCTTCTCCTCGTGCTCTTCTCTCTCTCTCTCTCTCTCAAATAAATAAATAAATCTTAAAAAAATAAAAAGGGAAGTGAGAGAGTTGAGTGGAACTGAGGGTTAGCTTCCTTTATCTGCTTGTCCCCAATCGCCCTCTCCCATCTTTAAATCAAGGGACTAATGAAAAACAACTTAAAATCCATTAGAAAAACCTATTTTAAAGTATTATACATAAGTTGTTGCTCTTAAATAGCATCTCTAAACCTGTCTATCAGGTATGTGATAATCATGTGTTAACTCAGGTGAAGGATTCCTTTTATTCAAGTATCCATTCTCAGAGCCTTTGCTAGGTAATGTATAGTTTAATTTTCAGGGGAAAAAATAAATGTAGAATTATTTCTACTCTCCTTGAAATTGGAATGGCCTGTGATTTGCTTGACCAGTAGAATGTAGGAGAAGTGATATCATGAGCTTAGGAAAGGTAGGCCTTAAGCAATCTTGAAGCTGCTGTGTTAACACTGTTAGGTGATTTCCTGTTGGTGGCCACAGCACCATGAAAATATTTGAAGTGAAGGGACCACTTAAGAGAGAGGGTCTAGCTGTCCTAGCTGAGCCAGGTCTCCAGCCCACCCCCCAGCTAAATGCAGTAGCATAAGAGAGCATAGGGAGGGTAGATACTTTCCTATTTGCCCATGACTGACAGATTTCCTGAGACAAGCTGGACAGATGCACAGGGACTTTTAGGTACTGGACATGTGTGACTACCATGAATTGTGTATCTAAGATAATCAGTGTGTCTGTGTTTGTGAGTCCAGACACAGCAGTCAGTATATCCTGAATATTATTCTTTCTGAAGGGATCAAGGTCTCAAATGACCTATAAAACCAAACAGGCATATATCTGAACTGCTCAGTTTAACCAGACTGTCAGCATATCAATAGAATGCATTTCTGTGCAAGAAACAGATACTTTGATTAAATAATAATAACTGGCTTAAATAATAAGAATAATTACTTCACATAAAGGTATACCCAAAGTTAGGATAAATATCAGAATCAGTGGATCCATTGAAAATATTCTAGAAGTCTTTGCTCTTTGTGTCTCCAAACTACCATCTTGAATACTACCTTCTTTCTATGGATGATTGACTTCTGATCATAAAATGAGTGCCAGGAGCAACTGGGGTAAGACCTCATTTATAGAAAGTGGGAATGAATTACTTATGGGAAAAAAAAACACAACAAACTATTATGAGCCTTTCCAAAAATGTCCAGAAAACCTTTTATCTCATTCAACCTATTAAGATATGAGTCCATTCCTAATTTGTCACCACCAAAGTGGGTGGAATTGCTCTGATTATTGCTCTTGATCAGGGTTAACCTCTGGATTTTGGATGAAGTCATTTTCCCTTGAATTACGTGAGTTACCTAAACAGAATGTGGAGACGGATTCCTGAGGAAGAAGAGGATAACGAATATTAGGCTGTAAAATAATATTCATGTTAGTGTATTTGTTATGGTTCTCAAAAGGTCTGCAGTGATCTGTATTTGAAGCCTGTGAGTCTGTGCAGAATGGCCAGTCAACAGAGTTCGTTATTATGTCTAGATTGCTTAGTCTGTCTGGGACTGAATTTTTCCCATTATATATTTATTTACTGAGGTATGACTGATATGTAACATTGTATTAGTTCCAGGTGTATGACATAAGGGTTTGATATTTGTATATATTGCAAAATGCTTACCACAGTAAGCCTAGTTAGCATCTGTCACTATACAGTAACAAATTTTTTCCTGTGATGAGAACTCTTAAGATCTATCCTCTTAGCAACTTGCAAGTATGCAATAAAGTATTATTAGCTATAGTCACCATGCTGTATATTACATTCCTATAATTTATTATATACTTCTCTTATATATTCTTGAACACAGATGAAATCTTATGAGTTGATCCTGAGAGGGATTTAAAGGTGAGAGGAATGTCTTAGAATCATTTTAGAACACAGGCCCCATAACCTAGCGTTGTCCTTCTATTTAGGGAACTCAGTCTTTTAAGTGGTTAAATTTCCTAACCTCACCCAATCCAGTTCTGTATCCAGACTTTCATGGAGTGAGTTGTTCTGACCACGGATCATAAGTTAAACCTCCTTTGCCTGTCCTGGCACTAGCAACTTTCATCCTATGCTTCAGGCAATCTGAATGGTGGGACTTCTCCCACAAGTGACCTTCTCCTTGCTTCTAACCTCTACCACGTCCTTTTTGCCAAAGGACCCCAGATGTGATGGTCTACACAGCCATTCTCCCCAGCCACACTAGGTTGTGATAGTAAAGGATGTTATGAGGATTAGCTGTAGGCCTTGGAATCAGAGTGACTTGAAATGAGTCTGTGTGTCTCCACCTACTGGCTTTCTGGCTCTATGGAAAATGATCTCTAAACCTCAGTTTCCTCATTTGTAAAAATCAAAATAATAATAGTACCTAATCATGATTTTTGTTTGAGGTTTGAGTGAGTTCATGCATAAAAAGCCACATTAAGAACAATGCTTAGCACAGATTAATGGCTGGACACATGCTAATTATTATTGCACTCCTGCACGCTCTTGTACTCTCTCTCTCTCCCTCCCTCTCTCTCTCACACACACAGGTTACTCATGTGTAGAATATTCAGGCATATCTTTCCAAGGTTTAGATTTATATTATTTTCATGTCATCACTGGTTGCTATATGTTTATTGATTGGATTGATTGAGTGAAAACCCAACTCAGCTGAATCTGGGGAAACAATAAAAACCACGATCAGCTGAATCTCAGAGAAACATGGCTAAGCACTTTATATAGAGAGATAACACCACAATTTGCTAAGTCAACTAGATTTGAAACCTCAGAGTAATTGTTTACCACTTCCTCTTCTCCACAACCAATTAATTCCTAAATCCCACCGATTTTCATTCTGTAAACTCTTTCCCATCTGTTCTTTCTCTTTGATTTCCAGTTCTATCATCCTAGTGCTGATCTGCATTAACTCTTTCCCAACCAAGTGTGTTGCCTTCTCTCCAGTGTTTTTATTCCAATTTATTATACAGATTATCAATAGTGTCATTGCTTCTTTTTATTTGACATAGCCCTTATGTAGTTGGGATAATATATTTTTAGATTACTAGGGTCAATTTGGCTTGCCGAATTATACTAGTTACTCTTGATGTTTCCACTTCGGGAAACTGGGTAAGTATGTCTCCATTTTGCTTCCAATTTTATTTTCTGGAGAAGGGATATTAATATAGAGGAAAACAAAATGCTGCTTTCATGCAGAGGTGCAAGTCATGATTTCTTACAATTTTAGCCCTCTCCAATACAGTAAAAGCTGACACAGCATAACAGAGGTGAGAAGGGATATTATTTGTAAACAGAAGAAACCTGCCACTGGGAAGATACTAATCCAAAGTATCTTTTTGGTTAAGAAGTGACCACCAGTCTTTACCTTCTGAACTTTTAGTAACTTCATCTGAACTCACATCTTTGGACATGAACTATTTCTTCATTTATACATAAAGAGATCAGGCAAGTACTCAGAAATATACAGAAATTGCATAGAAAGTAGGAGAAAGTTAAAACATCAAAGACCAAATAAGTACTGGTCATGACTAAGGTGCTCTTGGTTGAAGACATAGGAAATTGCATGTTACTGAGCTCCGTTGTTGTTTACTTCTGGAATAACTTTGACCCCAGAACTCTGAATTTATGTAATGAGTTCAGAGTTATTCCCACAACTGGATATAAACCCTTATCAGTTTAAATAGGTTTAATCGAGTCACTTCCTTTCTAATAATTTCAGTAACTCTCCATTAATTATAACATTGCATATAAACAATGAGGCCTGCTACTTAATACCCTTCAATATTATGTTATGTATATATTTTTTCTCTTTGAATCGAATATGACTGTTAGATTTTTTCAACCATATTCCAGACTTTTCAGTATTATGGTTTTACTTTATTATTCTGTTTCTTCAGAAATTGCTCCCTTCTCTATCACTCAGGACTTCCTTTTATCATCCAAGGCCAAACTCAAATCTTACTTTTTCCCACTAGCTTCATTTCATGTCTCCAGGGTGTGTTCTTTATATACATAACATAACTTTTAGGAAAATAAATTTTGTCTATGTATAAAAAGTTTGCAGTCTCGTTTTAATATGAACATATTAACAATAACAAAAATCATAATCTTACTGATTAAAGATGACCACTATAAATAATTTATATACTTACTATTTTTCTGTGAAACTGTTAATTAATTAATTAATAATACACATACTATCTCTCATATATCAAGTTTTAAGAACATAAATATGAGGAATCCAGCTCCTAGACACCGGCTCCAGCCCAAAATATATGTGCCTTTTCAGACCCAAATATAGGCAATTACGGTTGTTTTCCCAGACAGAACTGCATTCCCAACTCTAGACTTGGTAAACAGCCACTGCATTACAGTCTCTGAATCAGGGAGTTGCAATCAAGGACCAGGCCTACCTGCAGGAAATGCTTTTATGCATATGCATCTGCATTCTTAGCTCAGAGGTCCTCCATTCAGAGACCATTTGATTGAGGGCCTTCAACTGAGACTTTCTTCTTAGTGCCTCTGCCTTATCTTATTAGGTGGAGTGGGAGAAACTTGAAGACATCTTTTCCCACATTAACTACTCAGTACTTTTCCATTCCAGTGCATCACTCTCCATCTTGCCAGCTCCCAAATCTTTTAAATTGTTGAATCCTTTTGTTTAAAGCCCCTCAGCAGTTAGACACACTTGCATCTGTGCTGATAAACCTTACTCTCTACTGCATGCAGGGCTGAGGGGGGAAATGGAATTGGGAGTTGGCATTTTTGCCAGTTTAGCTTCTTGTTTATGCTATCACAGTGAGTGATTAAGGTTCGACTGCTGCTTTCATTTTGGTTTGCTGTCTTCATCCGCTACTCTGATACCTCACAGCTCAGTTCCCTCTAGCTCAGCTGAGCTGACAAAATCATCTTCCCTTTCCTTCTCTTCCCTTCCCTTCCCTTCCCTTTCCTTCCCTTTCCTTCTCTTCCCTTTCCTTCCCTTCCCTTTCCTTCCCTTCCCTTTCCTTCTCTTTCCTTCCCTTCCTTTTCCTTCCCTTTCCTTCTCTTTCCTTCCCTTCCTTTTCCTTCCCTTCCCTTTCCTTCCCCCTCCCTTTCCTTCCCTTCGCTCTGCCCCCAGCTCCTTTTCTCTTTCTCTGTAATCCTTAATACCAGGGTAAAGTGTCTGCCAAATAATGTTTGCACAACTAATATTTGTTCAATGAATAAATTGAATGAATCAATGACTAAAATGAGGAAGAGTATACTGGTTTTTGTATACTGCCTTTGTTTTTTTTTTCTCTATTTTTAAGTATTTTCAAAATCATTAAATACATTTCAAATACAGTTTTATTTATTGCTACTTTCTTTCATCATGACTGCATCTCAGTTTAGTTTACTATTATCCTATTGTTAAACTTATTATCAGAATATCACTCAATATTGGCAAAACTGTTTTGATAGACATCCTTGAGCTTATTTTGGGGGTATCATTTGGTAATATGTAGTGATTAAGACCATTGGCTTTAGATTAATATTACCTGGATTTAAGTTATAGCTGGGAAATTTATTAGTCAAGCGACATTAGACAAATTATTAAAGTTTCTCTATGTCTCTTTTCTTTACCAACTTTAATAAAGATAATGATAACTAGTTCATACTTTTTGTATTAAATGAAAATTTATATGAAATTAATGAATACCTACCATATAATAAATAGTAAAAATGTCATTTCTCATACTTTGCATAATTTAAAGAAAGAAATATACTGGCTCAAAGCAAACAAACATTTTAAGAACACCAATGCATGTATTAAAATATGCTTCAGAATAGTTTAAATTTATTCTTGTGTCAGTATATTATCTGAGGCCTGTGGTGGAGGCTTCTAAGCTTCAGCTCTGTTTAGTTTTCCTGGCACCTGGCACTTTCTTCCTTTTTTTGCTATTGAGCAAGGCTGTATGATTTGTCCCAGTTAATATGTTATTGTACAAAGTACTTGTATTACTTCCAGGCTATGGCATGTAATTTCCTGTGACTTGTTTCTTCTTCTCCCTACTCTTTTTCTGACAAGGAAAAAGCACTGTTCTGCATTAGATGTAACCAAGAAGTAAACTTCTAAAATCACAATTCCAGAGTTGTTTACTTACTCAGCATAACCTGGCCACCATGGTTAATAAAGTACCTCTTTCACTGTATCCATGTTAATTTTAATTATAAGAAGGTATGAAAATAAAAAAAAAAGGAAGGTATGAAAAAGATATACAAATGACAGATTCTGATCTTGGCCAATTTATAATAAAATATAATTTAAAATTATATTCCTTTAATATTGGGGAAAAATGAAAGATTTTACTATTTCCCACTTCCGTTTGTTACCATAATTAAATAATATAATTATAATATAATATAAATATAAGGAATCTTTCTTTTCAATTACAAATTTTCATTCATGGTTTTACCCTTTTTTAGTTATTTTCATATGCATTGACTTCTAAATTTTTTATGCATGCTGAATCAGTGGCATGTCATTTATATTAAAAAAATTTTCCCAACTTGCCATTTGACTCAGTTTGGTTTTTTTGCAGGCATTTAATGTAAAGGTGGCTTTAATATTTATACAGTTAAAAGATTCTTGTTTTTATTTTCTTTTCCATTAGTCATTGTATTAATCTGCTTAGGCTGCCATAACAAAATAGCACAAACTGGGTGGTTTCAAAAACAGAAATTTATTTTCTCATAGTTCTGGAGGCTCAGAGTCCAAGATCGAGTTGATTTTCAGTGTTGGTTTCTGGTGAAATCTTTCTCCTCAGCTTACAGACAATGTTTTCTTGCTACATCTTCACATAGCTTTTTCTCTGTGTGTGTGTATAGAGAGAGAGAACTCTGATGTCTCTTCTTATGTAAGGACAACCATATTATTGGATTAGGGATCCATCATTAGGACCTCACTTAACCTAATTACCTCTTGAAGTTCCTGTTTTCAAATACAGTTACACTGAGGGTTAAGGCTTCAACATGTGAATTTTAGGTGCACACAGTTGAGCTTATAACATTCTGCCCACTGTCTCCCTAAGACCTGTCCTACATTTACCCCATCCCCACAACCTCAAAACCCATTCCAGTATCAGTTCCTAAGTTTCAGCTAAATATCATCTAAATCATGTATGGGCGAAACTAAATGTATGATTTATCTTTTTTTTTTTTTATTAACATATAATGTATTATTTGTCCCAGGGGTACAGGTCTGTGATTCATCAGTCTTAACACAATTCACAGCGCTCACCGTAGCACATAGCCTCCCCAATGTCCCTCACTTAGCTACTCCATCCCTCCCACCCCCTCCCCTCCAGCAACCCTCAATTTGTTTCCTGAGATTAACAGTCTCTTATGGTTTGTTTCCCTCTCTGGTTTTCTCTTGTTTCATTTTTTCCTTCCCTTCTCCTATGATCCTCTGTCTTGTTAGGTAGGATTCATCTTGAGGCAAAATTCTCTCTAGCTATGAACCTGTGAAACCAGATAAGTTATGTGAAGCCAAAATATGATGGTGGGACGGGCACAGGATAAACATTTCCATTCCAAAAAGGAAGAATCGGAAAGAAGAAAGGAATGATGGGTTTCAAGGAAATATGAAAGAGAGTAAGGCAAATGCCATTAGATCTTAAAGCTTGAGAATAATCTTCCTTGATTCCCTGCTGTAGTCCCTAGATGCATTTAAGGGGTAGCTCCACCCAAGACTCTAGATGGCAGCCCTGCGCTCTTGCTCTGAGCAAAGCTCTCATCACTGGGTTTTTTGTAGTGTATTGCCTGCCCCTGCTCCCAAGGCACTGGGCAGAGGAAGTCTGGTCCACTGAAGCTAACCAGGTGTCCCAACCCTCTGAAACCAAAGAGGAAAAGCCTTTCTTTCCTAGGCAGTAGGTTCTGGGTCTGTGGTGGGAGTGGCAGCCCTAAAGATCTAAATCACCTTAAGAGTTATTCTTCCCTTTTCTTGAAGGAAAATGCATGCCAACAGCTGGATAGCTCTGCTATTCTAGTCTGTAGAATCTCAGCAGATCCTGAAAGCCTTCCTGTATATAATACCTTCTCTATTCCCTTTGGTCTAAACTGGCAGTCTCTCTGTTGGTATAATCCCATTTCTGTTCCTGGCTGTTGAGATGGCTAATTAACATCATGTAATCTTTTTATGGAATGATTGTATAGCCACATGCTTTATCACATTTTTTGCAATATAGATAGGATGAGAATTCCCCAAATCTTGCAGTTTCTGGGTTCCTTTTGGATAGAAATCTTCTCAACTAAATATCTAAGTTCATTACATCCTACTTTTCCTAAAACACTACAACAAAATTCAGCCAAATTACTTGCTACCTTATACAAGGATTGCCTTTACTCCAGTTTCCAACACCATATTCTTCATTTTGAGATCTTACCAGAACCTTTAATGTTCATATTTTTACCAACATTCTATTCCTGAGGGTATATATAATCTTAAAATGATAGAAGCTTTCTCTACAGCTCTCCTCTTTTCTTCCTGAGCCTTCACCAGAGAATTGCTTTTAATATTTATTTAACATATATTTAACAAAATACCATAAGCTGGGTGGCTTAAACACCAGAAATTATTATTTCACAGTTCTGGAAGCTAGAAGTTCAAGATCAAGTTGCCATTAGAGTTAATTTCTAGTGAGATCTCTCTCCTCAGCTTGCAGACAGTATGTTTTCTTGCTGTGTCCTCACATAGCCTTTTTTGCAAATTCTGGTGTCTCCTTTTCTTTTTATAAATCCAGTTTGGTAGAATGAGCGCCCCACCCTCATGGTCTCATTTAATTCTAGTTACTTCCTTAGAGACTATTTATTTCTGTATTTATTTAAAGAGTTTATTTATTGGGGTGCCTAGGTGGCTCAGTGGGTTAAAGCCTCTGCCTTCAGCTCAGGTCATGATCTCAGGGTCCTGGGATCGAGCTCCACATCGGGCTCTCTGCTCAGCAGGGAGCCTGCTTTTCCCTTCTCTCTCTGCCTACCTCTCTGCCTACTTGTGATCTCTCTCTCTCTGTCAAATAAATAATAAAATCTTTAAAAAATAAAAAAATAAAAATAGTTTATTTATTTGATAGAGAGAGCACAAGGAAGGGGAGCAAGAGAGGGAGAAGCAGGATCCTCGCAGGGCAGAGAGCCGCACGTGGGACTTCATCCCAAGATCCTGGGATCATGACCTGAGCTAAAGGCAGACACTTAACGGACTGAGCCACCCAGTTGCTCCAAGAGACTCTGTCTTTAAATATAATCACATGGGGAGTTAGAGCTTCAACATATGAATTTTGGTAAGGACACAATTCATTCCAAAAAAGTTAGCTTAAAAAGTCTTTTCTGACTTGAAGATCAGAAATGCATTTATTCATAATTTTTCATGATTTCCCATGATTTTAATTATTAATTTCATTTTGTATAAATCAGTTTGGACATGGCTATATTGTGATATCAAAGAATTTGCCTAATTCTGTTAATTTTGTTTTGGGTTCTGAAGCTTTGCAAAGTCTGTCTCATTCATGAACAAAGAGCTAGAAGAGTGGGTACTAGCTCTGAGATGCTTCAGCCTGGAAGATTGTACCACTTATAAAAGGAGGTGAAAATATACATGCTAAGTAGTAAGTGACTTTGCCACATATATTTTTTTCTGATTATAAAAGAATAATATATCATAATATTTGTAAATCACAAAAGGTAAAATTGAAAAGTTTAAAAGCCATTTTAATACCAAGAGCTTTCTTTTACCGGTTCATAACATATGACATGGTTTAAGTCAATTGTCTCCAAATATTGATTTGGATTAACATTAACAACATTTTCTTGGTTTACACTTTATATATAAATATATATATATATATACACACACACACACACACATATATATTATTTTATATGTTAACATAATTTAGAACGAAGATATTATGTAAATTATAAAATATAGACAAAAGTTAAAATTTAGAAAGGTTAAGATATAATTGATCAGAAGTTCTAGTAGGTCTGTCTTTACTTCCACCAAACCATATCCAAGATTAAGACAGCTGCTCTACACATTATTTTTATGAAAATCAAGTGTGAGAAGACAAAAAAGTTATTGACAGTCAGCCCCCTTTCATTTCTGGCTGAGTTGTCTGGGGAGTCTCTGTCTCAGAATGTTTGCAAGGATAGAATTATTACTGATCAAGACAGGGCAATGACTCTGGCTGCCTCACATGCCAAATTAAGGAAATAATAGATTCCCCTCTGGTATTTGTAACTCCACGCCCTAGAAATGGAGACAGTCTATAGGGGTGAGTCATGTTGTCATTATACCTTTTTTTGGTGTGTTTGTATAATTCTCGTTCAGAGAGACGTGCATATCTCTATAAGACAAGAATTTCCTGGTAAATCTGTAGGGGTTTTTGAGATTAGTGCTAAACCTATTTTATTCCTGCAAATGAAAACATTGGTGGCAATTTCTCCATCTTTTTCTTCCTAATTCATTTCCATGATTGAAATGAAGGCACTGGTTCCAAAAGACTTACCTCAAAGCTCTAGTAAACTGCACATTTGTTCATATATCAGCTTGCAGCTGTTTCCAAAGAATAGTCACTTGTCAAAAAAAAAAAAAAAAAATTCACTTGCCATTTCTTTTTCACCTTCCAAATATCTTGAGAGCATTCTCATTATCAGATTTTAACCAGAACCATATGGCCAAGAAAATTCTGGAAAAAGCAGAAGATTGCTTAAAATAGTAAGTGATACTTAGTTAAAACAGACAATACAACTTAATACAACATGTCAGAGACAGTGGGCAAATTGCAATGATACATAGTTTGTTTACCAACGTGCTTAAGAGTGTTTTCTGACTCTCCTCGTGTGGTTATCTTTGTGGATAGTAGTTGAACAGAAGAAGTGTGCGAACCAAGGAAATCCATCAAGCAAGCTGCTCATGTTTACAATTTCCCCTTCTGGATGTCTGTGTGATTTTTTTCCACTTAGCTGTCTATATTGCTTTGCTTTGCTTTGTAATGAAGGCAGGAGTCGACATCTGTAAGAATGATTTTAAAAATATGTGAATTTATTCTTTGAAAAACATGAAAATAGTTATTTCATTGCTAAATAAGGATAAATAGGTAAATTGTTTACATATTTCAGTGTAAAATTTTATGATTCAATTATGCAGAAAAGAATGAATTTAGTGTAGATTGCATGATTACATTTTGAAATAAAAAAGCTAAGTTTAATACTCATCTCCATAGGAGGGCTACTGACTTTCTCAGTTCTAATTCATGGCTGCCTATAATTTCAACTTGATTTTCCATTATCCAAAAAATACTGCTGTGAATCCTTATTACCAAAAGCAATTGAACACCACAAAATGGCCAAAATGTAAATAGGTAAAGAGAAGAAAATAAACCACTTAAATATTTCGGTACACATACATGCTATAAGAGAAATATTCACATTAATCTTCTCCCCAGGAACCTAATAAAATATACTATTTAAAACATAAAGTAATTGGGAAAAGAATATATCCTCCATTCATGGTCAGCACTGTCATTTTGTAAAATGTAAGGAGCCTTCAAGAATATATTAAGGGGAATGTAAATGCAACATGTTCTTCCTAGTGTGACGTAATTAATCTGTTCAACAGGTAGGATATATATAAACTTTATGGCTTTCCTTTTAAAGAACACATTTGTATGCACTCCCTATTAAGTTTTTCAGAGAAAAAACTGTAGTAAAACATTCTCAAATTATAAAAAGCATTTAGACATTCTAAAAAGCATTGTTTGTAAACCAGCCCTACTATATAAATAAGTTCTGCAGAATTTTCTAGATTGGCTCTATGCAGATATAACTATAAAATTTGAATGAGATCTTACTTTATTCTAGTAAAGCATCTAGAATCCAGATCAGTGACTTAGAATTCAATTCAGACAAGCTTTCTTTCTTAAAATTAAACATACAGCATTAATGAAAACATCTTAAAACGCACTTTACAAAAAATAAAATTATTTTTTTTCTTTTGCCACTGTGCTAGCTCAGCAGTAATTCACTTGTGAAAAACTAACAGAATATATGCCCTTATAAATATCATCAAAACCTTTTAAAAGGTCACATAAAGTAGTTAAATTAAGTGGTAACCACAAAAGCTAATGCTGCCTAGCAATCATATTGTATTTCCCTAGTCCTTCATTCTCTAACTCTTCTAAAGCATGACTTCAAGTGCTTTCTCTTTCTCCTTAGATTCCTGATATTTCCACTGTAATATTCACTCCAAGTGCGATCTACCATCCCCCTGAGGAACTAAAACAGCCAGGAGAGAACTTCCAGAAACTACCAGCACCATATCTGATACCCACCAGCCTCTCTGGTCACAGTTTTGCCTTCTCTCCTGTTTGTTTCTTTAACTAAACTAAGTCTCATCCTTGTTAATCCTTGGTAATCCCTGGTAATTTTACCATATCCTACTCACATTATCAAGTTTTCCTTCTTTTCTAGATAATTTTTATGAACATATAAAAATGTTGTATTATTCTCATCTTATTACACTCATTGATCCTAATTCTACCTTTTGCGACTGGTCCATTTCTTTTCTCCTCAGCTTTCAGAGACACTTCTCAGGTGGTTGGTGGAATATACTTTCGTCTCCGATTAGTCAATGTAATTCTCTCTTCATTGCGGTTCCAGGACACCATATTCTCCTAGTTCTCCTCTTGCTTTACTTTCTGCTCCTAATTCAATCAACATATCTTTTTTATCAAGTCCCCTTAATAACAGTAATTTAATTATTTGCTTGGTAAAACACTACTGATGCCATAATTGCTAACATAGCCATTAACGAGTTTAATAAAAGAAAAGACAAGACAAAACCCTGAATCAGTTATTGCATTATAGTCTAAAATAGCAGTTACTGATCCCCAGCCATTTAGATCAGATAGGTAAAACAGGTTGTTTTCCTCCCATATCTGAAAATACCCAGTAGAAATATCCTTATACATATAAACTTGTTTGCTTATACATATAATATAATCAATAATTTATAATGTCAAAATGGAAAATCTTCAAAAATTGTTTATAGTATATTATTTTATCTATTAGTAACTTTCCAGACTCTACGAAGTTATTTCCCAAAAATGTGTGCACAATATATATGCCAAACTTTGTTATTAACATCTTGGGATAGAAATGAACTTGTGTGGGGAAGAAAATAAGGAATTGGAATTTCTAGTATGAATTGGAATGGTGGAAACTTTTATTCATAATCTCTTTTTCTATTTTAAGATTTATTTATTTATTTTAGAGAGAGAGAGTGTGTGAGAGCATAAGCGGGAAGGGCAGAGGGAGAGGGAGAGAGAATCTGAAGCAGACTCCACACTGAACACAGAGCCAGACATGAAGCTCGATTTCATGACCATGAGATAAGGACCTGTGCCAAAATCAAGAGGCGGGTGCTTAACGACTGCAACACCTAGATGCCACTCTCTTTTTATAAAAGTATCACAATTCCATTAGTTGGTTAATGTTCTCAAGAGGCAAATGCCATCAACCTTTCACATATAGAAGAATAACTTAGAGATATTTTTTATTTTAGAAAAAAATCCACAATCATTGAATTGGGAAGAACAGAGAATAGCTAATCACTCTGTAGCATCTGATTCTCAAATCTGATGTGCGTGGTTTTTTTTCAAGGTCATTATACTTTACATCTAATATGTTAATATCCAGAACATTTGTTACAAATTGGCATTTTCCTATTTCTGTATATTTAATGATATTGCTATTTCAATATACATTGTCCAATCTACTCACTTTTTTTAAATCAAGAAATATATGACATGCTTGCCTTCAAAATGGATTTAGTCTTAAAAATCGGTATTATTGATTTTTTTGTTAAATGACTTCTTTTATTTTACTGTAGTTTCTCATATGAAGGAGTCCATTGAACTTCAAATACTTAGTATGTGCCATAAATTAAGGGACTGTTTAAGGAAGGTAAATTTTCCATATTTTACATAAATATGTATTATTAGGAAGACATATAAAAAGAAGGAACTTGTTTTTCAGAATAGATAAGGTTACATAAGATACTAAATGAAAAACTGGGTTGCATTCCATTATTTTTAGTTACATTTGAAAGCATTTCTCCCAATGTGATATCCCCATCCGAATACAAGTACAAAAGAGGATGTTTCTGTTTATGATGGATAGTACTTCTTAGTAAACTTAGGGTTATAAGTAAACTTAGGGTTATAAGTAAACTTAGGGTTATAAACTTAGGGTTATAAATTATCATCTTGCTTCTAAGCCATCAAAACTGCCTATGAGCAGTAGATTTCATTTTTTCAGGCCATTAGTATGAGATGAGTTTCAACCTACAACCGCAAATATAATAAAAATCCCATTATAAAGAAGATAGCCTGAAAATTCGCCTTGTCCTCAAAATTCAATATAAATATTAGTTCCAAATCAACTTAATGACAGAACTAAAAATGTCACTTTGGTATTAACATTTTCTTTTTAAATATGACGTGAAAAAAATAACATTATTTCCTCTCTGTATTTATAGCTTTTCTGCAATAAAACAGGAAAAATTTAACTCACTATATTCTAATAAGGCTTAACTATGTTCTATAAATAATCCATTAATATAACAAGACATATTTTAGGTGGAATTGAGTGGGATTTTATGTTCTTCCTAGCATCATTCTTGAGTTTTACACAAATAATTTTAGAGGTAAGGTCAACAAAAATATTATTTAAATATACCTTTTGATTTTAAAGTAGTTTAGAGTGAGAGAAAAATTGTAAAGATAGTACAGAGTTCCCATATATTCCAAACATGGTTTCCCCTATTATTAAAATTCTCATATTTTTTTAAAAAAATTTATTTGAGAGAGAGAATGAGAGCAGAAGTGCTGAGGGAGAGAGAGAACCTCAAGTGGACTCTACGTTGAGCACAGAGCTGGACATGGGGCTTGATCTCATGACCCTGAGATCATGACCTGAGCCAAAACCAAGAGTCAGAGGCTTAACCAACTGTGTTGCCCATGTGCTCCTAACATTCTCATATTTTATCGACAATTTGTCACAAATAAATGAACCAACATTGATAAGTCACTGTTAATTAAAGTCCATAGTTTATTAGGATTTCTTTGGCTTTTGCTTCATGTTATTTTGTTTCAGGATCCCATTTAAGATTGTACATTACGTTTAATTGTTATGTCTCCTAGGCTCCTCTTGGCTGAGACAAATTCTCAGACTTTCTTTCTTTTTGGTGAACTTGACAGTTTTGAGTAGTATTGGTCAGGTCTTTGGTAGAATGTTCCTTAACTGGTTCTGTCTGTTTGATCAAACTAGGGTCATGTTCTTGGTAGGAAGCTCACAGACGTAAAGCACCATTCTCATCACATCATCACAGTGGTACATACTATCAACATGTTTTATCACCATGAATGTTAATCTTTATCACCTGGCTGAGGTAGTTTTTGTAACATTGGTCTACTGAATAGTTATCCTTAATTTCTTCTTATTTCCATATTGATTTCTTTGGAAAGTAATCACTAGACTCAGACCACACTTAAAGAGTGGGGAGTTATGCTTCACTTCCTTGAGTGGGTAGTACCTACATAAATTATTGGCATTCTTTGCATGGGAGATTTCTTTCCTTTTTTTTTTTTTCTTGTTTTAAAGATTTATTTATTTATTTGACAGAGAGAGAGGGATCACAAGTAGGCAGAGAGGCAGGCAGAGAGAGAGAGGGAAGCAGGCTCCCTGCTGAGCAGAGAGCCCCATGCGGGGCTCGATCCCAGGACCCTGAGATCATGACCTGGGCCGAAGGCAGAGGCTTAACCCACTGAGCCACCCAGGCGCCCCGGGAGATTTATTTCTTCCTTATTTGTTATTTTATTTATATCAGTGTGGACTCATAAACACTTATAATTTGGGTTAAACCCAATTCTACTCTATTTTACTGTTTACATTATTCCACTTTTGGTCATTTCAGTCAGTTTCTATGACTCTTCGGCATATCCCAATTATTCCTTGTGTGTTTCTTTTGAGCACTTTGTTGCTTCCTGGCCCTACAAAATTCTTCAGGCTTATCTGTTTATTCTCTGCCTGTGTACAGAAATCAGTCATTTCTCTAAGGGAGTATTGGCTCCTTCTTCTTCTTCTTTTCTTTTTTTTTAAGATTTTATTTATTTATTTGTCAGAGAGAGAGAACACAAGCAGGGAGAGCAGCAGGCAGAACAGGCAGAGCAGGCAGAGGGAGAAGCAGGCTCCCTGATGAGCAAGGAGCTCAATGTGGGACTCAATCCCAGGACCCTGGGATCATGACCTAAACTGAAGGCGGATGCTTTAACCTACTGAGCCACCCAGACATCCCTTTATTGGTTCCTTCTTGTTGAAAAATGGTTTTAGAAGCCAAGATCTGAGTGCCAGGTGTGATTGTTCTTGCTTGGGATGTTGCTGGGGCTGTTGCTTGAGATGTTGCTGCTTGGGATGTGGCTTCTAGGCCCTTTCAGCTGACAGAGCAATGAAATAAATATGTGTATACTAATTCATGCATATACATGTATCTATATACAAATTCTGTGTGTAACCATCTGTCTATTTTATGATAAACACATAATTGGATTAACATGTCCAATTCTAATCCATTATCACATGGGTATTCTAGAATTCTAGCCCCTGCTTATCAATAATTTCTTATTCCAACATTGAGAAACCTGACTTCTAAATCTGCCACCCATTTACTCAATTGTTCAATTCTAATGTATAAATATAGAAGTAACAGAATTGTTACTGGCAAACAACTTTATCAATAAGTTTGTGTACAATTTCTTTAACCTTTAGTCTTACATATTCTACTTATTGGCAAATTACCTAAGTTGTACCTTTCCCTTACCCTGTTCAATGAATTTGTTTTATACATTTGTAATACAGTTGGATGTTTTTGTTACATGTCATTCTATCTAGGGATCCCCTGACCTCCTAAATGATTTTTTAAACATTTTCATACATTTAGGTTCAATCTCTGTGCTGTAAAATTCTATCATTTTTGACAATTGCAGAGCATTATGTATCTATCAATACAGTATGGTGCAGAGTAGCTTTACTGCCCCCTCAAACCCCCTTGCTTCACCTATATAAACCTTCAGCTTTCACACAGAAACACCTGAAAACCACTTGTTTTGTTTTTTTGTTGTTGTTGACATGATTTTTCCTTTCTAGAATGTGAAATAATTTGAATAATACACTTAGTATTTTCTGGCTAGTTTATTTCATTTAGCAATATGCATTTAGAGTTCATCAATGTAAGTGTGTCTTGATAACTTATTTCATCCTGTCATTAAATAGTTCATTGTATAGATGTACAACAATTTATTTATTGATTCACTTATTGAAGTACACTTGATTATTTCCAAGTTTTGATGATTATGAATAAAATGCTATAAACATTCACAATTCATTTGTGAAAATACCTAGGAATGTGATCACTGGGTCATATTTTAAGACATTTTTAGCTTTGTAAGAAACTACCACACTATATTCCAAAGTCACTGTGCCATTTGGCATTCCCACCAACAATGAATGAGAGTTCCTATAGCTTTATATCCACACCAGCATTTGGTGTTGTCAGTTTTTTGCATTTTAACTATTCTAACAGGTGTATGCCAGTATCTCATTTTAATTTGCAATTCACAAATAACATATGATGATATACTTCTTTTCTGATGCTCATTTGCCATCTGTGCATCTTCTTTTCTGAAATGTCTGTTAGATCTTATGAACATTTTTTTTATTTGGGTTGTTTGTTTTTTTATTGTTGAGTTTCAAATATTTTTAGTATGTTTTGAGTTATAAGACCTTTATCACATATATGTTTTTTAAACAATTTCTCCAGGATTATGCCTTGTCTTTTGATTCTTTTAGCAGTGTCTTCCACACAGCAGAAGTTATAAATTTTAATACATTCCAAGTTATCACTTTTTTTTCTTTTATGGACCATGCTAATGCTTGAATCTAAAGGCTTATCACAGAACTTATTGTCATACAGATTTTCTCTTACAGTTTCTTGTATATGTTTTATAGTTTCATATTTTACGTATAATTCTAGAAACCATTTGAGTTACTATTTGTGGAAGGTTTAAGATCTTCGTCTACTTTCATTTACTTGCATATAGACATCGAAGTCTTATACCATTTGTTGAAAGACCACCCTTCCTGTATTGAATTGCCTTTATGCCTTTGTTGAGGATTAGTTAATGATAATTGTGTGGGTTTATTTCTGGGTTCTGCATTTTGTTCTTTTGATCTGTGTCTCTGTACTTTCATCATTATATTACTGTATTATCATAGCTATATTATGTTTTAACATTGGATGGCATTAGTCCCCCAATTTTTTTTTTCTCCAGCAACATAGTAAATATTTTAATCTTTTGCCTTTCTTGTATATTTTAAAATCAATTTGTCTTTATCAGATAACTTTCTGGGATTTTTTAATTGGAATTACATTGAATACATAGATCAAATCAGGAAGAATTTCATTTTAAGAATATTATGTATTTCAACTTATGAACACAGAATATCTTTTCAATTTTTTGTGCCATTTTTTATTTAATTCAAGTTTTGTAGTTTCTGTATATATAATATACCATATATTTTATTAGATTTATATTTGAATATTTAATTTTGGTGTTATTATAAATGGTATTGTTATTTTTTTATTTCAAATTCCCAATATTCATTGTAATATATGGTAAGACATTTGACTTTTGTATATCAAATCTTGTATCCTTTGATCTTGCTATCATCTTTGTATGTTAGTTCCTGGAAATTTACTTTGTCTTTTTTTGTTGTTGTTGCTGTTGTTGCTGATTTTTAAAAATATATTCTACATAACAGCTATATCACCTATGAAAAAGACAATTTTATTCCTCCTTTTCCAGTCTGTGTATTATTTATTTCATTTTTTTCTATTATAGTAGTTAGGATTTTCAGTATGGTATTGAATAGAGTGATGAGAGAAAATATGCTTACCTTGTTCCTAATCTTAGAAAGGATCATCCAGATACCCTTAATTAAATATCACTGTAGGGTTTTTTAATAGATGTCCTTTATTAAATTGAAGAAGTTCTTGTCTATTCCTTTGATGAGATTTTTTAGTCATGAATGATGTTGGATTCTTTAAAATATATTTTTTTCTGAAGAGAGAGAAGAGCAAGAACACCTATGACTTTATAAGAATGGAAGCAGGTATGAAGCACCCCAGCTTGGCCTTCTCTCCTTCTGGGTCCCACTCCCCTATTGCCTTATGAGTTGCTCCTGGGAACAATTTATAAAAACTGGCTTTCACGAGGTGGAGTTAAGGAGGCAGAGAAGTAAGGGGACCCGGCGCTTTCCTTGTCCCTTGAGCAAGGCTGTATTGATATCAAATCACTTGAAACACATAGGAAATTGATCTAAGGATTAGGAGAAGGATTTCCACAGTTGGAAGGAGACAGTGTGGCAGATGTGAGGTGTGTGGAAGTGAATTGGAGAGAGAAAAGATGCCATGCTGTGGAAAGGAGGGAATCCTTGGTGGGGGGGGGGGGGAGTGAGAGAGTGGTTTAGAGAGTGCAACATCCATTCACACAAAAAGAAAACCTCTCAGCCTACAAAGTGGGGAGCTAGGGGAACTGAGTGGCACAGGTTTTTTGCAAACAATGAGTGTCACTCAAACTCTGAGCTTTTGGAAGGGCATGACTTTCGCCAGTGGAGCTATAGCATCTGTTCTTGGTGGGAAGGATGGCTGTGGCCCTGGGCACCCACAAATTGGTATAGGGATCTTCTGGGTCACTCTGGGAGAGATCATGCTGGCTCTGTTCCAGAGGAGGGAGCAGATCCAAGGGATGAGGGCTCCTTTAAGATTTGGAGTTTTGAATCCCAGCTGCGCCAAAAATAAAAGGCAGGGAAGCTGTCACATGGGGCATGCTGACTGCCCTTCACTTTTCTGTGGGGGCTTCCTGAACAGTGGGAGCTGTCAGATTCCCCTGTCTGTGGAGAAAAAGTGGGGTAGCACCATTTTACCCTTGCTATCAACATTGGACTTCAGAGAGCAACATTGTGGCTCCCAGTGGAGGTGGGAGAGGCTTACACTAAACCCAGTCCCCCTGTGCTTGGTGCTTTTGTTACTGGGGAGGATTGACTCTGACCAGCAAAGCAGGTCAACAAAGGCAGCATGCCACATGCACTGAGTTGAGTCTACTGATCACATAGTGCCTCACAGAATCCCCTTCAGTTCTGGTGGAAATAGGGCCAAGCTGTATTTTTTTTCACTTTCTTTATCTCCTTTAGAATCAGGCTTATCATTGTTTGTTTGTTTGTTTCATTTTCTTTTCTCTCTCATCTTCTTCGACCCAAAGACACCTCCAAATTGAAAGTCAGGGGGTGGAGAAAAACATTTATTGTGCTAATAGACATCAAAAGAAAGTTGAAGTAGCCACACTTATATCAGACAAACTAGATTTTAAACCAAAGACTGTAATAAGAGATGAGGAAGGACACTATATCATAATTAAAGTGTCTATCGAACAAGAAGATCTAGCAATTGTAAATATTTATGCCCCTAATTTGGAAGCAGCCAAATATATAAATCAATTAATAACAAAAAAACTCACTGATAATAATAGAGTAATAGTAGGGGACTTTGGCACCCTGCTTATAGCAATGGACAGATCATTTAAGCAAAAGATCAACAAGGAAACAAGGGCTTTAAGTGACAACTGGAGCAGATGGACTTAACAGATATGTTCAGAGCATTTCCTCCTAAAACAGCAGAATGCACATTCTTTTCGAGTCCACATGGAACATTCTCCAGAATAGATGACATATTGAGTCACAAATCAGGCCTTAACTGGTACAAAAAAGACTGAGATCATGTCATGCATATTTTCAGACCACAATGCTATGAAACTTGAAGTCGACTGCAAGAAGAAATTTGGAAGGACCACAAATACAGGGAAGTTAAAGAACACACTACTAAAGAATGAATGTGTTAACCAGGAAATTAAAGAAGAATTTAAAAAAATCCATAGAAGCAAATGAAAATGAAAACATGATAGTCCAAAACCTTTGGGATGCAGCAAAGGCAGTCCTATGAAGGAAATACATAGTAATACAGGCCTTCCTCAGGAAGCAAAAAAAGTCTCAAATACACAACCTTACACCTAAGGGAACTGGGAAAAGGACAGCAAATAAAGCCTAAATCCAGCAGGAGAAGGAAAATAATAAAGATCAGAGCAGAAATCAATGATGTAGAAATAAAACAAACAAATACACAAACAAACAAAAACCCAATTGAGCAGATCAGCAAAACTAGGAACTGGTTCCTTGAAAGAATTAACAAAAAAGATAACCCCCTAGCCAGATTTATCAAAAAGAAAAAAGAAAGGACCCAGATAAATAAAATAACAAATGAAAGAGGAATTATTACAACCAATACTGCCAAAATACAATCGTTAAGAGAATATTATCAGTAATTATATGCCAACAAATTAGGCAATTTGGAAGAAATAGATAAATTCCTAGAAACATACAAACTACCAAACTGAAACCAAAAGAAATAGAAAATCTGGACAGACAGCCCCATAACCAGCAAAGAAATTGAATCAGTAATAAAAAAATTTCCCAACAAACAAGAGTCCAGGGCCGGATGACTTCTCAGGGGAATTCTACTAAACATTTAAAGAATTAATACCTATTCTTCTGAAACTGTTCCAAAAAATAGAAATGGAAGGAAAACTTCTAAACTCATTCTGTGAGGCCAGCATTACCTTGATTCCCAAACCAGACAGGCCCACTAAGAAGGAGAATTGCAGACTAATATCCCTAATGAACATGGATGCAAAGATTCTCAACAAGATCTAGCTAATTGAATCCAACAGTACATTAAAAGGATTATTCACCATGACCAAATGATATTTATCCCTGGGCTGCAATTGTGGTTCAACATCCACAAATCAATGTGATACACCACATTAATAAAAGAAAGTATAAGAACCATATGATTCTCTGAATAGATCCAGACATAGCATTTGACAAAATAGAGCATCCTCAACAAAGTAGGGATAGAGGGAACATACCTCAACATCATAAAGGCCATACATCAAAGACCCACAGCTAATATTCTCAATGGGGAAAAACTGAGACCTTTTCCCCTAAGGTCAAGAACACAACAGAGATGTACTGTCTCACCACTGTTGTTGAACATAGTACTGGAAGTCATAGCCATACCAATCAGACAACAAAAAAGAAATAAAAGGCATCCAAATCAACAAAGAAGAAGTCAAACTCTCACTCTTGGCAGGTGACATGATACTTTATGTAGAAAACCCAAAAGACTCCACCAAAAAACTGATAGAACTGATACAGGAATTCAGTAGTCTCAGGATATAAAATCAATGCACAGAAGTCTGTTGCATTTCTATACACCAACAATGAAGTAGCATAAAGAGAAATCAAAGAATTTATCCCATTTACAATTGCACCAAAACCCTAAGATACCTAGGAATAAACCTAACCAAAGAGTTAAAAGATCTATACTCTGAGAATTGTAGAACATTTATGAGATAAATTGAGGAAGTCACAAAGAAATGGAAAAATGTTCCACGCTCATGGATTGGAAGAACAAATATTGTTAAAACGCCTATACTACCCAGAGAAAGCTACACATTCAATGCAATCCCTATCCAATTAAAACCAGCATTTTTCACAGGGCTGGAACTGTATGGAACCAGAAAATACCCTGAATAACCAACGGAATGTTGAAAAAGAAAACCAAAGCTGGAGTCATCGTAATTCTGGACTTTAAGCTATATTACAAAGCTGTAATCATCAAGACAGCATGGTACTGGCACAAAAACAGCACATGGATCAATGGAACAGAATAGAGGACCCAAAAATGGACCCTCAATTCATGATCAACTAATCTTTGATGAAGAAGGAAAGAATATCCAATGGGGGAGACCCAGTCTCTTCAACAAATGGTGTTGGGAATATTGGACACTTACATGCAGAAGAATGAAACTGGATCAGTTTCTTACACCATACATAAAAATAAATTCAAAATGGATGAAAGACCTAAATGTGAGACAGGAAGCCATCAAAATCCTAGAAGGGAACACAGGCAGCAACATCTTTGACCTTAGCTGGAACAACTTCTTGCTAGACATGTCTCTGGAGGCGAAGGAAACAAAAGCAAAAATGAACTATTACGACTTCATCAGGATAAAAATCTTCTTCACAGCAAAAGAAACAATAAAACTAAAAGACAACCTATGGAATGAGAGAATATATTTGCAAATGACATATCAGATAAAGGGCTAGTATTCAAAATCTATAAAGAACTTATCAAACTCAACACCCAAAAAAAACAAATAACCTAATCAAGAAATGGGCAGAAGACATGAGCAAACATTTCTCCAAAGAAGACCTACAAATGGCCAACAGACACATGAAAAAATGCTCAACATCACTCATCATCAGGGAAATACAAATAAAAACCACAATGAGATACCACCTCACATTGGTCAGAATGGCTAAAATTAACAACCCAGGAAACAACAGATGTTGGCAAGGATACGGAGAAAGGGGAACCTTCTTACACTGTTGGTGTGAATACAAACTGGTGCAGCCACTCTGGAGAACAGTATGGAGATTCCTTAAAACGTTAAAAATAGAACTACCCTGCAATCCAGCAATTGCAGTACTAGGTATTTATCCAAAGAATACAAAAATAGTGATTTAAAGGGGGCACCTGCACCCTACCTAATGTTTATAGCAGCAATGTCCGCAATAGCCAAACTATGGAAAGAGCCCAGATGTCCATCAACAAATGAATGGCTAAAGAAGGTGTGGTTAGTATTCAGTCATCAAAAAAAAGAAGAATGAAGTTTTGCCATTTGCAATGGCATGGATGGAACTAGAGTGTATTATGCTAAGTGAAATAAGTCAGCCAGAGAAAGGCAAATACCATATGACTTCACTCCTATGTGGAATTTAAGAAACAAAACTGATGAATATAGGGGAAGGGAAGGAAAAATCAAACAAGATAAAAACAGAGAGAGAGGCAAACCATAAAAGACTCTTAACTATAAGGAACAACCAAGGGTTGCTGGAAGGGAGGTGGTAGGGGATGGGGTAATTGGGTGATGGGCATTAAGGAGGGCACTTGATGTAATGAGCACTGGGTGTTATATGTAACTGATGAATTACTAAATTTTACCCCTTAAACTAATAATGCACTATATGTTAACTAACTTGAATTTAAATAAAAAAATATTTTTCCTATTTACGATATGATATGTCTTCATTAGCCTGCTGATGTGGTAGATTATATTGGCTTTTAAATATTGAACCAACCTTGCATATCTGGAATTAACCCTGTTTGGTGTGGGTTTATAATTTTTTTTTTACATTGTTGAATTGGATTTCCTAATATTTTGTTGAGAACTTTTCATCTATATTCATATCTGTAGTTTTTCTTTTTTTGAAGTGGTTTTATCTGGATTTGGTATTGGGGTAACAATGGCCTCATAGAATGCATTATAAAATGTTCCTGTGTTTCTATTTTCTGGAAAGATTTTGGAGAATTGGCATTATTACTTTGTTACATGTTTGGTAGAATTCACCACTGAATTCATCTAGCCCTAAAAATTATTATTGATTTCATTTTGTTAATTGATATTGGCCTATTTAGATTATCCATTTCTCCTTGTGTGAGTTTGAGTAGTTTTATCTTACAAGGATTTTGGCCATTTCAAGCAACTTAAATTATTGGCAGAGTTGTTTGTAGTATACCTTCATTATCCTTTTAATATCCATGTAATCAGTAGTGATGACCCTTTTTCATATCTGGTATTGGTAATTTCTGCCTTCACTCTTTTTTTCATAGTTAGCCGGGCCAGAGATTTATCAATTTTATTAACTTTTTAAAGAATTAAAATTTTACTTTGTTGTTTTATTTCCATTGTTTTTTCTGTTTGTAAATTCATTTATTTCTGCTCTAACTTTTGCTATATCCTTTCTCCTGTTTGGCTTATTCTTAATTTGCTGTAAGGTGGAATTGCATGTTGTTGATTTTGGACCTTTCTTTATTTCTAATATACGTATTTAATGGTATAAATTTTCCTCTTCATGCCACTTTCACTGCATCTCCCCAATTCTTGTTAGGATGTATTTTAATTTTTAATTAGTTTAAAATATTTTAAAGATATTTTTGGTGAGACTTCTTTGACCCACTGGTTATTTAGGAAAGTATTTTAAAATTTGCAAATATTTGGAAATTTTCCAGATATCTTTCTGTTATTGATTTCTGGTTTAATTCCATTGTAGTCTCAAAACAAACTTTGCATTATTATTGTTATTTTTAATCAGTTAAGGCATGTTTATGGCCCCAGATGTGGTCTATCTTGGTGAATGTTCCATGTAAGCTTAAGAAAGATATATATTTTCCTATTGGTGCGTGGTGGATTCATTACATGTAAATTAAATCAAGTTGATTAATAGTTTAGTAGTTTATATGATATCTATCTTAATTTTCTGTATGCTCTGTTTATCAATTACTGACAGAGGGGTTTTGAAGCCTCCAAATATAGTAGTGGATATGTCTATTACTTTTAATTATATCTGTTTTTAACTTATGCATTTGTTTATGCTCTGTTGGGTATATGCCATTTAGGGTTGTTATGTCTTCTTGGAGAATTGACTCCTTTATCATATGATGTCCATACCTATTCCTGATAAATTTCCTTTTTGTACAGTCTGCCTTGTTTGAAATTAATAAACCTTGTCCAGCTTTCTTTTGATTATTATTAGCATGGTATATCCTTCTCCATCATTTTACCCTTAACCTGTTACTGTATATTTAAAATTGGTTTCTTTTAGACAATATATAGTTGTTTATTCTTTTAATATACTCTTACAATCTCTGTCTTTTCACTTATAAATTTAGATGATTCACAGAAAAAGTGACTTTTGATAGAGTTGGATTAATAACGGCCTCGTTTTTAGCCATTTTCTAGTTTGTTTTTTTGCAGCCTCATTTCCTGCCTTCTTTGCTGTTAATTGCACATTTTTGTGATTGTTTTATCTCATCTCCTAGCATATTAATTATGATTTTAAATATTTTTAGATTTTCTAATATGCACTTATAATTAGTCTAACCTCAATTTCAAATAACACTATGCTCTCTCACATGTAGTAAATGTGCCTCAGAGTATTCCAATTCATCCTTCCAATGATTTATGATATTGTTATCAATTCATTTTACTGTTTGTGCTATAATCATGCAATATATTTGTTACACAGTTGTCTTTTAGTTTAAGAAAAATATTTTGTCTTCATTTATTCCTTCTTCTGTCTTCATTTATAACAATATATTATTAAACAGTTATCTTTTAGTTTAAGAAAAATAAATTATTTTGTCTTCATTTATTCCTTCTTCTGTCTTCATTTATTCCTTCTTCTATGTTCTTTTGTTTTTAAATGTGGCTTTGAATTTCTTACCTATGTTATTTTTTTCCCCCTAACAAACTTGTTTTATTCATTTCAGAACCTGAAAGAGTCTTTATTTCTCCTTTACTATGGAAGTTGAATTTCTCAGTTTATGGTTCCATCACCTGTTCCAGGTTAGTAGATCCTGTCTTTGATTCTGGATTCATCTGTTTTTTGTTTTTTTTTTCCACATTTTAGAGTAGCAATTTACCTTTTAATGTCAGTTTTCTGAGGAGTCTGTGCTTAGTTCATTTAGGTTTTTATTATCATAATGATGTAAATGACAACATTCAAAAACTTTTCATGTTGGATCTGAAACTAGAAGTTACCACAGTGCTTCCTGATACCTTCTCTATAAAAATTCATTCTCTCTTTCGCTCTGTGTGTGTGTGTGTGTGTGTGTGTATACATATATATATATATATATATATATTTTTTTTTTTTTTTTAATGGACTGTGTTTATTACAGGGCGTACCTCTCATTTAAAGAAAATCAACTGGAATGTTCCAATAACAACATTTTGACACCGGTTTTCTTTTATTGGAAAATGAAAACCTTAATTATTAATAGCTTCGCATAGTATTACTAAGTCATTGTTTTATGTTTATTTCTTACTTGTGTGGAGATTATCCTGTATTTATATTTCTTTATGCTCTAATATGTCTTAGCACATTTCTAGTTTATTCAAATTATAGGTGACTAAAATAATAAATTTAAAGATGGTTCCATTCTGAAAAATCTATGGAGCAATAGATTGGAAGAATAAAATAGGTTGAGGAGAATCCTGTCATGTTCCACTGGGAGATATATTTTACCCTTCAGCAGCATATTAGAAATGCATGTTTTAAAAATGGAAGCAAACTACACTGTACTTTTCTCCCATAAGACACATTTCTCAGCCATGAGCAGAA
This sequence comes from Potos flavus, assembly GCA_028534135.1. Classification (NCBI taxonomy): domain Eukaryota; kingdom Metazoa; phylum Chordata; class Mammalia; order Carnivora; family Procyonidae; genus Potos; species Potos flavus. Next base: position 80,628,760 of record CM052886.1, on the reverse strand, counting down.
TTTTTTTCTTGGCAGAGATTTGGTTTTTTTGTTTTGTTTTGTTTCATTTTGTTTTTTTGTGACTGGAAAGCTGCTCATGAGTTTAATCTACCTAGTATTTTTATTTGTACAAGTAGAAATTGACACACAAAATTTTAAATTACATGGTAAGAATAAGAATAACTTACTTTTCACAATGGTTTTATTTGGCCAAGAGAGGTCATATTTCCCCGTAATATTTGCCACTATGTTTTATTAGAATTTAAAAATAAACTAAAAGCATTGCTGAAATTACCCAAAAATTTGAAGTTGAAATACCGAGTATGAAACTTATTGCCAGTCCATGCTGAAAGTTTTGTTAAAAATAAATGCAAAATTATTCTATTTTGAACTATAACAATGAAGTATTAATATTTACTTCCCACTTTTGAAATATACACTGATTCTTCAGTTAACAAAAGCACATTTTTCTTTAATCAGGCAAAGTATTTCCAGAGGTATTAGAAAGAAATTCTACTTGATGAATGTTTGTGAGACTTTGGACATGAAAGGTTTTATTATTTCTTGCTTCATTTCAGGCACTAGCAAGTAAAAAATAATAATAATTACATATGTATGTAATTATGTTTAATTAATTTAATTATGTAATAAATATGTTTATTTTGCTGACTGCCTCTATTCCACTCCCTATTGTTTACTGAAACTTCATTAAAGTGCTAAAAAATTATCAGAAACTTATAGTATCTCTGCATGGGCAATTCTTTGGAGATTTTTACAACTCATGTAGACAAAAATAGGTGTGCTTGAGTCATCAATACTAGAAATGAGTCCTGGGCTTTTCCTTAATATTATGATGAAATGTAAATTTATAGAGCTGCCATGACAATATTATAGCTCTCCTGAGCTCAAGAACAGACAAGCTATATATCAAGAGAGAACCGTCTGCCTCTAAACCTTATGGAAGTCATCATAAAGCCCAGGCCTGGAGTGCACATTTATCTCCAAGTAAATCAATTGGAAAATGCAAAAGTAACTCAAATGAAGTAATTTAACATAGCATCAGTACTGGGACTCATCACTGGGAGTGAAGTATAGGTAAAACTTTCAAGAGTTTAAACAATTTAGTGTTGACATGATATTTTTGAGGTGAACCATCCCAAAATACCAAGAGTCCCTTGGCATTTGGGACTACAAAAAATAACCAAATATAAAAGTAGATGATTCTCAAAATGATGGAACTTCAAATCTTTTTTTTTTTTTTTTTAAATCTTATTTCAAAAAAACCTGGGGATATCTGTCTGGCTTAAATTTACTAATATGTAGGAAAATTATTCACTTAAATGATATTGAAGTATCATTTTTCTTTATTTCAAGTGTATGACATTATCCTAATTAATATAATACATTACAAATAAAAACTAGCAGATTTCAGTGGATTTCTCATAGAAACTGTGCAAAAGTGAAATTGTTGTTACCTATTAAAAACGTTATCATTTATCTGATGAAATTAATTCTATCACAAAATTTTAGAAAGCATGCAATGAAAACAAATATTTGAACATGCATTTGGAAGGATTTGTTGATGGGGGCTTTATTTCATTCAGTGTAGTGCTGGTTTTTCTTTTGTGAAATCATCGAGAGAGGATCAGATAGGAAATAAGCTTGAAACCTGAGTTTTTGAGAAATTTTTGGCAAATTTTCATTGGAGGTGTTAGATAGCAATTAAAAGAACTAAGAGAATCTCTCAGAATAGAAACACATTTTTAAACACAAGAGCATGATGAAAGCATTCTTACATGAAAAATAGTTGAGCCTTTATTCAGTCTTTAAGGGCATAGATCTGTCACTTTCATTCCTGTCTACTTCCTTTTATATAGCAGGCATTTAATAAAGAACTAATGAAAAGTTAAATGATTGACTCTAAGCTTGGTGTGTACAATCATCATTCAATACTTTTTTTCTATATAAAGGCGTTTATTGTGACGGTACAAAATTGCAAAATAGAAGTGAGTTATTGTACAAATTGATGTAAGAAATTATAGTATGTTGAACTATTATCTTTTTAGTTGATTTCAGTTGAATGTATGGCTGATAAAATTTGCCGAAGTCTTGGATGAGGAAATTGGAGTGTGTGACAACTACAGAGCTGTCAAAGATGACTTTAAGAAGGTTGATCTTAGCAATTAAATGATGGTATTTGTTAATGAGACAGGCAACGCAAGAGAAAGATGTACTTGGGGAGGGAAAATCCAGAGTAAAATTTTAGGCATGTACTTTTTAAAAAAAGTTTTCTTTTAGACACAGTGGTGTTGATGTAAATATGACAGTTGAATATACAAGTCTAGAGGTTAAGAGAAAGTGCAGGTAAAAAAAAAGAAAATTGTACATCCTCAACAAAAAGAATGTACTAGAAGAGTTTTGGTGTTTTTTTTAAGATTTTTTATTTATTTATTTGACACAGAGAGAGAGACAGCGAGAGAGGGAACACAAGCAGGGGGAGTGGGAGAGGGAGAAGCAGGCTTCCGGCTGAGCAGGGAGCCCAACGAGGGGCTCGATCCCAGGACCCTGGGATCATGACCTGAGCAGAAGGCAGACACCTAAGGACTGAGCCACCCAGACGCCCCAGTGTTTTGTTTTTTTGTTTGTTTGTTTTGTTTGTTTGTTTTTTAAGGTTAGTATTTTTTATCATGATGTTATCCAAGGCAAATTACATGGTGGTTTCCAAATAAACACTTAATGAATGTTTTGGGGAAATGTATTGAAGGATGTGAAGAAGGAAGAGCAGCTCTTCCCTTCGTTTTCAAACTGATATACTAAGTTGCCTATTTTTAAGTTTGTCTAAAATTTTTGTAGAATTAGAAGATGCTAAGGTATTCTTCATTTTCTTTATTTTTAAATACTCTCATAAAATGATTATTTTTTTTTTTAAGTATTTATTTGAGAGAAGGTGAGAGAGAGTGAATGGGGGGAGGAGCAGAGGGAGAGAGCCTTCAAGCAGACTCCCCGCTGAGCACACCAACACAGTGCTTGATCTCACCACCTATGAGATCATGACCTGGGTTGAAACCAAGAGTCAGATGCTCAATCAACTGAGCCACTCAGGCGCCCCTGATTATCCTTTTTAACAAAGATAAACATAAAAATGCATTTAACACTCATAGAACTGCAGTAATCTTTTTGGGGCTATTTGCAAATGTTTATTTTCCTTCTAGGAAAGTTCTTAGATTTGGATGAAACCACTTATTTGACTTGTACTGGCCAAAGAATTTCGAGTGATGTTCTATTTCTAAGGCAGTATTTGTACTGACAATTTAAAACTTTTTATTTACCTTCTTTTACAACAACCAACACTTTCCAGATAGTGGCTGCTCCAGCAAACCAGATCCCAGAGTGAGGTCAGGGGATACAGCAAAGACTTTCTAGATGACCTGAAATAAAATAACTATGAACAACAAAACAATACAGAACGAAAATGTTTATTGTTTGAAGCCACAAAGTTTGGGGAATATTTTCTACCTTAGCACAACCTAATCTATTCTGATTGATACAAGTACAAAGCAAATTTGCTCAAAGTGCTTACATATATAAACTACTTTGCTTAGATGATAATTTGAATTAGTATATACATACATTGTTTCTCCCAGTATATTTACCTTTCCCTTATTGCTTTCATGTGGTTAGAAAGTTATATTCTTTGTTGCTATATGAAAAGTATGTGGTAGGGAAGAAATGAGAAGTGGGGTCGAAACATTCTGCTTTTTGTATTCTATTTTTTTTGAGAGAGAGGGAGAGAGAAAGCTTATATGCGATGGGGGAGGGGCAGAGGGAGAGGGAAGAAAGAGAATCTTAAGGAGGCTCCCCATTGGTCAGGGCTCGAGGCAGGGCTCAGTCTCAGGACCCTGAAATCATGACCTGAGCTGAAATCAAGGTTGAATGCTTAACTGCCTAAGCCACCCAGGCAGCCCTGCTTTTTGTATTCTAAATGCCTTATCTTCTGGTAAGTGTCGAATTAGTGAAACAGGTAAAAGTGGGGGAGGAAATTTGGAGTCATAAAAATACTACCTTGGAGAAGTATTTACATGAGTGTAGCTTTAGTTTTCTGTCCAAAACAAAACAAAACAAAAATTCTTTGGATAACTGAAACGAGGTGTTCACTACATTGGCAGTACAAGAGGGAGACGGCAAGGTAAGGGGGCTTGTTGCATAGTAGCTTTAGGTAAATGAGATGATTAGATTTTAAAAACTGTATCTTAGAAAATTGTGCAAATACACTGAACTCAAGACAGCGATGATAGATGAGTTAGCAAAAATATATGTTGCCTGAATATCAGCCCTACTCCTTTCAATCCTCTGGCCTTCTGTAACAAAACTGTGGCATAATCCCTTTTGCAGATGGGATCATATGTGTGGGGCCAAGTTTATCTGCCAATTCAGTGCAAGAGAGCATTAGATTATAAGCTATTTAAAATGAGGTTTTAGTTCTTGAATACCTGAATCTAAGTACTGTGATTGAGATTTATTACTGCTATATTTATCTATAAAATACATAATACCTTTGATTTGTATTTGTCCAAAACAAACAAAAGTTGTATTTCTATTTTTCCAAAACAAACACAGGTTTTAATCATACTAACAGGGATAATAATGTCAATTAAAATTTCTATTCCCGTTAGAGTTTATAACACATTCTCATAAACATTATCTAATTTTTACAATATCCTTCTAAGACTAGTAACATTGCTATGTTTAATTGATTAATGAATAAGCTAGATGTACATATTTCTTTTCATGTGGAAGAAGGAAATCAGGTAGGAACAGCAATTTTCTCAAATCCAAGTTTTATCCAATTATACAATAAAATAAAAAATATGCTGTTTGAAGATACAGTTTCATAATAGAGAACTAATCTTATCCATAAGAACCTATTAGATGTGATGAATCTATTTAGCTCTTGTAAAAAACGTCTGAATCTGAGGGTATCCCTTAATTTCTACTTGAAGGCACATGAATAGAGATTTAAATAATTTGAAAAAGGCAGAGTGGACAGAGAACTTCCAGTGCTCTTCCAACACTTCTTTCTTTGCTTACTCTACATTCATCTTCATTAAAAAAAAAACAAAAAACAAAAAACTCCAATTGTTCAGCTTATAGGATACCCAAGTCCTTGGACACATGATGGGCCTTCCCTGTGCTCCTTTACGTCCTGGGTCAGCATCTAGTAACGCTTCTCTCCACTTTTTATAGGCTTCTTTCTCATCAAACCTAAATCTAAAAGGTAAAGCCATGTGAGACTTTCTGGGGATCAATCATCTATATTCAGGAAGAAAGAAAGCCTCACTTAAATTTATTATTTAAATTTTGTGCTCTAAATATTTAGAATGCTATGTATTTGAGTAGACTGTACTCAATTGTTAAAATTATACTAAGTTCCTGATTCTGTAAGCAGTCCTTTTGTGTACAGTGACAAGAGTTGGAACCCCAGGGGAAGTTGGGGTGATGATAAAATATGGGCTCCAGACCTCCCCCCTGAACCATATATATATATATTGTTTTGACATACGGTTCTTTATCATAAGTTCTATTCCTATAATTAAACTATATATCATATTAGAATTTGCTTGTAATGCTGAACACAATACAATAAACACAAAAAGTGATTAATATTTTTTCTGAAGAATTTACTTGAAGAATACTGATGCCTCTACTGCCTTTTAGATAGTATTTTCCTTAATCTCTTTCATGGGATTGATCAAGTGTATCTTGCTCCAGCAGGTTATAATTCCATTTGAATTCCTCATTGCCATAGAAACAACTGATTCCCAAAACACTTTTTTTAACTGAGATTATACTTAAGGGAAAATTATTGTAGTAATTAAGATTTTTACATTGGAAACTAAAGACCTTAAAATATTTAGCAGCTATGACAAATTCCAGAAAAATAATGCATTTTCAGAGTGAATTTTTATAAAAAGAACATAGAGTACTGGTATGTTTATTTATTTTGAATGAAATATTATTTGATCTTACATAGAAAATGACACATTATTTTTCTAAAAACAAGTGATTATGATAATTTGTCACGTGAATTAAATATATTCATATGCTACAAGTAGGATAAGACATTGATGGTGAAGACAATTTATCTAGAAAGAGGAAGAGTTACAAAGAAATAGGCAGTTATTTGGGGGGAAAATCTCTAAGTTTAAAGGCAAAGTGATACTGTATGTCTCCTATCATTTTTCTCATAGGCAATCTCACTGACTTGAATATTCACATTTCTTTAAATATGGAGGCACTGATTCTGTGAACTAAAGGCATTAATGAAAAAAAATAAAAATAAAAAAAATAAAGGCGTTCATGATATCAACTTCAACATAAATGGTTCTCTAAGAGTGTCTTAATACAGTAACTTCTAGAAAGAGACAGCACAAAATTTAGTAAAAATTTAGTAAAAATTTTATTAAAAATTTAGTAAAAATTTTAGTAAAAACTTTTAACCATGATATAGAAAAACCTGAAAATAAATTAAATTTGGGAAATTATGGCAACTTTTAAATAAATTATGGTACAACCCCTCTGGGATAGAATATGGCCACTGAAAGGATTCTTTCAATGTGCCTATAATAACATGCATAATGGGTAATAATTCAAAAACGAATGTGCATTTTTCTACTGCCTTTTTTTGAATACATGACCCTTACCCTGGTTAAACTAATTTGTCCTTTAGAAGAAAATCACGACTGTTTTCTTGAGAAACAGTGTTTAAACAATTCTGTCTTCCTATCTGAGCTTAGCAAACTGGGTTGAGGAGTTATATGTAATAAAAATGTTCAGATTGGAAGAAGAGGAAATTTCTCTTTCCTGAGGAAATTTATAATAGAAAGAAGAGAGATGTAGGTGAATCAAATATTTAGATGTGTTCTCTTTTTTCTTCTTTGAGTTTCAGATTGAGATCCAGGTGTTAGCTAGGATGAAGGTAAGACAGTGCCACACTCCCCTAATTAGGAATCCTATATATAGACTTTCATGTCAAAGTGGGGAAGTCGAAGTCTAATGAAGGGGACAAAGTTGTTTTTTTGACAGAGACAGAAAGAGATAGAGGGAGAGCAAGCAGGAGCTGAGAAAAAGAGCCACTAGCAAGTATACCCATTTTCAGCCTGAGCCAGCCAGTTTGCCTCTTGGCTAGCCACAGGTAGATGGGTCCATGCTCAGAGGCAAAGACCCTTTGCTCTTCTTTGCTACCACTTTTATTGGTCCTTTAGGATAATCACAAATCCTTATCACTGTTTCTCAAGCATGTGATGTGTGACAAGAGGTCTTACTGAAACTGAGAGGATCTGTTTATAGGAAAGATAGGACATGCTAATCTGCGTGTTCTACTAAACATAGCCTAAAGGACAATGCATACATCTCTTAGATCACAGGGTGGCTGTTTGGGCTAAGAAAGTTTAGGGGAAGCCAACTCCCTGAGGCATTCCAAGGGCAGAGTGGGAACACAGGCCTCAGCATTCCAAAGGCCTACACTGTTCTCTGAAACCTTCCCTGCCCTCCAGTGGCCTCTGTGTTACATTTGAGCAAGCCAGGTATTATGGTTGATTTCATGCTCTACATTAACCCCAACAGAGCCTATAGCTAGGAAGGTCTGAGGAGAGCCAAAATTTGCAAAGGCAAGCTGACCATTGCATTCTAAGATTTTGACTGAGTGAAATAATAAAGAATGAGTTTACAAGTTGCTGATGTCAGCATCAGAGGCCTGCAGATACAGTGGCTAATATTTTAATGTCCCTTTTTCCAGTTCTTTTACTTATCTGTGTGCAATTTTATAAATACAGGCAGTGCTGTATATATGTTTTATATGTATGTCTAATATTCCATCATATCTATGTATAAATTTTTAGATGAATTCTGAAGATGTAATTTATTGAGACATTTTGGATGAGTTAAAGTTTTTAAAAAAGTGATAACAGTACAATCGAATTCCTATTATGTGATTATTTTCAGAAAAAGAGGTCTTGGGCAAACATTGATTTTCCTGACTTAGCATAAGGACCATTTCTTAACATTTTCTTAACTCTAATTAGAAAATAAAATAAAATAAAAAATACATATTTTTTTAAGATTTCTAGATAATGTTACATCATGTGTCAATTAATCCAAGCAGTTTCTTATATGGAAGAGAAATTTAGTAAGCTTTCTGTACCATACCCCACCACCTCTTCTCCAAAGTGATAAGCATAGAGAATTCTCTTTTTCAGATTAGGAAAATATAATCACCCAGGATTTTTTTATACTTGTTAAACACGTGCTTCATAGCTGATCATTTGTTTTCCCGCCTATGCAATGTGACAAAGAAAAATGAGTGTTGGATTAAAGAAATCCCTTGGTAATAGAATGGTCTATTTAGCTGATTAGAAGCATGAAAAACAGACAAACTAAGAATGTAGAAAGGCAAAATAGACCTCTTATATCTGAGGAAAGCTACCAAGAGACAATTTCAACTCAATATAAACTAAAGAAAAAGATTATGGCAAAGGAAACAAAACATGACCTGCAAATTTGGCCCACAACAAATTAAGTAAATAAGTAAATAATTTAGTAAATAATTATAATTACCACTAGTTACTGAATAATTACTATAAGCCAGGTACTGAGCACATTTCATATCATCTAACTTATCTCTACAACTGCCCTATGATAAAGGCACTGTTAATCCAAATTTATATGAAAAAATGAAGCCAGCAGGTAATTTGCCCAAGATCACTGTTAGCATTTAGCAGACTTAGGTTTAAAATCTAGGTACAATTGAGTGAGTAGACAGGTCTTCCAACACAGTATTCTATTTCCGCATAAAGGAACAATGAGAATTGGCATCCCAGGAAAAAAACAAGGAGTGATTATGGTAAAAAATTGTTACCTGGAACATCGATTCTTATTCAGAAACACATTTAAACATAGTTTTGTTTAAAATATATTTTAGCTGTTTCCCTAAATTAAAAAAAAAACTATTAAAAAAAACCAAATATTTATTTTTCTGAAAAGCGTGTGGGATATTGTGTATCTCATAGGATTAGATTAGAGTAAAAATAAGACATGAAAATGAAGATAAAATGCTAAGTGCAATTTCTGGTTCAGAGTAACTAAGTACTCATAAAATAATCAATGTAATGATATCATTGTTATAATTATACTGGTATTGATACATCAATAACTTACTGCTAGAATTTTATCCAAGTTTGCCTTAAATGTTTACATTTTTGAAAACTTGATTATTTATGAACAAATACCCCTAAGTTTTCTAAAATGTTTCATAGCAATAGATTTCTATTATTTTTCATTTTTTTAAATCTATCCATTACATATTTTCCTACATGATCATTAACATAAGGTATTAAGTTATTCTCTCTCCTTTGAAAACAAAGAAACATTGTTCTGTTATTTATATGTATTATTAACTTGGTTTAAGAAATGAAATGCCCCTAATGTATCTGTCACAGGATTTTTACATTGAAATTTTTACTTGTCCTATACAGGAATTCAAGTTTATACATTATAGAGATATCTCTAAACTATTATTTATGGTCATCAAACAAAACATTAATCTAACTCATGTGTATCATTAATTTGTTGGTTCTCTTCAGGAAAAGTATATAATGAGATGGGAGCAATTGAAAATTCAAACTGAATTAAGAAAAATCCATTAAAATAAAGTTGATTAAGAAATAGAAAACACCTATAACAAGAAGTTAGAAGTGGTTAAAATGACAGAGGTAATAGCAAAACAGGCAAAAAAAAAAAAAGCTATGATAGGAAAAATCAGTCAAAAAAAGAAAATACTTCTTCCAGAAGTGATTTAGAGACAGCAGGTTTAGGTAAATTAAAGGCAAATAACCCCCAGAAAACCTGTAATTTTTAAAATAAATATGTAAAATGAATACTTCACTAGGAATAACATTTAGTGGTTAATAATGATGCTAAGTAAGACTTCCTTCTAGGAACCATATCTAAGGCTTCTGATTCTTGCAAATTTTGGTTTAATTATAAAAATTATTAATTTTTTAACATTAGACAATGTATATTGATAGAGTTACCATATAAAATGCAGGGTTTTCAGTTAAATGTGAATTTCAGACAATCAGTGAATAATATTTTAGTATAAGTAAATATAAATCTATTATTTGGGACATGATAACTGGTTGTATTGTATTTCTTTTTTTTTTTTTTTTTTTAAAGATTTTATTTATTTATTTGACAGAGAGAGAGCACAAGCAGGCAGAGGCAGAGAGAGAAGCAGGCTCCCTGCCGAGCAAGGAGCCCGATGTGGGACTCGATCCCAGGACCCTGGGATCATGACCTGAGCCGAAGGCAGCCGCTTAACAACTGAGCCACCCAGGCGTCCCTGTACTGTATTTCTATTTGCTATCTCCAGCAAGCCTATATAGGAGTCAGGCTGCACAGCAGTGAAGTATATTTCAGTATAAATTCAATGCTTCACTGATGGCCAAGAACCATATTTCATTAATTTTTTTTAAAGATTTTATTTATTCATTTGAAAGAGACAGAGACAGAGAAAGCACAAGCAGGGGGGAAAGGGAGAAGGTGAGGGAGAAGCAGACTCCCTGCTGAGCTGGGAGCTCTATGTGGGGCTTGATCCCAGGACCTGGAGATCATAACCTGAGCCAAAGGCAGATGCTTAACCATCTGAGCCAGCCAGTCACTCCTCATTTTTTTTGTTTATTTTTTGTATATTGTCTTTTGTAAATAAATGGAGGTATCATAAATTAAAAGCAATCTATTTAAGACTATTGGGTGTCCCTCTTTACTAGAAAACCTAAAGTATATTATTAGGACCAGATGTATAATATAATTTAGAGAAACACAAAATACCAGAGATTTAGGCAAAATTTAATAAGGCAAAGTCAACACTGCAATGAGTATTAGAACTCAAGTCATACAGGACCCATATTATGGGCTAAGGAAGTGAGAAGATCAAATATCTGAGCAGGAAGTAAATAAAAAATCACCCACACAGGGCACCCAGGTGGCTCAATTGGTTAAGTGTCTACCTTTGGCTCAGGTCATGATCTCAGGGATTCCTGGGATCGAGCCTCACATCAGGCTCCCTGATCAGCAGGGAGTCTTCTTTTCCCTCTCACTCTGACCCTCTCCCCCGCTTGTGTACACTCTCTCTCCCTCTCTCAAATAAATAAAATCCCTAAAAAAAAAAAAAAAAATCACCCACAGATTCCAAAGGATACAGTGATAAAACTGATTTATTGCATCGAAATAAAATTTCAGAGCCCAGGCAGGTAAAGCAGGTGAGTAAAGTCACTGGAGCTTAAGAAAACAGCATGATCAGCCAGAGTCAAATAAGGCCAAATCATGACAATTTCAGTCCCAAAACAAATTCAGGATAATAGGTTTGTAATCCCAAAGTAAAGTAGATAGTACAATCATTATATTTAATTGTAAGAGTCTAATAGTAATAAACGGTGTAGAATTTTAAAGGAAAGGATCAATCCTGATAGTGCGAGGACTAAATTTAATAATTTAAATTTATGCACATAGTGGTTCGTATCTGACTATGAAGACAAAATCCATACTGGGACATCAAAGTTTAAAAATAAAAATATGAAAAATAAATAAATAAATAAAAATAAAAATATGAAAGAAATGAGTTCATTTTGAAAGAAAAATTGAACAAGTTGTTAATTAAAAATACTTATTTTAGAAACTATTATATGTACAGAGGACTAGAGATATATTGGTGGGCAAAACCAGCGTGGCCCCAGCTTCCACAGAGTTTATAGTTTAGCGTTAACAAACTGTAGCAAGTGTCATAACATGAAAGAAGATTAACAGAGTGGTAATTTAACATTTGACTTAGAAGGCTATTATGAGTTGGACAAGATTACACTGAGGAATTGAGTACTATCTGTGTATATAGAGGTCAACAGAGACTTGGTGATAAAGCATCTTGTGGTCAATGCTAAGGATTATTAAACTTCATCCTAAAAACAAAGAAGGGTCTTTGGAGGACAGTAAGGAAAATTCACATGGTCATATGAAGGTGAGAATCAGAGCTGAGGGGAAGAGTTTGATCAAATATCCAGTTGTTTTTTTTTTTTTATTATTTTTTTTTATTTTTTCAAATATCTAGTTTTAAGTGACAAGGTATACCCGTAGGAACACCAAAAAAGGGATTGTATATACTGGGCTCAAAAATGAGCAAGTCTGTAGTTATTCTGAAGCCATTGCTCTTCTTCAGTTACTTTTATTGAGGAAGAATGAAGGAAATCATTCTCAATGATCATTGAAAGGAATGAAACTATCTGAAGAGTATTTGAAATTGTGCAGTACATTGCTTTATCCATCTGTGCATAGAAAGTAGCTTGCGATATTAGAATAAAAATGATGGAAAGTATAGATTTACCAAAAATAGATTTCTTTTCCTTAAACACTTCAGAAACACAGGTGATATAATGGTCAGTTTGGCTCTTTTCCGTTCAAGAGAGAGTGTTCTGAACATCTTTCCTAACTCAGAGAAGAACTGCAAATATTATGGTTTCTTTTTTTTTAAACCTATTTATTTTTTTCTCTTTATTTTTTTTAAATTTAATTTTATTTTTTCAGTGTTCCGAGATTCATTGTTTATGCACCACACCAAGTGCTCCATGCAATACGTGCCCTCCTTAATACCCACCACCAGCTAACCTATCCCCCCAACCCCCTCCCTTCCAAAACCCTCAGTTTGTTTCTCAGAGTCCACAGTCTCTCATGCTTATCTCTTCCTCTGATTTCCCCTAATTCACTTTTCCTTTCCTTCTAATGTCCTCGATATTATTCTTTATGCTCCACAAGTATGTGAAACCATATGATAATTGACTTTCTCTGCTTAACTTATTTCACTCAGCATAATCTCCTCCAGTCCCATCCATGTTGATACAAAAGTTGGATATTCATCCTTTCTGATGGAGGTATAATATTCCATTATATATTTGGACC
>CM052886.1:80549435-80615679 GCA_028534135.1 Potos flavus | reverse complement strand
TCCACACTGTTTTCCAAAGTGGCTGTACCAACTTGCATTCCCACCAACAGTGTAAGAGTGTCCACACCCTCTCCAACACTTGTTGTTTACTGTCCTGTTAATTTTGGTCATTCTAACTGGTGTAAGGTGGTATCTCAATGTGGTTTTGATTTGAATTTCCCTGATGTCTAATAATGATGAACATTTTTTCATGTATCTGTTAGCCATTTGTATGTCTTCTTTGGAGAAGTGTCTTCTCATGTCTTCTGCCCATTTTTTGACATGATTATCTGTTTTTTGAGTGTTGAGTTTGAGGAGTTCTTTATAGATCTTGGGTATCAGTCCTTTGTCTGTATTGTCATTTGCGAATATCGTCTCTCATTCCATGGGTTGCCTCTTTGTTTTGTTGACTCTTTCCTTTGCTGTGCGGAAGCTTTTTATCTTCATGACGTCCCGAGAGTTCATTTTCGCTTTTGTTTCCTTTGCCTTTGGAGACATGTCTTGAAAGAAGTTGCTGTGGCCGATGTCAAAGAGGTTACTGCCTACGTTCTCCTTTAGGATTTTGATAGATTCCTGCCACACGTTGAAGTCTTTTATCCATTTCGAGTTTATCTTTGTGTATGGTGTAAGAGAATGATCAAACTTCATTCCTCTATACATAGCTGTCCAATTTTCCCAGCACCATTTATTGAAGAGACTGTTTTTTCCACTGGATATTTTTTCCTGCTTTGTCAAAAGTTGTTTGACCGTAGAGTTGCAGGTCTATATCTAGACTCTCTACTCTGTTCCACTGGTCTATGTGTCTGTTTTTGTGCCAGTGCCATGCTGTCTCGGTGATCACAGCTTTGTAGTAAAGTTTTTTTTTTTTTTTTCTTTTTATGGTTTCTTTTACATTCACATGGGGACATATTTTCTAAAGGGATAGTCACAGACAAACGGTTACAATTAAAAGACTGCGTTAGGAAAGGAAGACAGGGAGGGAAAAAAGGAGGAAGGGGAGGAAGGCAGGAAGGGTAAATATTGACACGTTTAAAAAATATTTGCATTAACTATTGATTTCTTTTTTTTTAATTACCTTCTGCTAGTCTAAAGTTTATGTTTTGTTTCTGTTTCTCACTGTACTTGGCTAACCCTTATGGCTGAGGTTATTGAATGTCTTAAATTGTAATCACTTATTTCTTGAAGACTTATCCTGTTTTTGAGCATACTTGAGACAATTGTGAAAAATGATGTTCTGATACATGAGGAGTGACAAGAAATATTTATGTCAGATTGCTAGGAAATCTTTAAAAAAATAGTAAATGGAAATTAATTACTTGTTTCCACGAGAGGTTTTCCCCTATCTATAATGTCCTCATTCTGCTCTCTGCATATACCAGGTGTTTTGTAGAAGTTTTTCAGTGTTAATGATTTAATAGGTCGCCTTTTCTCCTTCCAGATGCTTTTACATGATTAGCAGTCATAAAGTGTTGTTTTGGTTCTCCCCAAATTTACATTTCTTCCATATAGTGCATATTTTGGGACACCGAGTTTCACACAAATGCGTTCCAATTCTATTTTGAAGACAAACCTCCCACTTCATTGTTTTTGTTACCTTCATCTTTTAAAAATATTTTATTTATTTATTTGACAGTGAGAGAGAGATCACAAGTAGGCAGAGAGGCAGGCAGAGAGAGGGGGGGAAGCAGGCTCCCCGCTGAGCAGAGAGCCCGATGCGGGGCTCGATCCCAGGACCCTGAGATCATGACCTGAGTGGAAGGCAGAGGCTTTAACCCACTGAGCCACCCAGGCGCCCCTTGTTACCCTCATTTTAAGATACACATATTAACAGGTAAGCCAACATAGAAAAAAAAATGGAATTATGCAAACATTTTGGGAGTCAAATGGTATTTATTTAAAAAATGTATGTTGAGATTCTGCGTGTCATATTTGACTACTTAAATCTCTTAAGTACGCCCCCATCCTAGGATAAATTGTTCAGTTTGTACTTTCACATTGCCTATATAGTTATAACCCAAGGATCTAGAAAATAGCTTGCAATATTGCAATTTTCCCCCTGATTTCTATAAACTGATTTTAAGGCTTATGAAGTTCTTTGTTAACTTCTTTAACTCTTACATTCATTAGGTTATTATTGGTGCTACTCAGAGATGCTCGTGCCTTCAAATTAGTTTAAATTAAACCCTAAGAACTTAATGATGAGACAGTGGAATAAATATAATTGTCTGTTTAGCCAATAGTATGTCTCTCTCAATGGTACAAAATGAATTTTGTAAGAGAGGCTTGGAAGTGTCCTTCAAGGAAACATTTTTAAAATTGTAGAGAATACATAGAGTTGTCCTACCTCCTTGTTACCATTTGGAATGAAGAACTTGATTAGTGGGGGAAAAAAGACATATAAGGATGAAAAAGTGGAGAGTATAGAGAAAAGAACAGTTAGAAAAAGAGACAGGTGAAGGAGATCAATAAGTGTAATAGAGTCATGTGATTGATTTCCCATAGTTTCTTGCTCAATTTCCCATAGAATTTCTGTAGTATCTATAGCACACACAAAAACAAACCACACTCTAATTGTCAAAAAAATGGAAATTACCAGTTGTATTAGGGTTCTCTAAAGGAAACAGAACCAATAATATAAATGCTATACATAGAGATAGATACATATGTACAAAGACAGCAAGAGAGAATAAGAGGTAAGAAAGATATAGAACTTTATTATGAGGGACTGGTGTATGTGATATGGAGGCTGGTAAGTCCCACTATCTGCTGTCTGCAAGCTAGAAGCACAGGAAAGCCATGGTGTAGTTCCAGTTCAAACCAGAAGGCTGGAGAACCAGAGAAGCCAATGGTATATGTCCCAATCTTAATCCGAAGGCCTGAATCTAGGAGCACCAATATCTAAAAGCAAAAGAAGATGGAGATCCTTGCTCAAACAGAAAGCACATTTGCATTCTTCATCTGCCTTTTTGATCTATTCAAATCCTCAACAGCTTGGGTGATGCCCACTTGTATTGGTGAGGGTGATGTTTCACCAGTGTATGGATTCAAATTCTAATCTCTTCTGGAAACATCCTCATGGATCAGACAGATCCAGAATTAATGTTTTACCAACTATCTGAGTATCTCTTAGTCCAGTCAAGTTGAAACACATAAGATTAACCGTCTCAGCAGTAGTCCAAATTTACATGGTGTGATGTTATTTACACCTTGTATAATCTTTTCAAATTGTTCAATACAAACAAAACAGCTCCTGAAAAAGCCTGAAACACAAAAATCAGAGAAAAGAAAAGACTAAAGAAGCCAAGCTGAAGCAAAGCAGATATCTGGAAATAGTTGTTGTGGAAAGTAGAAGCAACTTATATATATATATAATAAATATGTATAAATTTACAATATATGTAAAGAGCAACAGATTTATATATATATATATATATATATATATATATATGTATATATATATATAAAACTAAACATTTAACTAAAATTTTCTTTTTTTTTTTTTTAAAGATTTTATTTATTTATTTGACAGAGAGAGAGAGAGATCACAAGTAGGCAGAGAGGCAGGCAGAGAGAGAGGGGGAAGCAGGCTCCCTGCTGAGCAGAGAACCTGATGCGGGGCTCGATCCCAGGACCCTGAGATCATGACCTGAGCCGAAGGCAGAGGTTTTAACCCACTGAGCCACCCAGGCGTCCCTTAACTAAAATTTTCAACATTTAACTAAAATTTATTGAGTGACTAGATGTAAGACCAAGTGAGGAAGACAGGCTAAATGTAAGCCTTCACGAGGCTTACCATTTAGGACTTTGGTAAGATCTAGGAAGATAAGATATAGCCACAAGAAACACAGGTACATCTATGATAAAGATATACTAAGTTAAAAAGATGGAGATGAAATATCTGGCTTAGTGAGAAAAAGAGTACAATGAGACGTGACATCAAGATGGTAGAATAGGAAGTTCTAGCCCTCATACTTCCTCATAAAACACCAATTTAAACAACAGTCTGTGGACAAGAATATCTTTATGGAAATTCAGAAGTTCCAGTACCTCAGTGGAGCAAAAATTCTGAAAGTAGATACATTGAAGAGAGTAATAAGTTATTTCATTTTACCTCTTGGTCTGATTTCTCCCAGGAGGGAGAGTGAGAGTGATGTGCCTGCTGAGCTTCGCCAGCCCTGTGGGATGTTGCTCAGAAAGTCCACTTCTGTCATACCCAATGCAAGACACTGAGAGGATCAGCACAATTGTATAGTCTGGTGACAGCTGGGAGGAGAGAACAGTGGACAACGTTCATAGCCAACGGTGTGTGGATCTCAACAAACAGCTGCACATCCTATTAACTGACTTACAGACTCCACCAAGAACCTCGTATACAAAATTTATAAGGCTGCCTCACCTGGAGACCTCCACAGCCAGCTGATAAACACCCCTGGCACTCTGCATGGTTCCCTTGTGGCAGGTACCCCAAAGTGTATGCCTCATGAGTATGAGCATGAGCCTCCACAGATGGCATGTGTGAGGACCTTCAGATAGCACACAGGTATTAGCAGTCAGTTTGACTTTGCTAGATTGGGAGAAGATGCACAACCTTGAATGCTTCAGGGCACAGGCTATGGAAAAATAAACTACAGGCTTCTCAAGCACTAAGCCTGACTTTGTGAAATTGAGAGACGGGCACACAATCCTAAGACTTCCTCCCAAGACAAAAAGAAAAACCGTAGAGCTGGTACACTCATAGAAAAGGTCTGAGAGACCAATAATAATATTTACTAGTTAAAAGAGTTACCAAATACTCTGAACTTACAGAGCTGATACTCTGCTAAGTGTACGCATTACCTAATTAAGTCTTATCAATAACCTTGTGCAAATGACATGATCTATCTCATCTTATAGATGAGCAAAATGAGGCTCCTAAGAATGACATTACCAGACAATGGTCACACACCTAAAAAGGGAAAGCAAAGAGACTTGAAGACAAAACATGAGAATTCAAAACCTTTATTTTCAAATTCAGTAACATATAGCTTCAGATAATAGTGAATCTACATTTGATGAGAGTAGCAAAAAAGAAGAAACAATTCTGATTAGGAGTGTGTATTGTAGTCTTCTAAAATGGAGTAGGTTGGAATTTGTCATTCAGGTAATGGGAAGTCATTGGAGTCTTTAAAACAAGGAGAAGATGTAACCAAATATTTTACTTAAATAAAGATTATATCATGCCATCATATTTTATCATGTACCAGAATGTATTAGGGGCATAACTCATAAAAGTGAAAGAAAGATAGGACAGAGAAGAGTGTTGATAGTGGCAACTGAGGGAGGGGAGAGAAATATGGAACCCAGAGCCCTGGCATGAGCAGGGCAAAAGAAGGAGAGGATGCCGGCTATCCAGGAGATAACTTTGTTTTTCTTTCAGGTAAACATCTGATATGTTATGAGACTCCTCTCACTGATCACTAAAAAAAGCTAGTTTATCCTGACCTTTGGTATAGTTGTAGTAAATTACTATTCCTAAGTTCAAAATTAACAGGATTTAGGTCAGAAAAAAGAAAAGAAAAGAAAAAAATTGCCTCTTGAATTTATCTGCATTTTTTTTCTTTATATTTGTGGCAAGAATTACTATCAAACTCTACTCATTGGGCAGAGACCCTTGTGGTGTTAGTAAAAGACTTGCCCCTCATGTTGCACACTTCTTACACTTGTGAGTTCATTGGCCAGTATCTGTATCCTTTTTTTATATATATAAAACTATCACCTAACTGATATTTTCTGTGACATTTGGAATTAAAGCTCTTAAATCCAAGGATCAGAGGGAGAGGCAATATTATATTATGTTTAAGAAGTTGGTTCCAGATTCAGTTTCCTGGTTGCAGTCTCCATTGAACCACTTACTAGTTGTATTGCCTTGAGAAGGTTACTGGCTATCTCTAACTTCAGTGAAACTACAAATGGTTGTCGCGAAGATTAAATGAAATAGTGTGGAACAAGCAATAAGCTTATTGTTGGCACAGAGTCACAACCTAAAAATTTTGGAGATACTCTTTTCAATATATATGAACACTCAACCTATTTTTTCTTGAGATTAAAATATATTGACTTTCAATGTATCAACAACAAAAAATGATGTATTGATTCATTCAACAAATATTTATCAAGTGTCTATATACGTAGCAGTCACTAGTAACAGAAATTTTTTTTAAAAAGGGAAAAAAATATTTTTATTTCTTGAGTATTTAAAAATTAGTCACCGGGAAGAACTTACAGAATGGCACTGTGAATACCTCTGAAATTCTACTCATCTTTAAAAGCAATGGTAATACTGACAAAAATTGCCAAAATCTACTTTCAGTACTCTAGAAATTAACCAAAGTCTTGAGAAGCTGTAACAATATGAGAAGCTGTTTAAAAAAAAAAACAAAAAAAAAAAAAACAGCTGCAAAAAGAAAAGTGAGTGTTACAGCATTTTAAGTTGTCCTATTTCCATCCTCCCATTTCCAACATCATAGTAGTCTCAAAAAATGCATACATATATACATACATATGTAAATTAAGAGAACCTGACAATTACAGTACCTCTAAAACCCAGTAGCTGAGCACCATTGGAGGATGCAGAGCAGGTTTGCAGCTCTAACAAAAACCCCAGTCTCCCCCAGTTGTCAGTATTTGAACTAGGGGCTGTTCTTTGGAAATCCCATTTACTAGACTTGTCTTAGTTGATCTGAACTCAGACTTTATTCAGTGCGAATAGTCTTTTCCTTGGGTATGTCTTAAAAATAATCATTGGCAATTGCCTAACATCACAGATGACTGAGGAAGCAATAATAGTTCGGACAAACAAGAGGTCTACCAAAAAACTTAAACCTGGAGAAAGATGTCCATATGGTACTTTCAAATCAGAGATATATTCCTGGAAATCTAGAAGGTTTTATGCACATGCAGGGTGGTGGTCATGCCCAGGAATGACCTGAGAAGGTCCTTGTCTTTTCATCTCTTGCTGACCTTGAGGGTTTGCATAAGTAGGAAGTGAACAACAGGCAGAAATGGGAACTACCTGACAGAATCTTGAAGATAGGATCCAAAACACACATAGAGTCCCTCAGAAAAAAACTAGAAGACAGAAGTTTAAGGAATTTATGGAAAACCGTCTAATCATTAGCAGACAATTAAACTAACTTAACAGAGATTTGTATGACATACAAGTCTTTACAGAATGTAGGAAAGTTGTCAACAGCAACGGCATGAAAACAACAAATAGCAACAAGAAGAAATCTTGGAGAAGGAATGGAGAATATGATTTCAAGAGGTGCTAGATTTTATTTAAAATGTATAGGTCCCAACAAAAACATTAAAGTCACTTAAAAGACAGGAAAGCATGGTTCATACATGGAAAAAGTGTCAATAAAAACTGTTCATGAGATTCCCAGATGTTGGACTTATTAGAAAAATACATTAAAATCAAAATTAGTTTATTGAAAATAGAAAGAAAATTAAGAAAACTTTACCTTAATTTTTTTTTCCTTAATTATTTTTTTAAAAGAGCAGACTCAAATCACTAAAATCAGTACTAAATAAACAGGGTAAATTACTTCCAACTCTAGGAAATGAAAAGGATCATGAGAAAATATGAACAATGCGTGTAATAAATTAGATAATGTAGTTGAATTTGAAAAATTTCTTTGAAAGCAAAAATGACCAATACTGACTCAAGAAGAAACAGAAAATCTGACTAGACCCATAAGATTTTGAATTAATAATAAAAAACTTCCCGAAAACGAAACCTAGTCCCAGATAACTTTACTAGTGAATTCTACCAATTGTTTAAAAGAAAATATTAACAACTTCACAAACTTCTAAAAATGGATGAGAGAAAATTTCCCAAAACATTCTATGAGACCATTATTACCCTGGTAATAATCAAATACATCCTAAGAAAACTAGAGACCAATATACCTGTGAATCTAGATGAAAAAATCCTCAACACATCTGTGAACTAATACTGAAAGATCTCCAACATAAAATATGAAAAAGGCAAGGGTCAAGGGTCACTACAGTTTACTGTATTCCATCTCTTTTGCAATAAAGAGGTGAAATGAGAAAAACAAAAAAGAAAAACACAATTAACATCATACTTACAGTTAATAATGAGAAATTTAGCATTCTACCTCTAAGATCAGGAAAAATACTTTTTTGTACGCTCTCATCCCCCGTTTTTGTTCTAAAGACTTTATTTATTTGAGAGAGAGAGGATGGCGGCGGGGAGGGGCAGAGAGAAAGTGGGAGGGAAAAACAGACTCCCAGCTGAGTGGGAGAGCTGGACTCTGGTTTTCATCCAGGATGGAATGGATCCAGGATCCTGGATTCCATCCAGGATCGTAGGATCATGACCTGCTGGGAATGGCCAGCAATCCCTGTACCAATGGATGAAAGATTACTCCAAACTTTGCTGTGAAAAAGAGGAGAAGGCAAGGGGGTCAGCACTCAGAGGCAAATACCCTTTGATCTTCTTTGCTCCCACTTTTATTGGTCCTTCAGGATAATCACAAATCCTTATTGCTGTTTCTCTAGCATGTGATGTGTGACAAGGGGTCTCACTGAAACTGGGAGGATCTGTTTACAGGAAATATATGGCATGCTAATCTCTGTGTTCTACTAAACATAACCTAAGGGACAACACATAGATAACATGGTGGCTGTTTGAGCTAAGAAAGCTTTAGGGAATGTAACTACCTACAGCATTCCAGGGGCCGAGTGGAAAGGCAGGCCTAGGCATTCCAAAGGCCCATGCTCTTCTCCAAAACCTTCCTTTGCCCTCAGCAGCCTCCATATTACATTTTAGTAAGCCAAGTATTATGGCTGAGTTCATGCTCTACATTAACCGCAACAATGACCTGAGCCGAAGGCAGACACCTGACCATCTGAGCCACCCAGGTGCCCTCTCATCATCTTAATTACACATTGTTCTTGATGTTCTAGTCAGAGAGATTACTAAATAAAAAGAAATAAAAGGCATCCTGATCGGAAAGGAAGAAATAAAACCGTTTTTGCAGATAATATGGTCCTTTATACAGAAACTTCTAAGGATTCACAAAAAACTTTTGAATTTATCAAACATATCAGCAGGGCTATAGTATATAAGAGCAACATACAAAAATAAATTGTATTTTTTTTCTTTTATAAAGATGTTTTTTTTTTCTTTGAGAAAGAGAGAGCAGTGGGGAGGGGCAGAATAAGAGGGAGAATCTTAAGCAGTTTCCACACCCAGCATGGAGCCCAGCATAGGGCTTGATCTCACAACATGGAGATCATGAACCTAGTTGAAATTGAGAGTCAGACACTTAACACACTGAGCCACGCAGGTACCCAAGAAAAATCAGTTGTATTTCCATGCATTAGAACAAAAGAAATCCAACAATGAAATTAGGAAAATAATTATGCTTAAAATTTAGCATCGAAAAGAACTGAAGGCTAAAAACAAAGGGCAAGATTGTACATTGAGAACTACAAAACTCCAACGAAGCAGAATAAAGAAGGCCTAAATAAACGTCTCCCATGTTTATAGCCTGGAAGACTTAATATTGTCAAGATGGTAATACTCTCCAAGGTGATCCAGTATTCAACGTAACCCCTCTAAAATTGCAAATGGATTTTTACAGAAATTGATAACCTGATCCTAACATTTATATAGAAATGCAAGAGATTCAGAATAGTGAGAACAACATTACAGAAGAAAAATAAATTTGAAAATTTGAATTTTGAAAAATGAAGACTCGTATTTCTTCAAATAGTTTGAAGCTACGATAATCATGACAGTGTGGTGCTGGTATAATGATATATAAAACAATGATAGGTTTGGGAGTTCAGAAATAAATCTATACATACATGACCTATTGATATTTGACAAGAATGTCAAGCTAATTAAATAGGAGATAAAATCATTTTTAAAAATAATGAAACAACTGAATACCCATCTGCAAAAGAGTGAATTTATAACAATATCTTAAATCATATACAAAAATTAATTTAAAGTGGATTATAGGTGTAAATTTAAGAGAGAAAACTAAAATTTTTAGGAAAAAATGTAGGGATAAACCATGTGACTTTGGATGAAACAAAAAAGATAAAATACATTAATTATCATCACAATTTTAAAAATGTTTTACTTCAGTCTATACCATCAAAAAGGTGAAATTACAACTCACAGAATATGAGAAAATATTTGCAGATCATATATCTGATACGGGACTGGTATCTGGAACATATGAAGTACTCTTAAAATCATAACAGAAGACAATCCAATTAAAAAGTAGGCAAAAGTTTAAATGAATATTTCTCCTAATACTGTATAGAAATGGTGGGTAAACACCTGAGAAGATGTGCAATATCATTAGACACTAGGGAAGTGCATATGAAAAGAGCAGTGAAATGTTTTTTCAACCCCAGTAAAATAGCTAAATTGAAAAAGTTAGATAAAAACTGGTGCTAATGAGGATGTGGAGAATTTTGAATCCTCATACATTTCTTTTTTTTTTTTTTTCCCCAAATACTTTTATTTTATTTTTTCAGTGTTACAAGATTCATTGTTTATGTACCACACCCAGTGCTCCATGCAATACGTGCCCTCCTCAATACCCATCACCAGGCTCACCCATTCCCCCACCCCCCTCCCCCCAGAACCCTCAGTCCATTGCTCTGAGTTCACAGTCTCTCATGTTTCTTTGCCCCTCCGATTTCCTCCAATTCATCCCTCCCTTCCCTCTCACAATGTTCTCCATGTTTTTCCTTATGCTCCACACGTATTCTTGTAACACTGCAAATGATGCAGCCACTTTGGAAAACAGTTTAGCAGTTCTTCAGAATGTTAACATAGATGTGCCATATTACCCAGCAGTTCTACTCCTAGGTGTACACCAAAGAGAATTGAAAACAAATGCCCATATGAAAGTCTGTATATAATTCACCAAAACAATATAATTCATAATAGCCAAAAACATAGACACAAGTGTCTATCAACTGATGAATAAATAAACAAGGTGTGATATATCCCTACAAGGGAATATTATTTGGCAATGAAATGGAAAGTAGTACTTGATACATGCCACGACATGGAGAAACCTCGAGTATATTATATGCAGTGAAAAAAGCCAATCACCAAAGGTCACACATTTTTTAACTTTTGTCTATGAATTAGAACATTCTTCCCCAGACATATTGGGTAATACTGGAAAATGGGTTTCTGACCCTCTCTCAAATTCACTGTCCTGTACAGATGAATACGAAAGATGGTTAAGACTGGAAAAAGGTTCTGTACATGCATTTTCTACCTATACTGCCCTGTGTTGGCACACTCCTGTCTTCTGTAAAGTAAGCACACTAGAGTCATAAGTGGATTCTGCTCCTGGAGGTAAATCTGTGGCAAATTTCTAATGCTACACACTGTTGAGGGTCCAAATCTAAAGGGCAGATACTCCTAGTTATAGTTGAATCTTCTTCAG
Organism: Potos flavus; assembly: GCA_028534135.1. Taxonomy (NCBI): domain Eukaryota; kingdom Metazoa; phylum Chordata; class Mammalia; order Carnivora; family Procyonidae; genus Potos; species Potos flavus. Next base: position 80,604,208 of record CM052886.1, on the reverse strand, counting down.
ACTCAAACTCTCTTTTATGTGAATTGTCTCAAGATCTAAATTAGAGGAACCACAGCATTAACAATGCAGAGGAACACCAGGTACCAGTGGAAAGTCACTTTCTTTTTTACAGGACTAGCGGGAAAAAAAAAATGCATCTATGTTACAAATGATTTTGCAAATTAGAAGAGGGTGAATACTTTTGAAATCCAACAGTAATTCAACAAAAATTTCACATTATATTATAAATACATAATTATTGTGTGCATATTGTCTCAGTTCCTGGTAGCAATTATTTAATGTCCATAAAAAGAGCCAAACTTAAGGTAAAGCTAAGAATGTATATAGAAACGCAAGGAGATACTAGGAACCTAAGTCTCTGAAGACATAATTGATCCTCTGAATTAGCAGACCTTGAAGTTTGCCTTACATCTGACCCACTTATTGTGTGAGTTATTTAGTCTTTCATTATTCGAGATCTTTAATCTGAGCTTTTTTTTTTTTTTATTGAAGCAACTATATCTCACCTGATTCAAGCTACCATCCTTTGGGCCCTATCAGCACAGATTCTAAAATATGCAATTACTTATGGGGAAAAAGTAGAACTATAGGCAATAAGGATCTCACAATTCCTGTCTGAAAACTTAGTTGTGAAGTTGATTAGGCTGCTGTGTATTCTACATTATTTCTAGGCCCAGAGCCAACCAAGACAACAATATTTCTATAAATGGTAGGAAAATTACAGAATGTTGGCAGGAGCTTACAATTTTTTGTGGCCTTTGGCAAGTTTGTAAATGAATGGGGCTAGTTTCATCTGAAGTTGTCCATCTAAAAAATGAGAGTCCGTAAAGGACGGTTTTGGTAAGATGACTTTTCTGCGTGTGACTTCAATACAAGTTGATTGAAATTTTCATGATTTAAAAAAGTGGTGGAGTAGGAAAAGTTTGAAACCTCCATGGCATCTAAACAATTGAATCAACAAACATATCCTAAAGTTTGCCCTATTTCTGAAATTTCTTTTTTTTTTTTCAAAGATTTTATTTATTTGTCAGAGAGAGAGAGTGCAAGCAGGGGGAGCAGCAGGCAGAACAGGCAGAGGGAAAAGCAGGCTCCCCACCGAGCAAGGAGCCCAACGTGGGACTCGATCCCAGGACCCTGGGATCATGACCTGAGCCGAAGGCAGTGGTTTAACCAACTCAGCCACCCAGGCGTCCCTTCTGAAATTTCTAACTGGAAATAATGAGGTCATTACTTGCGAGGCTTCTTTGAGATTGGGTTGCTAACACTTACATTGGTAAACATCTTAACTAATACAACAAAAAAGCTTACCTGCTTGCACAGAGACTTTTTAACTTTGGGGTTAGACTTCAAAATAAATGAAGGTTACTTCTTTGCCTTATTTGCTTTTATATTTCCAGTAAATCACACACTACTTAGAACGTGGTAACATTCAATAAATGGTTGTTTAGAGAAGGGATCTGGCAAGAATTTGGCAGAGTAATAGAGCCTCAGATAAAATGTGGAGGTTTGGTATCACTGAGACATATTTGCTGAGACAATGATACAAGACAGACTCCACAAGCCCTTCTGAGATGGTATCTGTCCTTTGATTGGCTTGGAAGCTGGAGATGAGCCTGTGACATTTAGAACTCATTAGTAGATATAGTCACAGGACAAGTTGAGACAAAGGCGAGGAAACTGATGAAGTGTCTGAGACATTGTGTGATCTTACCCTGATCTACATATTTAGTCCTACAGCTTTGGAATGCTAAAGGTCATTAATCATCCACATTAAATCTTGTTGCATAGTAGCCTCTACTGACATTGCTGAATAATTAACTCTTCTTGAATTTGCTGCTCTTGCTATAGACCAGATAGTACCTGGTGGCAAGTTTGGCTACCTATTAAGCACAAGTCCTGAGACCAGGACCAGACACAACCTTGGCAATCACCAGGACCATATTCACTGTTTGTCACTGGTCTCTTTTCCGTTTCCTTCCCAATGAGGAAAACGCTGCTCACACTCACAGACATAATTGGAACACAGATAAGAAAATGTCTTTGCGGGGAAAAAGGAAGCCCAGATATAAAACAACGGGAAGGGGTAAAAGTCATGTTTTATCAGTTGGCATTGCTATTAATAAATAGTGTAATATTTAGTGAGTTGAGCAGATAGTGTCATGCAATACAGTCCCAAATTCATGAAACCAAACACTATTTTGCCTTCTTTGTGTGAGTGTGTTGGTATGAGTATAAAAACTATTTCACTGAAAAAAGATAACTGGTGGAATGTAATCCTAAAGTGTGTTTTGCTTTCATTTTTGCTTTTTTGCTTTTAAATTCAGCTGGGTTAGTATTATTCCTTTGTACTAGGATGAGAACATTGTCAGGTTTCATATATTTTTTATAACTTTAAGATAATACAGGCCCCTCTAGTCAGGAATTAAAATGGCTAGCCTAATTTACTAGCAAATATTTTGAATGGTTTCATGTCATGGCTTTTTCTCTATCTTCCCTAAACTCCCCCACCCCATACTTACATATGAGTAAGCTCTGAAGCCCACATACAGGAAAGGAGTAATACATATTTCTCCTCCTTTCATTTCTTGCCTTTAGATTTATTCTCCACTCGATTTGGTTCTGAACCTTTGGAGTTGGAGCACAGAGACAATGAAGAGGCAAGTAGGCAGAAAGTGCACAGTTAGCAGACAGTGTGAGCAGATATCCTACTCTATGACCGGGGGAACTTTATAACCCCATGCTCTGACATGACTGTTGTCATGTGTTCTCAGAAAACCAAATAGCTGGAAACCTCTCACTTTCAGTTTCCTATGGTTTCTGCCTGGTTCATTGCTTCCTAATGTATTTGCCCCTGTGTATCTAAAATACTTCTAGGTGCTCTTTGGTGAGGTCTGTTCAGATTTGCTCTTAGAGAAAATCCCAGGTAACCTCATGCTGATACCACTTGTGACTCATACCAGACTCATAGGCAACAGAAACATATTGCCTGCCTTAACAAAATCTGAAAGTGCAGGATGATGAAACCAGCCATCCAAATTTGGTTTATCTCTCAGCAGCTAGACATGAAACTTTCTTGATTTTTAGATATGAAAGGTGAGGGATAGACAAAATTCAAGCTCTATGAATGATTCCATTCAAGTACCTTTTAAGAGGCTTATGATGAAGAGCAGGAACCACAAACAATTACCCTCGTTAAAATGGTGAGGCTCACGGCTTAACAACAACAAAAAATAATAATGTACTTCTCTCCATGCTTCTTTCCTCAGACTTTTCAAGATCTTTTGAATTGTGGTTGGTTGCTTCTGGAAAACAGCTTCCTTCCACAAACTTCAGATGTGGAAGTTGTCTGATAGGTTTTTGCAATCCCAGCAGAGTGGTCTTAATTGGAATATAGTGTCAATTGTTACCAAGCCTCAACTGAAACTGATCTTATGTTTCGAAATATATCCCTTTCTCTTTTCCTGAGAGTATATTAGTGGGTGTCTTGCCAAATATGAAATTCATTTTTACTGATATGTTTAGACCTAAGTGTCCTTAATTACGTTCTTTACTGCCAGGATTCTGATACACACCTATAAAAATAAATGATCAAAGTTTCCATCCAACGTGGAGTGGCAGGGATAAGATTTACCCTCCCTTTTGAAATGGAAACAAAGAAACAAAATGGCCATGATGTATGAAACACAGTTTCAGGTGATTATACATTAGGCAATAAAGCGATTCCTGAAAGGAAGTGAACCCTAAAATTGCCTCAGCTCATTGCTTTGAGAGTGACCAAGGCACAGAAAATGGAGGGTGAACTCAGTCAGAGTTTGGTGGACTCCCTGTTTTGAGGAGATAGAGATGGAAGACAAGGCAGATCAAGGTATCATAAACTCACAGGGCAGAGTATGAGAGAGGAGGAAGCTGCACAGAGAGAACCCTAGAGTAATCAGAGGGTTCCCCTCAAATCTTCAGCTGACTACTGACGAACATATATGTGTGAAGAAACTATGTGAGGCTATGGGAAGAACTAGAGAGGAGAGAGAGGGAGAGAGAGAAGAACTATCATTGGAAACAATACCTGAGTCTCTAAGAGGCCATGAACTGTTCACATTCCTATCAGCCAGGATGGCAAATTTCTTAATTCAATAGGGTATTTGGTAAAGTACACCAAACGATATTGCCTTAGCAGTGAAGCAAAATTAATCTTGAACTAAAGTGTGTCTTGATCTTACTGAAAAAGCATAAAACAAGATCTCTAAATGATCAGGTTGTTTTGCAGTTAAGACTGTATTTTAAATAAAATATCAAGAATATTTATGGAAAAATTTAAATGCAGATTAAATTAAAACAAATTTTAAAAAATGGAATATATGGGGTAGGATCAGTCAAGGGTTAACAGTAGAATAAGTCATAAAAATTATAATCATCTTCCGGGCACCTGGGTGTCTCAGTTGGTTAAGCCTCCAACTCTTGTTTAACTCAGGCCATGATCTCAGGGTCCTGAGATGGAGCCCCACATCAGGCTCTGTGCTCAGCCGCGAGTCTGCTTCTTTCCCTCTCTCTTTCTCTCTCTCTCTCTGCCCCTTACCCCCTGCTTTCACACACACCCACTCTCTCTGTCTCCCAAATAAATAAATAAATCTTTAAAGAAAAGTTACAAAATTATAATCATTATAGTCATCTTCATTTTATAATTATCTCCTATAATTAACAGTTCTTTGCTTCATCTTGGGTTTGGAGTTTTATGAATCAATTCATGTTCCATTAGAGTTTTAGAAATTCTTAAAATTTCCAGAAACCTGTATTCTAGAGTTCAGTTCTTGTTGGGGTCTTTTCTGTGAATCTCTTTAATGAAAAAGCATGTTTTCCTACAAGTCATTGAACTCAAGGGTAAAACAGTAACTGCCTGTGAGTGACAAAAGATTTAAAAATAGCCATGGTTAAAGATCCAATGAGAGTTTACCAAAAAAATGCTGCAATTGAGAAGTAAATTGTTATTTCTATGATATGTAATATTGTAAAGTAATAATTGGAAATATGACTGATGTACTAGGACATGCCAGAATTTTAGGAATTTCACAAAATTTCTGGAACACTTGTACTAAAAATTCAGACCCATCTAAATATTGTCTAAGAAGGTTAAACATTAGTTTTTATTTGGTAATGTTTCCCATGCTGTTTAACATATCAAATAAGCCTAAATAAATTACTATTTTTCTTTTTATAAGAAATGAGAACATTTCTTTTGAGATCTTCCAGGGAATTTCTGGATAACTCCAGACTTAGAGGTCAAATAAACTTCAACCAAAATTTTAATAAGAGAGACATTTGTTAAAAACATGTCAAGATATTTAAAATCATTTATCAAACAGGACCACAGGTCACTGTGAAACAATTTTAGTTATCCACTCAACAAAAGTGACTTAAAAAGATTTGAAAAGCAAATAAAGTTACATAGTTGTAAAAACATAGCTCTTTTAATATTGAAAAGACTTAGTTTTTCTAAGTAATCAAAGACCTGATAAAGACAAGGTGAAACACAGAAATATTTCATAAGACACAAAGTCTTTGTTTCTTAGGCACATTACATTAAAGGTCAAGAAAAACCTTTTATAATCTTCAAGAGTAGGCCAATAATCTAAGAAATTTTGTAATTTTAACAGAGAGGAAATTAAACCTTAGCTTTGTATCAATTCATTTTTTGAGCTCATTTAAAACCCCAAATAGGGGCGCCTGGGTGGCTCAGTTGGTTAAAGTGTCTGCCTTCTGCTCAGGTCATGATCCTGGAGTTCCAGAATCAAGCCAGGAAGCAGGCTCGTTGCTCAGCAGAGAGGCTGCTTCTCCCTCTGCCCTTCACCTTACTTGTGCTCTCCCTCTCTCGCTCTTTCTCTCAAATAAATAGATAACATTTTTTAATAAAAAACCCTTATAAATAAATATAGTCAATCTTAGCCAGCTTTGACCTCACAACATAAAGTTTATTTTCCATAAACCTTCTATAACATTACATATCCATTTAGGTTTTATCTTTTTTTTTTTCTTTTTCTCCTTTCCTATTCTGGAGCAACCAGTTTATTTTATAATAAAATTACTATCTTTTTTTCTTTAACAAAAACACAGCCTATATTTTTTGCATATGCTTTATATAAAAACACATACCATTTTCTTCCCGTACTTTATATAAAAAGTTCTTTCCCTTTGCTCATATTGTTTTTAGTAGTTCTATTTTTAAATATTGATGATAAATTTTAACTATTAGTAAGCTTACTTTATAGTGAAAACTGGGTAACAGGCACTTGTGAAGTCTATTCTCTATCAAACATTAGCATCTTGTAGATCAGCAAATTCATAAATACATAGTCATAAACTTATAATTTATGTATATATATATTATAAACTTATAATTAGAGACAATGTCATAATTTTGAGAGTAAAATTTTTTGATGTGGTGATAGACATTATAAAAGTCTCTAATATCCCTTGTCCCTCTGTAAAAATTAAGAAGCCAAAAGTTGAAAGATTTAAACTTACATTTAGCAATCATTATCTCACTATATTATCTTATTTGGAAATAATCTATTCAATGAGTAACCATTATTTAGTTTAACTTAGTATAAAGTTTTCTTTACATTCACTTAAATTACTTTGTAACAATTATGCTTAGACTGTACATCAAACAGCTAACCATCATCTGAAATTATTTTTCTTGACAAATTTTGTAACATAGAATGAGTTTATTTGACTAGAAAACTCATGTAAAAAAGTTGTATGCTTACATTTAATGTTGACAACTCTGAAGACACATATTTTATTAAATAAAAAAACTTAAACTGGATTTTATCTATCAAAGAGTATCATAGTTCATGCAAAGTTGAAAAAGATTGGGTTAGTTTCTATATTTCTGAATTTTTTGGAATATTTATTTTATATAATGGCTTATTTTTTTTAAAACCAACTAAATAAAACTATCTTTAAAATATCAGTTATACCACAATATGCATACATAGATATACATAAATATATATACAGACACAGAGGTCTTACAGCTTTCATTTAAAAGTTTTAGCCATATCTAAGGTACAATAATATAAAACTCAAAAGAATAGCTGAATCTAAATCATATTTCTAGCAGAAGGACTAAGTTAAAATTACTTGCTGAAATGGCCAAAGTTTTTTTCTAAAGATTTTTATTTGCACGCTATAAGGATCCTTGTAGTGCTATTTTTGTAGCCATCATGTCTTTTAGAATCTTCTAATCAAAGAATACATTTGATTCTGTTGCAAATGGCAAGATCTCATTCTTTTTGTGGCTGAGTAATATTCCACTGCACATATACCATATCTTTATCCATTCATCTATCAATGAATACTTTGGCTGCTTTCTTATCTTGACTTCTGTAAATAGAATGGAAGTTGGTTACCCTCTACAATGATTGGTTATTACAATGGAGGTTTCCATATGGCAGAGGATTGATTAAGAGTGATTATAGCATATTGTTTTTAGGAAGATGACTTAAGTTTCTTTTGTGATTACCAGAGGCATTCATAAGAATTAACCGAAGTTTTGTTTGTGTTCATGAAATAAGGTAGATTTAGTTTTGCTTACAGGGCTTACATGGTTTTGTCTTCTCCAGAGAATTCTCAAATCCAGTCCTCATTGTGTATATAATTTTAACAATAGGGGCTCTTTTCCCATTTCCTTTATACAGAGAGGCAAGTTTACTCCAAGAATTTTAGGTGTATGAGTTTTCCCATTGCATAGCATGAGTACAGCTCCATAACTGAGGTTTGCCTCAATGTAAGGCCAGGGAAGAAAACATAGGAAAACATCTCTCACCTTGTCTCACATGCACACGCAAATGAGGGTTCTCACCATGTACTGGTGTTGTTAGAGCCTTTTTTCTCCTTTCCCATTTCTGTTCCTGATATTCTGGTCAGAAAGATGGGTACCTTGCCAAGGCTTTGCTAATTACACCTGCCATGCATTTCCCTGGTGTAACCTGCCTTGTGTCAAAGCTGGGAGATAAGGAGGGAAACAAGCCAGAAACTCTTTGCCACTGTTTTTGTCTTTGTTTTTCTTCCAATTTTAGCTTCCTTCACCCATCTGCCTGTTAACATTTGCTTTTCAGAGTCCTTGAGTATAACCTCTTATCTAGGTAGGAAAGTACTTTTGTTCTTCATTAAATATCATTACTATTGGTTACCTGGTCAAAGACAGGCAATTCAAAGACTGTATATTCCAGGAACCTCTTCCATGATCTCTTCACACATCTTTCAAAACACAGTCTTTACAAGGAAGGTTCCTGAAGAGGGCCCTCCTTCCCAGAAAACACTTGCTCTCCGCTGGTTTTCATGAGATCTGCCCCAGAACTCCATCCCTGGAAATCACTAGAGAACCAAAACATCTCTCCCAGCTTGTGCTTTTTGTCTTTAATTTCCTGTTGGTATATGTAGGGAAGGGCAGGGAGGTGGGATTTCACTCTGAGCAGCTTGAGGAAAGGAGGTGGAGTGGGTCTTGTCTCTTGAATTGAAGTTCAGAAGGGTAAGTAGGTTATTTATTAACTACTCTAACCTTCCTATTAAGCCGCAGTTTCTCTTGTGCTTTACTATTATAAGAGTTTGTTTCAGTCATTATAAAGTAGCTCTCTTGTTTTTCTTTTAACTATGTGCGTTTCAGTCTATAGACTACAAACAGTTGTGGTATATGTTGGGGAAGGTGTGGTGACATCTCACTGGGCTGTATAGGATTGAAAAAAGTAAATTTGAAAATATGTCTTAAAGCCTAATATATGTGATGGCTCAAAATTGTTAATTCAATTCAACATGAGAAAACCATGATTTAATGAAATAAAATTTTAAATATGATAATTTTACCACATCAAAATAATTGTTGAAATAAATCCGAATACTCAAAATGGGGCTATAAAAAAGTTTTCTGTCATGAAGTTAATATTGTTTGATCTTACTTATAAATTTTTATCTAATCATTGCCAGTGTTTTCTCTCCATGTCAGGTAATTAACTTGACTTACTTTGTAGCATTGTGTTTACTGCTTGGTTACTCTTCATTGAACATTTTTTAAATGCATTCCATTTTCCTTATTGGGATTTGGCAAATTATCCTGTTAAATGTTCTTTCAAAATGATCTTTAAAGGCCTCTAGTATATCAATTTCTTCACTGTATTGATTTCATTATGCATTAGCTGAACCTACTATTCTTGCAAACCCATCAAAAACACTGTTTTTGTTTGGTTTGGTGGAGTTTTTTGCTTTGCAGCTTCAGTTTTGGTACAATCATAAAAGTATATCTGCCCTTAGGGTTTACTCCAATTATTAAAATTTTCATGATAATAAGCAATTATTTCTTGAATCTATTATTTGCTTTCTGTTGAGTATTTGTTTTCTAGGTTAATAGTTTAGGTGACCTCTTATAAACAGAAGAAAATCTAAGACTGTATTGACCAAAACTTCATTTACTTTGTTGCTGTAAAGTTTTGATGTTAAATATGGAGCACAGTTTGGAATATAATAATTATAATTGACTTATCTTCTAATCATAAGCACATTTTTCTATTCTATAAATATGAATTTTTATAACCAAGTGAATAAAAGAATCTCAGAGAAAATAGCATCAAACATGTATAGACACTATCCTTCAAAATATGACTGATTAAGCTAAATTTGGAAAATGTTTAATATTATAAAACCCCCGAAAAAAGAAAAGTATAAAAACAACACCATTCATATTATCATTTATTAAAAAGAAAGAAGTGACCAGGATTGTGAAAGTGTGAAGAAATGGGCATTGTTACACAATAAGAAATTTAAATTTACCTTATTTTTTTAATTTCTTCTAAAATTTATTTTAAGATTTAAATTCCAGTTAACAATTAATATTAGTTTCACGTGTACAGTGTAGTGATCAGCCTTTCCATACAACAACCTGTGCTCATCAAAAAAAATGCACTCCTTAATCCCCATCACCTGTTTAATCCATTCTCCCACCCAACTCCCTGCTGGTAACCATCAGTTTGTTCTCTAGTTAAGAGTCTGTTTCTTGGTTTTATTCCGTTTTTTTTCCCTTTTCTTGTTTTTGTTTCTTAAATTGCACATATGAGTGAAATTATATGGTATTTGTCTTTCTCCGACTGACTTCTTTCACTAGGCATAATACTCTCTAGCTCTATCCATGTAGTTGCAAATGGCAAGATTTCCTTCTTTTGATGGATCAGTGGTATTCCTGTGGGGTGTGTGTGTGTGTGTGTGTGTGTGTGTGTGTGTGTATACCACATCTTCCTTATCCATCAGTCAATGGACATGTAATGCTGTTATAAACATGGAGGTGCATGTATCCCTTCAAATTAGTATTTTTGTATTCTTTAGGTAAATATCCAGTAGTACAAATGCTGGATTCTAGGATAGTCCGATTTTTAACTTTTTGAGGAACCTCCATACTGTTTTCCAGAGTGGCTACATGTACCAGTTTGCATTCTGACTAACAGTGTACAAGGGTTTCCCTTTCTCCACATGCTCACCAACACCTGTTCTTTGTGTTGTTGATTTTAGCCATTCTGACAGGTGTAAGGTGATAGCTCATTGTAGTTTTGATTTACATTTCCCTGATGACCGGTGGTGTTGAGCATATTTTCCTGTGTCTGTTGGCCATCTGTATGTCTTCTTTGGAAAAATGTCTATTCATGTCTGCTGCCCATTTTTTAATTGGATTATGCATTTTTTTGGGTGTTGAGTTTTATAAGTTCTTCATATCTTTTGGATACTAACCCTTTATCAGATTAGTCATTTGTGAGTAGCTTCTCCCATTCTATAGGTTACCTTTTAGTTTTGTTGATTGTTTCCTTTTGTTATGCAGAAACTTTTTATTTTGATGTAGTTCTAATAGCTTATTTTTGTTTCTGTTTCCCTTCCATCAGGAGACCTATCCAGAAAGAAGTTGCTATGGCCAGTTTCAAAGAAATTACTGCCTGTATTCTCTTCTAGGATTTTTATGGTTTCAGGTCTCATGTTTAGGTCTTTCAGCCATTTTGAATTTATTTTTGTGTATGGTATAAGAAACTGGTCCAGTTTCATTCTTCTGCATGTCACCATCCAGTTTTCTCAACACCATTTATTGAAGCACCTTTCTCCTATTAGATATTCCTTCCTTCTTTGTTGAAGATTAATTGACCATACAGTTTTGGGTTCATTTACGGGTTTTCTATTCTGTTCTATTGATCAATGTGCCTGTTTTTTTGTGCCAGTACCATTCTGTTTTGATTACTAAAGCTTTGTAATATAACTTGAGTCTGGAATTGTGATTCCTCCAGCTTTGCTTTGCTTTTTCAAGGTTGCTTTGGCTATTCTGGGATTTTTGTGGTTCCATACAAATTTTAGGATTTTTTTTTCTAGTTCTGCGAAAAATGCTTGTGGTATTTTGATGGGGATTGCATTAAATAAGGATCACTTTGGGTAGTGTAGACATTTTAGCCATGTTTGTTCTTCCAATCTATGAGCTTGGAATGTCTTCCTATTTCTTTGTGCCCTTTTCAATTTCTTTTATCAGCATTTTAAAGATTTCAGACTATATAGGTCTTTCATTTCTTTGGTTAGGTTCATTCCTAGGTATCTTATGGTTTTTGGTGCAATTTTATATGGTATTAATTCTTTAATTTCTCTTTCTGTTGCTTCGTTATTTGTGTACAGAAATGCAATGGATTTCTGTGTGCTGATTTTCAAATTCTGTGACTTCACTGAATTTGTATTTCTATTCTAGCAGGCTTTTGTTGTTATTGTTGTTGTTGTTGTTGTTGTTGTTGTTATTGTTGTTGGAATCCTTGGGGTTTTCCATATATAGTATTAGGTCATCTGCAAATAGTAAAAGTTTGACTTCTTCCTTAATAATTTGAATACTGTTTATTTGTTTTTGTTGTCTGATTGTTGTGGTTAAGACTTCCAGTACTATGTTAAATAACTGGTGAGAGTGACATCCCTCACATTCCTGACAGAGGGAAAGGTCTCAGTTTTTCCCCATTGAGGACAATATTATCTGTGGGTTTTTCATATATGGCCCTTACTATGTTAAGATATGGTCCTTCTGAATCGTTGTTTAGGGTTTTTATCCTGAATGGATGTTTTACTTTGTCAAATGCTTTTCCTACATTTATTAAAATGATCTAGTTCTTTACCTTTTGTTAATGTGGTATATCATGTTGATTTGTGAATATTGAACCACCCTCCACATCCCAGGAATAAGTCCCACTTTATCATGGTGAAGGATTTTTTTTTCCAATGTATTGTAGGACTTGGTTTGTTAGTATTTTATTGACTTTTGCATCCATGTTGATCAGAGGTATTGGCCCATAGTTCTTTTATAGTGGTGTCTATCCCGTTTTGATATTAGGGTAGTGCTGGCCCCAGAGAATGAATTTGAAACCTTTCCTTCCTCTTTTTTTTTTTTTTTTTTTTGGAATAGTTTGAGGAGAAGAATATGTACTAACTGTTCTTTAAATGTTTGGTAAAATTTGCCTATGAAGCCACCTGGCTCTGGACTTTTGTTTAATGGGAGTTTTTTGGTTACTGATTCAATTTCTTTGCTGGTTATTGATCTGTTCAAGTGTTGTACTTCTTCCTGCTTCAGTTTTGATAATTTATGTTTCTAGGAATTTATCTACTTCTTCCAGGTTGTCCCAATTGTTGGTATATAATTTTTCATAATATTTCATAATAAAATACTTGTTTGTATTTCTTTGATGTTGGTTGTTATTTCTTCTTTCTCATTTGTAAATTTATTTATTTGGGTACTTTCTCTTTTGTTTTTGTCAAGTCTGGCTAGAGGTTTATCAGTTTCAATTCCCTGGCCCAAATGTGCTAAGTGTTAACTTGGTGTACTCTAGTCTGCTTATGAAGTAAGATGATCACTACCTCCACTGAGGCCCTGCAGAACTCTCTGCTTGGGAGATGTGGTATGGGCAGGGGTTTGTGCTAGTCTTCTGGGGGAGTTTTCCACCTTGCTGGGATGGAGGCAAGCATTACTGAGGAAGGCAGTCCCACCAGAGTGCAGGGGAATGGGGTTCAGTGAAAGCAAGTTAGGCAGCCTTCCAGCATTTGGCTCTGTGTTTTTACTGAGGGGAAAGGTTGGGAAATGGTGCTGGCCAGTTTCTTCATCCTGGAGAGGCATCTGTGTGAACTCTGCCTCTCAGGGACATGCCCTGAGAAGTGGGAATTCTCTTCCCTACTGTGTGCCACAGTCATTCTTCAAGTAGCTATTTTCTTTTTTTTTTTTCCCCAAATACTTTTATTTTATTTTTTTCAGTGTTACAAGATTCATTGTTTATGTACCACACCCAGTGCTCCATGCAATACATGCCCTCCTCAATACCCACCACCAGGCTCTCCCATCCCCCCACCCCCTCCCCTCCAAAACTCTCAGTCCCTTGTTCTGAGTTCACAGTCTCTCATGGTTCTTCACCCTCCGATTTCATGCTGTCTTCCCCTGGGTTGTTTGCCTGCCTTTTCTCCAGAAGCAAGGCAGTTTCCTCTTGGCTCTATCTCAGCCAAGCCCCTTGACATTTAGAACTCCAGGTTTCAAGCCCCACTGGCTGAAAGAAGTCAAGAAATTCAGTCCCTCTTACATTCACCTTAATGTGTATGTGTGTGTGCGTGTATGTGTGTATATATACATACAGACATACACACACACATAGACATGATATACATAGAAGTATATAGCTATATATGTAAAAACATATGCACATATAAACCTGTATATGTGCATACAATTTAAGTTCAGTATGACAGTTGTATATGAATATGTATTTAGCTATACCTGTGTATGTGTATCAATATAAATTATTGTAAGTGTTACAAATATTTCTTATAAATGGTGAATTCTTTGGTCTCTGCTAATCTCCTTAAAGCAATTTGTCTCCACACACTAAGATAGCCATTCATTTATATAAAAGGCTATTCAGTGTAGTTTTTGCCATGGTAAAGATGAACGAAAATGATCTCAATGTCCAATGACAAATAATTATTAAATATGGCAAAGACTATATAGCTCTATTATGAACTAATATGAAAATACTAACCATTATATAAGCATTATATTACATTACTATAGTAATAAGTAAAACAGTAATATTATAAAGCAATATACACATATAACATACACTAACATGAACACTTCTATATAAACAAAATAAATATTGCTCATATATTAACATTTCAACTTAGCTAAGAACTATAACTTTTCGATAACTTTTAGTTTTCACAGCTTGTATTGACAACAGATCACTTATCAAAACAAAATCAGCTCTAAATGCACACACACATTAAAAATGGCAAGACAGTTAAATTTTTTTCTTCAGATAATTTTACGCTGAAAATTTTTCTCTAGTTTGAATGCCTAGATAAGAAAAATTTATTCCTATGATGGGAGGTTGCCTTGCTTTCTTTCAATAAGCAGAAGATACAGGTCTCCAAATAGGAGGGGTGATCCTGCTTTAAGGGAATTTTACTTGATTTTTATCAGCTTTTGAACCTTGATGATTACACCAGTTAGACAAAAGTGTAGCTAGAATTCTTGCAAGGAGAAATTGTGTCCCTTTAAGTCTCAGTATGCAAGACTGGAAATGAATATCTGTCTTTTCTGGCATGTTGTGTAGTGATGCTTTATTATAACAAGAATTGCAGCCTCAGGTTAAATGAGTAGGGTAAGAAAAGTGAACCAGTTTTCTGGAGAAGACACCACATTATATTATTCAGTGTTGGAGGGCTTCAGTGAAAGATTCATTAAATGTGAGAAGCAAAAAAAAAAAAAAAAAAGTGAGAAGCAAAGATGCCATGTGCATTTTGAAGTTGTATCATGTGTCACTAAAGGAAAATATAAAGTTGTACATAAATTGTGATGAGTTCAGGGCAAAGTAAATGTAATTCTTATGTATATATAATAGCTTATACCTTTCACACTTCTAGAAAATAATCAATCTGCTTGTATGTGCATTCTCATCATATCCTATACACACAAGTATATATTAAAATATTTTTAGTTCTAAAAATCTTAGAATTTTTATGGTCAGCATGTTTAAGACACATTTGTAAAGTAGAAATTCAAGGTGGAATGAAGGAATGGAATTTTGATGTTGGAATTATTAGCAATTTAAAAATTAACTTATCAAAAAAAAAATTAACTTATCCTTTTCTGAACTTTGTGAACTATAACAAACATCTTTGCTTTACATTTTTAGAAAGCTGATACTTATTAAAAATAATCATTTTGCAACTTGATTTATTGAAGTTATCACCCTAATTCCATGATCCATTTTGGAGCAAGGAGAGGTCAGAGAAGGATATTAAACATGTCATCATCACATTAGTTTAAGGTGCTAAGGATAGAGGTAGTTTATATAATGTGGGCAGCTTCACTCAGTTCTGTCTGTTGAAGTTTCTCCAAAACTAGCTTAAATCTCAAATGTGTGGTATTTTTGCCACACAGAAATATAGACTGTCTGAAACCCAGATAAGTGAGGAGCATAAAGTGTATTTTTTATGGTTTATTTTTTCTTTTTTTGCTTTTTTCTCCCATCTTTATTAAGAAATAACTGGCATGTAGCATTGTGTAATTTAAGGTGTACAGTGTGTTGATTTGATACTTGTATATCAAGTGATTACCACCTGAGCATTAACACTTCATAAGTACCACATCGCATCACCTCCTATAATTAACCATTTATTTTTTGTGGTGAGGACATTTAAGATCTCCTCTTAGCAATTTTAAAGCATATAATATAATATTACTAGCTACAATCACTATGCTATACATAAGATCCCCAGAACTTATTAATTTTATAGCTAGAAGTTTGTGCTCCTTGGCCAACATATTCTATTTCCCTCCCTCCCTGCACCCCCTGTAACCACCATTTTAGTTTATTTCTATGTGTTTGGCTTTTTTAGAATCACATATAGTTGACATCATACGGACCCCTTTCTCTGATTTACCTCAGCATAATGCTCAAGTTCCATCCATGCTGTAGAAAATGACAGGACTTCTTTCTTTCTCATGGCTGAATAATGTCCACATCTGTGTACCACATGTTGAATCATTCATTGACAATTAGTCCACATCTTGGTCCACATCTTGGCCGTCATGAATAATGCTGCAAGAATCATAGGAGTGCAGATATCTCTCTCAGATCCAATTTTCACTTTCTTTGATTATATACCCAGAAGCAGGATTCCTGGATCATATGTTAGTTCCATTTTTACTTTTTTGAGGAACCTCCTTTTTATTTATTTGAGGACTTTTATTTATTTGAGGAACATCCATTTTATTTTCCATAGTGGTTGCAGTGACTTATGTTCCCACCAATAGTGCACAAAGCTTCTGTTTTCTCCATAGCCTCACCAACACTTACCTCCTATGTTTTTGATGATAGCCATTCTAACAGATATGACTAGTTTATTGGGATTTTGATTTGCATTTCCCCAATAATTAGTGATATTGAGCATCTTTTCATGTACCCATTGGCCATTTGGAGATTTTCTTTGCAAAAAAAATGTCTATTTAGTTCCTTTTTTAGGTTGTTTGCTGTTTTGCTATTGAGTTGTAGGAGTTCATTATATACCTTGGATATTAACCCCTTATTGGATGTGTGGTTTGCAGTTGTTGTTTTTTTTTTTTCCTTATTCCATAGGTGGCCTTTTCATCTTGTTGGTTTCATTGCTGTGGGGAAACATTTAAATGACAAAACTTTTTTCAAAAGAAAAGATGGTTAATCACTTTAAAGTATACCGTATATATTTTTAACTTTTTAAAAAGTTACCTAGTTTGTCATAATTTTCCTTAGAACATAACTTACATGTTATTAATCTGATCACAATTTATCTGTTACTATAAAACTGAAGATATTGTAGAGTGCCTGTATAAGCTGTGGCCAGTTTCCCATTATTGATCTCTTACATTGTAATGACTCCTTTGTTACAATTAATAAATCACTAAGTTGTTATTAGCTAATGTCCATTGTTCAAATTCTTTTAGCTCACATCTACCCTTACATTGTTCCAGGATCCCAAACAGGATACTTCATTATATATCACCATTATTTTTCTGTAGGTTCCTCTTGACTCTGACAAGTTCTTAGAGTGTATGTGTGTGTGTGTGTGTATAATTTTATTAATTTAACTGAAAAGTTCTAGTCAAGTACTTCATAGAATGTTTCTTAATTATTTTGCATAGGATATTTGCCTCTTTTTTTGGGTAAGTTATCAGTAAGAATTCATGTATTATTTTAATATATGAGTTATAATCAAATAATAGTATATTTAGTTAGGTGCTCAAATTAGTCCAGCTTTGGCTATTGGAAACTCTTTCAGTTTACTCCTGTGTTACTTCAACATATCCTTATCATGTGGATCACTGTTTTTACTTGAGCACTTTACTTTCTGATAGCACAAAATGGTCTTGTCTACTTTGTGTATTATTTGCCCCAGTCTTAGACTCAGCCATTTCTCCAAAGAACTCTAGTTCCTTTAATTAGAGAATTGTGTGAGAAACTCTAGGTTGTAGGTGTGCTCACTACTACTGGGATGTAAGCTTTCTCAGTTGAGAGAATAGGGAAATATTTGTTTACCAACATGTGTTTAATACACATTTATTGATATTTCTGTACATAGTAGTTTCTATCTAAAGCTTAACTTGAATTCTTACTGTTATCTCCAACTCTGATTCTTTGGTCAGCAAGTGGGTCATCAAATACATCTCCCTGAGCCCCTGGTAACTACCATTAACTCCTGTAACCTACTCAACAAGTAAAAAACCTGATTTGAACCATCTGCCATCCATTTAGTTGTCCAGTTTCTATATATGTATTTTGTGGTTTCAGACTTACTAACCCCTCTCTCCACAGAAAAGGGCTTTATCAACTAGAGTTTGGTGCTTACTTACAATTTCTTTTGAGTCCTATAGCTTTTTGTCCTTTGATCTTACAGATTTCACTCATTTCTAAAGTAACTTAGGTCAGCAGGTTTTCCCGCCCCACCCCCCACCTTCAGTTAAGTTGATCTACTTGTAATAAAGATAAATTGTTTTATCTCCTTCTGTACTTTATCCTAGAATCCCTGGACCACCTAAATGATTTTCCAAGATATTTATTCCTTAAATTTATTATTTGTACTGTTAATGTTTCAACAAATAAAACAAGGAAGCTTAAGTGTACAGCAAACTGAAGAAAATACATAATAAATTACAATAAAAATTAGTAAAATTGAAAATGGGAAAGCAAAACCAATGAAACCAAGAGGTTTTGTGTCTTTTTTTGAAATATCAGTAAAAATTGACCTTTAGTCAGTCTAACCAAGAAAAAAAAGTGCATATTACCAGAAATGAAATAGAAGTCATTAATATTGATCCCACAGGCATCAAAATGGTAATAAAGGAAACCATGAACAATTCTATTTCCATAAATTTAACATTTTGTATGTAATGGACAAATTCCTTGAAGGACACATTCTACCAAAACTCACAAAAAGAGAAGTAGATAAACTGAATAGTTTTATTAATTAGTGATTCGTTATCTTTAATAGCCTTCCAAAGAAGAAAATAGCCAGCCTATATGGTTTTACTCATGTATTCTACCAAATACTAAAAAAAAAAATATAGCAGTTCTCAATCTTTCAGAAAATAGAAATAAAGGGAATACTTCCTAACTTATTCTATGAGGACATTATTACCCTAACACCAAAACTAGATAAAAGACATCACAAGAAAGGAAAACTATAGACCAATATCTCTCATGAGGAAAATACTCAAGAAAATATTAGTGAATTGAATCCAAGAAGGTATAAATTTTTCAATAACTTATTTCAGTGTTTAAAAATCTTGTCCTTTTTTCTGCCTGTTTTATCAGAGTATTTAATTTCTTCCATAAATATATGAAATCCTTCCTTTATGAAAACATGCATCTTCTGTGGCTATAATTCTAACTTCATGCTGCCACATTGTCAAATAACTCAGCCCAGGGCTGAGCACCATTTTCTAAAAGTTTGTTTTCTAACAGGAGTCCTGGAATTATGAGGCAACCACTACCAACTCACTATCTCTGACTCCTCAAATTATGCCAATACTCTAACTTTTGGAATTTGAGACTGACTGCTATTTTATAATATTTGGCATTATGCAAGATTCATTATTTTATCTCATTTCTCCCCTTTGCTGCTTGTTCTTTTTCATGCCTACTACTGTCTTAATATGTCTTGAAGCTGAGACCTTAAATATGATGCCATCCTATTTTTCTAAGCTTATCCAAAACAGTAATTTAATGTACTATGCTAGAATTTTTCCTTTTTAAGGATTACTTCTAAACTTATCAGTCTGTGGCTTTCTAAAATTATATTTATTTCATTTAAAAAATACATCAGCCATCTTTAGTTTTCTGACATTTATTCTAGGTCCTTTCAATCTGCAATATTTGAGAGTTTTGGTGATCCCATCAAAAAGTCTTGTTTTCGGCTTTTTGAATCAATGGTTCTTATGAAATATTTTGTTACAATAAACAAAATAGAAATTTTTACTTCTATATTTACCCTTTCAAATATATTCAATACAACTATTAGATCTGTATCATAGATATCCCTCTTAATTTTGAAAACTAATCTTTGCAGCCATAATTCTATGTTCCAGGTTAAAGTATCTGGGCTTCTACTCAAAAAAATACATAATTTTGGTTATTTATATATATAAAAAAATTTTTCCCAAATATACCACATGCATGTATACACACGCAACACCACCAATCTGGCCATGCATCAGTCTCAGTAGGGAGTCTGCCTGAGATTCTCTCTCTCTCTGCCCCACCCCCTTTCCGAGCTCGCTCTCTCTCAAATAAATCTTAAAAGGAAAAAAAAATACCACCACCAATCTGATTTGGATGAATTGCATCTAATAGACTATTTCGAGAAATTTAAAGAATCCTCTTGTACAAACACCTCTTGTTCAGTTAGTCGCCTGCTAATAGTTTCCTTTACTGAAGAGGTCAGTTGTTACCTATTTAATGAACCCAGATTCTAGAACTTTGAACAGTAAAATCTTCATGTTCTTTCTCGAATGCTAAAGGCTTTCCTGGTCGTGCAACATGCTGCTGCCATGCCAACAGACTAGCAGACATCTATTTTCAACTGACAACGGGCACACATCTCCTACTGATTTTTGCCCAAAGCTTTTTCTATTCATTTGATATTGAACATGCAATGTATACAATTAGAAAATAATGTAACAATTAAGAATTATACCCCTTCTTAATCTCTCCAAACTTATTCTAGAGTAAATGCACAGAAAATTTTCTGTCCTAATATTTATAATTTCAAACTCTTTACTGTTGTGTAATTATTCCTGGGAGGTGCAGTGTGTGAGCTGTTTACATGAGATGAATGGAACCATGAATTTATAAGTGCATGCTCCATTACACTTATAGTGTATTGCTTCTTAATTTACCTCTTGCTTTGGGCCATGCAGAAGATTATTCTGGCTATTTTTAAAGAGCTGTTCCAAATTCTGTAGATTCATCTCCCACAGGTCCTTTTTACTCTGTGATTTGAAAATCACTTGGTGGGCAGAAATTTCACATGCATTTGTCAGATAAATTTCCCACTTATCATATTTGGCTTATGGCAATATGGTTGTTTTCAGAAGAAGAAAGCACAAAGCCCATGACTTACTCTAATGGGACAGGAAAATGTAGAGCTAGAAGACAAAGAATATAATTACATTTTTATGAGCAACCATGTAAATATATTACTAAAAGTGTTCTTTTAAATAGCACAGTCAAATGGAGAAAGAAGAAAAAGCATCGGAAGCCAGCATGAAAATCCTCTTATCTGACTTCTAGACTGCTTTAATAAGTTGAAAGCATCAACTTTATGCATCTGCCTAAAATGCACCTAATTAAGAATATCATTACTCAGAATCTTACTAAGAAAAAAATTAAAAACTTATGAAGCTTGAAAAATGTTGCTTCTGAATAAAAGATTTTGGAAGAAAACAAGGTTTGATATACCAAAATTAGCATATTGTCAATGAAATCCTCTTTTTAAATGACTCAAAATTATCAATATTTTCTATGAGAATGGGAGAAATCCAGGAGTTCTGATTCTCCTTATATATAAAGTCATTAATATAATCAAAATTTAAGATACCACTTGAATTCAAAATTAGAAAATAGCAATAACCTTAAATTTTCACAAATTAATTGTATGTGTTTGGAAAAGCTTTTTAAGATTCACATGTTTCTGGTACATAATCTGTAAGACAAAGTAGCTAGAATAGTCAGAAGACCATTCTTGAAACTACTGAATGTTACCAAGCATATTACCTATGAAACAGAAGAACGATGGAATTTTTTCTCCAGTTAACTAACTTTAAGTAAATGCATTGCATAGAAAACAAGTGATTTCATGCTTGTTCTTATTAAATTAAATTACTTAGATTAGTAGTTCATTTGGTTGGAAAAACACCTCTATAAACCTCTTAGAAAATGTTTCCAAATTCCCAGAGGAACATGCTCCCTGCTCTTTTCCACACTTAAGACTCCTTGAGATTCCCTTGAGGAAGTTTGTGGGGAACAAAGCTGGAGAAGCAGTTTATGGCCGTGTGTGTGTGTCTTGGACTGCTCACAAGTATCTTGTGATACAGTCTCTTCTTAATCCAGTTGAATAACACTAGTTTAGATTGATCTAAAGCGTTAGATCAATCTTGTATTATATTATATATCTCGTATATAGTATATGTAACTATGTGGATGGTATTTTCCTAACCTTCCTAAAACAGTATCAGCTATACATAAAAATTTACATTTTTTACTAATTTATGAACTTTCGTACATGGAATTCTTGAAATTCAATCACTTTTAGTGATGACTTTAATATATCCCCACTCTTGAATTTGAAAAAAAATATATAATTAAGGCTATTTATTCACCATAATTATTCATGTCTTATCTTTATACTCAACAATTTTATGTCCTAAACACTCATTAAGTATTTAGAATCTCTTCAACATATAGAAACTTTACTGCATATACTTGTCTTCCTCCTTTAAATGTTTGTGGACATCAGTCACGGGAGGAAAGAGTTCTCTAAGAAAACGTGAACTGAGGCCATGGAAAGTTTATTGGACAAAAGCTAAATGGGATGTCAGGCTCTATGATTTGGGGTTTTGCTGTAGGCTTGGATGTTTATCAGGGTCTATGAATGAACAGAAAATGCACAGGTGACTAAAGCAAACATAAACATACACAGCATTCAACTGTAAATACAGTTTATTAAATGTATACTATAGCAGACAGAGCATTAAACATACGTAGCTTACTCCTTGCCACAACCCTTTGATGTTTGTATTGCTTTTTCTATGTTAGGAGCTTATACAACGTCAAAAAGTTAGCAAACCTCAGATGGCAATTTGACTGTTCTGCATGATTCTAAGTGCTTAGATGCCAGAGTTTTCTAAAGATCTGTATTAGAACTTCTCCTCTGCAGCTTATTAGGTGTACAGCCTTGGAGAAGCTACTAATAACTACAATACAGGCCTGAACACTCATGTATGTCTATAATAAATTAACTTTCCTGCTTGTAGTCAAAACACACGGGCAACCAAATTGCATCCAAAGGTTTTGAGGTATGGAATGAGAACAAGGGAGTTTAATGATTTAAATATTCAACCACTTCAAGCTAATGTTGTCCCACAGTAACACTATCACTTATTATGTCTTGAACATGGCAGCACAGATCTCTTCAAGTTCCCTCAGAAATCTGTTGGAAGGAATTGCATTTATATTAAATATTTGTATATAGATTGATCTACAGACATATATATATCACATGAAATTTTGGTAGTACAAGCAACACAAAGCTTTCCAAAATCTTTTCTGATACTACAGATATGTAAATGTCTATGAAAACAAAGTTCAAAAGAAATTTTTAAGGAGAAGTGTCAAGAGATCTGATCTCACCAATGAAGAGTAAAATAATCCTATCTGGCAGCCATACACAAAACAAAGATCTTGTTTTTGGGGCATTGGTATTCTTAATATTGGATATTGGATAAGAATATTGGATATTCTTAATATTGCATGACTTCAAATCTGTTTCCCTGGGAAATAAATAGATAATACACATATTCATTTCTCTTCTTCTTTAGATAAGATCTATTTACTCTTTATTCTCTATTCCTTTCATAGATGAATATATAGGCTTTCTTTTTATTCTTTTTTTTTTTAAGATTTTATTTATTTATTTGACAGAGAGAGAGATCACAAGTAGTCAGAGAGGCAGGCAGAGAGAGAGGGGGAAGCAGGCTCCCTGCTGAGCAGAGAGCTGGATGTGGGGCTCAATCCCAGGACCCTGAGATCATGACCTGAGCCAAAGGCAGAGGCTTAACCCACTGAGCCACCCAGGTGCCCCAATATATAGGCTTTCTTGACCTCAAATATTAATATATTGATATAAATGATATTGATGAACATTAATATGTATTGACTATCTCCAACTTTATTTCATTTAGCACTTTAAAATCTTTCAACCACTTCTATTCTTCACAGAATAAAATCAATCCCTAACATGGCCTGCAAAGCCTTGAATAATATGGCCATATTTTACGTTTCTCCAGGCCCATGTTCAATCACTCTAACCATAAAAGGCTTTATACGGTTTCTTGGAAGTTTTTATATCTTTCCTGCCTCTGGCCTTTGAACACACCATCCTCTTACTGGAACACTTATTTCCACTTGGTTTTGTAGCTAAATCCTATTCATCTTTTAGTGCATACTTTATTATTTCTCTAGTAAAGCTAAATTCAGATTTTTCCAGTTTTGTGGTAGCTAACTGTACTTCCTAAAATTGGGTGTCTAGAGAATACTTTGTATGTTCTCAGTTAGCTACCTTTGTAATTTGAGCTTATCTGAAAGATACTTGGACCCTGGCAACCAAATACTCCCCTATTAAAACAACATCATTCTAAATGAATTACTGGAGAGTGCATTTTTGTATAATAAAATTCCTTTTTTTTTTTTTAAAGATTTTATTTATTTATTTGACAGAGAGAGAGATCACAAGTAGGCAGAGAGGCAGGCAGAGAGAGAGGGGGAAGCAGGCTCCCCGCCGAGCAGAGAGCCCGATGCGGGGCTCGATCCCAGGACCCCGAGATCATGACCTGAGCTGAAGGCAGAGGCTTCAACCCTCTGAGCCACCCAGGCACCCCAATAAAATTCCTTTTCATCATAGTATATAACTTATGCTATATAGATTCACATCCATGGAACATATAGCAAGGATAATCCTTAATGCATATTCAGGAATTGGTTATTTGATTTACAGTTTTTCTGTCAAATGAAATGTTTATTTCTAAGCCTTCAATTAAATATTCTTCGAATCAAAACAATTACATTAAAATTTGAGAATGAAGTGTACTGCATAATGAGAAATATTTGTGTTTCTTCCCTAACTCTATAAGTACCTCTAATAAGTAGTATCATTATATTAGAAACTATAAAAAGAAAAAAAGAAAAAAAAAAGAAGCTATAAAAAGGAAATCTGAGTTCTAGTTTATTCTGGCTGAAATTCCATCTTAACCTTTACTAGTGTATTTAATGGCTGTGGTCACCTCAAGAGGGTTGGCTTTTAGTGGGTCAGGACCATCATTAAACTCAACTAGAAGTGATCACTGTTCTGAGCTCCAGGCTTGAGAGTGCTCCATCCTGATCTTTCTCAATACTAACCTAAAAAAAAAAATTTAAGCCTAAGGCAATGTAGTCACCTAGATCCCATGTGCCTCTTTCCAGATCACTCTTCTGATACTCAGAACCTGAAAACCCTAGTGTAAATGGTCCGGAATCTAGTTCTAGGACCTACATGGACATGAGTCTCTTTCCCAGTGTGTTCCCTATAGGATAGACTAAACTTCCAGTGTTTTCAACTCTAAGTTGAGGTAGGGGTGGGGGACAAGAGGTGGCCAGAGATGGTTCTTGTCAGACACTGCAGACAAAGCTTGAATAGACAGGCTGATGTCTCCATACCCATGAGCAAAAGTCTCCTCATGTATAAGATTGAACCTGCCATGGTTTCAAGAGGAAATTGGCCAAGGTCTAGGAACTGGCTCTTCCTTAACTACCACATTCAGGAATATGAGAATGTTGTACTTGAATCTAGCCTTCCAAATCATTATGAAGGTGTATTTGTCAAGTTTGGAAGCTAAACCTATTTCATTATCTGGTTTATAACTTTTGGGTATTAGACATATAGTATGTGGACCTTTATTTGTATTATCACTGTTAAGGTTCTGGTGAATAGGTGTTGTGATCTGCTGGTCTTATAGCTCTTGAGCTACTGGTCTTGGTGGCTCCTGATAAGTACCTTTGGGAATACCCAGAGGCAAAGAGGCATAACATCCCTTCCTCTAATCACTAAATTAAACCCAGGACTCTGATCTGTTACTCTATGATTTTCCTGGATTACGGTCTCTCTGGTCCGGTCAGCAATTTTTTTTTTTTTTTTTTAACTGAAGGTGCAAGGGATACCTTTATTTTTTAAGGAAAGTTTGTTTCCTATTTGTGTCTGAATGGAAGCAATTACCCTGTAGGGTAGCCCTATGATTTTTTTCCCCCACCTTTATAATGATAGTTATGTTCCTCCAAGAACAGTAACTAGGGGCAATGTTGTTAAGTCATTTAATGGCTGATTAATTCTGCATTCAAAATGATATATATCCTGGTTATAAAACACAAATAATGATAAAATAATATGGAAATGATAGTTTTTTTTCTAAATGCATTTTTAAACCTAACTCTTGGTGGTTCTTTTTTTGCTAATCTTTTTAATATATTTTCCCTATTGAAAATGTCTTATCGCTACATTCACCAAAGAAGGAACCTCATTGTCTTTATTAAAAAAAAAAAAAAATTAAAAAACAAAAGCAACTTTCACAGTGTTAAAAGCTATTTCTTAAGGTTTCTGTGAACATCAAGTTTTTCTTGTTAATCCACACATTGTACATGTCAGCAGCAGTAGACATTTTCTTCCCCTTTCCTGTTGATACTCATACAGCTCAGTGCCAATAAATATTATAATTGTCTTACAACTGCAATAATAAAAATATCATTTTAGAAGTAGCAATGCTTCATTCCACACCAAAGTTTTCGTGTACAAGGTAGAAATATTTTATGAAGTTCCCACATTTAGATATTGGTAATAGTGTATATGATTGTGTTCTAATTGGTTCTTTTAAGAAATCCTGTCAAAATCATAGTTTAATTTTGACTTTAAAGCTGTTAAATCTTAAACAATTTATGTAACTGATGATAGAAATTGTAAAATACAAAGTATTACAGAAATTCAGATTATGAATCACATTTTGTGGGGTGCCTGGGTGGCTCAGTGGGTTAAAGCCTCTGCCTTCAGCTCAGGTCATGATCTCAGGGTCCTGGGATCGAGCCCCGCATCAGCCTCTCTGCTCAGCAGGGAGCCTGCTTCCCCCTCTCTCTCTGCCTGCCTCTCTGCCTGCTCGTGATCTCTCTCTCTCTGTCAAATAAATAAATAAAATCTTTAAAAAAAAAAAATCCTGTCAAAGTCATAGTTTAATTTTGACTTTAAAGCTGTTAAATCTTAAACAATTTATGTAATTGATGATAGAAATTGTAAAATACAAAGTAATACACAAATTCAGATTATGAATCACATTTTGTTATAAAGATTATTTATTTATTTGAGAGAACCCACACACAAGGAGGAAGGAGGAGAAGAAAGAGAAGAAGACTCCCTGCTGAACAGGGAGCCCAATATGGGGCTCCATCCCAGAACCCTGGGATCATGACTTGAGCGGAAGGCAGACACTTAACTGACTAAGCCACCCAGGCACCTACAAATCACATTTTAAAACTCCTACTATGTCAGCAGGAAAGCACATATGTGGCTTTTTGTGTGGGGGAAAAAAATCTAAACTGAATTTTCCACTTTTTAAAAAGAAATCTAAATTTTAACCAAAATGTTTAGTATATAGTCTGTGTAATAAATTTCCCTATCCTTATTGGTATTTAAAGAACGAACTTTAAAAAAAAAAAAAAAAAAAAAAAAAAAAAAAAAAAAATAAAGAACGAACTTTTTGGAACATTTTATGGAAAAAATCTACCATCTAAAATAAGGACATATTGATATTTTAACTATTGAACTTTAAATTATATACAGAAGCACAGGAGTTAATTTTAAGGTCTTTAGTGTGAAGCAATAAGTAGAAAAAAATCTTGTTTGTATTAATAGTAATCTTCATGTTTTCATCAATATTTTATATGCAAAATATTCCAAAAAATCATTGGACCGTATGAGTTTTTGTTTTGTTTTTTTAAGATTTTATTTATTTGAGAGAGCACAAGCAAGCACGAGTGGGGGAAGTAGTTAGGGAGAGGGAGAAGCAGACTCCCCAATGAGTGGGAGTCCAGACAGGATGTAGGGTTCTATCCCAGGACCCTGGGATCATGACCTGAGCCGAAGGCAGATGCTTAACCAACTGAGCCATCCAGGCAGCCCTGGACCGTAAGAAAGTTCTAAAAGTATTTATAAAAATATTTTATCAGTTTATAAAAGTAAATGATGTAATTTAGATTTAATTCATTGAAAATATTTGTAAATATGTGTCACCTAAATTTCAGTCTCATCCCTAACTTTCATTTTATCTTTTTGATCCTTAGTGTCCTCATCAACCTCATGTGGGCCCTGAATTAGAACTGAAGCACTGTGTCTAGCTGTCTCGTTAACTGCCTATGTGACTAAAGTAAGTCATTTTTCTTCCTTATAAGAATGAACGTTTTATAAATGAACTATAATCCTAAAATTAAATCTAAAACCTTCTCCGGAGTCCTATTTCTGAAAGAGTCAAATTTAAGGCTTACACTCTGTTTTCCTGAGAGAATTTTAATACGCTATTGGTGAATGATGATTATTATTTCAAACTTTTTCAAGAACTTACACACAAGATGCACAGTTGTTTATCAAACAATTACAACAACCTACAGAGTGACTTCCATCTTTTTAATTCCTGAGAGGTTTTTAAGTAAAAATAATGGGTTACACATGGATGCCTTTTCCGCATTAAGTGGAAAAATCAGCTAATTTTTCTTAAACGTTGTTTTGTAGCCTATAAAGGAAGCCAGAATATGTTACCCTGAACTCTCTGACATAAAAATTAGTCTGAACTGAAGGCAATTAAGAAGAAAATCCAAAAAAAGCTTTCTCTTTTCTGTCTAAAGGCAGAATATAAAGTTTCCCTTTACTGGAGACAAATTCTTATCAGGCCAGAGATGGCAAACGCAGCTGACTCCATTAGTTTCCACCTGTATATTTACCTTCCCACAGTTTGCCACCCTTGGAAGTCTAGAACTGCTTTTCTTTGTCCTGTCCTTTTTCTACAAGTTTGTTCTTAGTTGAAGGTGCTGTACAAGGTGCTGTTATAAGCCACTGCTCTGAGTTACTTTTTTAAAATTTCTCCTGGATAGTATCTGTTGTACACGTTAATAAACTGTTTCATTTTGCTTTTTTTTTTCTTATAAACCTGTCTTTTTGTTAGAGTCTAAGCTGAAAACCTAAGATGAGTAGAGGTAAAGTCTAGCCTCCTCTACATCTACATGTCCATTACAATCTTAGATGTTTTTCTGCAACATTGTTTTATAGCCTATATGTCTGTGAGAATCCCAGGTGTTTTTAGCTTAAATTATCGTCCATCCATCATGGCAATTATTTTGAGTTTATTATAAACAGCTGAAATCCTTGCAATAAGGAAATTTTCCATTCATTTGTCCAAGGTAATGCTGAGATCCAGATGATATAAGTCCATGGACCTCACAAGGTTAATTGGGCATCTTGCCTATTCTTGCAGTAGATATATCATAAATATCTCTATGTTGTAACTGAGAAAGTAACATAAAAGATACAATGAAATCCTTTGGTCATTGGAATTATATCACACATTATGTTTCAAAAGAAATCTAACATCCTTCAAAGGACACAGTTTCGTGTTACACAAGGGCCAGAGAAGAGAAATGAGCTTGCCAGTATACATTGGTGAAGTATACATTGGTGAAGAAGGGTGGTTGTGTTACCTTCCCTGTTGCTTATGGCTCTGCAAAGCTCTTCATGTCTCTGCTTTCATTGATAGTGGAAATGATAAAGGTGCTAATGAAGTGTAATTTTTGAGCTGCCTTTGATATTGTAGCAATCCTTTTAGAAGACAAATTTGGAAAAAATTATCTCCTCTATTACCTATTGCAAGTGTTGACTTCCTCCCATCTCTCTTCTTTTGATGTTTCTCCATTAATGTAATCTTCCTTTTCATTCTTCTAGCTTCCTTTCATTTCATTTATTTCATTCAGTTTAAATACTTAAAAATATAGCAATTTAGGTTTTTTGAAACAAATTCTTTGTAACTTCCTGACAGAAACTACTTTTCTATTAAGGAAAATAGTAGACAAATATTCAATTATATAAATACCAAATGGCTGTAGTTCTTGCATTTGCTATAAGAATAGCAAAAGCTACTCCTCTTTTTTTCTTTTTTCTCCCATGTGACTACTTTTTCCTAGGAACCAATTTGCAAAGATCAATAAGATAAAAGTGTGGAGACATAAACATTCTTTCATCAACTTGCATTCCTTTTTACCTATCACTGTATTAGTTGCAGTCTCTGACATTATTATTTCAGGTAATTCCTTGTCCTATATGAAAATCAGCAATTCTGTATATACTTTCCATTCTTTCCTTATTGGTTTTGATCTAAATTCACAGTGAAGGTCTATTTAAATAATATATACCTATATATTATTTAAATATATATATCTATATATTATTTAAATAAAGACACTAGGAATGTAACATACACAGAGCTGCATATTATAAATAATTTTTGAAGGATAATATCAGCAAAAATAATGTACCACATCTGAAAAAGTAATATAAAGGATCAAAGAGTCAAAATTAATTTCCTTAAATCCTAAACCAACAAACTTTATTTTGTTTAAAATAAATTTTAAAAAATGTAATAAAAATGCAGACTACTGATATTGTCAACACATAGTATAATCTCTTGTTTATTGTGGTTACTTGTTTGTAAGTGCAGGTAAAGGTGCATTTTTCTGATAGAATATTGTACTCTGAAATACAGTTGTGCTGTAACCCTCCAGGGGGAAGATTTTTAGAACTTCAGTTTAGGTGGTGATGTGCAAATAAGGGAAAATGTCTTCTGGGTACAAAGGTATCAAAAAAGCTTTCACAAGTTTCTCAATAGTTAAAACACAACAAAACAAAAAACCTTTTTAAAACCAATTACCTAAGGAGGACATGTATTGCATGGAGCACTGGGTGTTACAGGTAAACAGTGAATCTTGGAACACTACATCAAAAACTAATGACGTACTGTATGGCGACTAACAGAACATAATAAAAAATAATTTTAAAAAAACAAATACATAATACTCAATAATTTCTCCAAGGCAAAAATCATTCACTATAAATAAAGATGAAGTTAAAAGAGAAAAAAAAAAAAACAATTACCTCTTAGGTGTTGGTAAAATGAGTCTGAAATTTTCAAAGAAAAGAATGAACATGGTTGACAGTTTATTATGTTCTATGCAATTTTTTTTTCTATGCAATTTTATAATATTTTTCTTACATTTACCATCTCAGATGTACAGACTACTGAGAAAAATAAGACTTAAGAAAAAACTATATTTTGGAACATTGTAAATTTTTGTAGCCACCTAGATTTGCTACTGGACTCTACAGCCAACATACAGGACTCTGTTTTGTTTAGGATCCTAACCTTTGTAACAAGTGCCTAGTACGCTGCAAGCGATAAAAATTATTGAAGGAATTAATATTAAATCAGATTAACATATCACAGTGCAGTTAAATAAATACTGATGATCTTTATCCTGCTTTTTAAAAAAAATGTTAAATTTTATTGGACGCACTCTATTTTAAACTTTATCTTTAATTAGTTCCTATGTTAATGGCCTCCATTCCCAAATTCCCAAGCAACTAGATTTTAATCTACTGCTCATTCTAGGACCTGTCCACTCAAAATGAATATCATTCTAGGACCTGTCCACTAAAAATGAAAAAACTTTAAAAATAAATTTTTTAAGAGAAAATTTTATTCCAGTCCAAGTTAGGACAGCTGCCTGGGATACATAGTTTTCACAAAGAAGAGAGTGCTCCAGGGAAGGAACATTTGTTGTAGGTTTATATATGTTTTTTACATCAAGAGTTACAAGTCATCAAAAGTTACAAATGATCATGACAAAGGTCATTACAGAAAGTTATAGATTTTATGATTTTAGTATGTGCAAGGCTGTAGGAATTTAGTCTTCAGGGAAAAAGGAAGATTTTTTTTCTTTGTTTGGAATGTATTTTAGTTATCATTATTATTTGTAATGAAGTAGACATGCATTGTGTGCTTGTGTGCTTGTGTGCTCGGCACAGAAATAGAGCCCATGTTGTGAGGTTTTGTGGAGTCATTTTGACCTTGGTAAATGTTAAAGTTTAGCTTCTTTAGGAACCCAGGAACAGAGCCCGCAAACGTTAAAAGTTGAAAATTTCCTTTATAAGACCAAAAATCCATTTGTTGACAAGAGTACTACAAATGAATATTGGATGTGAATAGCATTATTTAAAAATAAGAATGCCTCCATCAAACAATGAAATGATAGGGCAAAGAAACTTATTGAAGATGTAAAAAATACCAGAACCTTTGGTAGGATTTCTTAAACTATTTAACCAGTTTTTCCTCTTACTTTGCCTCTCATTCTGTGGCTGTATTGCTCTGGTTTTATACATGAGAAAATTGTGACTCAGAAACATGAAAGGTCATATAGCTAGTTAAGTGGTGGCATTGGATTCAGCTCCTTTGTGACTTCAAGCCTAGAACCTATTTAATTTTACCACTTTGCATTTGTGTTGTACTGCATATTTCTCTACAGTATTTTTCTTTTTAAACTTTTGTCAATATTTTGCATTCCATTTGGATCCTGTATGCCATTAATTTCTCCTTCCAAGATTTGTTAAATTTCAGCTTTAATCTTAGATATTCTTAAATATGTGGTATTTCAAAGCAAACAGTGCCAACGTATTTAATTCTTCAATATACATTTCTTACCCTCTTGTGCTACAACTAATTACCCATATATTTCTCTATCTAATATTGTTGCTCTGTCTGGACTATAATAAAAGATATTTATTTTCTTTTTGTCTTTCTCTATTTTCTTTTTATTCACTATATTTTCTAATATAGACATTTTACTAAGGGGAATTTTTCATTCTATTGAATAGATACTTTCCATTTTAGTTCTGACATGTAAAGAGCTTGGAAGTCAACACTCCCATCCTAATAACAAGATAAAGCTTAGCAAACTGAAAACTAAGGTCTTAGACTCCTCTGAGAAGTGAGATATAGGACAAACTGCTACTCTGAAATTTGAAGAGATGAATCCAGATAGAGATAAGGTCTACTTCTGAGGAGCAGAAGCCTCTTGAACCATAAACTGGTAGGAACTTGTAAATGGAAATTTTGATGAATTTCTGGAGGATAAGGATTGACTAGCTTGAAAGTGAGAAACTGTTAGGGCCCCAGTTTGGAGGGAAATCTTAAACTTTGGTGGGTATAACCTTCAAGAATCCCACCAGGTTTTCATGGTGAGGAACCAAGAAATCAACGCTGAGGTCTAGGAAGGGGAGGGAAGGAATAACTACTGTAGTAAGTTCATCCAGAACACTCTCTATAATAGAGCCTGCTCTATAGGGTAAAAGGCTTTATCAGAGCCTTATGTTTCCTGAGAGAAGCGCATTTTCCCGACTCTAGGCCCTTCTCGCTTTCCTATCTCCCCTAAGAAAGGGAGAAACACTAGAGAAGGTCACAGCCTGGAAATACAAGCCCACTACAAAGCTGAGCATTAATCATAAGATTACAGAAGCTTCCCAATCCACACATCTTACCACTGCTAACAGTATGTCTGCAAGATTCTTCTTTAATTATGATGGATTGCACCTGAAAGAACTTCAAAGTGCCAACTCTGAGGAGAAATTCTTAGGGAAGCCCAAGGATTCCATGAGAGAATAAAATGGCACTAAAGGAATTTGAAGCTTCTGGTAATGACAGCTATAGCAGATCCCGAACACAGAGCAGCTACTAGCCAGGTCAACATATAACTGTATACTAAGGGACACTTTATGTCAGTTACTGTTACCTAATACATTATGTCTGCTTTAAATAAAAATTGCAAAGCAAGCTAAAAGGAAAGGAAAACAATCTAAAAAGACAAATTAAGCATCAGAACCAGACTCAGATATGATACAGATTTTGGAATTATCTGTCAGGGAATTTAAAGTAACTGTGATTAATATTGTGTTAATGGAAAAAATGGAGAACATTTAAGAACAGATGGATAATGTAAGCAGAAAGACAAGTTCTAGGGAAAAATAAAAAAGAAGTGCCAGAAATCAAAAACACAACAGAAATCAAGAATGCCTTTGGTGGGCTTGTCAGTAGAAAGCGATGTGACTGAGGAAAAAATAAGTATGCTTGAAAATATGTCAATAGAATCTTAAACTGAAATGCAAAGAGAAAACAAAGAATGAATACAACAGAATATTCATAAACTCTGAGACAACTTCAAAAGATCTTATAGACATGCAACTGGAGTACCAAGAGGAGAAGAGAGAGATTCGAATAGAAGAAATATTTGAATAATACTGGATAAGAATTTTTTAAAATTAATGGCAAGTGGTTAAGTCACAGATCTAGGCAGCTCAGAGGGCACTAAACAGCATAAATAATTTTGGTTAAGGGCACAATATATTTTATACAACTATATTAAATAAAATAATTCTTATGGTGGGATTAAATGAGAGGAGACATTCTGATTTCTAGTCAGACCCTTGGAATATGAACCAGAGTTGTGATGGGAATGGTTTTTGATATGGAAGTAAACTTTTATTATAGGACTTGTTTCTATTTGGTTAGCTAATAGGAAAATCCTTTAGTGACAGTGGTAAAAAATATGCAATAATTCTAAAAATTCTCTAGTTTTCAATTTTACCTATAATTTAAATATTTAGTACAAACATAAATTTGAAAATGTCAAATGCCTACTTTATTCTTTTGCTAGTAGTTAACAAATAGACAGAGTTTAATTATATTACAACTATCTAAAAACTAATAAAAATGCAATTAAATCACCAATTAAGACTTCCTGCTTGACATGCACCTCTTAATCTCAGATGCATTGCCAGGCACAGAATGGGATATCAGTTGCTCTTTGCCCACAAATGCAAGTAAGTCTTTACTTCTGGCTTCACTGTGGAAAATTTTAAGGTTTCCAAACTATTTTCATGTTTGCTAGTTATGCTGAAAGAAAACCAAGGAGAACATATCTGAAACTCTTATTGGGATGGTTCTATTTCTCTTATGTTAGGACTTGATGCCAGGTGGTCCGTATACACAGAACACACAGAATTACTCCATGCTTTAGATGAAAGAGAGTTTTTTGGTTTTTTTTTTTTTGAAAGAGAGTTTTTATTCACACACAAATAATTTTTTTAAAGGTCATTCTGAGAACACATTAGGAAAACTGACTTAGTGAACATCTTCAAGGATTCCTGGTACTGTGTTAACCATAGTGACATGAGAGAAAGATGAAGTTCCTGTCCTTGAGTTGATAGCATTTGAATGATCATCTATTTTCTTTTTCTTTATTTTTAATTGTTGTCTTCTCAGTAAAACAGGTGCCAGTAATTTCCACCAATAACAATTGGGGACACCAAGTATTAATTTTTTTTTAAATTTTTTTTATTTGAGAGAATGAGAGAGAAAGAGAGCATGAGAAGGGGGGAAGGGTCAGAGGGAGAAGCAGACTCCCTGCTGAGCAGGGAGCCTGATGCAGCACTAGTTCCTGGGACTCCAGGATCCTGACCTGAGCTGAAGGCAGTAGCTTAACCAACTGAGCCACCCAGGCCCCTAGGGACACCAAGATAAATGAAATTATGGATAATTGCCTAAAGTGATCCCTGACCTCTTTTCCATCTGGAAATCTGGACCCTAAGTATTCTTCCTCTAAGATGCCTTGTCTTGGTTCTTGAGATGGAAAGTTTGACATTAGACAATTTGAAATCTTCCATAATCAATCCAAACAGACTATTGCCTATTTAGTGATATTTCTTCCATATATTTAGAAGAGTTGATACTAGTAATCAGAATAATATATACTTTAGTCATATGCAAATAAGCAAGCCAAGAGACACTTTATGTGACAGAGCATATTGTCTGTATAACTGACTTTTATTTTTTGTGTAAATTGTTCAGTTCTAAAACTGACACTGATGCCACGAAGAGGAGAGCAGTGAAATAATTATGGAAGTATATAATCAATAAATAATGAACAGTAATTATTTATTGGACAGTAAATCAATAGGAGCAACTTGTGCCCATTTTCATATTGTCACACACATAACAGATAACTAGGCACAATCAATAGAAAGCTAATTCTTATAGCCCCAAAGAAATGGCTGATTTCATAAATATGTATGTGTTTAATATATCAAGTTGGCACAAACTCCTTCTAAACAAGTTAGAAATGTCCTATACTGTCCAATTTTCCATAGTCTATTTGCAAAGATTTAAAATAGCAAGACAGTATTTTGTACTAAATACTTATATGTGCCAATTTTTTTTATAAATGTTACATCATTAAATATCAGAAAAATAATCAGTTGTCAGCAGACTGGCATGATAAGATATATTAAGGGAACTTCCAAAGGAAGGTCTTCAGACTGAAAGGAAATGATACTAGATAAAATTTCAGATCTACAGGAATATCTGAAGAATGGCAAAAATAAATACATGGGTAAATGATTTTTTATTGATTTTTTTTAAATAAGAAATTGAGTTACTTAGTAAAGAGATAATAAAAATGTACTTTGAGGCTTATAATGTAGAAGTACAGAACAGTAATAGAACAAAGGGTGGATGGATATCAACAAATGT
Organism: Potos flavus; assembly: GCA_028534135.1. NCBI lineage: Eukaryota > Metazoa > Chordata > Mammalia > Carnivora > Procyonidae > Potos > Potos flavus. The sequence continues at coordinate 80,568,165 of CM052886.1, read as the reverse complement.
TTGCTTTAAGTTTCTCATAAGTTAAATGATAGATATATGATAAAATGTTATAACTCAGACTGTGATGGTAATATATACTGTAACTCTTAGAGAAGCCAGAAAAGGAAGGCAAACTAAGAACTCAGACTTTTAACTACAGAGAACTGATGGTTACCAGAGGGCAGGTGGGTGGGGGATGGGTAAAATAGGTGATGGGGATTAAGGAGGGCACTTGTCATGATGGGCACCAGATGTTGTATGAAAGTGTTGAATCACTATATTGTACACCTGAAACTAATATTACACTGTATGCCTAATAACTGGAGTTTAAAAAAAAAAAAGGTGAGAGAGGGCATCATTATCTTGCTTCAGATCTTAGAGTGAAGGCTTTCAGTTTTTCACCATTGAATATGATGCTGGCTGTGAGTTTCCCTATATAGTTCTTTTTATGTTGAGCTAAGCTCCTTCTATACCTAATCCATTGAGAATTTTTATCATGACACATTGTTGAATTTGGTCAAATGCCTATTCTGCATCTATTGAAATGATCATGTGATTTCCATCCTTCCATCTGTTGATGTGATCACATTGATTTATGGATGTATGTATTTTAGTCCTGGAACAGGCATCATAAGATGGAAATTTCTAGGGGTGCTTGGATGGCTCAGTCAAAGTGTCTGACTCTTGATTTTGGCTCAGGTAATGTTCTCAAGGTTGTGAGATCGAGCCCCATGTCAGGCTCCACATTGGGTGGCAATCACTAATATAAAATAAGCTCATATACTGAACCAAATAATCACCCCAGCTTATGAACAATTCCCAAAGCAGAATGTTGTGATTTTATTGAACTAGAGAAATTGAGATGAGAATTTGAGGCTGTTGAAGCACTTTGGAATCTGAGAGGTGGAGTCCTTAGGAAAGTAGAATGAAATACAAGGAGCCTGTATAGGGGTTCTCCACAGGTTTTTGGTTGAGAGTTAGGCTTGTATAAATGCAGGGCAAGACCATATGATGTTTAGAGGAGAGCAGCTGCTGTGAAGTTGGGAGAAGAGCAAGTCTATAAAGGCAAACATTCTAAGAAATCATTTTTACTGGCCTAGCCAGAATAGAGAAAACATTTTAATGCCCAGGTAGTTTACCTGAGATATCAAAAATACCAAATTTAGGAATGATGACTGCTCTACAGCTTAAAGGACTACTCTAGACATTCGTATGAAGTTTATAACCAAGCCTCAATAAGATCTACTGGGGACACAGCATTTTAGGTTGAGAACCACCAAGCTAGATGGTCTAGGAAACTCCTTTTACTTTCCACATTTCTTTCCTAATTAAACATTAAACTAAGTCTACATAAGTTCAGAGTGATCAGGTGATAGTGAATTATCTACTAGAATAAACGCTAACACTTTTCAGTGCAAGATAAGAATGCAGAGCCTCTAAAAGGTATCACCCAGCATGTTCAGAATTCAATTAAAAAACAAATTGTATGCATGCAAAGCCACAATAAAATGTTATCCAAAGTCAAGAGAGAAAACAGCCAATGTAAATTAATCTCAGAAGTCTTGGGAAATAGAATTTAGCACACACAAACTTCAAGAGAGCTATTAAAAATATATTTAAAGGCAAAGAGATCATCTTAATGAGTAAAAAGGTGTTTTCATCAGAAAAAAAACTATAAAAAGCAGACATTCAGAAATTATAAAACAAAGTCACTGAAATGGGAAAGTTCTGATGTATTTAGGAAGGAACTGTCAAAATCAGCACAGTTGGAATAGCTGAATGAAATTGTTATATGTTTATTACATTCATAATGTAGGAAATGAGGGAAAACTGAGGCTGGAAAAAGTGGGAACTGTGAAATGTGAAGTGGAAAGTGAGAATTTTCATATATGAAGTCCAATGTCAGGAGTAAGAATTGGGGAAATGTGTGAAATGTCAAGTGTGAAGTTTACAATGGCAGAGTATTAATGCTACATATACTTTAATAAGTTAGCGATGTCTGTATTAAAAGTAGCGAGGCTTACTAGCCAATATAGGAAGTAAATAAAATAGAAAAATAAAAATATTAAAAGATAGGAAAAGAGCTGATTAGAAGCTTGGGCAATAGAAGATAACAAGAGGGTACACTTAAACCATATCAGTAATTACGTTAAATCTAAAAGGAAGAAAAATTTTAATTTGAAGAAACACAGATTGTTAGATTGGATAAGAAAACAAGATACAAATTTATGTTGTCTACAGAAACACAGAGGTTGAAAGTAAAAGGATGAAAAAAATAGGCATACTAAACAAACAGCTAAAGGAAGCTGATGTGGCTACATCAATGTCAGACCAATTAGACCTCAAGCCAAGGAATATTATTATATATAAAAAAAGACATTCATAATGATAAAAGGGGTAATTCATTAGGAAGAAGTAGCAAGTTTAATTTAGTATGCCTGTAATAATAGAGTTTCAAAAAATGCAAAGAAAACCTTACAGTATGAAAGGGAGAATTAGATAAATTCACAATATTGGAAGCACTATTCTCTTAGTGATTAAAAGAAATATCCTTTGCACTGTATAGAAGTTGCATTTGTTATTGCTGCTATAACAAATCACAAATTTAATGGCTTAAAACAATACAAATCTATTCTAGTTTTGGAGATCAGAACTCCAAATAGGTCTCATTGGGCTGAAATCAAGATGTCAGCAGGGCCGTTATCCTTTTTGGGGGCCCTAAGGAAGAATCTTTTCCCATGCCTTTTGAGCTTTTAGAGGTTGCTTACTTGTCTTTTGGCCCCCTTCTATCTTCAAAGGCAGCTGTAGCTGGCTATGTCTTTCTCATATCTCATGAGTCTGTCACTGACTCTTCTGCCTCCATCTTCCACATTTAAGTATCCTTGTAATTACATTGGCTCAACTGGATAATCTTGGATAACCTCCCTATGCTAACGCCAGCTGACTAGCAAACCTAATTCCATCACAACCTCAATTTCTCTTGCCATGTAAGGTAACACTTTCACAGGTTCTGGGGATTATTATGTGGACATCTTGTGTGGCCACTGTTCTGCATACCACAAAATTATACCTTAATAAGTACTTAAAAAGTAATGAAAAGAGAAAATAATGTTAAAAAGACCTACGTGTAGAGCATAAGGAAAAACATGGAGGACATTGTGAGAGGGAAGGGAGGGATGAATTGGAGGAAATCGGAGGGGCAAAGAACCATGAGGGACTGTGAAGTCAGAGCAACGGACTGAGGGTTTTGGAGGGGAGGGGGGTGGGGGGATGGGCGAGCCTGGTGGTGGTTATTGAGGAGGGCAAGTATTGCATGGAGCACTGGGTGTGGTACATAAACAATGAATCTTGTAACACTGAAAAAATAAAACAAAAGTATTTGGGGGGAAAAAAAAAGACTAGCAGAAAAGAATCCCAATATGTTTAAACCAAAAATATAAATCTTAAAAAATGTTAAACATTACTTAATATTTTTAGTATAAATTTTCGTGGTTTATCTCATGTTACAGTTTCCCGTTGCAGAGCTATCCATTTCTTTACCCACTAGTCTCCCTGTTTTGACATGAGACAGATTCAGACTCCTAGTTTCACTTTAGCTTAACAGGTGAAAGAGATTTTACTAGAAAGAGCCTATGTTGATTTCATGCCAATGTCTGAAAGGTTGTATATTTCATACCTGAGTTCTTGCACTGGTATCCTATGTGATGTTAGTCTGATTAAAACAAATGATTTTTGTCAAAGTTCCCAGACTCAAATGTCCTTTCGCCCCACTGTCAACTTCTTGTTTATCTTGGCAATGATGTTTTTAACCCAGAAACTTCAAAACAATGTGAACTACTTAAGGCAAACAAATATAGCATTTTTTTGTTTGTTTTTTCCTGTGGGTTTTTTTGTTGTTGTTTTTGTCCTGTGGGATTTTTTTTCCTGGTAAAATTTCTGGTTCTTCATTTTCTGTTTTGAAGACCCAGTGATATTAGTTTTAATTTAGAAAGAAATTACTGTACCTATTAACATGCTGGTACCACCCCTAAACTGTAATTTGTCCCTTATCTTTTGGTGTTTGCTAGGGTACTGTTTTCCTATGGCTGTCTTTTATAAAATATTTCAATTATTAGTAATTATCACATCATACCAATTTTCTGTATGCCTGTCTACTGGATCATTGCTGTAATTTATCTTTCCTTCCATGTATTTTGTCTGCTATTGACTTCAACTACAGTTTTCTTACCACCTACTTTCAACATTTATCCTAATACTACTGTTCAAAATCTGTCACTGGAAAAGATCCTCAGTAACTCCCACCACTGAAGAAAATCAACCAAAGTAGGTACTTGTGTTGATTCTCAGATTCCACATTTGTATTATCCCAACTCAATTAGGTGGGAAAAGCTTAGCTCCACAGTTAAATAATGGTTAATAGAAGCTGGAACATAATTTTCTTGCTCTTACAATAAACAATGCAATGACAGAACACTGGATTTATTTTCAAGAGAACTGTGTTTGGACTCGGGTTGTGTTTTTGAGGACATATATGTGGAATCTTCCTTGGTCTTCCTCTTTACTAACACTTAGGAAGAAACACTGCATCATCTCTGTTTCTATCATCCGTAAGCCTATTTGATTGGAATCCAGCCGGTTTTATGACCAAAAAAAAAAAAAAAAATACACAGGTATAAACTATAGGTATGTAAATCAAAGTAAGTAGATTTTTTAAGTGAAATTAAGGATAATTAGATCTCATCTCTCCTCTTTTGCTGTAGAGATTCAGTGGTCTTTTATTCTAAGGGTACTGCTCAGATCATAGGATAAAGAAATATTTTAAACTACATAGGTCATATATTTGACCAATAAAGACATTTCTTATATCCTTAATCCCTATCAAAATATTATTCAAGACTTAATTATTAGAAAATTATATTGTGTATGTAGCACATATTTATTTGAAAATAAAATAACAATTGCTTAAGTGCAATTTTTGCAATTTGGTATCCTAGGATCCCTTTTTACTCTTGAGATAGATCTCTTTCAATTATTTATCTTACTTTTCCAATGGCACTTCTCCACATTTCTTAAAGCAAATGAGTAGAGGCTGTAAATATTTTATCATATTTTTTAAATTTTCTTTAAATAATGAAAATCATAACTTCCTTGGGAAGAGAATCAAAGCCAATTGTGGCTACTTCTAAAACTCAGCGTGTCTTGCAATTATGAGAGACCACTATCTTCTCTTTTCAGTGCACACAGTGTTCACAAACCAAATATTTCATACATTACACTTTGCTTCAGAAGCATAATTTAATAAAGTTATGGAGATGCTTGAGATCTCCATCTACTATGGGCTTTTGGGATTAATTTCTCTGAAAAACTTGACAACATTTATGCTTTACATCACTGAGGTCTTGGTTATTACCTAAAATGTACAATTCCCTTGACCATTCATGGTCTTTTATGTTCTTATTATTACATGGATTTGTCTTTTTTTTTTTTTTCTCTCTCCCTGGCCCCACATCCTCCCACTACATCTTTAGGAAAATAAACATACAGACCAGACTCCTGAGCCATCTGGAAAAATTCTTCTCTAAAAGACAAATGCTCTTACACATAATTGATCTCATTACTGAGAATTTACTCCATACATTGTACCAAATGAAACTTCTTTACCTTTGAGGATGTCATTTACTCTGTGGCTTCTCAGGACTACTGACTCACTCACACTCCACATACCTCAGTATTAGGATGTAAGTTTAGTCACCCTCAATTTAAAATGTCACTTTATAATCATTGATCTCTTTTATGCTTATATAAATTTCTTACTCTTAATGTATATATTCTTATCTAGGTAAAATCACTCCCTATCCAACTTCAGTACTTTAATGGAATCTATCCATTAAATAGATGATTTATTGAAAATGTTGAAATCTGAATCATTCACTCTAAGTCTTGCCATCATGATCAGGAATTTCAGATTGTAATGTGAATGAACTAATAACTCAGCATCCTTACTTCTCTACCTTTACTTATGCCAGCCAAACATCCAATTTCTATAGCCACAACTTGGAGTCTATAGCATGTCATAATTGTTTAACAACCAGTTCTCAGAAAACAGAGAACCCTAATTTGGGTCACTTAAAAGCTCTTTTAATTTGGGACCCCTGGGTGGTGCAGTTGGTTAAGCATCTGACTCTTAGGGATGCCTGGGTGGCTTAGTGGTTGAGCAATTTTTGCAATTTGATATCCTAGGATCCCTTTTTACTCTTGAATACTTCAATAGCTTAGTATTGCACTGAGAATAAGGTAAACAAACATACAAAAATAAACAGCATTTTTAAATATGACTTCAAGATCTCCTTTAAAAAAAAAATTCTAATCCTCTCTCCAAAAATCTAATCCCATGTTTCATAGGAATTCTGCCCGACTCCCTTGAGAGAGAGCTTATACTTAATTTTCTTTGTGATATAATATTTCTACTTCAGTGCAATTGAAATTTGACTATGACCTAATGACTCCAGTGAACTTTTCTTGCTAAAATCACCAGTGCCCTTTATTTCTTTATTTTATTTTAAGATTTTATTTTATTTTAGAGCACATGTGCATGAGCATTAGGAGGGGCAAAGTATCTCAAACAGACTCCTGACTGAGCATGGAGCTGGATATGAGGCTTGATCTCACAATCCTGAGATCATGACCTGTGCTGAAACCAAGAGTCAAACACTCAACCAACTGAGCCATCCAGGTGCTCTTTGGCATGTCCTTTAGACAACATTTGTCCTTTAGACAACATTTGATATAATTGATTATTTCATGTTTTTTGGGATTATCTTTCACTTGTTTTATGTATTTTTTATCCTCTATTGTCTCCCTCTCAGCCTGCTGTTTTTTGATTAATTCTCATGTACGTTTTTTCTTCTTTCAGTATTCTTAAATGATTTCATTTATTTCCATGTACTTAATTAACATCATATTTTGATGTCTTCCAAATCTAAATTTTTATACTGAGTCTCTTAACCTGGATAACTAGATATCTATGTCCCACAGACATCAAATTCAATATCAACATGTCTAACACTGAAAATATTACTATCTCTTCGCTCTTTCTTCTCTTATGATCTCTCTTTGTGAGCATCTCTATCATAATGTACATTTACCCACCTAGAAACTTGTTTGTCAGTCTTGAAACTGTTTTCCTATCTAATAATCCAATCACCAATTCTTCTGTTGAATTGTCTTGTTTTTTAATCTATGGATTTCTTTCTCACTTTACAAGTCTTTAGAATTTCATCATTTTACTCTCGTTATTATGACATTCTTTTAATCTTCAGTCTCTGAGCCAGAAAATCTATATTACAGCCAGTGTGAATTTTGTAAATCACAAAATTGATAATATCACTACTCAGTTAAAATACTTCAATAGCTTAGTATTGCACTGAGAATAAGGTAAACAAACATACAAAAACAGCATTTTTAAATATGACTTTGCTTTGGTATGAGAAATCTCTAATCTATATATATATTTACTTTTTATTTAAATTCCAGTTAACAGGGGTGCCTGGGTGGCTCAGTGGGTTAAAGCCTCCGCCTTCGGTCGTGATCTCAGGGTCCTGGGATCGAGCCCCTCATCAGGCTCTCTGCTCAGCAGGGAGCCTGCTTCCCCCTCTCTCTCTGCCTGCCTCTCTGCCTACTTGTGATCTCTCTTTCTGTCAAATAAATAAAATCTTTAATGAATAAATAAATAAATAAATAAATAGATTCAAGTTAACATACAGCATAACATTACTTTCCAATGTACAATATTCAGCACTTCCATACAATGTACAATATTCAGCACTTCCATACAATGTACAATATTCAGCACTTCCATACAACACCTTGTGCTCATCACAAGTGTACTCCTTAATCCCCATCACCTATTTAACCCATCCTCCCACCTACTTCCCTTCTTGTAACCATCAGTTCCCTGTAGTTAAGAGTGTGTTTCTTGATTTGCCTGTCTCTCTTTTTTTCCCCTTTGCTCATTTTGTTTCCTTAAATTCCAAATGGGCAGAAAACATGAATAGACATTTTTGCAAAGACATACAGATGGCCAACAGACACGTGAAACAGTGCTCAACATCACTGATTATCAGGGAAATGGAAATCAAAACTACAATGAGAGATCACCTGTCAGAGTGGCTAAAATCAACAACACAAGAAACAACAGGTATTGGCGAGGATGTAGAAAAGGGGAATCTTCTTCCACTGTTAGTAGAAATATAAATTGGTGCAACCACTCTAGAAAACAGTATGGTGGTTCTTCAAAAAGTTAAAAATAGAACTCCCTTATGATCCAGCAATTGCACTAGTAGGTATTTACCCAAAGAATATGAAAATACTATATCAATGTTTATATTGACATATATACCCTCATGTTTATATCTACACTAGCCCAAATGTCCATAGAACTAGATATTTTAAAAGAAATTTTGTTGCGTTTTGTGGAGATAAACCAATTAAGACACTATATTAATTAAACTTGTTGCTGTAAGATGTCTCAAAATTTCATTCGTTTAAACATAAAATTTTATTTCCCCCAAGTATTAATTCCATAATGAATTTTTCTGATAGGCAGTAGAAAACACATTTTTAAACAGTGATTCAAAGATCCAGGAGACCCCACCATCTTCATTCACCATATGATATCGAAATTACTCTGGATGTCTACATCCAGTGACAGACAAAAGAAGATAACAGAGAATGGTGAGATGGTCACTTCTATAAATAGAACATATCACTTCAGTTTTTTTAAGTGTCTGACAACTTCAGAAATTCTGCAAGATGAAGTCTAGCTATGTCTCCAACAAGAAGATCAAGGTTTGGTAATCAAGTAGTTTCTGTTGATGCTGTGGCAGAAATTGACTCCCCCTTTGTCATGTTTGCCACTATGATAGAGGTTTTAATAGCTCAGAATCAGCTCTCCCATCATACATGTCCATTTGGTTCAATTGTCATCAGTGTATCACAATCAAAGATTTGTGGAATTATTCTTATCCTCTTCTTCCCGCCTATGTTAAACATTTATATGGTGGCTCAGTCTCTCCCATCCATCTGATGCCTCTAAAGATAAGGCCAAAAGAATCACAGATTTGTTGTGCCTGATACCATTTTACTGTTAAACTAGTAAATACCTACCTCTAGACTCATGTCAATAAATAGAATCTGATTGCCTTAAGACAGACTTGTCAGGTATGTTATAACTTGCAGTAAAAATATTCTTAACAGATACATCTGCCATCTGGGATCTTACAATTTAGGGCATTTTTTTTGTTGCTGTCATTATTTTGGCAGTTAATGTTCAACGTATATTCTGTGTTCAGATTTAATGAGGAAAAAGTAATGCATTCGTATTTTTATATGTTAATAAAATGTATATGTGCTTGCTATGAAATAGAAGAAGTGTGAAACTGTGCCATGCCTATGAACTTGAAGTTTTTTTTTTTTAATTGCATTCTCTAAATTCTGTGATCATTAACTTGGAAGTGTAATAAATAAATGAATAAATTCATGACTGAAATATAAAAGAGTACTTTTTTCTTCAAATATTTCCTCTTATTTAAAAATTTTTATTCATAAAAAACATTTTATATACGGTGACTTTTTAAAACCCCTCATCTGCTAAGGGTTGATATGTATTGTTACCTATTTATAGAGGTAGAGGAAATTATATTTTTAAAATTATTTTTGAGCAGGTGAGAAATGTTGATATTATGCAAAGTCAGAAACACAGGTTGATTAAAAATGCAGGCTAAATTTCCATTATGTCCTTTTACCCAAGCCACCTAGTTCTTTTTCCTAAGGGCAAACAATAATATCTGCTTCCTGTATATTATTTGCAAGACTCTATACATATGTAAACATTTGCTTATTACAGATATGTAATTTCATTTACTATGGAAATTTCATATTTTCATCTGCATTGCCATTTATAGACAGGGGATAGAAGATGTTTCAAGTTATTGTTTAAAAAATAATTGTCAAACTTTTCTGTAGCCATGGATGTTTGAATGTACTTCATTTTAGTTTCATTCATTCTTAGCCATACTGTATTACCATTGTGCATAATTTTATAATTTATTTTTGTAATTCATATATGGTCTAGGGAAAACAATATGGATACTTTTACTGTCCTTGGTCTCAAAAAATAGGACCTCAGACTTCATTTGGAATGAGGGAAGTAGAATTTCGTTGCAAATTGCTATAGGTGATGTAGGTTGGGATCAAACTGTTTTCTAACTAAACAGCAGCTGACCCTTCTTATCTTATCCATCAACTCTTTGTCTCTAATTTCAAAAGGATATGTTGATAGCACTTCCCAATCTTTTTGAGGGATCTTCAGTGTAAAACAACTTTCTCCCTCTTTTAGATTTCAGGTATTATACAGCTGCTTCCTGTTACATTTTATCTGCTTCCTGGATGACAAGATTTTGTTGCTGTTGTCATATCTCCAAAATCTCTATCATTGTAGTTTTATGCCTTAAAAATAGTTCTTTTCACAATAACTACAGGGAGATGTCATGATAACACAAAATTAAAAGCCTTTAATCTACCTTCTTAACCTGGAGCCCTAAATTAAGTTTTATTTTTATTTATTTATTTTTAAATTAAAAAGAAATTCGTTAAGTTTTAAAGTATTCGTTCTCTGTCCAGTATTTAGAGAGATATAGGTTAGTACAGTAGTTGGTCACATAACATGGTCTTCAATCTTACTATTTTATGATATCTTGAATAGTTTCTAGTAAGTTGGAGCTAAAAAGACCTAACGTGGTTAAGAACATGCGTCTTTTCTTACATTCATAGGCTCTCTTTGTAAATATGAGCAAATAAATAAACTGAAAAGCAGGTATCTTTTGGTTTTATTTACGTTGATCATGACAGAATGAAAACAAACAGCCAAAGTAAATAAATACATAAAATTGTATTTTTAAAGCATCTGGAAAAAGTAGAAGAGGACAGAAACTAAATTGTAAGATTTGAATTAAGTATTGGGCTAATATATCTGGAACTTTATCTAAGTCTACATTTACATGATCACAAAATATATGTTCATCATAGTGTTGAAGAGAAGACCATACAATATAGGGCATCTCGTGAAGCCAGAGATTGAACTGGTTTGTGTATTTTAAATGCAAGGAAATCAAACAAAGCCTCTGTTAAGTGATTCTAACTCCATTAAAATCCTGTTTTCTAATACCCTGTTTTCTCATGTTTAGATAGTGGTTATTAAAGAAACAGCCTTGCTGTATCTCTTACCTTTGGGAGTAAATGAAACTACGGATATCTATAAAAATAGCTAACATTTGTTTAATACTGTTTAAGGAACTAAAAGAGTTGATAACTTTGAAATGGTGACTTTTTAGTCAAAGAAAAGTGAAGTTGGAAGAAAAGTCTTAGTATTCTATTCACTTGCGAAACCAAATTGTCACAACTGATGGGTTTTTATGGCTTCTGTGAGAAGAAAAATACCATACATTGTGATGTCCCATTTGTTTCTGCATAGCATGCATAGTCTGAATTTTTTTTTCTACTGCCACGAGAGTGGATCTTTGTGAACTACACCTTGAACCATCACTTTTTCAAGTGAACTTGTGAAAGTAAGGGAGAAAATTACAAAGATTTTAAACTACATAATATTCACTGATTTCATTGACCATGTCATGGAAGAATTTATTCAAATCCAGCCTAAGTTTCACTCCTTTGAAGATAAGACAATGGACGCTTTCAGAACAATTTAAAAATAAAGAGTAAAACCCTTTTGTGGTGCATTGGATGGAATACTATAGATGTATGAGTGACTTAAGGCCTTCCAAATTCAGATTCCTGCAAGTCACAATTATAAATTCTGCTTTGGTCAAACTGCTACTCTATACTCAAGTTACCTGAGAAAGACAACTATGCAAATTCTCCCATTTAATTTATCTGCAGGCAGAAATCTGCAGAAACGTAGAAACCCTAAAGAAAATTGTTGAAGGTTACTTTTGCTCCGATGACCTTAAAATTGAAACATGGATTTGTAATCCTTTCTTTGCTGACATGGACAGCAAATCAATGATGCAGACCTTGCCAAAAATGACCTCACTGACTTAAGGACAAAGGGAATGATGCTTCATGAATTTCACTCAAGTCTTAGAGAATTTTGTTGTTCCTTGACACACACTTATCCTCATTTGTCAAAGTGAACTATGGGGGTTTTGATTCTTTTTCTATATGTTCTTTAGATTCAGGGTTTCAGCACATATTGCCATAAAAATGAAAAGTGAAAAATTGATTGGAGATCAGAAATGGTATTTTAGCTTATAAAAGACCACTCAATAATTAAATCATTTTTCAAGCTATTCAACCACAACATTTTAGTTGAAATATATAAACAGAAATAAATTTGACTTTTTGATTTATGTTTACAATTTCTTTTTCTTGAAAGTAGAAGGTAATTAATGGACTGCTTCAACATTCTTAAGCTCTGTCCTGAATGTTTCCTGTAACACCTAGCCTTAAACAAAAATTGGTACTTCACAAGATTCTGCTTTCTCGAGTCCCTTCCAAGTGAAATGCGGTCATTTTATCAAAATACATATATAGTCATATATGTTGAAAATATCACTTTCCTCTTCCCCTTCCTAACCAGTGTCTTTTTGAGACCACTGTCCTTTCATGGTCTTAAAGATCAAAGACATATTTGTTTATTTTTATTATTAAATTTTATATAATTTGTTTATATATCCTACACCTATACACATTTTCTCAGTTCTCTTCTTACATTCTAGTCATTCTCCCCCATAATGACTTTTGCTTCACAACCTAGAGTTTTAATAAATTTTTGTATTTGTGAATGATCCATCAAAAATCTTGCCTCTGATTTTCTTGACCTCTTTCTAATGACCTTATTTTCTATTTATCCAACAGCCTTCCTTTTTTTTCTTTTTTTTCTTTAATTTTGGCCATACAGCAGGGTTTATGATTAATCCAAACTCTTCTAACTTTGAATCACAATTCATATATCCCAATATTTTGACCATTCAATTTCTCTAACTTTCTGATTAGCTAACACTTGAATAAAATTGTATTGCACATATTCCAACTAAATTTAAAAATCAAGTAAGACAAGCATATTTCATTATACAGTATAACATGAAATAGTTTAGCTCAAGAAAATTATAGTACAAAATTAAAATAAATTATATTTTTAATGTATGAGTTCAATGTAAGTTTCAAAAACTGTGATCCAGAAAAGTTGTATGTCATGATTATATATGTATGCATGTATGAGTATATGTGTATTCGTATATGTATACATTTAGATACCGATATACACACAAACACATATTCCATTTTTCATGAATTTGTGGATATTTTTTCCATTGAAAACAAGAGATATTAGCTATTTACTCAATTATTTCCTCCAAATTTTTGATATCCCAAGTAACAGGAGGGATGCTTTGTTTCCTTATATCCACAACAAACTCTGTGCCTGGCATATGCTCAGTAAAACCCCTAATTTTAAAGTAATAAATATTGAGGTCATATATAGGAAATGGGAGATGATAAGAATTATCAGAATATGTAATTATTCTAAGCAGAAGAAGCCTGGCTGGAAATAACAGTTGATAGCAAAAAATGCCGACTGGAGAGAGTGAAAATAGAGATAAGAGCAAAAAAATGTGAAAATATGCAATTGTCTATAGCTAAAACTATAGAGGAAGAGCAGTGTCAAATTTCATGAAAAGTATATTTGGATACCAGAGAAAAATAAGCCTACCAAAGTCTATCAAAGCCATGCTTTATTAACCTCCAGGCAGTTGTTAAGTGGAATGGATAACTCTTTGCTGTAGGATCTGTAGGGTCTCTGCATTATAAGATGCTTGGCAGCATCTCTGACCTCTACCCACTAGGCGACAATAACAACTTTTTCTGGTTGTGACAGACAAAATGTCTCTAGACATTTCAAAATATCTTCTGGGAGGCAAAATCACATTGGTTGAAAACCATTGCTTTAAACAAAGGCACTATAAAGGATCTTACACTTCTTGATGGAGTCTAACTTCTTCTGCTCTTGAAAACAGTAAAGTTCCAATCTCTTTAGCCTTAACCTGCTACTGGATGTCAGTGACACTTTGGAGGCATAAGCAAGGGGACTTAGGAGAAAGATATATCATTCTCTGGCAATTAGGAAAGTAAGGTGAAAACAATGCAAAAAAGACAAAGATTTTATGAAGGAAAGTAAACATATGGCCAATAGAAAAAAAAATCATCTCTATGCCATATATAGTAACATAGTGCGCCCACCCCCAGACTCTTAGTGATAAACAGTTGACCCTTGAACTACATAGGGGTTTGGGGTACTGAGCCCTGCACACAGCCACAAATCTCTGTGTAACTTTCAACTCCCCAAAAACTTAACTAATAACCTCTTTTGATCTGGAAGTCTTACTGATAACATAAACAATTGATTAACACATATTTTACGTATTATATGTATTATATACTGTATTCTTACAATAAAGTAAGCTATAGAAAAGGAAATGTTACTCAGAAAATAATAGAATGCATTTACAGTACTGTACTGTATTTATTGAAAAAAATCCACATAAAAGTGGACCCACGCAGTTCAAATCCATGTTGTCCAAATGTCAAATGTATTTATTTTTACTTTTCCTCTTTCCTTTTCAAGTACTTAGTATATAAAATTTCAGTTGCTCTTTTTCTCAGGAAAAAGAATCCACTTTTTACAGTTTTGAAATGTAAAGATTTATGGAAGGCATTACACAGTAAGCCTTACCATTTGCATTTCAATATATGATTGAGAATCACTGTATAACTTTGCTCCTGCTGTTTTGTATTGATTCTACACTCCATGTTTCATTAGACTACCTTCAAAAACTTTATTCCAAATGCTTTATAGATTTGCTAATTTCAATAATTGCCCTGAGACTGTGACTCTATAAGCGACTAAAAATATGTACCAAAGGAAGGCAATGCTAGTCAGTGATTTGGTCATATTAACATCTGAAGTTTGAAGACTCAGTAAGGCTTGAATGATTCATATTGATTAAGACCACTCTCTGAGTTGAACAATACAGATGGATTTTTGGTTTAAATATATGTTGGTTTATAGTCTTTTTTTTTTCCAGTATGCAATATGCATTCCATGAATCTGGTAAATTTACTTTTTAACTCTATCCATGACAGTCATAGCATAGCAAGAATCCTGTGAGTACATATTGAAAATTCACATTCTTGAGTTATAATAGAGCAGAATAGAGCAGGTTCTACTTAGACTCCATCCTAGGGACATAATTCCATTATACATTATTCTTCCCTCTAAAGAGGACTCAAAATATAAACTTGAATGTCAGTCTTTTAACAAGATACCAGTTTGTTTGTTTTTTTTCTACATAATTTAAGCAGAGACATAAACATTTGCCTGTATTAGGTTATTTCATATTCTGTTTGACTCACTAATCATTCAGTTTTATATTTATAGACAGTCAAACTCTGATGTGAAAACTTATTAGTTTATTAATGTGGTAATTATTATTTATCACTTCCTAAGGAAATATGATTTCCATAAGATTCTATATAACATCTCTGTGGACTGACAGTTTTCAGTCTAAATATTAAATTTTTATTGATTTACATTCTTTAATAATTTGTTTCACTTGTTTAAAGCTGTGAATAGACCAAAAATGTTTGTTACCTGTGGTTTTTTAAAAATTACAAAATGGCATATTTAACTTATGCTAACAAGAAAAGGACAATTTTCTGACTGCCAAATAGTGAATGTGGTGTATAAATTCAGTGAAATAATGTAGGGGTAATATGAAAAGAAGAAATTTAAATTACCTTTAAATTATTTAAATTATTAATAATATTCATTTGGTAAATAGTAAACTATCTAAAGCACCTATCCTAATATTCAACAATCTTTTTACTGTATAGACTTAAAACTAAAAAGAACTAAGCTTACGTTAGAAAATATTTTTTTCTATTTAACAGTGATATTTAATTGTCTATATAGCTGAGACATTTGTGGAGCCATGACTTCATTTAAATGCGTAGACAACTTGTGGACAATAGAATATTAGCCAATAGATTGGTGAATTTGCCATTTTCCTCTGATCAGGTCTTTACATGATTTGAATTAGCATAAAATGAGTAATCATAAGAACTTTACCACATGAAAAAAAAGGAATTTCAATTTTTTTTTCTCTCCTGCACATTGATGTTCTCTGCTGCTGCCCATGGTTCCTTTAATGTTAGTTTTGTTCTCAAATAAGCTTACTTGTGAAGATAGGAAACTGTAATTTTTTCTTCTAATAACTTTTATAGGCTTGAATGTCTTGATTGAATAGTCCTGTGTCTTTCATGTGATGATATAAATGGTAGAGAAAAGTAGATCAATCATGTTCTTTGGTAAAATTTATACTGTCCCTAGGTTGTAGCTTTACTGATGCTCTTGGTGCTATTAGTTAAAAGCCAAACTTAACTGTAAGACTAAGAAGGTTGTGGCTGATTGTAGGACCACAGCTTGTAACATCACTGGTGTAGCCTCTCTGATAATGCTTGGAAAAGCAGGGTGGGGACAGCTGTTTGAGACTTCACAAGTTTGAGTTGACATACATGCATTCTGGCAATACATTAAATTATGTGTTCTTTTTTATGGTTATATTCTTCCCTAAATTGCTAATTGTTAAATATGTCATATGTGAAGAGTTTTCTTCTCCTCCTGCTGTTTGATCACATTAAGAGGTCATTATTCTTTGTTTATGATCTCACAGTCTGTCAATTAAAGTGTCTGCAGTGTCAAAAGCAAGATTATATGCAGAATTTTTTCAGAATAAGCAGAAAGAAACAAGTTAGTAAGAACAAATATTTTATAATAATGAATAGTATTTATTAATATAAAATAGAACCAAGTAACCATTCACACATTCAACAAATCTATGTTGTTCATACTAAATTTTCATAGATGTTTGGTTGTGATAATTTAACCATAGTTATGTAAATCGTAAAGAACTGGGGAAGGTTGAATGAAGGATTATGGAAACTGCTCAAGCTATTTTTTCAACTCTATGAATCTAACAATAGATGAAAAAAAATTTTAAGTAAAAACATTTGAGTAAAATTCTTAGCATACCAATAATTATTTGCCTAGAGAACTCTAATATTTCTGAGAAATACCACAGAATAGTTTTGTTTATATACACACACACACACACGTATATATATGACATATATATTAGTCTACATAGGCTGCCATAACAAAATACTACAGTACTACAGACCGGGTGGATTAAACAAGAAACATTTCTCTTCATTCTGGAGGCTAGAATTCCATGGTCAAGGTGCCATCAAATTTGGTTTCTGGTAAGGGCTCCTTTTCTGTCTTGTAGACAGCCACCTTCTCATAGTGCCCTTACCTGGCCTTTCCTTTGTGTGCATGCAGTGAAAGAGCCCCCTCTTTCTTATGTCTCTCTTTTTGTAAGGACATCAATCCCACAGGGTTAGAGTCCCACCCTTAAATACCACATTGAACCCAAATTGCAACCATGAAGGCCCTATCCGAAAATATAGACACATGAGCAGCCAGGAATTCAACACAAGGATTTTGAGTGAACACAATTCAGTCTATAATAACATACATACATGCATATGTACATTCAGTGCAACTTTGAATTAGGTCACCCAACTGGTGAATACTGTAATCTCGGTTTTAGAGGTTCTTCTGGTGAGAAAGGGCTTTGAGACTTACACTTTGCAAATCATTTAGGCAGTATTTATCATGTATCCATTCCATTTTCAATAAGCTGAGTTGCCCACTAGCCACAGCACCTCTTCAATTTAAGATCAGTTCATTCTTGGTCACATCAGGGACACAGGAACAACCCTGAGATCAAGGGTCATATGCTGTACTGACTAAGCCCAGCCAGGCACCCTTAATTTTTTAGTGAATACTCTTAAACTGTTGTTTAAAAGCCTAACTTAAAAAACAAAAAAACAAAAAACAAAAAACTTAACATTAAAAAATATCACTTCCCTACTTCCTAAAAGTAGAAAAATCTTAGAGCATGAATTCTGGTCACTTCATATGAGTTTATACTAAGTGTGATCAACTTATTTTAAAAATTCAAATTAGTTACAAGTTTAAGCAATCAGTACTTTTGTGGATTAACCTATATTTTTACCACTTATTTCTGTCAACATTTCTCCTGAAATGACTTTTTTTTCCTCAAGTTATGTCTGTTTTTTCAGTGATAAACACTATGTTTTCACTTGTCTAAAAAGAGTATTAAAATTGCCCATATGTTTAAATCATAGTTTAGCTGAGTACAAAGGTGTGGTTTGATGATTATTTATTTCCATAGTACTTTGAAGGTAAAACTGTTTTTTCCTCACTCTTGAGAAAAGTTTTCATTTTACTGTAATTTCTACTTAGTAAATCATTCCCCATCACTATGTGGTTTTTATATTCAAATACACTGTTGGTGGTGGTGGTGGTGGTGGTGAATTTTTCTTTTTTTTCTTTTTTTCTTTTTTCTTTTTTCCCAAATACTTTTATTTCATTTTTTCAGTGTTAAAAGATTCATTGTTTATGTACCACACCCAGTGCTCCATGCAATACGTGCCCTCCTCAATACCCACCACCAGGCTCACCCATCCCCCCGTCCCCTCCCCTCCAAAACCCTCAGTCCCTTGTTCTGAGTTCACAGTCTCTCATGGTTCT
>CM052886.1:80417155-80548935 GCA_028534135.1 Potos flavus | reverse complement strand
ATTTATGGAATTTTTAACTGTTCGCTTTATGTTTTGATGATTGTGGATACATTGTAATCATACCAAAAAATATAGATAAGAGTTCCATCACAATTTTACTAACATCATGCTAAATGAAAGAAGATAAACCAGAATCAGTATATTATATAATTTTATTTTTACAAAATTCTAGAACAATAGAAGATTATCTGTGGACACAGGAATGAAAAAGTGGCAGTCTGTGTACTTCTGAATGAACTAGGAAAAGACACAGTGGATGTGTTTTGGGTAATGCCAACACTCTAGTTCTGTGTGTGGCTTATACAATATATGCAATTCTCAGAGGTCATTTAACTAAACACATAAGACCTGTCTAGTTTATTGTATTTTAGATTATACTTCCTTACCATATTCACATTATACTCCCAAACAAATGGTATATAAAATATCTTTTGATATATATATATAGAGATATTTTATATAATATATAATCGATATATATAATAATATATATATTTGATATATATCTATATAGAGAGAGATAGGATATATATATATGTCAAGGCAAGCGTCCTATATATATATATATATATAGAGAGAGAGAGAGGTAGAGAGAGAGAGACTTAGAGAGAGAGAATGTAAAGTAAGCAACAGACTGGAACAAAATATCTGCAACATATTTGTGGCAAATCTTGCATACAGACTATATAAGGAATACATGAAGCCAATAATAAAATGAGAGCAATTCTATAAAATACAGACACAAGATTTGACTAGATATTTCACAAAAGAAGATAAAATATTTGAAAAGGTGCTCAAAATCATTAGTCATTTCATAAAGGCAAATTAAAACTACAATAAGATACCATTTCACACCCACTAGAGTGATCACAATTTGTCTTACAACACATAATACTGAATGGAATTTATACTCATTGCTGGTGGGACTATAAAATTGTACCATTTTGGAATATAATTTGGCACTTTATTATTTTTTTGGGAAGTTATCTATTTTTTTTTTTTTTCCTTAACATATAATGTATTATTTGCTTCAGGGTACAGGTCTGTGAATCATCAGTCTTACACAATTCACGGCACTCACCATAGCACATACTCTCCCATGGTACTTTATTTTAAAGTACAATATACATTTAATCTTTGTTCCAGAAATGACATTTCTACATATTTTCCAAGAAAAGTAAAAAATTATATTAAACAAGTGTTTATGGTAGTTTTACTTATAATTACTTCAGGCTGGAAACCATCCAGGTGTCCATCAACAAAGTAATGGACAAATACGTTGATGACTAAAATCATTTAAGTGGTTACATATTGACAGAGGTTGGAAGGGGTTGACTGGAAAGAAACACAAGATAACTTTTTTGGGTGATAGAAAAGTCTTTTATTTGGGTTGATATTTGCAAGACTAATGAATATATCAAAACTCAACCAATTTTACTCTCGAAATATTTGCATTTCATCATATTTAATTTTTATTTATTTGAAAAAATTGTCTGAAAAATGATATTTTATATTTTTGAGTCTACTATTTATGGCAACTTGATCACACAGTAATAAATGTGGGGGTTTTTTTGTTGTTAATTTTTTAGTCTCTGGTGAAACTATTTTTTTTTATTTTAATTTCATTATAGTTAACATGTAGTGTTATATTAGCTTCAGATGTACAATATAGTGATTCAACAATTCTGTACATTACTCAGTGCTCATCAAAGCATGCGTCCTCTTAATCCTCTGCACCTGTTTTACACATCCTCCCACCCACCCTGATCTGGTAACAATCAATTTGTTCTCTATAGTTAAGAGTCTGGTTTTTGGGTTGTCTCTTCTTTTTTTCTTTTTTTATATGCTTTGCTTCTTAAATTCCGCATATGAATGAAATCATATGGTATTTGTTTTCTCTGACTGATGGATTTTGCTTAGCATTATGGTCTCTAGATGCATCCATATTTTTGCAAATGGCAAGATATCACTCTTTTTTATGGCTGAGTAAGATTCCATTGTATATATGTCCCATTTCGTTTCTTTTCTTTTTTTTTTTTTTTTTTCCCATTCATCTGTTGATGGACACTTGGGCTGTTTCCATAATTTGACTATTGTAAATAAGGCTGAAGTAAACATAGGGGTGCATATATCCCTTCAAATTAGTGTTTTTGCATTCTTTGGATAAATACCCAGTTGTGCAATTCCTGAATCATAGGGTAGTTCTATTTTTAACTTTTGAGGAACCTTCATACTGTCTTCCATAGTGCTGCACCAGTTTTCATTCCCACCAACAGTACACGGGTGTTCCTTTTTCTCCGTATCCTTGCCAACACCTGTTGTTTCTTGTGGTTTTGATTTTAGCCATTCTGACAGGTGTGAGGTGATAGCTCATTGCGATTTTGATTTTATTTCCCTGATGATGAGTAATGTTGAGCATCTTTCATGTTTCTGTTGGCTATCCGTATGTCTTCTTTGGAGAAATGTCTGTTTATGTCTTCTACCCATTTTTAATTATTTGTATTATTTGCATGTGAGTGTGTTGAGTTGTATAAGTTCTTTATATATATTGGATTCTAACCCTTTATCAGATATGTCATTTGCGAATATCTTCTCCCATTCAGTAGGTCTTTTAGTTATGTTGGTTGTTTCCTTTGCATACAGAGGCTTTTTATTTTGATATAGTCCTAATTTTTTTTAGTGTTTTTTTGTTTTGTTTCCGTTACCTCAGAAGACATATCTAAAAGGAAGTTGCTATTACCAATGTCAGAGAAATTACTGCTCTCTTATAGGACTTTCATGGTTTGAGGTTTCACATTTAGGTCCTTAGTTTCATTTTGAGTTTATTTTTGTGGTTTTTTTTAAACCTGATTTAGAACATTTAGGCATTTATATAAGATTCTACTACACATAAAACCTTTTGAATTAGTGTTTTTGTATTCTTTGGGTAAATAGCTAGAAGTGGAATTACTAGATCACATGGTAATTCTATTTTTAATTTTTTGAGTGGACACCATACATACTGTGTTCCGTAGTGACTGCACCAGTTTGCCTTCCCATCTGGCGAAATTATTTTGATGAAAGTGGTTTGAATATTTGTAGTAAAACAATCCACAGTTATAAGCATAACCATTTGCTATTAGCTTATTTACATTAACTACTTAATAACCTTTACATACTTGAATATATTTGTATACTTATACATTAATAGATAAATTCAACAATTTATTTTGCAGATCTTTTTCTTTGGAGATACCATTTTATATGAAGTTTTAAGTTAATTACATTAATCTAGTACTCTAAATGATATATTTTGTTTCTTCACTAATTTAAATATAATGTACTTAAAAATCGTTTTGGACTTTAATTTCCAATAATACTGACTTGTGTTGTCTTCTAACAAGTTGTTTTCAGAATGACATAAAATAGAAATATCTAATAAAAATTATCTCAATAATGAAACAGTATAATACAATTGACACTTCAACATAATGAGATTAAAATTTCAAAATGAAGATGGGTTGCTTTGCTAAGTTAAGCTAATGACAGTTGCTTTAGGAGTAATCATTGCCGCCATCAAGGTATTTATTGCCTAGTAGTTTTGTTTTGGTGTGGTTTGGTTTTTAAGTCACCATAAGTGTTAGATTGGTACATTTTAGTGACATTTGCAGAGTTGTGAGTTTGATTTTGAATTGTACTTTGGAATTGTAACCATCTGCTAAGTTTTTGTTTCACTGACTCCAGAAAGGCTTGAAGGTTTGCCAAGACCAGTTCTCAGACAACCCATTCTCATAGATTTGTTCTATTCATAGATGATTTAAAGATTCTCAATTTATGTCTCAAATTAGCACTTTGTAGCTGGATTATTTGTCATTAAATAATCTTATAGTAGATGATTTTTTTCTTTTCAAAGATTTAGTAAAAGAACATTCAGCACAAACCATTTTATATATTGTAATTTCCAGTAATGTTTCAACTAATTTAAATAAGAATTTTCTTCTGAATATTTTTATTAGAAAATTAAAATAATATAAATCATTTGATTTCATTTTTGATTGACACTGCTAAGGAATACAAACATTGCTGATGAATTTAATCCATAAATCATATATAGTGCAATTCATTAAATTACCCACAAAAATAAAGAAATAATAAATCTTAGTATTTAACAATATTATAAAAATATTACCCAATATTAATTTCGAGATATGTTAATAAAGTGGACTTGGTAACAAAATGAAGTCTATTGTTTGTCATTCTTTAACAATCAAGGAGATTGATTATAGATTACGTGGTCAACCCTTATTGATGATCATTTGTCATTTTTTAATTATGAAAAAAATGGCCAATTCATTAGCACTCTTGGCACTGTGTTTGTTGCAACATTGAAGGAAACTCATAGGAGGTGATTTTGAAATTCTTCAATGATGAGGAAAACATTTTGGTATAAACAAAAGCCACGGTTTAGTACACAATGAAATGGATATATTGTGCTGGGAGTCAAAAGGAAAAATAGGTCAATTTTGGATACGTATGTTAAAAATAGAACATCAGCTACTTATGAGTATGCATGTGCATCTTTGCACGAGTCTCTATGTTTGTGTGTATACCCCAAAGCAGTATTGCATTTATTAGCCAAATTTACATAAAACTTTGTTATCTTTTATAATGCTTCAAAAATATAAAAGCCAATTTGCTGTCATGGCAGAGCAGGCCACTGATTTAATACAAGAATATACGTTAGAGTTACTTTTTAAAATATCACTATATCCCATTTTCCAAGGCTAACCAGGATGCTTTAGGATGACTACAGAATGGAAGTAGACACCTTCAGTGGTGAATTTGATAGTGGGTCACATTTAGCTGGCTGCCCATGAAATCCACACTTAGAAGTTTAATGTGTGAATAGTCACATTTCACATGAGCCCACTCTCTGCTCCCTGTATTTTCAAAGTTGAAGGAAAGAAAGAAAATGCCATGAGTACATTATTTTAAAATCCTGATTAACAGAAAAAGACTATAATAAAATTTTTAAATGGCTTAATGATTAAACCCCTCCCCCCCCCAATCTGTGTATATCTGAAGAAAAGCAGTGGTGTTTCTTATGTGGTAAAATATATTTCCTGAGCAAGTTTTTCAGAAAAATATTGACATAGATTTATCAAATAATAAAATCTCCCAGTTTGATGAAATTTCAGGTAGAAGAGGGAGTAGGATTCCCACATGCCATATAAACATTAATAGGCAAAGGAAATCTTAGTGTCAAAAGTAATTTAGTTTTTTTTTTCTTTTTTTATGGTAGGAATAGAATAATTAAATCATTTTGAAAATACTTTTTAGCATTGACAATGTTTCTTTGCATGTCTGATATCAAATCAAAACTCTTTAATCTTTTGAAGTATCCTGACAGTGGGAAAGAGGATCAGATTTTTGGAATTTCACTTACTTTTAAACTTTCTCTGTTTTGCTTGAGCCGTAGGAATTGTACAAATGTATAATCAGGATTCTTTTTTTTTTTTTTTTTCCCCAAATTATCCAGAGGTACCTTTGGCATCTTATTATTTTTGCCAGAACAGCTTCTGATGCCAAAATAGGAAATGAAGCAAGAATAGAAACTGAAATGTTTATATTTTGAGTTTCTTTCAGTTGAAATTTTTATATTTTGAGTTTCTTTCAGTTGATAACAATGTCCTCTTTTTCACTGTATTTGGTCCCTGAGGAAGCCAGAAGTGCTGGTGAATGTTTTTTCTGAAGCAAAGAGGGTACAAAGTGCTGACCATTATGGATGAAGGAGAGAGAATAAAACTGCATTTCAAAATAAACCTAAAAATGTGATAAGGGAAAAATAATGCTGAGCAAATTCTATCAATAGTTTGGCATTTATGTTAGGCGGTGATATAAGAAATCCTGCACTTAAAACATAGGGAAAGGAAAGTAATTTTTAATGGTCTTGGTAGGGATGCTAGAAATTATAACTTAGTTAAGAACTTTAGTTATTCCAAATGATAGTTATTCCAGTTTTCTACGTTATGAGATAATATATGTATTCAAACTCTATGACCAAAGCTTAGTGATATTCAATCACAAGATATATACATATTTAAAAATGATGGAGTGATAAGTTGATTTGAATTTTCAACACTTATTTCATGAGGCAAGATATATTTAAAGAAAGAGCATTTCAGTTGATTTTAGATTTTATTCTATATCCATTACATCGAGCTTGCATGGCATTCAAGTTATTTCCAGATGAATGGTTTTCATATTTTAAAAGTTGTCTACCAACATTTACATTATTATTCTTTCCTTTAGCATTGACTATGTAAACTATTCCAAGTAGTATTCACCATCTTGCAAACTTAGCTGCTAGTAAATTTTCCAAACATTTGTTATTTGTGGGTGAAGGTGTTCTGTTTGGGTTTGGGTTATGACCTCCAAGAGAAATGATTGTAGTTCATTAGTCATTCAGGGTGCTTCCCAGTTAATGAGAAGACAACTCCTCATAAATATTCCTGAGCTCCTCAATGGCTTCTAGCCACTCAAAATTCTCCCAAGCAGATGAAACATAATGTTTCTCTCTAAATCTAATGGTGAACCTAAGGGTATTGGAATCAGGAGGAAAAAGGAGGGGTACAGGAATAACTGTTGAGTTTTCTAATTAGTGATGGAGAAGTGGAGATCACTGTTAAAGTGCACAATTTCAAAATAGTATTTAAAAAATGTCATTGGTCATACCACTGGATTTTCTAGAGCATCAAATCATTGCTCTGAAAATTGATTTTAAAAGGAGGTGGGTTACTAAACACCCTGGATTTCCCAAATGTAGTGTCTTTTAAGGTCTGAAAGTGCTGATAAGGGAAATTTCCACTTTATAAAATAATTACATCTAAGAGATGTAGAAAAGTGGTAAAATTCAAATACCTCCATTTTCTACCCTCCAAATAAGTAATCTAATAAACAATCATTGTCTCCAAAAATCATTAGGTAGAAAATTGATGTAGAATTTTGTAATGGACGAATTGAATCAGTAATATCAGAAAGCCAGTGATCAATCTATTAAGAGTAAAATAAGTAGACATTATGTGCCTCCAGATATGATGCTTTAGGAAGCACAAAATAACACCTAATTGAATCTGAATTAAATCTAAGCCTCTGGATCTAATGATGAGTTTACAGGAAATGCATAAGGCAGAGGAACAGTTAAATAGCAGAAGAATAAAATCAAACCATATGTGGAAAATTCCAGAGGATAAATGATTGGATATCTTATGAGATAAATAAAAATTAGAAGAATATTAGTTATAGACCTAAGAGACTTAAAAATCAAATCAACCAAATGCTATGTGAATATTGTTGAAATACTGATTATTTTGAATACTGATTCTTAATAAATTCTAGAAAAAATATTTTTAGGACTATTAAGGAAATTGAGAGACTATAGCTGATATTTCAGAAGTATTGCTAATTTTGTTGTACTAATTGTATACTGCTTATATAAAAAATGAAATTCCTTGGTTGGGGTTGTATTTACTTTAAAATATTCTAGCCAAAAACAGGCAAAAGACAAGATGTAGGAGAAGGTATGGGGGGAGGGGTAGAGAGGCAGAGGGCTGGAGAAATAACTAGGGCAAGACAGTATGTGAGAGGGGTGAGACAAGATTAGCAAAATAAGAACTCCTGAGGTTTGCTAAAGTGTACCTGAGAATTCATTATACTGTCCTGTCTATTCTATGCATATCTGAAAATTTTCATTAAAAAAGTAGTGTGATGTTAGTACCTTAAAAACATTTCAAAAAAATGTCAGAAATTAATTATAATCGATTGAAGATAATTATAATGTAACATGCCAGAACTGCAAAATAAAGACAAATTGAAATGCATATGAGGGTACCGCGATAGCAGTTTTATCATATTTTGATAGTTTTGGTTATGATATGTAAGAGAAAGACTGGCTCTACTGGATTTTTTTTACCAGCAAATTAAGTAAGTCTTATGAATGACTTAGTTCTATGAATTCTTGTGTGCAGATTCTTTTTCCATAGACTTAGCTATTACTTCCCACTCAGAATGACCTAACCCTCTAGAATCAGCCTGATCAATCTGCACAGTACACCTGCAGAGTTGGGACCTTTCCCTTGTCCTCCTTTGTTTATGGCATTGCTTCCAAGCAATGAAGTTGAGACAATGGAAATATATGGCCAAAGAGTCAGTGACTGAGGGACACAGTCTGATGGAGCAGCCATCATCTCCAACACTTACTGTCACCGTCACAGAGAGAAAAGACATGTCTTAGGGGGCCTCACATTGGCCACTATATCCTTGGGCTGGAAGTGACACATATCTCACTGGTCGGATGCAAGTACGCCAGAAAGTATAGTCCTACCAAGTACCCTAAACAAGGGAGAATCTGACTACTGGTAACAATCATTTATGATCCCCACCCCAATCTACACAGCACGTGCAAGTGTGTGTACATATACCCATGTATGTAAAGACTTTTTCATTGTGAACCATAATACAAATGTCAGTATTTACATTGCTTTTGCATTCTCTGAGAATTATCTTATTAACTAAGACTATCTTATGAAATCTCATTGTGAATAAAAGGTAATGTTATCTGATTTCAATTTTATATGACTGTATTAATCTTTCATTAGCATTAGCTAGCATCATATAAAATAAATCATTTCATAAGACAGTGAGTAACCATAACAATATTAAGGGTTTTTATTCACTTAAAAATCATTTAACAACTACAGGTCAATATATTTTTCAAAAAAATATTATGTGCCCTCAGATGGATGTTGAGATCAAATTCCCAGGCTATTACATTTTTCCCCCAAATACCCTATGTATCATTTCAGATCCGATGTAACAAGGGCTTTGGTTAGTATGGATGATTTATACAATTACGATTCGAGTTAATTATGACCTGTCATTTACTCTGCATGAGCGTCTGTGTCTCCATTGGCTGCCTAGATAGCCTTAAATCAGCTTCAAAGGCTCTTGTGTCCAGGGTGCTTTAAATTTAAGGTTCTTGTGTAAGAGTTGATACAGCTGACTTTTCTATGACTGTTTCAATGTGTATAACCCCATCATGATAAAATCTCTTTTAAGTCCAGGGATTTTTAATAGGCCTGGAATCAGAGAAATTTATTGTCTACTTTAACAAAACTTAATTGGATATTCGGAAACCCCAGAAAAGAGAAAGAAAATGACAGATATATTTTCAATTTAAAACCCAAAACTAAGACACATGGCATGTTTCTAAGCAAAGCAACACTTATTTTGCAAGATTACAAATAATCTTTTGGGCCTGGACCTGTTTCTATTATGAATAAGTTATGATGTAAAGCAGTGGGAGAGATTGAGAAAGTTCAGAACAGCTGTTTATCCTAGATTCTACTGCTTGATATCCATGTTATAGTATTCAAATTACTCTTTTCAGTTGTTCATCAGTGGCCCTGGAAAAAGAAGCTTTTCTCACACAGAGATTCATTATTGCAGCTCATCCTTCAAGGAAGAACACATTTCCCTAACTGCTACACTTGCAGTTTGCAAACACACTTCATTTGCCCTTCAAGGACTGCTTCAGCTGCAGAGAGTTTCTTTCTTAAGGTTACCCTCCTGGAGGTGGCTCACATCCACAGACAGAGGGAGGATAAAAGCTTCATCTTTACAGTTACATCCTGGTGAGAACAGTCCTGATGGGATATTTTAACTTGAGCTTTCCATTGGGTCAGCTGAGGTTGTCACTGAGGCTTGAACAATAGTTGGACCTCTTTCTAAATCCAGCTCCATTCCCTATGCCCTGTATCAGTGCTGATGCCAAGAGTACTTATTAATAAATATCTTGTACCCTAGTCCTAGCCTTTCATCAGATACTGCTTCCCATTGAACCCAACCTGCAACAACAGTGAGGATCACACCAGATAAACCGGAGTAGAACTTTGATAAAATAAGCACTATGGAAAACTAAGAAACATTCTGATAAATTATCTCTTAATATGGCCATTTGCCTTTACCTGGGAGCACCTAAAGGAATCATTTCAAATTTCTTCATACAATCTTAATGGTAACTGTAAATACTTGAATCCATAGTATTTGGGGAAAATTTTATTTAATTTTCCCTGGGTCATTTTGAAATATATTTTTCTATTTCAGAATAACATAACCCTATTTATTAGCAAAGATGCTGATTTGTTACATTATTAAGTTGAAGGGATATATTAATGCCTGTTAATATTACTATTATCATTGTGCTTCATGCCACATGCTACATACATTTAGCACACACCCCATACCTACCACCACAGACATAGCACTACATATACTCT
The DNA here is from genome assembly GCA_028534135.1 of Potos flavus. NCBI lineage: Eukaryota > Metazoa > Chordata > Mammalia > Carnivora > Procyonidae > Potos > Potos flavus. The sequence continues at coordinate 80,538,619 of CM052886.1, read as the reverse complement.
TTTGAAGGAATTTCATATTTTATAAGAAAATATAATCATTATTTTATAATTAAAAGAAAAATAATGAATAATGGCCCCAAGAGCTGATCCCTACTGAATTATAACCCAATGTAACTCTAAGGTATGGCATTAATATATAGAGTTAAATTGTGAGGATTAAACAAGCAATCAACAACAACTAGAAGCAATCCAGTTTTATTACCTCAAGAATAAAATCAGGGCCTTTGCCTATGCACAATTTTTCAATTTGCTTATACAATTTTGCATATACAATTTTACCTCTTGCTTCTGCCTTCTGTGTACGAGGTCCTCTGGGAACCATATTTCTGAAAGTGCAGAAGGTTTCAAGTTTGTCATCTTTTAAGTTTCTTCTCCCTAGGACTAGCTCTTGATGTTGACAGGTAGGAGAGGTTTTTTGGTTTTGTTTTTTCTAGGAGGTTCAGTTTTCTTACTGACACAGAATTCCTATTGACTCAGTGATGTTTTAGGCAACCTGCTGCCTGAATGTTAATATTTTGGTAAAACAGAATAGTCTAAATGCTGTGTATGGACTAGAAACCTGGATGAGAAACCTATCTTTGCCACTTCTACAAACCTCCGCTAGCTTATCTGCAATGGGGAATGTTACTGTGTCTCTCTTAGAACTATTATCCTGATTAATGACAAGTTTATAAAATTTATATAAAGCATTTGGTGTGTACTAGAAAAATATTTACTTTTCCCACTCTGGTCCTTTGTTTCTGGTATGGTTTTCCAGTCTTAAAATGCAGAACAAATTCTGCTGTAAATCCTTTTATCACATTGCCTTTTAAAATCTATTTTGCCCTCCCCTTTTCTGTCTTCTTCCTCTATAATCATGGAGGAAATCTGAAAATAGTACAGAAGATATGTGGGTGTCTTTTAACAATTGCTTCATAGAAAACCTCTAAGAACTTAGTGACATATAACAAAAATGTTTTGATTATGTTCATTAATACTGGCATCCAAAATTCAGAGATGGTAGAGATGCTCATCTTTGGTTCTGTTATTTGGATATAGTTACTTTTGTTCCTATGCATGAAAAAGGCAAATTATCTGCCCAACATGCATTCAACATACAGTAATGATCTGGATAGGGCAACTATAGTAGACACAGTTATCCCATCCGGAAAGGCGGAGAGGGGGTAGGGAAGCAGACATTTAGTAAGTAGTTCTTAGTAATTCTAAAATGCAGTTGGGCATGTGTTGGCAGTGATTTCGCTGGGCCTGGTTCCTGGCAATGTTCTCCTGGCTCTAAATTCTGCTTTCTGTGCCCTCTGTCCTCACCTCCCAATGATTCATACTTCTGTTTCCATCAGAAGTGGGTCTTGTTTGAAATCACGTATTTTTTTACACTTTCCATGTGCAAAATTTAGTGATTCAGAAGCCTCTCTTCACTTTCACTTCTCTCTGCCTCTTTCCATTACAGCTAAGATTATTCCTTTTAAAACCTTGTGCATTTCTTACTTGTCAGCTTATACCTAACTCCATTAGACAGAATCTACAACCACAATTATCTTGAAGTAAGGCTTCTCTACTTTAGACCCCTATCAAGAATTGGTGAGACACTGCTTTTAAGAGTTCAGAAGCACTGTTTCTAGCCATGTGGGTCAATAGGGGCATGTCCTTCAATTCTTAGTGGCCTTTTGTTGAACTAGGAAGCCTTTCGAGATTTACTCTAAATCTTTCTTAGATCTTAACAAAGGACCTTTTAGCCACACTCTGGATTCCCAGAGGCCATGTTTTATTGGCAGCACTCTGGATTTACTTAATATTTGTCTCAAGCACATTTATTACTTTGAAAATGTTTCCCTAGCCGGGAAGACTGCCCTAGCCCTATTCATTTCCACAAAATTCTAACTGAACCTGGAAAATTTATTCTTTAAATGATCTGTCTCTTTCCAAATTTTGTCATGACCAGTGAGCAGAAACCAGGACATCTTACCTAGGCCATTAAGTTTATTGGGTACATATTTTGTTTTCCTCAGTACCATCAAGGACAGCGTTGTCAAGCTTTCTACTATTTAACAGGGGTCGTTGTAATCCCAGCTTCCAAGAACGTTTTTTTCTCGCTTTCATTCAAAATTTCCCCTTGCTGAGGCTCATCCCTTTCTGCCTGTTGCGTGGTCCCCAAATCAGTATCACATAGTTTGAGTTTAGTTATGGCAGCATCTCAATCATAGCACCCAGTTCTGTTCCCCGTTTCTTTTATTGTAAAACAAACTAGGATCTTAATTATTTCTCTGTGCAGTCCTAGTGAATCAGGTGGAGGGGAAATCTATAGACCTTCAGCAGACACTCTTTGCTGTTTTGTCACACAAAATATGCCTAGAGATTGAGATTCCAATTCCTTTTAATGGGGGCACCACTTTTTAGGGAAGGAGTGAGGGGTGCAACTTCTAGGCAACAACATTATTATAGAAAGATGATAAGGAGAAGAGAAGGGGCATGGGAAGACTTCCAAAACAATGTGTAGTTACACATAACATGCTCTCAGAAGACCGAGGACTCTTGCTTTTGTGTGACAAACAACATTCCATTCCTCTGTCTTGGGTTCAGCTTTAGGTTACTTTGTATGCAAAACTTTAAGCTGTCTAAAATAGTCTTCATTGTATTCTCTTTTTATACTTCGCTTCTCAAACCATAAGAAAAATGTAAGGTATTGTTATTATTCATTATATTAGTTCCCAGGAAGGAAAAATTAAAAATCCCCTTAAATCTTAACTCCTTCTGAGAGATAATGTTTTAGTAACTGTCAGAATAAGAGAATCAGAAAAATATACTGAGTAGTACTATTTATAGAAGAAAACGATAATGGACAGAAAAAAAGATACAAAATGAGATACCGCTGGGAAAAAAAAGGTATAGATGTTGACATTACATCTGACAGATTGAATAAGATGCACATTAAGAAGAAACAATTGAGTTTGTAATTCAAAGCTTATTAAAGACTTAAAAGACCAGATTAAGTACATAGTTGAAGTGAGAATTCAGTAGGTAAGGATTAAATATTTTCAGAGAAGGTAAAAGCTGTATGTGAAGAAGAAGAGTATGAGATAAAAAGTGATGGACATTAATACACTAGAGAAGCAAGATAAATGAAGCATTTTGCTTTTGTTTTTATTTTCATTTGGTTGGAGTTTAACTATGAAAGACTGAAGATCAAGGGGACAAAGTCTCAGGGGAGACCAGAAGAATGCAAATATGTTCAACTTCTCCTTGATTAGTGATATTCGAGTCAGGATACCATGATTTATTTTTATTTTTATTTCTTGATACCATGATTTAAAGGAATAGTTTACTCACTGTATTCTTTGAAAGAAGTAAACGTATTTAACAAACTTGAAAATGGTTCTAGGTCATTTGGAAGAGGATTCCATTTTATCCCATCTAAAATTAGAATTTTACCCTTTAAGAGACCCTTCCTTTTGAATTCTGGTAAAGCCTTTGTTAATATAATAAGTCTATGAGATATATATTTATAATATATTATTTATCATATATATGTGATATATGTGTGATATGTATGTCATGTATATATAAAATGTATATGTGATATATATATCACAAAGGAAGTTCATAAATCAATAGAGCTTATGATTAGAGATCAGTGCACATAGCAAAGATTTGCATTGTTTGCTAACTATAGTAATAGTCAATGAGCTTTACTTAAACCTTACTTGATCCTCATGAAATAAAATACTCCTCTTCAAGTTGCTGGTAGAATACCCGGCTGGTACTACCCAACAGGAAATTGGAAATGCAGAATTAGTAAGGGAGTGGTTTAGACAGGAGATGTAGATTTGAAAGATATTTTCATAAAGCTGAAAGCTAACACACTGGGAGCAGATGTTGCCACAGAGTATAAAAGAGAAGAGCTTGGCAAAAAGAAGTGGGAAATGCTTACATTTTCTGAAGCATGAGAATAAGAGGGTTTGTACTGCAGATATTAAGTAGAGGAAATGACTGAAATAAGATGTGATTTTTCTTAAACTTGAAAGACTTAGATATCCACATAGAATATTAAAAACAATGTATAACCAACACTAGTGGACATGCCATCTAACTTATTATTATTCATATGTACATTTTACAGTGTCTATATAGTAATATAGGTAAAAATAAACGAATATTTTGCATAAATCCAACTTATAGAAAGGATATTTTATTTTCTGTATTCTTTTTGCTCTTATTCTTTGTTTAATTTTTAATTATCTTTGGATTCCTCTCCGTATCTTTGCTAGTATAGTTTGTATTTCATGAATATTCTTTTGCAGGTGTTTCTCAAGGGTTATAAATAGAAACCATTGTGTATACATGGTATGTGTGTCTTCATTTTCAACTTCACATCAAAGTGTCAAATAGCTCCCCACTGTGATTATACAATATTCACCTCACCTAGCAGTGTTTAACGGTTCCTATTATTCATTATCTTACCTGACAGTGTTGCCAGAAATTATACATTTTTACCAGTTTGAGGGATGGGATTTTAATTTTCTTTGATGATTGTACTTTTAAAAACATTTATTAGCATTCATTTTTATTCTTCAGTGAATGGTATTTTGTTTATTTTAGTCTGTTTATACATATGAAAGAATTTTATGTACTTCATCTACATAATAGACTCTTAATTAATTAGAATGTGGCCAAAGGGATTATCTTAATGTAATCCAAGATGTAAATATTTTTATGTATTCATACTTGTATCCCTGTGTATCCTTCAGACATTATTTCGTTAGAGCAATTTTAGATTCACAGTAAAATTGAGAGGAAAGTAAAGAGAATCTCCCACATGAATAGCCATCTGCATAACCAATATCTACACCATTTGTTGCAACTGATGAATCTATATTCACACATCATTAGCACCCGAAGCTCACAGTTTACATTAGGAGTCACTCTGGTATTGTACTTTCTGTAGGTTTGGGCAAATATATAGTGACATCTGTCCATCATTATTTTATCATACAAAGTAGTTTACTGCCCTAAAAATTCTAAGCATTGCCCCTATTCATCTCCTCCTCCCACCTAAATTCTAGAAACCAATGATATTTTTACCATCTTCATAGTTTTGCCTTTTCCAGAAAGTTATACAGCTGGAATCATACGGTATGTAGCTTTTCAGATAGGTTTATGTCATTTACTAATAGGCATTTGCGTCTCCTCCATGTCTTTTCATGGTTTGTGGCTCATTTCTTTTTAACACCAAGTAATATTTCATTATCTGTATGTTCAGCTTATTTATATATTCACCTACTAAAAGACATCATGGTTGCTTTCATTACTTATGAATAAAGCTGCTATAAACATTCTTGTGCAAATTTTTATTTAGATATGTTTTCAGCACCTCTTGGCAAATACCAAGGAGAAGGACTTCTGGATCCTATGGTAAGAGTGTGTTTACTTTTGTAAGAAATTGACTTCCAAAGTGGCTGTAACATTTTGTTATTCCCACTGGCAGTGAATTAGAGTTCCTGTTGCTGCACATCCTCACCAGAATTTGGTTTTGTCAGTATTCTGGATTTTTGCCACTTGAATAGGTTGTAGTGATAGCTCATTACTGTTTGAATTTGCATTTCCCTGATGACATATGATGTGAAACATCTTTTCATTTGCTTATTTGTCATTTGCATATCATTTTTGGTGAGATGTCTTTTAAAGTCTTTGTCTCATTTTTAAATAAGGTTGCTTGTTTTCTTATTTTTGTGTTTTAACAGGGTTTTTAAAATATTTTTTATGTTTTGGAAAACAGTTCTATATCACATGCATGTTTCACAAATATTCTCTCTTTATCTGTGGTTTGTCTTGTTATTCTCTTGAGAGTCTTTTGCAGAACAGACATTTTTAATTTTAATGAGGTCCAACTTATCAATTATTTCTTTCATGAATAGTATCTTTCATGTTGTATCTAAAATACTATTAACAGATAGTGAAGTTACTGACTGTCATCTAGATTTTCCCCTATGTCATCTTATAAAAGCTGTATATTTTTTCATTTTACATTTATGCATGTAATCCACTTCAGGTAACTTGAGTGAAGGATATATTGTCTATGTTTTTTGCCTACAGATATCTGGTTGCTTCAGTGCTGTTTGTTGAAGAGACTATTTTTGTTATGTTGTATTTCCTTCATCCCTTTATCAGAGATCAGTTGACTATATTTATGTGGGTCTGTTCCCGGGCTCTACATTCTGTTCCATTGATATATTTGTTCTTTCACCGTTATTGATACTGAGATTTATAGTAAGTTTTCAAATGGAATAGTGTCAGGGTCTCTTGGCTGGCTCAGTCGGAAGGATGTGAGACTCTTGAACTTGGGGCTGTGGGTTCAAGCCCATGTTATGGGTAGAAATTACTTAAAAATAAAATCTTAAAAAAGTGGGATAATGTCAGTCTTCCAATTTTGTTGTTCCTTGATTTTATGTTGGTTATTCTGGTTCTTTTTCCTCTCTATATACATAAAAATCAGTTTGTTGATTTCTACAAAATATCTTGCTGGAATATTTATTGAGATTGCATTGAGTCAATAAATGAAGGGGGAAGAATTGACATCGTGAATATATTGAGTCTTTCTGTCCATAGACATGGAATATCTCTCCATTTATTTAGTGTATTTTTTTTAACCAGGTTTTATAGTTTTCCTCATATAGATTTTGTACATATTTTCTTAGATTTATACTGAGTTGTTTCCTTTTGGGTGGTGCTAATGTAAATGATATTGTGTTTTTATTGCTGATATATAAGAAAGTGATTGACTTTTTTATAATAACCTTGGATTCTGCAACCTTTCAGTATGCCCTTATTAGTTCCAGGAGTTTCTTTGCCAATTTTTTAAAGATATCCTACATAGATAATTATGCATCTGTGAACAAAAGACAGTTTTTCTACCGTTCCAAACTATATGATTTTCATTGCTTTTTTTTTTTTTTTGTCTAATTACATTAGCAAGGATTTACAGTATGATGTTGAACAGGAGTCATGAGAAAGGACATCCTTGCCTTGTTCCTTACCTTAGTGGGAAAGCATTTAGTTTCTCACCACTAAAGATAATGTTAGCTACAGATTTTGCAGATACTTTATCAAATTGAGGACTTTGTTCTCTATCCTCAGTTTACTGAAGTTTTTTTTTTTTTTTTTGACGATAAAGAATAACTTTTATTGTGATATTTGGGCTAGATATTGGTTTAGAAACCCCTGTCTGGAAAAGTCCAGCCAGAGGGCAAGTCTGATAGAGAGAAAGTAAACAGCAGGTAGTATTAACTGTGTATTAATAGTATTAACTATTGTATATAGGATATACATATATATATATATATATATATATGTATATATATGTATAGTTGTGTGTGTGTGTGTGTGTATATATATTACTATATATAACTATTGTGGCAGTTCCCACCTGCTACCCTGTTGCTCCTGAGTAACTAAGTTTACTGAAGTTTTTATTATGAACAGATGTTGGATTTTTTTTAAAGATTTTATTTATTTATTTAATTGACAGAGAGACAGCAAGAGAGAGACTATAAGCAGCGTGAATGGGAGAGGGAGAAGCAGGCTTCCTGCTGAGTAGGGAGCCTGATGCAGGGCTGGATCCCAGGACCCAGGAATCATGACCTGAGCCAAAGGTAGATGCTTTACTACTGTGCCACCCAGGAGCCCGGAATTTTTTTTTTTTTTTTTAAGATGCTTTTTCTGCATCTATTGATATGGCGAGGTTTTTCTTCTTTAGCTTGTGGATGTGATGAATTACATTAATTGATTTTTAAATGTTGAACAACCCTTGAATACCTGGAATAAATCCCACTTGGTCATAGTATGCAATTATCTTTTATATATTGAGTTAAATTTGTTATTCCCTTGAGAATTTTTGCATCTGTGTTTATGAGAGAGATTGATTTATAGTTTTTGTTTTTGTTTTTTTTTTTTCCCTTATAATACCTTTGTTGGGTTTTGGTATTAGGGTTATTCTTGCCTCAGAATGAGTTAGCAAGTATTCCCTCTGCTTCTATCTTCTAAAAGAGAGTGTAGAGATTTGGTAACAATTTATTCCATAAATGTTTAATATAATTCATGAGAATTCAATTTTTGCCTGGTACTTTCTGTTTTTGAAGGTTATTAATTATTTATTCAATTTATTTAATAAATGTAAGCCCATTCAGATAGTCTATTTCTTCTTGTGTGCATTTGGCAAGTTGTGTCCTTCAGGAATTGGTCCATTTCATCTAGGTTATAAAATTTTGTGACATAAAGTAGTTCATAGTATTCTTTTATTCCTTTCAATTTATACCAGATGTGTAGTGACTCCCCTATTTCATTTCTGATATTAGTAATTTTTGTCCTCTTGCTCTTTTTTTTAGTTTGACCAGAAGTTTATTGATTTTACTGATCTTTTCAAAGAATCAGCTTTTAGTTTTATTGATTTCTGTATAGATTCTGTTTGCAATTTTATTGACATTTCCTCTCATTCTTCTTGTTTTTCTTCTGCTTATTTTAGATTTAATTTATTCTACTTTTTCTAGTTTCTAAAATGGAAGCTAAGGTGATTGATTTTATATATTCTCTTCTAATAAATGCATTCAATTTTATCAGTTTCCCTCTAAGTACTGCTTCTGCTTCATACAATAAGTTTTAATAAATTGTGTTTTCATTCTCATTTAGTTCAAAATATCTTTTAAAAATTTCTCTTATGATTTATTTGACCCATGTGTTATGTAGAAGTGTATTGTTTAATCTCTACATATTTGAGGATTTTCTGGTTAACTTTCTGTTACTGATTTCTAGTTTAATTATATTGTGGTCGGAGATGGACATTGTATGATTTCTATTTTTTAAAATTTGTTAAGATTTGTACATGTCCATCAATGCGGATTTATTTTTGGTGCCTATTTCAGTGAACTTGAAAAGTGTGCATATTCTGCTGTTGTTGGTTGAAGTTCTTTGTAAATGTTGATTATATCCAGTTGACTGATGGTATTGGGTTCAACTCTGTTCTTCCTGGTTTTGTGTCTGCAGAATCTGCCCATTTCTGATAGAAAGGTTCCAACTATGATAGTGGCTTAAAGGGTCCAACTATGATAGTGGAATCATCTCTTTCTCTTTTAAATTCAGTTAGTTTTTGCCTCAAAGTTTGATGCTCTGTTGTTAGGCACATACATATTAAAGAAGTTGTTATATCTAATGGGAGAATTAGTCATTTTATCATTATGCAATGCTCTTCTTTATCCCTGATAATTATCCTTACTTTAAAGTCTGCTGCAGGGGCACCTGGGTGGCTCAGTCAGTTAAGCATCTGCCTTGGGCTCAGGTCGTGATCCCAGGGTCCTCAGATCAAGCCCCACATCAGGCTCCCTTCTCAGGAGGGATTCTGCTTCTCTCTCTCCCTCTGCCCCTGCTCATGCTTGTGCTCTCTCACTCTCTTCCAAATAAATAATCTTTTTTTTTTTTTAAGATTTTATTTATTTATTTGATAGAGAGAGGGAGATCACAAGTAGGCAGAGAGGCAGGCAGAGAGAGAGGGGGAAGCAGGCTCTCTGCTGAGCAGAGAGTTCAATGCAGGGCTTGATCCTGGGACCCTGAGATCATGACCTGAGCCAAAGGTAGAGGCTTTAACCCACTGGGCCACTCAGGAGCCCCTAAATAAATATCTTTAAAAAAATAAAGTCTCCTCTGTCTGAAATTAATATAGCTATTCTTGCCTTCTTTTGGTGTTAGCATGGTATATTTCCTCCACTTATTTACTTCTAATGTTTCATTTTAGTTAAAATGGCTTTCTTATAGACAACAAATACTTGGGCCTTGCTTTGTGATCCACTCTGAAAATCTCTTTTAGTTGATGCCTTTAGACCATTGACAGTCAAAGTGATTATTGATGTAGTGGAATAATATCTATCATATTCATTGTTTTCTATTTGTTGCTCTTCTTCTTTGTTCCTATTTTTGTCCTCCACACATTTTCTGTCATTTGTGATCTTAACTGAGCATTATATGATTCCATTTTCACTCATTTGTTGGCATTCCAGTTTGTGTGGCATTCCATACTTTTTTTTTTTTACTTTTGCAATATACACTTACAGCTAATCTAACTCTACTTTGAAAAAAACACTATACCATTTAATGGATAGTCTGAGGACCTAAAAATAACAAAATAATCTAAATTCGTCCCTCCTATGCCTTATATCATTACTGTCACTTATTTTATTTTATATAAATATACATACATATGTATGTGTATATATAATATATAGATATGTGTACATGATTATATGATATATACATAAGCATGCATACCATAGCTATCATTATTTTGAACAAAGTTTTAGCTGTAAGGTCAATTAAGAAAAATAGAAGTTTTACTTTTATTTATTCCTCCTTTTTTTTTAATGTAGATGCAAGGGTCTGACCTATATTATTTTCCATCTCTCTAAAAAATAACTTTTTTAATCATTTCTTATAAGACAAGTTACTGGCAATAAATAAATTTCTCTATGAAAGTCGTATTTCTCCTTTACTTCTAATGGATAATTTTGAAAGGTACAGAATTTTAAGGTGTTTTTTCTTTCTTCTCAATATTTTACATATTTTACTACACTCTTCTTGCTTGATGGCTCTGAAGAGAAATCATATGTAATTCTTACCTTTGCTTCTCTATAGGTAAATTTCCCCCTGGCACTGCAGCTTCTTTCAAGATCCTTTCTTTATCTTTGATTTTCTGCAGTTGAAAATTCTATTTTCTTGTAGTTTGTTGGGCAATTTATTTTGGTTGATATTCTCGGAGCTTGCTAGATCTGAAGTTTGGTGTCTTACATTAATTTTATTGTTTCAAATATTTCTTCAATTCCTTTCTTTCTTCTCCTTCTGATATTTCCAGTACACATATGGTACACTTTTGTAGTTGTCCAGAGTTCTTGTATTTCTTTTGTCCTGTTTTCTTTGCTTTTCAGTTTGGAAGATTTCTATTGAGATTCTTTATGCTCAGAAATGCTATGCTCAGCTTTGTCTAGTCTACTAATATGTCTATTGAAGACGTTCATGGGGCACCTGGGTGGTTTAGTCGCTTATGCTTTACCTTAGGCTCAGGTTATAATCTCAGGGTTTGGGGATTGAGCCCTGTGTCAGGTTCCCCACTCACAGGGAGTCTGCTTCTTCCTCTCCTTCTGCGCTCTCTCCTACTCATGCTTGCTCACTTCCTCTCAAATAGATAAATAAAATCTTTTTTTAAAAAGGCATTCATCGTTTTTGATATAGTGTTTTGATCTTTTTGGTGCTTACTTAGGATTACCATCACTCTGCTTACATTGTCCATCTATTCCTGCATGTTGTCTACTTTATCAATTAGAACTTTTATCATACTATAGTTGCTTTAAATCATTTTTTAATTATTATTATTTAAGTAAGCTCTACACCCAATGTAGGGCTTGAACTCATGACCCTGAGATCAAGAGTCACATGCTCTACCAACTAAGTCTGTCAGGCAGCCCTTCACTCCTTTTTAAGTTTGTCTGTATGTCTGTTTTTTAGTTGTTTTAAATTATTGGTCTGATATTTCCATCATCTCTACCATGTCTGGTTCTGATGCTTGCTGTGTGTCTTCAAACTGTGTTTTTTTGCCCATTAGTGTGCTTGTAACTGTTTTTGTTTTGTTTTGTTTTGTTTTTCTTTTTTCCTTTTTTTTTTTTTTTAAGATTTTATTTATTTATTTGACAGAGAGAGAGAGATCACAAGTAGGCAGAGACACAGGGGGAAGCAGGCTCCCCGCTGAGCAGAGAGCCCAATGCGGGGCTCGATCCCAGGACCCTGAGATCATGACCTGAGTCGAAGGCAGAGGCTTTAATCCACTGAGCCACCCAGGCGCCCCTTTTTTCCCCTTCTTATAGCTAAATATGGTTATGGGGTAAAAGGAACTGCTATAAATTGGCCTTTAGTAATGTGGTGGTGAAATGTGCAGGAAGGGAAAGCATTCAATGGTCATATAATTGCCTTTCAGCCTTTTAGTAAGACTATGCCTCTGAACTGTGCACTTTGCAACTTTTTCTCAGATTTTTCTCTCCCTTAAGTTTGGATAGGTTGGCTAGGGCAGGCTGGAGTTGGAGATTTACTTTTTGCCATTTAGAAGGCTAAAGCTAACTGGAGTTGTGTATTTCTCTTCTGGCCAGTTAAACTTTGATAAATCCCAAGCAGGTTAGAATCTGGTTAACTACTTTTTTTCTGAGGGTGGACCTTGTTAAGAACAGAATGCTTTGATGTATTTCAAAATGTGTTTCTTTTCCCTCCCTCTGACAGAAGCATTTGGAGATTTTTTTTCTCTTCTACTCACTGGACACATTCTTGGAGGTAAAACCTACAAAAGTGTGAGGCTTACCTGTGATTGGGTTCCCCCTATAGTTTTTAATTCTCAGACTTGTCTACACAGAGCCTCGAGCAAGTCATCAGTGATAATTAAGATTTTCCTATTTCAGCAGTGATTCCAGCAGTTCTACTCTAGTATACTGTGATTCTCTATAGCCATCTATTTTTTTTTCCTCCAATTTTGGGAGCAACACTTTACCCTATGATTTTACTTCTTTTAGGGATCTAAGAAGAGCTGTTGACTTTTCAGTTTTTTTTCAGCTTTCTACTTGTTGTTAGGAAAGAGTGGAAATTCTAAATTCTTTATCTATGGAACCAGAAACTAAAGTCATACTCTTGTGTTTTACTTAAGAAATACATCCTTAACCCACTGGCATATATGTATTCCCTCATATTTACTAAAATATTTAAAGTTTTGCTTTTCACACCTCATTTTCTAGCTTTATCTCAAAGTACTTTTTTATGTATAATTATGGGTTAAGTGTTATAGTTTGTTTTTTCCATACAGCTGACCAAATTCAACATCTCTGTTGGCTGTTTATCTTTTCATCATATATTAGTGATTTTCATAAAATATTACCTCTGTGTAGACACAGAGTATCTGTGTCTCTGTGTCTCTGTGTATCTTCTATGGACCACTTCATTCTCTTTTGTTGACTATTTGTTTATAACCTCCTAATCCTATGTGCTATTATTTATTATGGCTTTATAATAAGACTTGATATCTGGTAGAGCAGTCCTTTCACATTGCTTTTCTTTAAAAGTGTCCTGGTATCTTGGGCTTTTATTCTTCTGTATAGAATTTAGAATCAAAATGTGAAATTCTGTGAAAAACTCTGTTGAGATTTTCACTAAAACTGAATCAAATTTAAAGATTAATATAGAGTTGACATCTTAATGATGTTTATTCTTTGTAATTGATAAGCACATTATAGCTATCAATTTATTTAAGCCTCCTATAGTCATTCAGTAATGTAGAATTCTCTCCTTTTTTCTTTTACATAAACTTGACCTGTCTCCATTTCTTTGTTTCATATATACATATATAAGTATATATATATGAAATTGTCTATTTCTATATCTATAGGGTAGAATATATATATGAAACTATATATACCCATACATTTTGGGTAGTAAAAATTTTATCACTTATATCAAATTTCTCTCTTTTCCTTCAGAAAACTTTGAGTTAGGACAGTGCTTTCATCAATCTAGGTAAGAGTCATTCTCTTTATCATGGAAAAGATAATGAGGATGGCAGATCAAAAGTTAATACAAGATACTTGGAAATTCTTGTGGTGCTTGGGTGGTTCAGTCAGTTAAATGGTTGCCTTCAGCTCAGATCATGGTCCTGGGGTCTTGGGATTGAGCCCCATGTTGGGCTCCCTGCTCAGTGGGGAGTCTGCTTGTCCCTCTCCCTCTGCCTCTCGTGTGTTCTCTGTCTCTCAAATAAAGTAATAAAATCTTAAAAAAAACAAAAATACTTGGAAATTCTGAAACCTCCTGAATGAAGTCATTACATAAGAGGTTCATTATAATTTCCTTTTTTCCCCTCCCCTTTTCTCCCCTCCCCTCCCTCCCTCTCTCCCTTCCTTGTTGAGTTCCTTCCTTTCTTCCTACTTTCCTTTTTTCAGCTCAAATAATTTTCAGGTTATCTGACAAATTCATAGACAAGAGGCAGTTCAACAATTCTCTTAATCATGTTACTACTTGAAAGGAAATAAAAGGTTATCCTTAAAATTCCACAACTTTATTAAGCAGACTGAATTTATTTTTAAAATTATTAACTTTGAAGCTGTCATTAGTCTGAAGTTTTAGCCTAAAGGAGGGATTGGCAAACTGTGGATGACAGGCCAAGTGTCACCTCCTGCAGAGCAAATCCCACTATGGCCATGTATTTATGTGTTGTCAATGATTGTTTTCATCCTATAACAGCATGGTTGAGCAACAGATTGTGTCACCCACAAAGCCAAAAATATCTATTGTCTGTCCCTTTACAGAAATAGTTCACTAACCTGTACAGTCTAAAAGAAGCCCATGACTCTACTGTGTTGTAATTTTGTAAAAGGGAGATAGATTTACACACTTCATTTAAACTAATTTTGAAAAATAGTGAACATGGACTGACTATGATTTAACACGTAAAAATATTTGTATCCATTTTTTAAATATTTAGATAATTGGTATTAATAAATATTCATAGCATAAACAGTATTCGTTATGATAAGGCATATTAAAAATAAAAATATTTTGAACTATTTCTTGGCTTTTTATGATGGTTTGGTAAATGATGGTTTTATTGGTTTTATGGCTTTTGGTTTTATGATGGTAAAATGATGGTTTCAAGTCCTATCTAAAAGTCCTTATTTTTCTGATTCCCACTTAAGTCAGGCAAGTCAGCTCAGTTTCCAGTTTCCTTGGGATAACACAGTCTCCCTAGTTGCATCCCTCCATCCTTTTTAGGTTTTTGTTTAAATTTTAGGTAGTTAACACACAGTGTAATATTAGTTTCAAGTATACAATATAGATACGCAACACTGCCACACAACACCCTGTGCTCATTACAGCAACTGTACTCCTTCATTCCCATCACCTATTTCACCCACTCCCACCCACCTCCCTTCTGGTAACCATCAGTTTGTTCTCTACAGTCAAGAGTCTGTTTCTTAGTTTGCTTCTCCCTCTCTCTTTTTTATTTCCCCTTTGCTCATTTGTTTTGTTTCTTAAATTCCATATGTGACTGAAATCATATGGTATTTGTCTTTCTCTGACAAACTTAGCATAATACTCTCTACCTTCATCCATGTCATTGCAAATGGCAAGATTTCATTCCTTTTTTATGACTGAGTACTAAAAATCCTAGAGGAGAACACAGGCAATAACCTCTTTGACATCGGCTGTAGCAACTTCTTTCTAGGTCTACTGAGGCAAGGGAATTAAAAGCAAAACTAAACTACTGAAATGTCATCAAAATAAAAAGCTTCTGCACAGCAAAAATAAATAATCAGCAAAACTAAAAGGCAACTTTTGGAATGGGAGAAGTTATTTGCAAATAACATGTCTGAATAAGGGTTAGTATCCAAAATACATAAAAACTTATAAAACTCAATGTCTCCAAAATGAATAATCCAATTAAAAAATGGGCAGAAGATATGAATAGACATTTTTCCAAAGAAGACATAAGGATGGTCAACAGACGTGTGAAAAGATGCTCAATATCCCTTACCATCAGGGAAATACAAATCAAAGCTACAATGAGATATCATCTCACACCTGTCAGAATGGCTAAAATCAACAACACAAGAAACAGTAGGTGTTGCGAGGATGTGGAGAAAGGGGAACCCTCTTACAGTGTTGGTAGGAAAGCAAACTGGTACAGCCACTCTGGAAAACAGTATAGAGGTTCCTCTAAAAGTTAAAAATAGAACTACCCTACAATCCAACAATTGCACTACTAGGTATTATCCAAAGAATATGAAAACATTAATTCAAAGAAATACACGCACCCTGATCTTTATAGCCGCGTTGTCTACATTCCTCCTCCATCCTTTTAATAGAAGCAGGGCAGAGCGTTCTTGCTCTATTCCGGTTTGTTTTACTGTAACATGTAGTTCCTAGTTCTTTTATTATCTAAATAACTATTTCTTCACATGACATTTGTTTTAAGAGCAATCTCTCTAGGTCTTCTGTTTTGAAAAACTGGTATTTGATATACTTTGGAAAAAATGCTGAAAATCATTTTGAACTAGTTTGCTTCTGGAGGAGATATTGGCTGAATGCAAGGCAAAAGGTATTTGGAGGTGGCAGTGAATTATTGTTTAGGTGGTTATGCCATTCTAGTTTGCAGTTATTTTTTTCTCATCATTATGAATATATCATTCCTTTGCCCTATTGCTAAGAGATCTATTCTTCGTCTTATTAACGTTTTTAAAATGTATTTTTGCCACATCGTGCCTTTGAGAGTTTTGGTTTTCTTTAGTTTCTATAGTTTCACTACAATATCTGTAAGCAAATTTCTTTCTCCTAATCCAAATTGTGAGAAGTTGTGTTTTCTGAATCTAAACATTCATGTAATTAATTATGCAAAGTCCCATTCCTTCACTTTCACACATTTACTTTTCACATTCTCTACTTCCAGCAAAGGGCAGAAAACTGAAATAATCCTACAGCTCTGTTTAACATTCATTATTCTCTTTGGTTTTGTAAGGCCTCTTTCTTGTTTTATTTTTCCCCTGTTGTCTATATTTTCTACTCACACTTCCTTCTAAAACAAAAACAAAACAAAACTAAAAAACACCCTTTTAATATGTATAATATTTTTGTATGTGTTTTGCCACAATTATATAAGTGTTTTCTGTGTATGACATCTTTATAGAAATGGTATTATAAAGACTAATTTTTTCACTAGGCACTTTGTTTTCCATTACTTATATATGTGGTACAACTAAACTGTTTCTTTTATCTGCTTTATAGTATTCAATGATATGTTTTATGTATATACCACACTGTTCTTATGCAATCTCCCCATAACTCCTCAACTAGTAATTACTACACATATTTCTCCATTGAACACCATGATCTCCTAATGAACATCTGGGAGGTTTCTTTTTAATAATGTATACCCAGAGTAGGATTATTGCCAGACTGCTCTCCAGAATGTCATATCAGGCAGCACTGCCTCCAACAGTGCATGAACCTTTCTATATCTCTGTAATTCCAAAAAAATTTGTCGTCATCAAGTTTTTGAATATTTGCAAGGGCAAAAGATGTTGAGTGTTCTTTCATTATTGTTTTGATTTGCATTTTTAAATTAATGAATCTGAGAGATTTTCCTCTTTTTATTTTTTATTTTTTTATTTCCAGAGAGGGAGAGAGAGAAGGCAGAGGGGCAGAGGGAGAGAATCTTTCAAGTAGACTCCACACTGAGTATGGAACCCAGTGTGGGCTAGATCCCACAACCCATGAGATCATGTCCTGAAATGAAACCACGAGTCAGACACTTAACCAACTAAGCCACCCCAGCATCCCTGCTCCATTATTTTTTTAAAATTTTTTATAAGTCTTTGGGTTTTCCTTTTCTGCTGATTTCTAACATAATATTATTTGTCTCTTGAGAGTATTGCCTTTTTCTCGTTGATATGCTAATCTTTTATTAATATATATTATCAGGAAATTTTATGCCTAAAAATAAAGCTTTTCTCTATTGGTTAGGCATTGGAATTTAGATAGTAGGCATATTCAAATGTTATATCAAAAGCCTGAATAATAATATAAGTGTATATCTTATAATATAAATATATATTTTATAAATACAAAAAAAAAACGTTCTTCCTTTTCCAAAGTCAGGAGTTTGGCTGACAACTAGAATGTGTAAGTAGCTTTATTTAGTTTTTGTTCCCTTTGAAACTTTAATGTTTTTTGGTTTCATGGAGCTATTAATCTTCTCATAATGTGGGAAGGAGGAACTATGATTGGTAAAGAAATATGATGGTAATTGTACTTAGTAAATATTGTGATGGTAATTCTCATTTTATAGGCTTATTAAAATATAGCCAACAGGAAATATTCAGAAATTATGTGCACACACATACACTCACCCATGTACTCAGATAATATTTAATCATTATTTATTTTATTTTATTTTTATCTTCCAAATTTATTATAGTGTAGGTAATATTTTTAAATTAAAAAAAGAAAAAAGCAACTATCATAACTGGTACTAATCTGGAGATGAGCATATGATGATAAATTCATTAAATAAGTATTGAGTATGTTAAGTTATTCAGAGCAACACAATATTATACATTTAGAGATAGCATGAATGTATTTTAAAAATCAATTTCAGTCTCTGTTTTCATTTTGAAATACTTTTACATATCTTATATTTTTGTTTAAAGTACCTTTTTTCTCTTTGATGAAATTTTTTTAATCTTATACAGTTCTGTGGAAAATGTGCTACATATGTGTATAGCATGAAAAAATGAACACTGAGAACTATTTTATTAAACTACACATTGGCAAAGATAATGTTCTCATAATTACTATTCCCTAGAGAAAGCAACATCTTGGGATAGCTTGCATTGTTACACTTTATAAATATGAAGTTTGTATACTACAAATGCCATTTTTAAAACAGTATTCATCTGTGAAACTCAGTATTTTACCTGGTCTTCATGGTTTTCAGTAATAACTATGTAAACAGTTATGAAACAGTCATTCTATACTACTTTTCAAATGCCAAGTTTCTTTTATATCAATTTGTTCTCTTTAGCTTGAGGAATGTTTGAGAGAAGGTAACTGCATTATCTATCCAAAATTCAGCCATTAATACAAGGAAAGGGTAACAAGAAAATTTAGGCTTAGATTAAGACGAGAAATCTGGAGAATACTGAATACCTCATAAGGCAAGGAGTCAAGCCCCATTGTTCTTTCTGGCGTTAAATTTTCTAAGTGTCTAGGTTTCTCACAATCAGACATTTTCAGATTTATTCAAAAGACATATAAAATTTTAGGTTTAATGTCAGAATTATTTGTAGATCTACTCTTATATATTAGTGAGCGTTTTTGAGAGCTGGTTATAATCATATTTGAAATAGATTTCTAAATATACCTAAATTATTTGTAATATGTACTAATCACAGAAGAAGTTATTTTTCTGTTAAATGCTTCAGATATTTCCTTACTTCAAACACAACAGAGGCATGGCAATTTAAAAGTTAGAACAACAACAACAACAACAACAAAATATGTTTTTTAAAATACATGGAAAGTCATGAAAGAAATATTTTCATATTCCATAATATATATAATCTTTATGATGTAAAATTTGTTCATCTCTGTCATTATCAACTAAATATTCTAATATGCATATTAATGTCAGTTAAGTTGATCTGTATAATTATAAGCATGAAGAGATCAAAATAAATAATCTGATTTCTAATCCTACCACTTACTTATTGAGATAACTTGGGCAATTCAGTCAACATCTTTGAGCTTCCAGGATTCTGAATGAAAGAGAACCCATGAGCAACAAGCACCTTACGTCCCACTAAAAACTTAATGCTAATCCCTAACTTAAATCTGTACACTAGAACCTGTCTAGTAAACAATTAAAAAATAAATAAATAAAAATAATAAATAAATAAATGAAAGAGGTGAGAGAGGTTAAAAGTGAGAGAGAAAGAAAGACTAGAGGGAGAGAGAGAGAAGGGATGAATGAATATGAAGAACGAACTGAAAATAGGAAAAACATGGATCATGTTCATGGAGTTCAGTTATCCAAACAGCTGCCTAGATGAATAAAGCAGGTCTGCCTCACCATGTCCATCATAGGCAGGGAAAGAAAGAGGAACACTTCAAGAATACTATTGCTTAAAAAAAAAAAAAAATACGATTGCTTGCCCCAATGACTAGTCATAACTCGATGCAGGACAGAATAGCTGAGTCATATGGTCGGTTTATGTTTAACATCTTGAGAAACTGGCAGTTTCCAAGGAGGTGGAACTATTTCACATTCCCACCAGGAATGTAAAGAATTCCAGCTGCTCCGTATTCTGGTCAATAGTCTATCTTTTTAACTTTAAACATTTTAATAAATATTATAGTGTAAGTCATTGTAGTTTTAATTTACATTTCCCTATTGGCTAATGATATTGACCATCTTTCATGTGTTTGCCATCTGTATATTTTTGTAGAAAGTGTTAGCTCAAATCTTCTGTCAATAATTTTCATGGTTCTTTTTGTTTGTCCTCTTACTAAGTTTTGAGAGGTCATTATATATTCTGGATAGAAGGGTTTTTTTTGTTTTTTTTTTAGATATACTATAAATCTCCCAGTTTGTGACTTGTTTTCATTCTCTTAACAATGCCTTTTGAAGGTCCTAAAATCTTAATTTTGATTGTTTTTTTTTCTTTTATGGATCATGCTTTTTGGGGTTAGACCTAATTTTTGCTAAGGTCACAAAGATTATTTTGTTTCTCTATGTTTCCTTATAAAATTTTTCTGGTTTTAGCTTTACATTTAGAGCTCTAGTCCATTTTCATATAATTTTTGTTATGCTGTACCATATGGGTCGAAGATTTTTTTTTTAAGCATATAGATATCTATTTACTCTGGCACCATTTGTTGAAAATATTATTTTTATCCACTGAATTTTTGCCAGTTTTACCTTTATCAAAAATTAACTGCTTATATATGCATGGGTATATTTCTAGACTCTCTAAGCTGTTCTATTGACTTATTCATCTATCTTGATCTTAATACCACACTCTATTAATAACTGCAGTTTTATAATAATGTTTAATGTAAGGTTGTATAAGTCCTTCAACTTTGTTCTTCTTTATCAAAGTTGTTTTAGATGTTCTAGGTCTTTGCATTTGCATATGAATTTTAAAATTAGCTTATTAATTTTTACAAAAAAAGATGACATTTTGACATTTTGGCAAATCTATAGGTTGATTTTTGAACTGACATTAACCATATTATGAACGTGCTGCATATATATACTAATTTGGTCTGATAATCTGTGCCTTTACAATGAGTTACTTAAACCATTAGGTTTATTGTGTTTTTTAATATGGTAAAGTTTGTATCTTATGTCTTGCTATTTCTTTTTATTTGTCCCTTTTCTCCTTTTATTGCCTGCTTTTGGATTAATTGCATAATTTTATTATTCCATATTATCTCCTTTGTTGACTAATTAACCATAACTTTGCTATGTTATTTAAGTAGTTTTAGGATTTATGATATATCTCTGTAAGTTATCAGTCTGCTTGTAAACCATATTATATTCCTTGAAATTCTTACATTATATTTATTGTTCTCCCTCTCTGGTTTGTGCTATGGATGTCATACATTTTACTGCTAAATATGTTTTAAACACACAAGTCATTGTTTTTATTATTTCTTTAAAATAAATTATTTTTAAAGAAATTTAAATAATAAGACAAAGTCTTTATATTTACCCTTTGGGTATCATTTCTTGTATACAATACCATTTTGTTCTGAAATCACAAAGTTTAGTTCCCAAATCACAGTTTGCATTTGCCTACAGAACAAGTCTATCTTTAACATTGTATATTTCATCTGACCTTGTTCAGGTTTCAGTTGATTTTTCTTGCTTTATTTGATCTTGGATATATATTTGCCTTATTTTTTCTTAAGTAATATCTTAGAGACTTTGTTGTTGTATTTCAGGGAGTTTGGATTTTTTTGTTTGCTTTGGTTGGAGGGCATTATTTTTGCTTTGTTTTTATCATTAGTGTTTTAAATATCTAGTTGATTTATACTCAGAAAAATCCCTAATGTTAAAGTAGAACAGAGGAGCACCTGAATGGCTCAGTCCTTTAAGCTTCCAACTCTTCATGTCAGCTCAGGTCTTGATCTCAGGTTGTGAGTTTAAGTCCCGTGTTGGACTCCACACTGGATGTGAGCCTACTTAAAAAAAAAAAAAAAAAAAAGGCAAAACACAAGCAGAATTTCCAGTTGTATAATTTTTTCCTTTATACTTAAACTTTTTAAAATAAAAAAAACTTTGAATTATATTTGTATAAATTTAATTGGTTTGCCTTAACATATTTGTGCTTTCAGTTTCTTCAAGTCATGCTATTTCACCTTTGTCAAATATAGCACTTAACTTTTCTTTGCATTCCACCCCCCCACTAATATACTTATTTTAATTCTAAAATACACTCTTTTAGTAGATGAGTTTATATCTAAGGTAGATGTCTAATTTTATTATCTAATTTTGCAATTTTACTGCTCCCTTTCTTTTTGCTGTATTTACTGTCTATATTTTATTTTCATTTTTTTACCCCTTAAAAAGTTAGAATGGTTATTTCTCAAGAATTACTGATTTAAACTACCATAGAATATATCTAGTCTCTTCAAATACTTCTTTACCTAGTATATTTTAAGTTCTTATAAATGTTAGTTGTCTAGCATGATTATTGTTATCATTATTATTAGTTTAAATGTTAAGGCACTTTCTTACTTTGCCTAACTATTAAATCTTCCATATAAATCTATACATATTAAACTGAGTTTCAGAAGTGTTAGATCAGTCAATTAATCACAGACACTGGGCCATATGATACTTTTCAATATCATGGACTCTCATATTGTATAACTATAAAAGGAAAGTTATTTATGAAAATATAGAAAATATCTATTTTATGTAACAATTATGAGAAATAGAGATCATAGAGCATATTTTTAATGTACACTCTTTTTTTTTTTTTTTTTTTTTTTTAGTAGGTTCAATGCCCAGTGTGGAGCTCAATATGGGGTTGAACTCATAACCCTGAGATCAAGAGTTGGGTTGAGACCAAGAATCAGACACTTAACTGACTGAGCCACCCAGGCACTCTTACACTTTAGTATTTAATATACCATTCACCTTAATATTCTAGCATATTCTTTTAAAGGAGGAGGGAGTAATCTTTGACATGGAATTTTCCATAGATGATTGCTTTTTCTCTACTTTTAGAAAGATTCTCTTGTATTTTCCTGTGAGTCAGACAATGGTAATGTTTTAAAATATTTATCTACATGTAGTAAAAATCAACCAAGGAAGAAAAGTGGATATACAAATGATGTGCAAATTACATGCAATTGCATTGTAAATTGTTTTAAAATATATGACTTTATTAATCTAAATTTCTCTTGATTAAAGAGAAAAATACAATTTCATAGATTAAAAGGTGAATTTTTAATTAATATTATTTTTTACATGTTAGATTGTTTATAAAATTGAGCTATTTAATATCTTTGGACAAAGCTATAACCTTTGGTTAAATGTCATAACTTTGTCATTTCGTTGTATAGTTTAAGAAAAAAGCTGATAAAATTTATGAGTAAGTGAAACCACTATTATGACATGTAATGCACTTTCACAAAAGATATATTTGCTTTAAATACCTTTATATTAGTGTGCTGTGATATAGAAATCCTTAAGCATCACCATTGTATTAATAGCTCCACATACTTTGCAAGCCTCCTCACTCCACTGATGAATGAATGACTGAATTTCTTAACTTTAAAAGAGACTTCTTGGAAGCCATATTTGTCATACTCTAGAATTACAAAGTATTATTATTTGAGATTTTTAGACTCATAATTTCTGGAGGAGAGTGTGTAGTGTAATTTCTTAATAGAAATTCTTTGTTATTTCTTATGTATCACCCAATACAGTAGTCATATGGCTTTTAGTCATAAGACTCTGGTTATAGATGGAAGGAAATATTGAAAGAAACAATTTTCAAACACACCAGATGCCATAGTTGAGAGTAGTCTTCATTTTCTTAAAGTGATACTCCTTAAATATCTATATTGAACTGCTTATTCTGCCATTCTTTTTAGGCTCCTGTTAATTTATTCTCAGATCTTGTATAAGAATGATCATTCTTATTTTTAGGATATTTTTAATTAACCTGGGGGTTTGCCAAGTAAAGCAAATGGACGAGCAACAGGAGAATGTTGTCAACACAGTGTCCCAACCGAGAGACTAATACCTTTGAGCTAATGCCAACTGTGTTGTTGTAAAAACAGTTGGCTTTGTGATGGATGAAAATGAGTAAGTTACTGATAGGTGTGCTTTAAAGGTTACTTTGTGTCTGCAACATGCACTTAGATCATTTAAATTTATTTTCTTAAAGTAAGAATGCCATTCAACTCTCCAAATAATCCTTTGTATTCGACTCAGCTAAGTCCGTCAGTTCAACAGTCTAGATGCTTTATTTAGGGTTAATAACTTGTATGTTTTTAAAATTATTTTTTTTAAATATTTTATTTATTTATTTGACAGAGAGAGATCACAAGTAAGGCAGAGAGGCAGGCAGAGAGAGAGGGGGAAGCAGGCTCCCCGCTGAGCAGAGAGCCCGATGCGGGGCTTGATCCCAGGACCCTGAGATCATGACCTGAGCCAAAGGCAGAGGCTTTAACCCACTGAGCCACCCAGGCACTCCTGTTTTTAAAATTCTTAGAGATTGAATTTATTGTAATGGTTTGCAATATACCGATGATAGTGTTTGCATTTTTGTCCGTTTTCATCATTAGGTAGCTCACTTTTTTTGACTGTAGTATAAAAACATCATTAAATCAAGTTTTTACATTAAATGCCTTTCAAAATTAAACAAAATTTTATTGACAGTATACTATACATCTTTAATTTAAACTTGATATCAATATGATCTAGTGTTGAAACCTAGGAATCTAGGTGGTGTTTCTTTAATAGCTAAAATAATTCTGTAATAAGTCCATTGAGTAAGTGCGTGTTGAATAAAGTCAAGCTTTTCTTTTAAGCAAAATGTTTTCCCTTTTTAGAAAATGTAAACATATGTCCTTATAACAATAATTATATTAGTATTTGACATTAGTATTTGACATTCGAAGATTATTTGTTATATATAGTATAAAACTAATTTTGAATTCATATTTTAAAGTGCCATATTTTAAATTGCTACTACCTGTGTACAATGGAAAAAATAGTAAAATACAAACCACCCATCCTTTAAAGGCTTTCTTATACTTCCATATATATCATAGCTTCCAATTCACTTAATAAAGATGAAAATTGGTATTTTCAGATGAGGAAAACATTTCAGAGAAAACTATTTTAATAACAGAATTGAGACTATACAACTTGTACGTGTTACTTCTTTTAGTAAGAATTTGGAATAATTGGTTCTATTTTTGACTTTGAACAAAATTATATACTTGGCTTTACAAATATCATCATTTCTCTGAATCTAAAAGTCAATTCAAGAGAGAATATAGGGGGCTGTTTCATGTGGCTCCAGGGGGAATGGAGGGCTTGGTGATAGTGGCAGAGGAGTGGCACTGAGGAGGGAACAGGGCCAGACTCAGCCCAACAGAAGGATTAGAGTCCTTTAGAATATACATCATATAAAGATTTTTTATTTTTTATTTTATTTATTTATTTATTTGACAGAGAGAGAGAGTGTGTGTGCGAGTGCCATAGACCACAAGCAGGGGGAGTGGCAGAGGGAGAGGAAGTAGGCTCCTCACTGAGCAGGGAGCCCAACACAGGGCTCTATCCCAGGACCCTGGGATCATGACCTGAGCCAAAGGCAGACGCTTAAACACTGAGCCACCCTGGCGCCCACAGAATACACATCATACAGCGCCTAAGTTGGAATGGTGATGTCTCCATGAGGGAACTTCCTCTGACTCATCCTGTCATGTGTATCATACTAATCTTGATTGGGCCATTCATCTAAGATGGGGTTTACCCTTTGAAACAGGGAGAAGACTTATGGACTCCAGACATCAGTTCAAGTTGTAGCTGAGTTTTTTAAAGTACATACATACATGTAAATCTTTTTTGCTTTGGGCCCTCTGCTTTGTTAAAGCTGCTATACTGCTAACCCAGACCTGCTCCAGTGACTGATCATCATGGCTTCAGTTTGGAAGAGACCACAGTGTGTGGGAAAACATGCATCCAAGTTCCAGTTTGTGGCCTATCAGGAGTCGATGGTTTGAGTGTACCAAGAAATGGCACCCACATAAAATGGTAGTAGTTTGGACGAGGAAAAGCAGAAGGAAGTCTTCGAAGACTCATAGCTGTCAACCTGGAATAAAAAAAAAAAATCCATACCGTGGTGTTATAATGTGGCCTATTCCTGAAAACATTGAAATCACCGCGACACTTTTTAAGGATCCTCATGCAGAGGAATGTGAAGATAAAGAGTGTATATTTGTTATAGAAAATGATAAAATTCATGAATTCATTCAACAATTGCTAAGCACCTGCTGTGTGCTGGGATCAGGTGCTATTGATGAAGGTGGTCCCAGTATACACTCTGAGGAACACAGTCCAAGAGAGGACTCTTTAGCCAGCCTAAACACTTGCCTTGAAGAGGTTCAGTCTACTGGAGACAAACAAGGAAATGACTAATAATTGATATCATATGGGGTTAGGTGCAGGGAATTCTAATTCTGTTTGAGGAACTAGGGGAAGGCCTCACAGAATATTTGATTACTTAACTCAGTGAGTCTCATTGCGATGATGGGTAGAATGTGGGACATTCCCCCCCACATACACAAGAAAATGTGGCAATGGCTGGAGACATTTTTGATTGTCGTAATTTGGTGGAGAATAGGGAGGATGTGTTACAGCATCTAGTGGGTAGAAGCCAGGGATGCCGCTAAACACTCTACAAAGAATAGGAATGCCTTGCCCAAAAACAAAGAGTTACTTGGTCCAAAATGCCAGTAGTTCTGTGGCTGAGAAATCATACCTTAACTTAATTATGCTTTTTTCCTCTTTCCTTATTGTCTGTTGTTCCCTTCCCCCTGTACACACATAGTTTTTAAAATTACAAAACTATTATGTAAGAATAAATGATAGTACAAACATGTACCCCTGGGGCAAATAATACATTATATGTTAATAAACAATAACAACAACAAAACAGCAACAATAAAACAACAGTCAAAAATCTTAAATCCAGAAATGTTATCTTTCAAAATGGAAGTGAAGTAAACTTTCAAAAAAAGCAAAACCGAAAGAATTTGTTGCTTGCATACTCATCTCACAAGGGGTACTAAAAGAAAATCTTTTAGATGAAAGCAAGTGAAACCACACTATAATTAGGTTCTACACATAAGCATTCAAAAGAGTGTCAGTAAAGTTAAATATATAATTATAAAGGACAATATAAATGCATGTTTTTTCTTAACTGATTTAAAAAGCAATTGTACAATACACACAAAAATTGTACAAAACTATATATAAAATTATATGGCTAATAAATAACATCTAGCGATGCAACAGGTGTGTAATTGCCAGTTACAGCACAAAGATGGTGGATGGGAGCAAAGCTGTAATGGGCTAAGCTATATTAACCTAAGGAAAAGACTACAGATGGAAAAGTAATCATTATAACTATGTATTATTTGTTTTTTAATATTAATAGTTGTAATATGTATAAAAATAATATCACAAAAAGAGGAAAACACATTGAGCTATTTAGGAGTAACATTTCTATATATCACTGGAATTAACCTAGCATATATTTGAGGCTAATTATGGTAAATTAAGATATTTATGATAAACCCTATAGCAACCACTAAAATAACATAAAAGTATAGTGAAAAATCATTAATTTAAATGCTGCATTAGAAAATATCCACTTAATACAAAAAAATAAAGTAGCAGTACAGGGTAGAGGAATAGAAAAGATAGACATAGAAAACAGAATAAAATGGTAATCCAACCAAAAGTCATGGGTTGTTAGATTCTAGCCATCCTGGCAGTGTGAACTGATATCTCATTGTGGATTTAATATGCATTTTCCTGATAACTAACGATGTCAAACATCTTTTCATATGTTTACTGGTGATTTGTGTGTCTTCACTGGGGAAATACATATTCAGATATTTGCTCACTTTAAAATTAAGTTGTTATTACTGAGTTGTAAGACTTCTTTACATATTCTAGATACAGGTCCCTTATCAGATATATGATTTATAAATATTTTCTCCCATTCTGTGGGTTGTCTTTTTCTTTCTGATGGTGTCCTTTGAAGAAGAGAAGTTTTTACTTTTGATGAAGTACAGTCTATTTTGTCATTGTTGTTTATGCTTTTGATGTCCTATCTAAAAATTATTTGCCACATCTGAAGTCATGAAGATTTATTCCCCATGTTTAGAATTAAAAAGTCATATAATAACAACTGTTGGTAAAGACATGGGGAAATGGGAACCCTCATGCACTGCTGGAGGGAATTTATAGCAGTGCAGGCACTTTGGGAAATAGTCTGGTGATTCTCAAACTAACAAGAGTTACCATATGACTCAGAAAACACACTCCTAGAAATCTACCCAAGAGAAATGAAGACATGTCTATATAAAAACATGTACACAAATGTTTATAGAAACATTATTCATAACCAAATGCTGTAAATAACCCAAATGTCCATGAACTAATGAATGGATAACCAAATGCAGCATATCAATACAATAGCATATTTTAAGGTCGTAAAAGAGATGAAGTACTGTACATGCTACAACATGATACATGAACCTTGAGAACATTATGTAAGTGAAAGAAGCTAGTTAAGATAATATAGGATTTCATTCATAGGAAATGTCCAGAATATGGAAATCTATATAGACAGTAGATCCGTGGTTTCTTAGGGCTGTGGGAGTGGGATAGAAAGATAGGGTGATGGCTAATAGTTATGGGTTTTGGTTTTTTAAGGTAATGAATAATTGGCTAAGGTGACAGTTGCACATGCTTGTGAATATACTCAAAATCATTGAATTGTATACTTCATATGGGTGAATTTCATATTTGAATTTTATCTTAATAAATCTGTAAAAAAGAAACCCTTAAAAAAAAAAGAAAGAAACCCTTTAATTTCACCCACATTGAAGTAAATAATGGCTCTGTATTCTCTATCACCAAGGCCATGGGTGCATTCAGTTGATGAGAGGAAGGTGGATGGTGTCCTCCTGCATCTGTAGATACAGGTTTAATGAGAAAAGTTGGGTGTTTTGAGGAAGAAGAGAGAGAAGGGACTTACAGTGAAAATGTACCAGAAAATAGGACTTTGAGTGTGATCTAATATATTTGTGATATAAATAGTCTTGTACAATATCTTAGTGTATTCTGCAATTTTTGTTTATAAGTTTTTTATGGAATGAGCATTATTTGGCAGGAGGGAGATGAACTTTGAGAGATGGCATGGACATAGGACATACATTGGTGATGTGGGTTGTTTACAGTTCAGAATAGAACTGGATATTTTATTAAGGATATTATATTTATTTCTTTCAGGTTTTTTTCTGATAGAAACTTTCTAAAAAATTTTTATTGTATCTATGTGAGATGATGGATGCTACCTAAACTTATTGTGTTAATCGTTTCATAATATGTAAATCAAACCATTATGCTATATGCCTTAAACTTATACAGTGATGTATATCAATTACATCTTAATAAAACTGGGGGAAAAATAATTGGGGAAATTCAAACAAAGTTTAATTTGTTTATAGGTATTAATCAATAAGTAAAAATAAATAAATAAATAAATAAGTCAAATATTATTGCCTTAAACTAATAAATTGTTAACTAGGAGAAAAAATATGATTTCCTTTAGAGAAATAGAAAAAAATCTCCATGGGAAATGATTTATTGGAAAGAGGTATAATTGAACATAATACTTAAAATCTCAGACCCAGGAACAAGAGTGTTCTGGATATGACTCCAGAACTCACTAGTGATTATAAGTGATTAGATTAAGACCATGGGCAACTTAGCCTCTCTGCGCTTTTTTTTCTCCCTAAAAGCAGTGCCTAACTTATAAGGTAGAAATATTTGAATAGGTTGAGATAAAGCTATCAGAATTATCCCTAACTTTTAGTAAATATACAGTATAAGCTAATATGTGATAAGGCTGTCATGTGGAAGAAGAAAGAGATGTTCTATTTGGATGAGAAAAAGAATAGTGTAAAAAAATGTTGGAACTATACAATATTACTAATATATAAAAATTTAGAACAGCTCCAAACTAGAATTTGCTGCCTCACATTTTAATGTAAAAATATTAACACTTCTCAGGAATTATTATAGCCAATTTGTGTATCAGATGATATTTAGACTTGATAAATTCAAAGATCCTTTGTGAATCTTGGATTATCTTTATACATTCCATACTCCAGTATATTGCCTATATTCAATATGTGTTTGCCTATCAACACTTTCATTCCATACGGATTGATTTGATTTATATCTCCTAGCTTGACAAATGGAGTAAGAGCAAGAAACTTGACCTATTATACATATTCATAAAATGTAAGAAATTTCTACTATGCTATGAAATATTTAACAGTAATTCATCTGTTACACCTGTAAAAGGTTCCCTTCTGGGAGTGGGTATGCAGTTTAAACTAGATTCTAATTAACTTAAAAAATCCATTAAGTCATAGTTCATCTGTTTTAGAATAAGGGGGTCAATAAAGAGTCAAGATTTTAATTTTAAATTAAATTAACTGTGCTCTGTGAAGATTTTTATTCAAAACCTCCTACAAGACGTGACGAGGCTTAACCTTTTTTGAATTATTCCTTCACTACGTGATACCTGTTTAAGGAAATTTATTTTTTTATTTCTGATTACCTCCTGATTACTTTTATACAGCGTAGGCATCGTAGAAAATAATGGAATGCCATCTAAGACTGGGAACATATGTATTTGTGTACACACAAACACACATACCCCCCTCAACGCACCCACATACACTTACCACTATACACTCAGGAATAGAAAAAAAAAGTTACTCTCCAAGAATTCAAAGTTGGTTTATTATAATTATTTCATTTCCCCTTTCTTAATTTTTGATGGTGTACTCTTTATCTTTCTTTTATTGGTTACCTTAGAGATAAAACATACTTTTGTAGATTTATTGATTTTTAATAAAACATTTTACTACTTTTATGATACAGGAATGTTAGAATACCTTATGTTTATTTACAGTCTCCCCACCTTTTGTGTTATTTTGTCATGCATGTTTCATAAATATTTTAAATAGACACATTATAGAGTTAAAAGAAAGGAATTAAAAGAAGCTGTATTATAGGAAACTATGCTACACTCATATATATTAATATTAAAGGTTTTTTAAAAATAAAGACATTGAGCTTGCCCTTGATAAAAAATAAATATTTTGCTTTTTAATTTTCCCTAAAGTGTACTTGTATTGATTTTATTTTCTCCCCAATGCGAAGGGCTAATAACTACAAAGGGATTCTACAACTCATTTGAACTATAAATTGGAGCAATTAGTGGAGAAAATGACTACAAATTAGGAGAAATAAAGAAGGCTATAGCCTCCACCAGCCATCGGTTTGCATGATAATGCTGCCACAGTGTCTCAACATTGGTGCTATTGATATTTGGGGTGGAGGTTTGCCCTGTGTCTCCTGGGATGATTAGGGGCATCCATGGCTTCTGCCCCAATGATGTCAGTAGCACACACTCTTCCTAGTTGTGACATTCAAAAATGTCTCTATACATTGCCAAATGCTCCCTGTGTGGGGCAAAGTTACCCCCAGTTGAGAATCGCTATTCTGTACAAGGGAAAAGATCGAACAAAGATAAACAGCAGAGAGTACTATATATCAATGACTTTTTAAAAACTTTTTTTTCCAAAATATTCATATACAAAAGTGGCTTGGAGTATAATATCAATTCCCATGCATGCATTATTCAATTTCAATATTAATTAACAGATGTGAATCTTGTTTCATCTAGTCCCTCACTGGTGTGTTTAATTTCTCTTTGTGAATTACTGTACCAGCAATATCAAAAGACCATATCATTCCATCCACGAGGACCTCAGAGGATCCTACAGTACAGGGATTCACTCTGTCCCTTTTTAAACATAATCATCATGTCATATCTTTAACTGGATTTTCTTAAAGTTAAAGCCTGACATAAACTCTTGTGAGTAAGCCCTTTATTTGGGAAGTTATTCTGGAGTTCAGGAGTAAATATCAGGAAATATTAGTATGTGAAAAAGTCAATACAGGGCTGCATGTGGCTCAATCCTGTGGTACCTTCTGAAGAGCCACATACAATGAATTTAAGGACATTATCCAGGGAGCCAAAAAGAAATATTTATCTTTTGGTTTCCCTTGAGTATTTGTAAAGATTGACCTCATAGGCCTTAACATTCCACCGCTAACACTACCATTGTTGGGTACTGTGTTTTCATGTATATGATATCAGAGAAGCAAGCCCTAGAAAAGAAATAGGTACTGTTCCATCCTGGGGCAAGTCACTGTCAGATATATTTGTACAAAGTTTTTGGTGTCTGCATGGAACTGGTTACTACATCAGTAAATGGATTTGCAAGGGTGCACAAGAAGTGTGCGAGAAACCTATTATTGATGATTTTAAAATGAACTTATTCCCTAATATGAAATATCCAGTCATTGGTCAGATTTCCTAGATTACCTCAGAGAAATTGATTAAATAACTAGTTGTTTGTCTATTTATTTTAGGATATTGTTCAAATAAAGATCCAAATAAAGTCCAAAATTGATGGGTAGATCTCTCAGGCCTCTTTTAAACTCTAAATCTTTCTTTATTGACTAAACTAAGACTTCTGTCCTATAGAATTTTCACATCTTGGATTTTGCTGATGCCTTCTCATTGGTGTCATTTGACATGTTCCTTCATCTCCTGTATTTGCTGTAAACTGGCAGTTAGATCTTGAGGCCTGATCAGATTCATACTGACTTTTGGGCAAGAATATAAGTGGTGTGGCATATTTCCTATTCTGTTACATCAGCAACCATATAATACTGGTATACTTCTTTTTGGGTTTGTAGAATTGTTCTGTGGATTCAAGTGTGTCCAGCATAGATCATCTATTATAATGTTTCCCTCAAACCTTTTATTTATTGTTTTTAGAAGCCAGTAACAGTAAGGCCTAGATTCATTATTTTTTTAGGTGGTGCAAGTGGTGATATTGTAATCCGTCAGTGCTTCAGTGTTTATTATCTAGAATTTTGTATTAAAAAGAATTTCTATCATCAGGTATTTAATTATTTTGAGTTATAGTTTCTGCTGAAAAAACAAATAGGATGCTTATTTTCCTTGGAACAGTTTTTAGAATATTGAGTTAGTGCCTAAGCATCTTTTAAATGTTTATTTTTTAAGACTTTATTTTTTAGAGCAGCTTTAAGTTTATAATAAAATTGAGAAGTACAAAAGAGTATTCATATATGCTCTGCCCCGCATATGTATTGCCTCCCCCATTATCAGTATCATTCACCAGAATTGAACCTTTTCTTTAACAACAATGAACCTACATTGCTATATAATATCACCTAAAATCCATAGATTTTTTAGGTTTAACTCTGGTGTTGTATATTCTATGGGTTTGGAAAAACATGTACTGACTTTTATCCACCATTATAATATCATACAGAGCATTTTCTTAAATGTCTTAAAAATTTTCTATGTTTTTCCTAGTCATCTCTCCCCCACCCATTCGACCCAATAACCACTAATCATTTTTATTCTTACCCTAGTGTTACCTTTTCCAGAATAACATATAGCTGGAACTATATAGTATGTAGCCTTCTCAGATTAACGTCTTTTACATAGTAATATGCATTCAAGATTCCTCCATGCCTTTTCATGGCTTAATACCTTATTTCTTTTAAGACAAAACAATATTTCATTGTCTGGATGTAACATAGTTTATACATTCACCATCTGAAAGCCATCTTGGCTGTTTCTAAACTTTGGCAATTAAGAATAAAGCTACTATAAACATCTGTGTGTAGGGTGTTGTGTGGACATAAGTTCTCAACTCTTCTGGGTAAATACCAAGAAATACTGTTGCTGGATCACATAGTAAGAGTATGCTTAGTTTTATAAGAAATATCTAAACTGTCTTCCAAAGTAACTATACCATTTTAAATTCCCACCAGAGATATATGGGAGTTTTCCTTGCTGCACATGCTCACCAGCATTTGGTATTGTCAGTGTTCTGGATTTTGGCTATTCAAATATGTGTATGGTTGTATTTCATTGTTGATGGCATATGATGTGGAGCCTGTATCATATGCTTATTTGTTACCTCTATATCTTCTTTAGTGAGCTGTCTGTTCAGATCTTTGACCCATTTTTTAAAAATTACGTTGTTTTCTTCTTGTTGAGTTTTAAGAGTTTTATCTATATAATAAAATATTTATATATATATTTGGGTAATAGTCCTTTATCAGCTGTGTCATCTGCAAATATTTTCTCCCAGTCTGTGGCTTGTCTTTTTATTCTTGTAATATTGTATATTGCAGACCAGGCTTTTTTTTTTTTTTTTATTTTAATGAAGTCAAGCATATTAGTTGTTTCTTTCATGAATTACAGCCTTTGTATGGTATCTACAAAAGTCACCACCATAGTCATGTCATTTAGAATTTCTCCAATGTTATCTTTTAAAGTTTTATAATTTTGCATTTTACATTTAGACCCATGATCCATTTTGCATTCATTTTTGTGAAAGCTGTAAAGTCTGTTTCTAGATTTTTTTTTTCACATGGATTTTGTTGTTCCAGCACCACTGATTCAAAAGACTATTTTTGCTTCATTTTATTGTCTGTACTACTTTGTCAAAGAGCAGTTGACTATAGCCGTGGGGCCCTATTGCTGGGCTCTCTATTCCATTCCATTGATCTATATGACTGTTTTTCTCGCCAATACCACATGGTCCTGATCACTGTAGTTTTGTTTTGTTTTTTTTTTTAAGATTTTATTTATTTATTTGACAGAGAAGAAAGAGATCACAAGTAGGCAGAGAGGCAGGCAGAGGGAGAGGGGGAAGCAAGCTCCCCGCTGAGCAAAGAGCCCGATGTGGGGCTCGATCCCAGGACCCTGAGATCATGACCTGAGCCCAAGGCAGAGGCTTAACCCACTGAGCCACCCAGGCGGCCCTTACTGTAGCTTTTTAATAGGTCTTGAAGTCAGGAAGCATCAGTCTTCCAAATTTGTTCTTCTCCTTCATTATCATATTAGCTTATTATGGAGGTTTTACCTCTCCTTATAAACTTTAGAATCAGTTTGATGTTATACATGAAATAACTTTCTGGGATTTTGATTGAGATTGCATTGAATCCATAGGTCAAGTTGAGGGGGATCCTCCTTGCCTTATACCAGATTTTAGTGAGAAAGCTTTCAGTTTCTCACAATTAGCTATGATATTAGCTATAGATTTTTTGAAGATAGTCTTTATCAAGTTGAGAAAGTCTGCCTTTATTCCTAGTTTTCACAGAAATCAGTTGTCTTTACACACTAATAACAAACTACCAGAAAGACAAATTAAGAAAACAACCCCATTTACAATAGCATCAAAAGAATAGAATACTTAGGAATAAGATTTACTAAGTGAACCCTCTCTACACTGAAAAGCATATGACATTAATAAAAGAAATCGAGGAAAACAAAATAAATGGAAAGCTATTGCATGAATTAGAATGAATTAGAATAATTAATAGTGTTAAAATGTCTGTACTACCAAAAGCAATCTACAGATTCAGTGCAATCCCTACCAAAATTTCAATGGTAGAAATAGAAAATACAATCCTAAAACCGTATGGAACAACAAAAGACTCCAAATAGCCAAAGAAATCTTGAAAGAAGAACACAGTTGTGACATCACATTTCCTGTTTTCAAACTATTTTACAATTCTATAGTAATCAAAACAGTATGACATTGGCATGAAAACAGATACATGGATCAATAGAACAAGATTGAAAGCCCATAAATACACCTATGCATATATGATCAATAAATTTACCAGAAGGAGCTAAGAATATAAAATGGGGAAAGCGTAGTCTCTTTCATAAATGCTGGTGGGAAAACTGCATATCCATGTGCAAAAGAATGAAACTGGACCACTATCTTACACCGACTCACAAAAAGCAACTCAACATGAGGCATGTTATACCCCAAACTATAAAAATCCTAGAAGAAAACATAAGGACTAAGCTCTTGACATTAGCCTTGGCAATGATTTTTTCAACTTGACACAAAAGGCAAAGGAAACAAAAGCAAAGATAAATATGTGGGACTACAGCAAACCAAAAACCTTCTGCACAGCAAAGAGAATCATCATAAAAATGAAAAGTCAACATGTAGAATGGGACAAAATATTTGCAAATCATATACCTGATAAAGGGTTAATATCCCAAACATATAAGGAACCCATACAACTCAGTGGCCAAATCTACAACCAACCAAACAAATAATCTGGTTAAAAAAAAAATACGCAGAGGACCTGAATGGACTTTTTTTTTTTTTTCCAAAGAAGGCATAGATACCAGGAAAGGTACTCAACATCACTATTTATCAGGGAAATGCAAATCAAAATAAAAATGGGACATCACTTCACACCTGTTAAAATGGCTATCATCAAAAAGACAATAAATAACAAGTATTGGTGAGGTTATGAACAAAAGGGAATACTTGTGCACTCTTGGTAGGAATGTAAATTGGTGCAGTCTCTATGGAAAACAGTATAGAGGGTCCTTAAAAAAATAAAGAAAAATACATATAGCTATCATATGATCCAGTAATCCCAGTTCTGGGTATATGTCCAAAGGAAACGAAAATAGGTTATTACAGACATACCTGTTTCCTATGGTCATTGCAGCATTATCCACAATAGCCAACATATGGAAATAAACTAAAAGTTTGTCAACAGATAAATGGGTAAAGAAGATCTGGTATGTAAGTGTGTGTGTGTGTGTGTGTGTTTGTGTTTTACACACAACTGAATATCATTAGTCATGAGAAAGAAATCCTGCCATTTGCTACAATATGGATAGACTTGAGGGCATTATGCTAAGGACAATAAGCATACAGAAAAAGTACTAGAAAGTACAACTTACATGTGAAATCTAAAATAAAACTCAGAGTAAGATAAAAGAAAAGTGGCTGCTAGGGGCTGGGGCATGGGAGAAATAGGGAGATGTTGGTCAAAGTGTAGACATTTTCAGCTAGAAGATAGGTCTGGGAATGTAATGTATAACATGGTAACTATAGTTGGATAACACCATATTATATAATTGAGCATACTAAGAAAGTAGGACTTAAATCTTCTCAGACACAGAGTTAACTATGTGAGATGATGGGTGTGTAATTAACTAGATGATGGGAATAATTACACAGTGTGCATATCAAATTATGATGTACACTTTATCCTATGATTTTGTCAATTATATATCAATAAAGCTTAAAAAAAGAAAGAAAGAAAATAGTCAAAATATACATGCTATGACTTTTGGGAAGTGCTATCCCAGGGAAGCAGAAAGGATTGAGTGATTCAATAATACTAAGACCAACATTTCTGATTCTTTTCTTCATGCTTGCCTCCTGCAAGCTGCTTCAGCTCCAGGCATTAGGTCTACCTTTAAGTCAGGAAGAAGAGAGGCTGTGGAAAGTTTTATCATTTTATTCTATCAGGAAAACAAGCTTAAGCAGAACTCCAGGAGGTTTAGAAGAGATGTAATGGCAAAGAGCTACCCTAGATAAAAGGAGATTAGGGAGGTGGCACATTGCCCCTCCCTTAAAATCAGGGTTATCAAGGAGAAAATTGAGAATATACATAGGTACCTAGTTGACAGTATGTGTCACAAAAACAAACGGATTTGCACATTTTCTGTAATGTCTTGTTGACATAAACTAATATTCATGCTTAATCATGCATTTCAGCATAAAGATACAGATTTTTAATTCATTATCTTTTGAAATTAGAATACATGAAACGTTGAAACAAAGCAAATTATTAAGAATACTATTACTATACTCTAAAAATATTCTCTAAGGACTCTCACACTATATAAAGATTATAGATATAAATCACTAAACTGAACAATCCTAAATTATTAGACTTATAATCCTCAGATCAATAAAAACACATAAATGTTAAAACTCTAGTGGAAACAGCAAGAACCAGTGTCAACATTTCTATATCCTTCATCTATTTTCCCTAAGAGCCTTGAAAGGCAGGCCATTTTAACTGTAGTAGCAAGCATCAGTTCTCCATTTTAGCAGCAAATTACTCCTCCAAAGAAACAATAGCTTCAAGAGAGATTGAATCAGTATTTCAATTGGCTGACATGGATCACTTGTTCAGAAATACCTCTCAAAATCACGTGTTCTGTCTTCCTCCTCAGACTCAATGTTTCTAATAGGATATAAACATTCCTATAAATAATTTAGATGTACTATAAAGTTAAGCAATAAAAGGCAGCTATGTAAAATACAGCTATTACCTCTCTTAGAGTGTCCTTTAAATGGGAATAAACTGGCATTTGATCTCTTCATTTTCTTTAAATACAAAATATTTTTATATAATAGCATCGAGAGGAATTTGGCCTCTTATATAACCTGAAATGTATAATGAACAGAGTAGTTATGACAACTATTGATTATCAAGTACCTATGTTGTTTGTTTTAAATAACTTGAGAGAAACTAGAAAATAATTGGTTAAGAAAAATGATATAAGAACCTTGTGTTAAAATTATACCATCATGTATTTAGAGCAGTTACGATTTCTAAAACATACACATTTCTGAAAAGAAAAACAAAACTTCATGCATCTAAAAACTCAATGCTGAATATTGGTTGTTCACTTTTACAAAATATTTATGACTATGTTTCTATGGCTGCCTATTGACAATCTTGAGAATTTAGAAAAAGTTTGTCTTAAATAACAATATTACCTGATTGCACTATGATTTCTGAATTTTTAATGTGCTTTTCTTCTAGTGAGTACCAACATGGCATTTGATATTTTTTACAAAATAATTTTGATATAAATGTATTTATTTTTTAATTAACCTATGAGGATTTCACTGTATTTTTTAGATATAATATTCTGAATTATACTAAGTAGTATTTGTCTGTAAATAGAATGTTGTTTTAAACTGAGACTATCTCAAAAATTTTCTGTTGCAAATGATTTCTAAGAGGTTATATCTTATGAAATAGACATTTAATAATTCATTTTGTGATTACAAAAAGTATCTATTTCACAAATATATCTCCAAAGAGTTATGTGGATTTTTAAATTTATATTTTAATGTCCCTTTAATATTAGTTCAGAAAAAAGATGAAGACCAGAATATATATCATAAACTACTTTAAATTAAATATTGTTTAATATTAATGTAGGAATGCTTTAGGTATAGTTAGAGCACATACATTTATGTATATGTTCACACAGACTTACTGATATTACTGTTTTGAATGTTTAAAGCCAAAAAAGGAACTATTTATGACAAGTCTTTTAAAGAAATCATAGTGTAGAATAAAATTTGATGTTTGCCTACCTAGTCAAAAAAGAAAAAATTGAAGTAAATCAGGATTCTATATTGTCTTTAAGTTCACAGAAAATATCCTTGTTGAAATTTGACTTTCATTATCTCCAGCTTTTTCAATACAAAAAAGTAAATAGTCACTGGATTGTTCAATACTATTTGGCAAATGGCCCATATATTGGCTAAAGGTATGAATATGAAAAATATTTCTGCCTTCACTTGTTATCTTCCCATTGCACTCCAAAATAAAATCTAGTTTTTGTTTTGAAAAAAGAAAAAAATTCTTAATTTCAACTGCTCTTACAGTTGATATAACCTTCCTGTAAATTATCCTTGAGTATCAATGATCATGGTAATGTTTTCTATAAATAAATGAGTAAATACATACATACATTCCTAAAAGCTGGAGAAACATTTCTCAGATCCAGTTCTCACTTCACGGTTTAGTTATGTGACCCTAGACAAGTTACCTAGCCTTTCTGTGTCTTTGATCCCTTATCAGTAAAATTGGGATGTTAAGTGAGCTTGCCTCATAGAATTATTGTAAAAATCAAGTGAGCCAATCTAGGTGAAGTATTTAGAACAATTCTTGGCACTTGTCATGTTGAAATCACTCAGTAGAATTAGCTGTTATTATGACCCTATGGAATAGACCATTTACATATGCTTTGACTAAATTACTGCTTAACATTTGATGATTGGTATTAGTGCCTTTTAGCATGTTCTTTTATATTTTCATATTTCAGTGCCATTTGAATTTGAACAAATTAGAAGATCTTTTTTGAGCAGTGCCCTTTGAGTTCATTCTGCTTCACTTGGCATGGCTGTTATCATTTACATATTAAATCCATCTCAACTTATTCCTAACCAGCTTATTTATGCCAGCTTTATTGTAATTACAAAAGCAAATACTGGCACTGGACTTTGGTAACAGTAACATGCTAAAAATTTTGCTACCCATATAATCTATGTTTATATATTTTTAAGATTGTTTTAAAATAAAACACGATATTAAAATGAAATCTCAAAGAATATTCTCTCAGTTTTCTGAAGATGTTTCAGAAATTTTTGTACAAGTTTCCAAAATCTGCTTTATATTATTTGTATACTACACTGTTTGGATT
The DNA here is from genome assembly GCA_028534135.1 of Potos flavus. NCBI lineage: Eukaryota > Metazoa > Chordata > Mammalia > Carnivora > Procyonidae > Potos > Potos flavus. Next base: position 80,498,276 of record CM052886.1, on the reverse strand, counting down.
ATGGTATGACCAGTTAGCTTGTGTATCCCACACTTCAGAAAAAAATAAATTGTCAACACACAACTGGCATAACAGCTCCACAATTAAAAACTGAAACAAAATAATCTTTTTGATACTAGGTTAATAATGTTGATTACTTTCATAATACACTGTCCTTATGTCAGAATTTCTGTAATCTTTGCAATCACTATAGTGATTTAAACATTTTGCTTATGTCTCAGGATTTAAATATTTAAAAAATATAATAATAAAAGAAAAATATTCATAAGAAAATAAATAAGACAAAATTATTTAAGAAGGTCTTAGAGAAATATAGTATTTAAGGAGATATAATAATTTGCACTATTTTTAATGTGATACTTTCTGTAAAGCATTATATAAATTGTTGTCAGTTCCCTAAGGAAAATAGGAAGGAGCATCTTTTGATGAGCTAAAGTGAAGCTGTAAGAGCTGGGGAAAGATGAATTTGTTATTTTTACTCTGCATAATGGAACAATCCTATATAAATCTATAATTATCTCTTCTTAATTACCTTGACATAAAATACCATAAGGCCATGTGGGTAATAAGGTCATGAATAATAAGGTGGGATGCACAGCTTATATTTTGCTTGTGTTCTCATCATAAATGCCTTTAACCAGTTTCAGCCTCTCAGTACACATTACGTGGAATAAACCCTTAATTTTCAGAGTATTCTCAAAATATTGTCTTCCTTTTATACAAATAATATGCATTATTTTTCTCTTTTAGAACTAAAAATAGCAATTTATTTATTTTTTATTTCTTAATTTTTTTTAATTTTAATTTTAGTGTAGTTAACATATGGTGTTATATGTTTGTTTCAGGTATATGTTACAGTGATTCAACAATCCCATACATCACCCAGTACTCATCAAGACAAGTGTACTCCTTAATCCCCTTAATCACCTATTTTACCCAGCTCTACACCCACTTCCCATCTGGTAACCATCTAGTTGTTTTCTATATTTAAAAGTCTGTTTTTTGGTTAGTCTCTCTCTTTTAATTATTGTTTGTTTGGTTTCTTAAGTTCTATATATGAGTGAAATCATATGTATTTGTCTTTCTTTGACTAGTTACGTCACAGTATTATACTCTATAGATCCATCTATTTTGTTGCAAATGGCAAAATTTAATTATTTTTTATGGCTGAGTAATATTCCATAGTATGTATACTCCATGTATACTCCAGTATACATGGAATATCCAGTATACTCCAGTAATATTCCATGTATGTATACTACATCTTTATCCTTTTATCAGTCGATGAACACTTGGGTTGTTTCCATAATTTGGCTATTATAAATAATGCTGCAAAAACAGAGGGTGAAAGTATCCTTTTAAATTAGTGCTTTTGAATTCTTTGGGTAAATACCCAGTAGTGTGATTACTGGATCATAACGTAGTTCTATTTTTAATTTTTTGAGAAACCTCCATGCTGTTTTCCATAGTGGCTACACTAATTTGCATTCCCACCCTCAGTGCACAAGTGTTCTTTTTTCTTCACATCCTTGCCAATACTTTTTGTTTCTTGTGTTGTTGATTTTAGCCATTCCAACGGGAGTGAGATGATAACTTATTGTAGTTTTGATTTGCATTTCTCTGATGATTAATGATGCTGAGGATCTTTTCTTGTGTCTGTTGGCCATCTGTATATCTTCTTTGGAGAAAGAAAATGTTCATGTCTTCTGCCCATTTTTAATTGGATTATTTGTTTTGCAGGTGTTGAGTTTTATAAGTTTTTTATCTATTTTAGATATCAACCTTTTATCAAATAGGTCATTTGCAAATATCTTCTCCCGTTCCATAGCTTGCCTTTTAGTTTTGCTGATTGTTTCCTTCACTGTGCAGAAGCTTTTTACTTTGGGGTAATTCAAATAGTTTATTTTTGCTTTTGTTTCCCTTGCCTCAGGAGATACACCTAGAACAATGTTATTATGGCCAATGCCAGAGAAATTACTACCTGTGCTCTCTCCTATCATTTTTTATTTATGGCCTCATGTCTCATATTTAGGTTCCTAATCCAGTTTGAGTTTATTTTTGTGTATAGTGTAAGAAAATGGTCCAGTTTTATTGTTTTGCATGTAGCTGTTCAATTTTCCTAACAACATTTGTTGAAGAGAATATCTTTTTCCCATTGAGTATTTTTCCCTTTGTTGAAAATTAATTGACTAGGTAATTGTGGGTTTATTTCTGGGCTTTCTCTTCTGTTCTTTGATCTATGTGTCTGTTTTTGTTCTAGTACCATACTGTTTTGATTACTATAGCTTTATAATTAAAGTCTGGAATTGTGATACCTCCAGTGTTTTTCAAAAATTCTTTGGTTATTTAGGGTTTTTTGTGGTTCCATGTAAATTTTAGGATTGTTTGTTTTAGTTCTGTGAAAAATGCTATTGTTATTTTGACAGGAATTGTGTTAAATCTGTAGATTCTTTTCAGTAGTATAGATATTTTGACGATACCTGTTCTTCCAATCTGTGGGCATGGAATGTCTTTCCATTTCTTTACATCATCTTCAATTTTTTTCACTAATGTTTTATTGTTTTTAAAATATAGGTCTTTTACCTCTTTGGTTAAGTTTATTCCTAGGTGTTTTATTATTTTTGGTGTAATTGTAGATGGGATTGTTTTCTGATCTTTCTGGTGCTTCATTATTAGTGTATAGAAATACAACAGATTTCTTTCCATTGATTTTGTATTTTGTGACCTTACTGAATTCACGTATCTGTTTTTGGTGGAGTCTTTAGGATTTTCTGTATATAGTATTTTGTCATCTGCAAATAGCGAGAGTTTTACTTCTTCCTTACCAATTTGGATGCCTTATATTCCTTTTTCTTATCTGATTGCTGGGGCTAGGACTTCCTGCATTGTGTTGAATAAAAGTGGTGAGTGTTGATATTGTTGTCTTGTTCCTGACCTTAGAGGAAAAGCTCAGAGTTTTTCCCCATTGAATATGAAGTTAACTGTGGGTTTTCATATAAGGCCTTCATTATATTGAGGTATGGTCCCTCTAAACCTACTTTGTTGAGAGTTTTTATCATGAATGGATGTTGTACTCTCAAATATCTTTTCTGAATCTACTGAAATGATCATGTTTTTTATCCTTTCTCTTATTGATGTGATGTATCACATTGATTTTTGACTATTGAACCACACTTGCAACACAGGAATAAATCCTACTTGACTGTGGTGAATGATTTTTTGACATATTACTGGATTCAATTTGGTGAATGATTTTTCAAATATATTGTTGGATTCAGTCTGTTAATATTTTGTTGATTTTTTTTTAAGATTTTATTTATTTATTTATTTGACAGAGAGAGAGATCACAAGTAGGCAGAGAGGCAGGCAGAAGGAGAGAGGGGGAAGCAGGCTCCCTGCTGAGCAGAGAGCCTGATGCGGGGCTCGATCCCAGGACCCCGAGATCATGACCTGAGCCAAAGGTAGAGGCTTTAACCCACTGAGCCACCCAGGTGCCCCAATATTTTGTTGATTTTGCATTTGTGTTTGAGATATTGGCCTGTCATTCTCTTTTTTTGGTTTTGTCTTTAAGGAAAGTCAATCTAAATATCTATGTCCTTTATCTGTTCATACCCTCTCCCCCAAAATCCATCATACAAAGTAACCTTCAAAAATGTTCAGTTCTGGGGCACCTGGGTGTCTCTGTCCGTTAACCACCCAACTCTTAATTTCAGCTCAGGTCATGATATCAGGGTTGTGAATTGAAGCCTTGTATTAGGCACCATGCTGGGCATGGAATGCCTAAGATTCTCTCTCTTTCCTGCCCTCTGCCCCTGCCCCCCAGCTTGTGTGCTTGTGCATGCACACTATCTCTAAAAAAAATAACAAAACAAAATAAAATAAAATTTCAGCTCAGAACTTCTAACTTAAAGTTCTCTAAGCCTTAAGAATCAAATCTAATATCTGTTCAAATACATTCATAGGTTTCCAAAAATTTTATTTTTTTTCCTATCCACAGGACTAGTGGTTCTGTCAAACTTTAGCTACCTCAGTATCATCCAGAGGACTTGTAAAAGCACGAATGGTTGAGATACCATCCAAAAGTTCTGATACGGGGCACCTGGGTGGCTCAGTTGATTAAGCGTCTGCCTTCGGCTTTGTCATGATCTCAGGGTCCGGGATCAAGTCCCACATCAAGCTCCTTGCTCAGCAGGGAGTCTCCTTGTCCCTTTCCCTTTGCCCCTCACCCCTGCTCATGCTCTCTCTCTCTTTTTCTCTCTGCTATCTCTCTCTGAAATAACTAAATAAAATCTTTAAAAAAAGAAAAAATTCTGATTTAGTAGGTCTAGGATGGGGCCTGATAATTTACATTTTTAACTGTTTCTAGGTGATACTGATGGTCTGGGGATCTTACTTTGAGAACTGTGCATTACAAACACTTTTTCTTCCTTGCCATAATTAGCACTCTTTTGGTCCCAAGGTACTTTAACACATTTTTAAAAATTATCTTATGCACGTGTTACATATCTCTACCTCAGTATTGTAATTGCAGAAAGAAAATTGTAAATCTCTTTTATCATTAGGACTATAAAGAGTATGGTACACAAATTAGGTAAGTAGTAAATAATTGCTATTTCTATTGGTTGTGATTATTGGGTTATTTGAAGTGTATTCCAGTTATAATATAAATCTTCCAGCATTTTTAGCTTATTAATAACTTGAATTATTTTTCAAATGACTCTTTTAAAAATGTTTCCTAGAACATTTTAACCATTTCTAAAACCAATGAGACTTTCATGAGAAATTAATCATGTTTTTTTCTTTTCTGCTTTATATTGTAAAATTGATGCTTTTAATAGCTCTTTGATGTGTAAAATGTCCTAATATCTGAGAAGTTCTGTGAGCCTTTAAAGCTTTTTATACATCACAATTCTCTTTCCTAAGCAAGGGGTAATGAAAACTACAAGTAGAACTTTTTTTTTTTTTTAAGTTTACAATAACTTTCTAAAGGCTTTGCTTTAAGGAAACACAAATTTTGAAAATTGTCTCCTCTATTATAAAAGTCTATATAGTACTCGAAAGCTCAAATAATGAAAGAATGTAAGAACTTACTGTCTTAAAGTAATGTAGCCTATCAGATGGGATTTTAAAAATGGGGACAGAAACATCATCTCTCTTTTTTCATTGACTCAATGTATATACTTGGAGAAGTCAACTAATTCTTTAGGTGCCCAGATTTATTTAGAAAAGTGAGATATGGAGGATGGTTTTCATACTAAATTGATGGTACTGATTAAATATTAAAGTCTTTAGAACAAGTTTAAAAATAGCTCTATATTTTATAACATAAAGCTCTAGATAATGGCATTTTTCTTAAAGAAGTATACTCAAAATATGGGAAACTATACTTATGAAATGGAAAATTTCAATTTCAGTTTTGAAAATTTCTGTTATTTCAAGAAAATAAACCTGAATTCTGTAAAAATGCAACTTGTTAATTAATGTAACATGCGTAATTACAATGTCAAAATATGTCTAGTTGCAGCCACCACTATTTATTGAGTTCACTTGCATAAATCCTTTGACAGCCTGGCATACTCAACCTATCAATTTTCTTTGCATTCATGTCAGAATGGTTTATTACATCACTCATTGGTGTTTTAATGTAAAGAATAAAATGATTTGTCATTTTTGATAGGCAGAATTATTATGATGACTTCTCTTGCAAAATTTCTATCCCCTGGTTACTCAGTCAAGCACTACTCTAGGTTCTGCTCTGAAGGGCCTTTGCATATGTATTATATTTACTAGTTAGCTGACCTTAAAAAAGAGATGATGCTAGATTATCCAGGTGTGCTTAATGTAATCACAGGATCACTTAAAGGCAGAAGAGAAATGCAGAACCATCAGGGAGCTGCAAAGAGGAAGGTAGGTGGAAGAGATGTAAAGTAGAAAAGATCAGAAATAATCAAAGCATAGGAGGGAGTTGATTAGTGATTGCTATTACTGAAACTGCAGTAAGAGGTTCGTAAGTCATAAATACAGGTGGCCCTGGAAGCTGAGCATGACCTTAGCCAGTGGTCACTAAGCAAAGGGGAATTCCAGTCCTACAGCTGCAACAGAAGTAAATAGTGCCAACATACAGAATGAATCTTGTGGTATATTGATCCCCAGAACCTCTAGAAAGAAGTACAACCCTGCTGACATCTGATTTTCACCATGTGAAAAGCAGAGCAGAGAACAACTTGAGCCATTTTGTGCCTGAGGTTTTGATGTATAGTACTCTGAGATAATAAAATAATTTAGCTGCTAAATTTGTGGTAATTTGTTATGGAAACAATAAAAAAACTAATACATTTTGCCATTTGTGAAGTTTCATAGTCAAGTTTTTTATTGAGGAGTATATACTTTTCTATAGTTATCTGATTAATTATTTTTAGTTTGGTAGTTAATGAAGTAGAGGCAATTAACATTAAAATTATAACAGCATCTTTTTCTGTATTCAACATATGTTGCAAGCATGTTGTGAAGGTTAAATTTTGATAAAAAAAAGATTCAAATGGGGTTTCTGTTTCCACATATAAGGAGCTTGGAAGTTGTCACTCCATCCTAACAAGCAAAAAGATAAACAAACTGAAAAATCAGCAACTCTTCTTAGATCCATAAGACAGCTGATTTCACAGGGCAAACAGCTGCCACCAAAATTGGAGAGTCAGAGAGGCAAACGTAGGGAAAGAAAATACTAGAGTAAAAATCGCCAAGGACTCCAACGCTAGGGTAAGAAAACCTGATTTGTAATTGATAGGTTGTTGGAGGCTAGATGTGGACCCGTACAAGGTTTAAAAACTCCAGAATGACCTAGTTATTAGGGGCCTCCATAACAATGTGATATTTACTGTAAGTAGCTCAACCAGATTCCCATAGTAAATGTCAAAGAAAAATTCACTCATGCAAGGAGAAGGAAAGAGGATCCATTTTGAAGTATGCCAGAGCATTCTATTCTTAACAAGACCTATCCTCAGGGGAAACCAGTTGACCACAGCCTACACTACTATGGTATTATCAAATCCTAACTAACTTGGAGGTTGGGAAACATTTACGAAGTTTACAGTCCAGATGCATAGGACACTAAAAGATTGAAATCTAAATCACATTGCTCTAGAATACTTCCCCTTCCAACATACCTTACCATAACTAAAGACCTATTTACAACAGTTCCTTTTGCCTGGTACATCAGGTAAAAGTTTCAGGCTATCAAGGAGAACAACACAACAACAAAACAAAAACTTTAAGGTACACCAAAAGGCAAAAAACACACTTAGAGCAAGATCAGAACCAAATATAGTAGGATATTGAAATTAGATTGGAAGTTTAAACAAATGTGAATAATATGATAAGGGATTTAATGGATAAAGTAGACAGCATGCAAGAACAGATGTACAATGTAAGCAGAGAGATGGAAATTCTAAGAACCAAGAAGAAATGCTAGAGAGAAAAAAACATTGTTAACAGAAATGAAGAGTACCTTTGTTGTGCTCCTTAGTAGACTAGACATGACTGAGGAAAGAATCTCTGAGCTACAGGAAATCTCAATAGAATCCTCAAAAACCAAAAACCAGAGAACAAGACTGAAAAAAACAGAATATCCAAAGAGGGTGGGACAAGTACAGAATGTGTAACATACACATAATGGGAATGCTAAAAGAAGAAGAAAGAAAAAAAGGAACAAAAGAAATATTTGAAACAATAATGAATAAGAATTTTCCCAAATTGATATGAGACACTAAACCACTGATCCCGGAATCTCAGAGAACACCAACCACGATAAAAAAAAAAAAAAAAAAAAAACTACACCTAGGTATTTCATTTTCAAGCTAGGGAAAGTCAATGATAAGAAAAAATCCTGAAATGAACACAAGTAAAAAAAAATAACAATAATGCATCTGTAGAGGAACAAAGATAAGAATTGAATCAGAAACCATGCAAGCAAGAGAAGAACGGAGTGAAATATTTAAAGTGTTGAGAGGAAAAAAAAAAAAAAAACCTACTAACCTGAATTGTGTACTCTGTGAAATTATCTTTCAAAAGTGAAGGAGAAATAGGCTTTCTCAGACAAACAAAAATAAAGGAATTTATATAAATCAAATATACAAAAAATATTAAAATAAGTTTTTTACAGAGAAAGAGAATAATATAGGTCAGAAACTTGGGTCTACATAAAGTAAAGAAGAATATCAAGAAGAAATAAATGAAAGTAAAATAAAAACTTTTATTTTTCTTATTCTTAATTGATATAACAGATAATAGTTCAAAATAATAATGTATTTGATTATGTTTGCTTATGTGTATATATATATCTTATATGATTATACATATACTTATGTACGCTTACATGTAAGTGAGATGAATGACAGCAACAATACAGGAACAGGGGGTTGGAATTAGGATTATTTTATTATAAGGTATTCACACTATCCATGAAGCAGTATATTGTTGTTTGAAAGTAGACTTGGATTAGTTGTAAATGATTTTGCAAAACTCTAGGGCAACCACTAAAAAAAGTAGGAAGAAGCATAATTTCTTGCTAAGAAAGGGAAGAAAATGGATTTATATTAAACACATGATTAAAACTATAAAAGGCAGAAAAAATGGAAGACAAAAATAAGAAAAAAGGCAAACAATAGAAAAAGGTACAACTCATTAAAGAAATAATTGATAAGCTATACTTAAAACTTCTGCTCAGAAAAAGACAGCGTTAAGAGAATGAGAAAGCAAGCCACAGACTAGGAGAAAATATTTGCAAAAGACACATCTGTTAAAGGACTTACTCAAAATATACAAAGAATTCTTAAAATTCAACAATAAAACAATGTGATTTTTAAAAAAATGAGCTAATGGTCTTTTTTTTTTTTTAATAAGCTAATAGTTTTAACAAATCTCTCACCAAAGAAGATATGCAGACCACAAATAAGCATATGATAAGATTCTCCACATCATATGTCATCAAGGAAATGTAAATTAAAACAACAATGAAATACCACTACACATCTATTTCAATAGTCAAAATCCAGAACACTGAAAACACCAAAGACTGTGAATTTCGCAGGCTATGTTTATTATCTTTGGCCCAAGCTTACCTTCTGTGTATGATCATGTTGATGAGATAATGACTGCCAACTGTCTTTGGGTTAGGCCTGGATTGTTGCCATTTGTATACACACACACACACACACACAAACACATATTATACATATGAGTTCTCAAGGTGTTAGGGGAGGAAATTGCAAACACACAAAATAAAATTCTCCCTGGAATCCTGAGACTGTTGCCCTGGTGAACACCATAACAATCACTATCAGATATTTTCAGGGGTATTTTCTGTTTTTTCCATTACCGTGCAATGGTTTTTCATTTATGATGATTCCAGTGTGATAGCTATGAACAGTATAACAGTAAGAAGAGCAAATATTAGTAGAAAACTTCTAATGTAAAACATAGATGTGTAACTTAATCTAGTTAAGAAAATCTATCTCGGGGCACCTGGGTGGCTCAGTGGGTTAAAGCCTCTGCCTTCGGCTCAGGTCATGATCTCAGAGTCCTGGGATCGAGCCCCGTGTCAGGCTCTCTGCTCAGCAGGGAGCCTGCTTCCCCCTCTCTCTCTGCCTGCCTCTCTGCCTACTTGTGATCTCTCTCTCTATCAAATAAATAAAGAAAATCTTAAAAAAAAAAAAAAAGAAAATCCATCTCATTCAATATTTTCTCTCAATATCTATCTGAAAGTATTTTCATATAATGATTGAGATTCTTCCCACTAGAATTATTTGGTTTTCTGTGAATCATGGAGACATTTTATGTGGGAAGAAATGTAGCCAGCAGACAGGTGTTTATTCCTGGACTAAGTACCATCCTGAGTCCTTTTTCTCTTTTCTGGTAACAGAGCTTGGCAAAATTAAGCACAGAGGTTGCAAGCAAAACATTAGAATGTCTTTGACCTTGGTAAGCAGAGACTGAAACTGAAAACAGAGCTTCCACTGAATTCCAGTCTGCTTATACTCTGTTGGACTTTCTACAAGAAAATCTGGTTACATACCCATTCACCAAGAGAAAATAGGAAACGGGAAAGTGGGTTTAAAAGACAGATTCAGTGGATCAGCTATTGTCTTCCACATAGTGAAGAGTCATATCTATTTTAGGGCTTCTAATGTTTTGTTTTGTTTTACAACATATATTTGTATTACAAAATATATAATGTTTTACAACATTATATCCTTTATTCTAGCCTCAAAATCATTCTCAGGAGGATTAATGTGATAGAATATGGATGTTTATTTGTAAGAAATACCCTTGCAAAAAAAGCAAAACTTTTAGTTTAGGGGGAAAATACTATTTGATTATGTGCTTATGTTTTAAACAATCGTTCTCTAGTATGATAAACAGGACAGCATATTGTAAGGGCAGTTTAATGAGGAAGTCTAGAGAGTCAGTTTATCTATCAGATAGTTATTCAAGCAAAATATTGTATGCACACAAACAATATGCATCTAGAGCCAGCATTTTTAAAAATTATATTGTTACTCGAACTAGCAAATTCTAAGTTATTCAGCGTATATACATTGGCACCAAAATAAGAAAATATTGATTATAAACATGTACTTATATTTCCTTTGTAATGCAATATATGGTAAGGCAATGATTTACCATTGATTGAGGCCAGTGCCTATTTGCTATACCCAAAATTAACATTATTTAGAACAAACAAGATATTTTTAAAATTTATCGTTTGTACTCTTAACCTCATTTTGAAATGCCTAATAAGAATTACAGCAAAAATGAAACCATTTCACTTCCTAATACCTTTTCCTTTATAAATAAAGGTCACGAGTCAGACTTCTGAACTGTTATTAATAATACTTGACACATTAGGGGTGGTACTGGGTTGACAGGTTGATAACATAGGTAATCCTGATAACTATTCAATTACAAGTGTTTACATTTAACTGCAGCAGATTCACGACTTAAGTATGCTTGTTTTATCTGAAATATAAATTATATGCACTTTGTGTTATGTATGTACCATTACATGTATTAATATATGATAAACTTTGTCTTTGCTTTTTATCAAATAGTATTTTCCCTCAGTGAGTTCTTTAAAAATTCATAAATAAGGGGCGCCTGGGTGGCTCAATGGGTTAAAGCCTCTGCCTTCAGCTCAGGTCATGATCTCAGGGTCCTGAGATCGAGCCCCACATCGGGCTCTCTGCTGAGCGGGGTGCCTGCTTCCCCCTCTCTCTGCCTGCCTCTCTGCCTACTTGTGATCTCTCTCTCTGTCAAATAAATAAACAAAATCTTTAAAAAATTCATAAATAAGAAAATTTATGGGAAAAAAATTGCCCATAAGATAGCATAGTAAATAAAAGGCCCTGGCAACCACCATTTTCTCTATTTCTATGAGTTCAGCTTTTTGTTATTGTTGTTATAGCAGCTAACTTTATTAGTTATTTTTTAATTTAATTCTTAATTTGAGTTAAATTGACACACAGCGTTATAATAGTTTCAGGTGTACAACATAGTGACTCAGCTTCTCTCTGTGTTATGCTATGCTCACCACTAGTGTAGCTACCATCATTACATTACAGTATCATTGTGTGTATTCCCTATGCTGTGCAAGATCAACTTTTTTTATTATTCCACATATAAGTGAGAACATACAGTATTTGTCTTTTTCTGACTTATTTCACTTAGCATAATAGTCTCAAGGCCCATACATGTTGTCACAAAAGGCTGCTCAAATGATTTTTGCTCATTAGCAAAAATAAAGTCTGATTAAAAAGTGAACAAAGAACTTGACTAGACATTATTTCAAAGAATATATACAAATATCCAACAAGTACATGAAAAGATGCTCGACATCAGTAATCATCAAGGAAACGAAAATTAAAACCATAGGGGATATCACCTCACATCTGTTAGAATGGCTATTATGAAAAAGACAAGAGACAATCAGTGTTGGCAAGAATGTGGAATATAATATGTATAGAAATTATAGGCTAGTCAAGTTCTTTGCCCACTTTTTAATCAGACTTTTTTTTTGCTATTGAGTTGTATGAATACCTTGTATATTTTGGATATTCACCCTTTATCAGATAAATAGTTTGCAAATAATTTGTTCCATTCCTTAGCTTTCCTTTTCATTTTATTGATTCTTTTGCCATGCATAAGTTTTATTTTGACATAGTAACATTTGTTTATTTTTGTTATTGATTGAGCTTTTCATGTCATATCCAAAAATCATTTCCAAGATCAATGTCAAGGAATATTTTCTCTCTGTTTTCTTCTAGTAGTTTTACTAGTTTGGGGTATTACATTTAAACTTTTAATCCATTTGCATTGTTTTTGGGAGTGGTAGAGATAGTAGTTCAATTTCATTGTTTTGCTTATGATTATCCCATTTATTCAATACCACTTATTGAAAAGACTGTCCTTTGTCCACTGGGCATCTTTGCTCCCTTGTTAAATATCAGTTGACTATATATGTGTGAGTTTATTTCTGTGATCTCAGTTTTGTTGCATTGGTCTATGTGTCTGATTTTATGCCAGAACCATCCTGTTTATACTAAGGCTTTGTAATAAAGTTTGAAATTAGGAAGTGTGATGTTTCTAGCTTTGCTCTTTTCCAGGATTGCTTTGGCTATTTGGGGTCTTTTGTGGTTCCAGAATTGTAGGATTGTTATTTTGTTTTGGGTTTTTGTTTTTTTCGTTTTTTTCTGTGAAAAATGCCATTAAAATTTCGATAGGGATTACATTGAATCTATACTTTACTTTGGGTATTATGGACATTTTAACAATATGGAATCTTTTGATCCATGAACACAGGATATTTTTACCTTGTTTGTATCATCTTCAGTTGTTTTCATCAATATCTTATAATTTTCAATGTACAGATTTTTCACCTCCTTAAATTTATTCCTAAGTATTCTTTTTGTTGTTATTGTAAATTGGATTGTTTTCTTTAGGTTTCTTTGGATAGTTTGTTGTTTGTGTTTAGAAACACTGACTGGGAGGTTGGTGCTATGGCAGCAGTGTAAGGCCCAGTTGGGGATGGGGAACTTGGGGGAGCCTGCTGGGAATCTGGAGCCAAGGAAGCTACCTAGGGGCTTGGATGCCACCTGAGACCAACTGGAGCCTTGGTTTTCAGGAGTCACCTAAAACCATGAAATTCAGTCAGAACCTGAGTCTGATCAGCCCTGGGGTCTGCAGTGAAGCAGGTCACTCACTTCATTCTCCTCCCCCCACAGGACAGTGTCTGTCTCTGCTGGGCTTCCCAGGATTGTGTGGGGAGGTTGATAGGGGTATCCCTCTTTTTGTCCTACCTTCTTCAATGTGTTCTTTCTTATTTCCATGCTTCACCCAGGTACTATAATCTCTCACCTGAAATCCTTGGCTCTTGGGACCAGCGCTGTTTGTTCCAAGCTCCATTCTTTAGTAGAATTTTATCTCCCAAGTTAGAGGACACTACATGAGATTTTACTCTGACCATTAGAAATTTTATTCCAGGTCCCCAGACTCCCAAGCCATAAGCTTTGTAAGTGCCCTCCAAGGGGATAACTGGTTGTACACGTGTAGTCTTCTGGACATTAATACCCCACATCTTCCTGAACAGGCATCAAAAGTTCTGCAGGTATCTATCTCTTTTCTACCAGTAGAGTCATTTTGGGTACTCCAAGCCCATCCTTATTTTGCATCAAGAATGGAAAAATAATCCCGGGAAAAAATGGCTAGAGATCATTAGCTCACCTGGGGAAAGTTTATCTCTCTATTCAATTTAAGCTCTTGTAGTTCTTACTTCTTCTGCACTAGTTTGGTGTCTTCTAAAATATGGCTATTATAATTTACCTATTTTTCTAGTTATTGTAGTGGGTATGTTGGCTTGTCATTATGTGCCTCATCTTATCCAGAACAAGACCTTCAGTAGTTATTTTTACTTATTTTTATATATTTTCAAGCTTGAGTATATGTCTTTATGCATTAGAGGAGCCAATAAACATTTCCTTAGAAATTTTAATGATATTAAAGTTGTAATCACTGATGATTTCATTGTGATAAAGAAGCACATAAATATTATCTAAGATAGGAACATGTGTAAGAAATAATAAAATGTCAAGTGAATTAAGAATAATCATAAATACTTCTTTCCAAATGCCATCTAAAAGTATTTGATGAGTGACAAATAGCAGATAAAATGTATTGAGTGAATACTCTCTGTTAAGCATTAAATACATATTTATCAGAAAACATATAATTTTCCTTTAAACAATGGATGGGACCAAGTTGGAACTATGATACAGTTAACCTACCTAAGATCATATCATCGCTAAAGGAAATACTTAGGACTTAAAACCAGGTCTTGGAGACTCCAGTTTGAATTTTTAACATCTAAGCTATAATAGTTTCTTTAAAATTACCTAAGTATTTCATTTCTATGTATGATGTAATCAATTATTAATTACATAAAAGAACATTTTCCTTAAATCAATGAGAGTGAGTTTCTTTTTTAATAAAGAAGAATGCATATTGCCAGACTTCAGGTATTCTATATATAGAGAAAGAGTCATTAAGACATTTCAATCAAATTACATTCTTGGCAATATCTACATGACAAAATATTTCTATTGAGAAATATCTATTTACAGATATACTGGATTGGTTGATATCCCCCCAAAATCTGTGCTCTTCCCCAAGCTTTAGAATGTGACCTAATTTGGAAGTAGGGTCTTTGTAGAGATGATCAAGTTAAGATGAGTTCATTGCAATGGGTTCTAATTATATGACTGTTGTTAATATAATAAGACAATAAACAAAGAGACAAATGAAGTATGCCATGTGAAGATGTAGGCAGAGGTTGGAATAATACTTTTGCAAGCCAAGGATTTCTGGTAATCACCAGTAGCTAAAAGAATGGCATGAAATGGATTATTTTTTTTTCTTCAGTGAGAACATGGCCCTGCAGACAGCTTGATTTGGACTTCTAGCCTTCAGAACTATGAGAGAATGGCTTTCCATTGTTTAAGCTATCCAGTTTGTGGTCTTTGTTATGGCAGCCTTCAGAAACTAATGAAGATTTTGGTGCTAGGAAGTAAAGTGTTACAACAGTAAACTGTTGTAACAAATATCTAAAAATGTGAAAATGGATTTGGAATTGGGTAGAGGCTCAAAGAATTTTGAGTCCCTTGATAGAAAAAGTCTAGAGCACCTTGTATTTCACAAATGCTATCTTGACCCTGTTCTGAGATCATGGTTAAAAACTTCTCAATTCCCTTCAAGGGTAGTTTGCTAAATCCATACCTCAACTGTTCATCTCATCAGGCTTTAATACTCCTGGGTTGCAACACACAGCCCAACTTCCAGATGCCCTGATGCCAAACATGTGGAGATAGTTTCTTCTTCCTTGGGCCCATGGAATCATTCAAGATACCCAATCCAAAGGAAGCCTGTAAAACTTAACCTAAGTGCACCCCTTTGCCATACATAAGCAGCCTACAGTTTCAGCTTGATGTTAACACTTTCCCTGCTGCAACCTTCTGTGTAATGCTGTAGCCTTCTCTTGCCTAGAGCTGAAGTAATAAGGTATTCTTCCTTTCCCCATCCATAAGTCATGTGTTATGTCAACTATTATCAGAACCTAACACATATTAAAACAATAAAACATCCCTTTAAGAGACTCTCAGTAAATGTATGGTTGTTAAAAGCAATTCTGTGAGGACTTGGAAAGAATAAATAGGGAAGAGTAATAGAGAGTATTCTTATTGTCTTAGAGAATACATATATCATTATAAACAGAATTTTGGCTGAGAAAATTTCCAAGCAAAATCTGGAAGGTGCTACCTGATTTTGCTGTTTAGAGTAAAATCCAAGAGGAATGACAAATTAAGGAATTAATTGCTAAGTAAAAAGAAACCAACACATGTCGATTTGGAAAATTATCAGCCTATCCAGAGACCATGGTCTGGAAACAGAGCCAAGGGTATGGCTGGAAAATCTTTTGTTGAAGGAATCAGGAGAATGACTTGTGTTTGGGATCAGGCATCTCAGCAGAGGCCAGGAATATAGAGGCAGTTTCCCAGGAAAGATCTGTGGAGGGCCCTCTTTGTCTGATAGCATAATTCCTATGAATTGCATGGAAGTGATTTCTGAGAGTTTCAAACTCCCTTATGTTCAGCTTGAACTGAAAGGAACAGAGATAGGATGAAATTGACTCACAAGGCAGAGCCACAGATGCAGAAAACTGAGCTGATGGTACCTCCGTGGGCTAAGAGGGTGGGGTCATTGTCTCAGTGGCTCAGAAGACATCAAGCCACAAGACCCAGAGATCATGACCTGAGCCAAAATCAAGAGTCAGACTCTTAACTGACTGAGCCACTCAGGTGCCCCATAAAATATTTTTATATAAAAATTACATATGTAGGGGCACCTGGACGGCTTAGTCAGTTAAGCATCTGCTTTCAGCTCAGGTCATGATCCCATGGTCCTGGGATGGAGCTCTGGATCAGGCTCCCTGCGCAGCAGAAAGCCTGTTTCTCCCTCTCCCTCTGCTGTTTGCGCTGCTTGTGCTCTCTCTTCCTCTCAAATAAATAAATAAAATCTTTAAAAAATAATTTAAAAATTACATATGTATATATGTACATATATACAATTATATGTTATATATTGTATACTATAAGGCATAAGTATTAACAATTTATTATATGTTAATGCAATTTAAAATAATGTTACACTTAATGTTTAAGGCATAGCTTGCATTCGTTTTGGTATATACTTTTTTTTTTAATTAACACATAATGTATTATTTGCCCCAGGGTACATGTCTGTGAATCCTCAGGCTTACACATTTCACAGCACTTACCATAGCACATACCCTCCTCAATGTCCATAACCCAGCCAACCTATCCCTACCCGCCCCTACCCCCAGCCACCCTGTTTGTTTCGTGAGTTTAGGAGTCTCATGGTTTGTCTCCTTCCTGATCCCATCTTGTTTCATTTCCCTCTCCCACCCCCCACAACCCCCCGAATGTTTATAGCAGCAATGTCCACAATAGCCAAACTGTGGAAAGAACCTAGATGTCCATCAACAGATGAATGGCTAAAGAAGATGTGGTATATATATACAATGGAATACTATGCAGCCATCGAGAGAAATGAAATCTTGCCATTTGCAACGACATGGATGGAACTAGAGGGTATTATGCTAAGCGAAATAAGTCAATCAGAGAAAGACAATTATCATATGATCTCTCTGATATGAAGATTTCGTTTTGGTATATACTTTTAAGTTGATATCTTGAAATAATGCAGAGTAATGGAAATAGCACTGCAGTTGGAATTAAAAGTCTTTAGGCCCTCCTAGTTTCATCTCCGTTTCTTCATACTAAAATGCAGCTGAAATTTGTGTCACATAATGTTATGAGTGCCTAGCACTATGTCTGATATGAAAATATAATCTGTAATGAATGCTGTGTGACTCTGAATGTTTGTAAAAGTTGCAGTTGCACCCTTATGGAGGATAATTTTAGTTGGAGAAAATGTAATCAGCATGATAAAAGTAGTCATAAAAATTTTGAAAATTACAAGCACAGTTAAAAATATCTTTAGAGAAGGTGGCTTATTACAAAGAAGGTGAAACTATATTGAACTAGTTGAAATCTTATGTTAAAGTTATGATAACTTATTAAAATTTCCTGGGTATGACAGTAGGATAGACTGGAGTGTTGGCAATGGAATTAGAATCAGATTTTCAAAGTACCAGGCAAGATGCAGCAGAATGTTATAGTTGATAGCATGAAAGTTTGGGTTTAAGTTCTGGCTTTTCCATTTATGAGCTCTTTGATCTTGGGCAAGTTATTTAATCTCTCTGTGCCTCAGTTTTTTTATTTTTTTTTGCCTCAATTTTTTTATTAAATGCATATATATCTTGTTGAGCTGCTGTGAGGATTAACTGAAATAATACATACAAAATAACCTCAAGATATCTGTTCAATGATAAATCCTAAATAAATATGATTTATTGGTATTTCTTCCATGTCCAACCACTGTGAGAAATCTATAGGACCACTTATAAAATCTCTGACCTTCAGCTTACATACCTGTCACATGGGCTGTAGCATCAACTCAGTATTTGAGGTAAAGTAGAGAAAAGATTGACACACCTCCCACCTCCAGGTAGGACTAAGTTATTTTGCTTATATTTCACCAGGTTGTGGAACTGTTTGGATCCATTAAATATGACAGAAATGAGGTTCTGCTCATTTTAGACCTAGACCTTAACAAACTAGAAGCTTCCACCTTCTAGCTCTTGGAACACTAGCACTTAGCACCCAGGCATCGCACAATGAGGAGAGGAGCCAGGGCCTCCAGACCAGCAGCAGTACTGAACTCCCAGCTGAAAGCCAGCACCACTTTGCCAGGCTTCTATACAAACCTTCTTTGAAGTGGATCCTGCAGTCCCAAACAAGCTGCTGCCATTAACACCATCTGGAGCAGAGACAGTCCATCCCCAATGAACCCTGACCAAAAGGCAGATTTGTGAACCAAATGATTATTGTTGTTTTTAAGCCACTATATTTTAGAATGGTATGTTAAACACCAGTAGATAACGGAAATTTATTATGTCAACACCCTCTATGTGTTTCCTAAATGAAATCTACCATTTAATTTAGATGGTAAGACCGAAGTTAAATAGCAGCCTAATGTTCATAGTAATTAACAGATTTATAAACAGAGCTTGTATTTCTGTCCAAATTCTCAATCCTTATTTATATTATAGTTTAATGCATAACTATGCTCTTCAATCAGTTCTCCTGGAACTTGGAGTAGAATACCTTGGTATCTGGATATATTATATCTTAGTTTATGAAACCTTTTTGTCCTGGAAAGATAGAAAGCATTACCTGCCGACTTTTGTAGACATCTCCTTGGTAGACTTATGTCAGAGTTAATTCAAATATTGCCTTTTATGTACAATTTTACTTTGTTATAGTAACAGCCTGTCATCAATTAATTAATGTAGTTCGACATCATTTGAGCCACCAAGACTGGGAAATACTGCATAGCTGGTTGATTACAGGTGATTTGCATTATTCATATAAATGCTTATAAGGGCCTACTCTAACTGAGACCCCAGAGTCTAACTTTTACTCCTTAGCTCACATCAAAAAGCATAAAATTATGAGTTGTGTGAAGAAGAGATTTCAGAGTTTGAGAATCAAGTGAAATGATCTATCCCTTTTGGGAAATGCCTTGCTTCATGTATCTTTTAGATAGCTAAAGCCAATTAGCTAGAATTATAGTTGAATTAAATATGTAATTTTATAAAAGGTTGCCTAATTAGATCCATAGGGTGGTGTAGCATCTGGGTTTAAAGCCCAGCAGTTGTAAAGAGATTTTGTTACCAAGCTCAGGGGTTGTGAAGGTTGGCAACTCAAGTCCTCCAGTGGAATCTCCAGTCCTTAGGTAGTATCTGAGGATAGCTATGAGGCTGCTTCTCAAGCCCAGAAGATAATAGCTGCCTCAACAGGAGCAAGAGCCCCTAGGAAAGTGATCCTATACTATTCCTGAACTGACAGTGGCATTCACAAACATTCCATGAAAGAAGGCATCCTGTGTTACTAATCTGAGCTGTCCATTTTCCTACTTAGGCTCATGACAAGGACGGCAAGAGGGGTGGAACAAATGATCTGAATGTATAAATTATGCCACATATTTTAATTTTTCACAATTTAAAAGTTAAAAATGAAGCTCCTTTTAAATATGTTGTGTAATACAGATTTTCTAGGATGTGCTTGAAAAATTTTGTCTGCTCAAGATGATCAACCTGCACCAAAAGAAATTTTGAAATGTGTCAGCTGTTCTGTTAAATTGAGCTTTTGATAGACATTGAAACTTACCTTGACCTTGCAATACAGCAAATATCTACTCTTAATAAAGACACCAGCGTGTAGACCCTAGTTTAGGTATATAAAATAATATATCTTATCAGAAAAAGTATGTTTTAACTCCACTCTTGCTGTGACAGCTGCTGTGATTACAAATTATCCTCACTTTATGTTACTGAAATCCAATGAACTCCAAACTAAAATTTAGCAGCACTGAATTTTTAAATGTGATTGAGTTAAAGATGATAGTTAAATTATGGAGCATTGATATAAGAGATGTAGTGAAGATAGAAAATGTGTGAACGTTAAGTGCCTTTATTATTCGTTTTACATTTCATCAGGTACCACATGGCATGAAAATATGCTGTCTTACTTCATTTCCTTGCTACCATGACTGAGCTGCCCCACTCTTGGCTGCTGGCTTTTTTTTTTTTTTTTTAAGTCACATTCCTTAGGGGCTACCTAATATTTTAAGGATAAGATGGATGAGGGTTCCCTGAATAAGCTTAAGATTTGCACACTAAAGATAATCTCACTTTGTTTAATGTCAGCTGTGTGAAAGTGCAACATAAATAAAATAATTCTATCTGAGATCTTCCTATTCTCAAAAGATGTATCATGGTATGCTTTACATCTGATACATTTACTATTAGTACTAACAGGCAAGGAAAAAAGTCTCCTTTACACACTTTGAAGCATATAGTTCAAATAATGATTGTTGTTTTTAAATATAGAAATACAGATTTTAGATTGGTATATTTGGAAGGGATTCTGTATATTTTCATGTGGAAGTCAGCAATCTAAGAACATTGACATGCTGACTGGATGAGTATGCTTTAGTTTGGGTACTTATCTCTAGTTTGAGGATAGAACTATCATCAGTTTTTATAATAGGTAATTATGACATTCAATCAGGTTAATGTATGATTTGATTTTGTTACACTAACCCTTCATCAATTAATTATTATTCATTAGTAACAATTACTGAGTGTGATTTTGTTTTTGTTTGCTTGTTTTTAGATATACAAAATGGGTTCACTATGTTGGGGTTTTTTTTTGTTTTTTTTTAATGTGGAATTTTTTTTGAAGGGTTTTATTCAATAGGACTTGATACCAGGCAGAGTACCAGGCTTGGATGATGGAGATATGGTCACAACAAAGAGAAAATTGATAGTGATGATTGGTGACATTATTTCAATCAAACATAATTTTCTCTTCATAATAAGATATTATTCAATTCAGTTAGAAATTTCAACTTAATGTATTGTTTTTACATGACACTTCTGTAGGTTGTTAAAATTTCTTAATCACAGTATTGTTTCAATGATAGAGACAAGATTATCACCAAATTTAAGAACTAAGTTTATAAAATTAAGGATGCTGATCTGATAAAATGCATTAGAATTTTCTTAACAGAAGCATGACCATTTTTCAGAAGACATTGTATAGATAGGGAAACATGTCCATGTGGAAACAATCCAGTGAATTTAAAAGGTCCAAGGATTTACTGTATGATTAACGTAAACTTATAGCCATAGAAAGGCAAGACTTAATCTACAAAGTCTGCCTTTATTCTACCACACTGCTACAAATTTTTCTTTCTGTATTTTGAGCATATTTCACTTGTATATTCATTCTGAAGTTAAATATATACACTTACATAAATTAATGTATACATAAATATATATGTCTATAAATTATCAATCATTCTCAAATAATTTACTGATCTAGATGTCTACAAAATACCAGACACTGAGATTGGCATTGATGGATATGAGAGAGAACATGGTGGAACATTGGAGAGCCTTTATTTTCTGACATAGAGTTAACAAATTTCGAAAAGTTTTCTAGATGAGCCATCAAGAAAATTACTCTGCAGCAATTTCTACTTGTTACAAAGAAAAATTAGACGAAGAAAAATTCTACATTCTGTACAGTATTATTTCAGAGGCACATCAGTAATAACTGTTATAAATTAGACTACATATAAAAATCTAAGCCATTTGATTTTAAAACTTTAATCATCAAATCATATTCCATTCACTTTCACATGTGAACTACTAAAAGATCATATAGGTGAAGTTCTGCCTTTGGGGGGCTTAAAGTTAAGGGGGGTAAGACAAGTATGAAAAAGTTTTAACACCAGTAAACAATGCAAATAACAGTTCAAAATCATCATATGGGAAATAATTTAGACCATCTGTGCTGTAGAAGTTTAATAGATTCAGGACACTGGGAGAAAACAGCACAATGGGATAACCTGATACTTCCAAAAGTAGTGGAAAGGCAGAAAGAAAGTGAGCATCATAGGCTAGCAATTCAGACAAGTGGAAAATCACAAAATATGGTTAAGGCAGGACAGATTGTAGCAAGTATTTTTCTTTTAACAGTTTTCTAATAAGTACATTGATTATTAAGCTTATGTTTAAAAAACAACAGTGAAAAATTATAAAATAAAGATAGCCCACTTTACTCTGTGCCAAGTTTTATTATTTTGCAGAAATTGATTTATGATCTAGATGTCCACAGCCCTCCCTACCCTGCTTAATTCTCAAATAAGAAATCTGAAGCACACAGAGGTAAATTGACTTTCCAGACCATCAGTTTAATGATTAAGAGAGCAAGTTTCCAAACCAGGACATCTGGTTCCAGATACCACACCCTGGATATTTATAGCTCATCCTAAATCCACTTTGAAACAGTGCGGGTTCTTGAAAGACATAAAGAATAGTTCCTTTATTGTTGTCCCTGTCAAATTCATACATAAGCAGAGCTTAGCAGGTTCACAAGCTTACAAGTTGTTCTTTGCCTAGGTTTCTTAACACCTTCTCAAGTTTCTGTAAAGATAAATGATTTGATATATGTAAAGTGCTTAGCGACAGTGCAGGACATCACATATTACAAGCATTTAACAAATAAGCATTAAGCAAATAATAAATAGTAGGGGCGCCTGGGTGGCTCGGTCGTTAAGCCTCTGCCTTTGGCTCAGATCGTGATCCCAGGGTCCTGGGATGGAGCCCTGCATTGGGCTCCCTGCTCAGAGGGAAGCCTGCTTCTTCCTCTCCCACTCCCCCTGCTTGTGTTCCCTCTCTCGCTGTCTCTCTCTCTGTCAAATAAATAAATAAAATCTTTAAAAAAAAAATAGTAAAAGAAGTAGCAGAAGGGAAGAATAATATTGAGGCAATAAGATTAATAGTAAACACATAACGACTTCTTACTCTGTACTAAGCATTATTCTAAGCACTTCATGTTTAAATCATTTAGTCTTTAAAACACTCTAAGACTTTGGTGATATTATCGTCCCTATTTACAGTTCAGAAAACTGAGGCAGAGTTTAAATAAATTTCCCAAATGTACACAATTCTGGAGTCCAAGCTTAGAAACATTGTACTAAATTATTTTTGTTGTTGTTTTTTGTTTTAAAGATTTATCTACTTATTTGAGAGAGAGAGAGAGAGAGTGCACTGTGAGTAGGGGAAGGGACAGAGGGAGAGAGAGAATCCATCCAGCGCGGAGCCCAACATGGGGCTTAAATGAAATCAAGAGCCCGATGCTTAACTGACTGAGCCACCCAGGCACCCCTGTACTAAATTGCTTTTATTTAATATGCATTTATCTCTCTGTAAATCAGTAATTTCCAATCTAAGAAGCAAATCCTCCAGGGATTGAGCCAGAGTGAGCCATGTAGGCTATGTTTAAATCATACCCATTCATTCTTGCTCGAGCTCATGCTATATGAGCTTTTGTAAATGATAGGTATATTTATTTTGTGGGGGTGGGAATTATATGGTAGACACATTCAACACTTGGTTGTGTTAGGTTGTCAAAAATAACTGAGCTTATTTCTAACTCTGGGATAAAGAAGTAAATTCAAAAATGGTTCAGAGGTTACATTCCTGTAAATTTCGCCTTTAGATTTAGGTTTATTTCTTGGATTAAAATATCTTTGGCTCTTATAGCTGCCTGAAAAATTTTCCTGCGTACCATTGAAAGGTGTTAGCACAAAGTTCCACATTTTTTTCCTCTCTCTCTGTGTATATATATGTGTATATAGAAGAAGAGAAAGAGAGAAAATATATACAGTATATATGTATATATATTTTAGATTGACAGAAAATTTGCAAAGATAGCAGTGCTCTCTTATACTAGTTTCTAATATTATTAACATCCTATATTAGTATGATACATTTGTTATAATTATTGAGCCAGTTTTGATACATTTTTATTAAAGTTGCAACTTTATTTAATTTTTTTAATAATTTAAAATAATTTTATTTATTTATTTATTTATTTATTTTATTTATGTATGTCCTTTTTGTGTTCCAGAATCTCATACAGGTTCCATGTTACATTTAGATGTCATATCTCCTTAGGCACTTTTTGTCTGATCCAGTTTCTCAGACTTTAAATTTTTTTAAGCCATTTTATTTAGGTATAATTACCATACAAAAAGCTGTACATATTTAATGCATGCAACTTAATTAGTTTGAAGATGAGTATATATCTTTAAAACCATCACTACAATCTATGCCATAAACATATCTATCTCCTTCAAAAGTTTCCTTTCATCCTCTTTAGTTATTATTACCCTTATTATTGTTATTGAGAGTACAACATGAAATGTGTTAGAAAAATTTTTAAGTATACAATATTGTTAACTATAGGTAAAATACTATGTAGTAGATCTCTAGGAGTTATTTATCTTACAGGATTGAAACTTTGTCCCCTTTCACTAATAATGTTTCATTTCCTTCTCTTCCTTAGCCCCTATCAGCCACCATTCTACTCTGTTTTTATGAGTGTGACTGTTTTAGACCCTTCGTATAAATGTAATCATGTTGTATTTGTCCTTATATGTTGGCTTATTTTACTTAACTTAATGTTCTCGAAGTCCTAAATTGTAACAAAAGACAAAATTTCCTACTTTTCAATGGCCAAATAATATTCCATCATATGTATATACCACATTTTCTTCATTCATTTGTTCACAGGAACTTAAGCTATTTCCATATCTTGCCTATTCTAAATAATGCTGTAATGAATATGGGAGTGCAGATATCTCCTTGAGATCCTGACTTTAATTTTAATTTTGGATATATGCCCCAGAAGTGGGATTGCTGGATCATATAGTAGTTCTATTTAAATTTTGGAGGAACCTCTATACTGTTTTCCATAGTAACTGTACAAAATATATCCCCAGCAGCAGTGTTTAAGGGTTCCAGTTTCTTCATATCTTTGCCAATATTTGTTAACTTTTGTTTTTTGTTGTTGTTGTTGTATTTTGTTTATGGTAATGGCCATCATAACATATATGAGGTGTCTCATTGTAGTTTTAATATGCATTTCACTGACAATTAGTGATGTTGAGCATCTTTTCATCTTCTTGTTGACCATTTGTGTGTCTCATTTAGAGAAATATCTTTTCGGTTACTTTGCTCATTTTTTAATTGGGTTATTTGGTTGTTTACTCTTGAGTTGCAAGTATTACTTAAATACTTTGGATACTAGTTCTTTATTATATGTACATTTGGCAAATATCTTCTAACATAGGTTTCCATTTTATTTTGTTGATTATTTCCTTTGTTGTGTGAAAGATTTGTAGTTTGATATAGTCCCGCTTGTCTGTTTTTGCATTTGCCTGTGCTTTTGTGTCACATCTAAGAAATCATTGCCAAGAACAATGTGAAGAAGCTTTTTTCCTTATATCTTCTAGAAGTTTTATGGTTTCAGGTCATATGTTTAAGTCTTTAATCTATTTTGAGTTAATTGTATTTATAGTTTAAGATAAGGGTCCAATTTCATTCTTTTGCATGTGGATATTTCATTTTCCCAGTATCATTTATTGAAGAAACTATTCTTTCCCCATTGTGTACTCTTGGCGCTCTGACCAAAGATCAGTTGACTGTATTTACATGAGTTTATTTGAAGGCTTTCTGTTCTATTCTGTTATTCTCTATGTCTATTTTTATGCTAGTACTATATTGTTTTGATTACTAACGTTGTAGTTTGAAATCAGGAAGTGTGATGCCTCGAGCTTTGTTCTTCTTGTTCAAAATTGCTTTGTCTATTCTGGGTCTTTTGTGATTTCCATATGAAACATAAGGATTTTTTCTTTTCTTTTCTCTTTCTTTCCTGTAAAAAATACCATTGAGATTTTAATAGGAATGAGGTTGGATCTGTAGGTTACTTTAGATAATGTGGCCAATTTAATAGTTAACATTATTAACTCTTCTAATTTGTGAATATGTGATATCTTTCCATTTATTTGTGTTAGCTTTAATTTATTTCATGAATATATTATAATTTTCAACATATAAGTATTTCATTTCCTTGGATAAGTTTATTCCTATTTTATTCATTATGATGCTATGTGAGATCATTTTCTTAAATTCATTTTGTGACTGTTCACTGTTGGTGTATGGAAAAGCAACTGGTTTTTGTATATTGATTTGTATCCTGCAACTTTACTGATTTTGTTGGTTAGTTCTAACTGTTCATTGAATGAGTCTTTAGGGCTTTCAACATATGGGATCGTGTCATCTGCAAATGCATGATTTTTACCACTTGCTTTCCAATTTGGATACATTTTATTTCTTTTTCTTGCCTAATATCCTGTGTAAAGGCTTCCAGTACTTTATTGAATAGAAGAGGTAAGAAATGGGTTATTGGAAAATTACAGTGGAGGAGGAAGATACTAGGCTCCCTTGGTCACACAAGTAATAGCTATCAAATCATCCTAAATACTCCAGTTGACCTGAAGACTGACAGAACAAACTCCACAACTAAAGGGAGAAAAGAGACCACACTGAAGAAGGTATTAAGTGCAGAGACATGGTTTAGAGGATAAATGGGTCATGGCTGCTGTGGAAGGGAGGGAGCCATGGTCACAGAGAAGGGCGAGAGAAGCAGAGAGGGAGAGAGAGGAGCATGAAGAGGAATGCACAGGAATGTTTCTCCAATGGCATTGACTTAGAAAACAAGAGGAGCTGAATTTCTTGAGTTCCTGCGACTAGCAGGGCTTTAAAGCCTGAAGTTTTAAAGGTCAGTGGTCTTGGCTGGCTTAGATTCCAGAGGACAATGTTCTGCTCCTAGAGAGAAGGCAAGCAAACAACCTGGGGGACAACAACATGGTAATAGCAATCTGAAGAACTTCTGGGGCATGCACAGAGTGGAGAGATTATGTGCTCTTTTCTGAGCAAGTCCCTGAGAGGCAACATTCACAGAGACACCTCTCCAGGAACAAAGGAGCTGGCCAGCACCACTTCTATCCCCCACCCCACATCAGAAACACAGAGGCACCTGTGAGAAGGCTGCTTAACTTGCTTGTACCAAACCCCACCCTCTGCATTCTGGTGGGACTGCCTTTCTCCATCATGCTTGCCTTAGTCCTAGCATGGCAGGTCCCTCCCACAGAAGACCAGCACAAACCCTTGCCCACACCATATCTCCTGGCCAGTGAGTTCTGTAGGGCCTCAGTTCCAGTGGAGATGGTGACAGTTTCATTGCACAAACAGACCAGAACACACTTAGTTAAAACACACCACATTCAGGCCAGGGACCAAACACTGCCCACATCAGGCAAAGAGAGCCTCTGTACACAGCTGATCTGAAGGATAGAGCAGCCAAAATACAACAGCAGAGCACACACAGCACAACCAGAGACACTCACTGAAGCACAAGTCCTGGGCACTGCATGACCTCTTCAGCAGAAGGCCATTATTTCAGGAGCAGGAGACATAAATGGCTTTTTTAACACAGAGAAGAAGGCAGAGACCGACAAAATGCCAAGATGGAGGATTGTATCTCAAATGAAAAAAAGATAGGGTCATGGCCAGAGAGCTAAGTGAGACAGGTATAAGTAACATGGCTGATGAAGAACTTATTTTTTTTTAAAAGATTGTATTTATTGGAGGTGGGCATGAGCAAGGTAGGGGAAGAGGGAGGGAAAGAGAGAATCCCAAGCAAACTCCACACTGAGTATGGAGCACCACACTGAGCTCTGGCCTGATGTGAGACTTGATTCCATGACCCTGAGATCACGACCCAAGCCAAAACCTAGAGTTGGACACTTAATCAACTGAGCCACCCAGGTGCCCCTGATGGAAAATTTAAAGCCATAATCATAATGATACTCACTGGGCTTGAGAAAAGAATAGAAGATATCAGTAAGACCCTTACCACAGAGATAGAAAATTTGAAAAAGAATCAGAGATGAAGAATGCAATAAAGGTGTTTGGAAACAGGCTTGATGCAATGAACACCAGGCTGGAAGAAGCAGAGGAATAAATTAGTGACCTAGAAGACAAAGTAATGGAAGTTAATGAATATGAACAAAAGAGAGAAAGAAAAATTATACAACATGGGATTAGACTTAGGAAACACAGTGACTCTATCAAATCTGATTGCATAATAGGAGTCCCAGAATAAGAAGAAAGAGAAAAGGTGGCAGAAAATTTATTTGAAGAAATAATAGCAGAGAACACCCCTAATCTGGGGAAGGAGAGAGAAATGCATATCCAGGAGGCATAGAGAACTCCCATCAAAATCAACAAAAGCAAGCCAACACCAAGACATATTGTAATTAAATTTGAAAAATATAGTGACACAGAAAAAAATCTTAAAAGCAGCCAGAAAAAAGAAGTCCTTATCTTACAAGAGAAGACCCATAAGACTAGCTGGAGATAGCTTAATATAAATATGACAAGCCAGAAGGAAGTGTTAAGATATTTTCAACATATTAAATGGGAAAAATCTGCAGCCAATATCACTCTATTCAGAAAGGCTATCCATTCAGAATAAAAGGAAAGAAAAGAGTTTCCCAGAAAAATAAAAACTAAAGGGGTTCATGACCACTAAACCAGCCCTGCAAGAAATATTATAGGGAACTCTGAGTGCAAAGGAGAGACCAAAAGTGACAAAGACAAGAAAGGATTAGAGAAAAACTCCAGAAACAATGACAAAACAAGTACTAAAAATGATAATAACTCCTTTAAATGTAAATGGAGTAAACACTCTAATCAAAAGATGTACAGTGTCAGAATGGATTAAAGAAAGAAGGCCATCTCTACGCTGCTTACCAAAGACTCACTTTAGACCTAAAGACAAATGCAGATCGAAAATGAGAGGATGGAGAGGCATTCATCATGCATATAGATGTCAAAATAAAACTGGAGTAGCAATACTTATATTGGACAAACTAGACTTTAAAACAGACCATAAGAAGAGACAAAGAATGGTACTATGTTGAAGTAAAGGAGACACTCCAACAAGAAGATATAACAATTGTAAATACTTATGCACCCAAGATGGAAGCACCCAAATATATAAAACAGCTAATAACAAACATAAAAGAGCTCATTGGTAATCATACAATAATAGCAGGGGACTTTAACACCCCACTTACATCAATAAACAGGTCACCTAAACAAAAAATCCACTTTGAATGATACACTGGGTCAGATGGATTTAACAGTTATATGCAGAACATTCTATTCTAAAACAATTAAGTACACATTTCTTTCAAGTGCTCATGGAACATTCTCCAGAATAGATTACATATTAGATCACAAAACAGACCTCAACAAATACAAAAAGAA
The DNA here is from genome assembly GCA_028534135.1 of Potos flavus. Taxonomy (NCBI): domain Eukaryota; kingdom Metazoa; phylum Chordata; class Mammalia; order Carnivora; family Procyonidae; genus Potos; species Potos flavus. The sequence continues at coordinate 80,468,776 of CM052886.1, read as the reverse complement.
AAAAAAAATACAAAAAGATTGAAATCATACCATGCATCTTTTTTGACAAAAACATTATGAAACTAGAAATCAACCACAAGAAGAAATTTGGAAAGACCACAAATATGTGGCGGTTAAACAACATGCCACTAAACAGTGAATGGGTCAACCAGGAAATCAAAGAAGAATAATAACCAAGGAAACAAAAGAAAATGAAAACACAAGAGTCCAAAGCCTATGGGATGTGGCAAAAGTGGTCCTAAACAGGAAGTGTATAGCAATACAGGACTACCTTAAGAAGCAAGAAAAATCTCAAATAAACAACCTAACCTTATACCTAAGGAAGCTAGAAAAAAGAACAACAAAGCCTAAAGCCAGCAGAAGGAAGGAAATAATAAAGATTAGAGCAGAAATAAATGATATAGAAACTAAAAAAATAAAATAAAAAAGAAAAGATCAATGAAACCAGGAGATGGTTCTTTGAAAAAAGTAATAAAATTGATAAACCTCTAGCCAGACTTATCAAAAAGAAAACAGAGAGGATCAAAATAAATAAAATCATGAGTGAGAGTGGAGAAATAAACAATACCACAGAAATACAAAGAAGTATAAGAGAATATTATGAAAAACTCTATGCCAACAAATTGGACAACCTGGAAGAAATGAATAAATTCTTAGAAACACATACACTACCAGAACTGAAACAGGGAGAAACAGAACACTTGAACAGACTGGTAACCAGCGAAGAAATTGAATCAGTAATCAAAAATTCCCAAGAAACAGAAGTCCAGGGCTAGATGGCTTCACAGGTGAATTCTACCTGACATTTAAGAGACATTAATACCTATTCTTCTCAAACTATTCCAAACAATAAAAGAGGAAGGAAACTTCCAAATTTACTCTACAAGGCCAGCATTACCATGATACCAAAACCTGATAAAGACTCTACTGATAAAAGAGAACTAGAGCCCAAGATCCTTGAAGAATATGATTGCAAAAATGTTTGATAAAGGGGCGCCTGGGTCGCTCAGTCAGTTAAGCATCTGCCTTCAGCTCAGGTCGTGATCCCAGGGTCCTGGGATCCAGCCCCGCATCAGGCTTCCTGCTCAGTGCAGCTTCTCCATCTCCCTCTCTCTCGATCTCTCTCTCCCTCTGTCCCTCCCCACCACTTGCTCTCTCTCTCTCTCAAATAAAATCTTTAAAAAAATGTTTGATAAAATACTAGCAAACCAAATCCAACAAAACTTAAAAAAAAAATCCATTTACCCCAATCAAATGGGATTTGTTTCTGGGTTACTAGGGTGGATCAATATTCTCAAATCAATCAATATGATAAACCACATTAATAAAAGAAAGGATAAGAACCTCATGATCGTTTCAATAGATTCAGAAAAAAACATTTGACAAAGTACAACATCCATTCATGATAAAAACACTCAATAAAATACATTTAGAAGGAACATACTTCAACATAATACGGGCAATGTATGAAAAACCTACAGCTCAGATAATCCTCAATGGGGAAAAATTGAGAGCTTTTCCTCTATGGTCAGGAACAAATCAGGGATGTCCACTGTCACCACTGATATTTAACATGTACTGGAAGTCCTAGCCACACCAGCCAGACAACAAAAAGAAATAAATGTATCCATATCCATATCACCAAGGAAGAAGTCAAAATTTCACTATTTGCTGATGACTTGATACACTGCATAGAAAACCTGAAAGACTCCAACAAAAACCTGGTAGAACTGATACAGGAATTCAATAAATTCACAGAATACAAAAGCAACATACAGAAATCTGTTGCATTTCTATACACCAATAATGAAGCAGCAGGAAGAGATATTGAAAAATCAGCACCATTTACAATTGTGCCAAAAACAATAAGATGCCTAGAAATAAACCTAACCAAAGGTGTAAAAGAGTTGTACACTGAAAACTATAAAACCCTGATGAAAGAAACTGAAGAGGCCACAGAGAAACGGAAAGACACTCCATACTCATGGATTGGAAGAACAAATATTGTTAAAATGGTTATGCTACCCAAAGCAATATACACATTTAATGCAATCCCTATCAAAATACCAATAGCATTTTTCACAGAGTAGAACAATCCTGAAATTTCTATGGAACCACAAAAGACCCTGAATAGTCAAAGCAACTTTGAGAAAGAAAAGCAAAGCTGGAGGCATCACAATTCCAGACTTCAAGTTATATTACAAAGCTGTAGTGATCAAAACAGTATGGTACTGGCACAAGAATAGACACATAGATCAAAAGAACAGAATAGAAAACCCAGAAATGAATCCACAATTATATGCTCAATTAATCTTTGACAAAGCAAGAAAAGAAAATCCAGTGCAGTAGGAAAAAGATAGTCTCTTCAACAAATGGTGTTGGGAAAACTGACAAACACATGCAAAAGAATGAAACTGGACTACTTTTTTTACACCATACACAAAAATATCTTTCTGGAGTGCCTGGATGGCTCATTCGGTTAAGCATCTGCCTTCAGCTCAGGTCACGATCTCAGGGTCCTGTGATTGAGTCTCGTGTTGAGTCTCCCCTGCTAAGTGGGGAGTCTTCTTCTCCCTCTCCCTTTGCCCCTCCACCCTGCTCATGCTTTATCTCTCTGTCTCTCAAATAAATAAAATATTAAAAAAATAACTTTCTAAATGGATTAAAGACCTAAATGTAAGACATGAAACCATCAAAATCCTAGAGGAGAACACAGGCAGTAACCTCTTTGACATTGACTATAGGAACTCATTTCTAGATGTCTCCTGAGGTAAGGGAAACAAAAACAAAAATAAACTATTGGGACTTCATCAAAATGAAAAGCTTCTGCACAGCCAACAAAACTAAAGTGCAACCTATGGAACAGGAGAAGATATTTACAAATAACCATGTCTGATAAAGGGTTAGTATCCAAAATATATAAAGAACTTCTAAAACTCAACATGCCCAAAACAAATAAACCAATTAAAAGTGGGCAGAAGACATGAAAAGACATTTTTCCAAAGGAGACATACAGATGACCAACAGACATATGAAAAGATGCTCAACATCAGTGAAATGCAAATCAAAACTACAATGAGCTATCACCTCACACTTGTCAGAATGGCTAAAATCAACAACACTAGGAACAGCAGGTGTTTGCAAGGAAGTGGAGAAAGGGGAACCCTCTTGCACTCCTGGTAGGAATCCAAACTCGTGCAGCCACTCTGGAAAACAGTATGGCATTTCCTCAAAAAACTTAAAAAGAGAACTACTCTATGATCCAGCAATTGCACCATGCAAAAAATACAAAACTACTAATAAAGAAAAAAAAACTGATTCAAAGAGATACATGTACCCCAATGTTTATAGCAGCATTAGGTATAAGAGCCAAATTATGGAAACAGGCCAAATGCCTATTGACTGATGAACGTATATGTATAAGTGAATATATATGTGTATATGAATGTATGAAGAAGTTTATATATATATATTTATATATATAAATTTATATATATATATAAATATATATATATATATATCATGGATGGGGTTAGACTGTATTATACTAAGTGTTATAGTTAAGTGTATTATACTAAGTGTTATACTAAGTGTTAGACTGTATTATACTAAGTGAAATGAGTCAGAGAAAGACAAATACCATATGTGTTCACTTATGTGTGGAATTGAAGAAACAAAACAAATGAGCAAGTGGAAAAAAAAAAGAGAGAAAGAAAAACAAGAAACAGGCTCCTCACTATACAGGACAAACTGATGGTTACCACATGGGAGGTGGGTGTGGGGATGGGTGAAATAGAGGATGAGGATTAAGGTGTGCACTTGTGATGAGCACCAGGTATTGTATGGAAGTGTTGAATCACTATATTGTACACCTGAAACTAATATTACACTGTATGTTAACTAAGTGGGGTTTAAGTTAAAAAAAAGAAGAGCTGAGAGAGAGCATCATTATCTTGCTACAGATCTTAGAATAAAGGCTTTCAGTTTTTCACCATTGACTATAATGCTGGCTGTGGGTTTTCATATATAGCCCTTTTTACATTGAGCTAAGTTCCTTCTATACCTAATTTGTTGACACTTTTTATCATGACACATTGTTGAATTTTATCAAATGCCTATTCTGCATCTATTGAAATGATCATGTGATTTTCATCCTTCTGTCTGTTGATGTGGTAGATCACATTGATTGATTTATGTATATTTGACCCATCCTTTCATCAGAGATAAATCCCAGTTGGTCATGCTGTATGATTTTAATGTTCTGTTGAACATAGTTACTACTATCTTATTATGGAATTTTTCATTCATGTTATCAGAGGTACTGAATGGTAGTTTTTGTTTTCTCTGCTGTCTGTATGGCTTTGTTTATAGGGTGATGCTGGCCTCATTGAATGAGTTTGGAAATATTTTTTGGGGAGTGTTTAAGAAGGATTGGTATTCTTTAATTGTTTGTAAAATTCACCTATGAGGTCATCTGGTCTTGGGCTTTTTGTTGTTGGGAGGTTGTGCTTAATGATCCAATTTCTACTTGTTACTGGTCTATTCAGCTTTTCTACTTCTTGATTCAGTCTTGGTAGGTTGTATGTTTCTAAAAACTTGGATGTGCCAAGCATAAAGCCAGATATTATGAAATCATTACACACTCCACATGATGTTGCTATACTTTCTGTTTTCCAGAGAAAGTCAGATTACTTGTTGATTTTTCATCTTTCATTACTGAGAAAGGATTCAAAATAAAATTTGGCTGAAATCGTATCGGTATGCTTACCTCAATAAAACATACTTTTGGTACAAAAGTCACATTCTTCCCATTCCTTCATCAATCATCAGTGTTGTTTAGATTTCTGTGTATATTTATACCTCTGTGAGAGATGCTAGCAAATGAAAACGTATCTACAAGTAGCTGCATTGAGGGGAAAAAAAAGTTTTAAAATCCTAACATGAATGGCTAAAACAGCTCAGGAGTATAATCTATAGGAGAGAAAATTAAACAGGAGTGTTTTGTTTTGTTTTGTTTTGTTTTGTTTTTGCTGAATCTGTCTCTCTAAATTCATTTGCTGAAATCCTAACCCCCAGTTCCTCAGAATGTAGGTATACTTAGACTTAGTCTTTAAAGAGGTTATTGAGTTAAAATAAGGCCCTCAAGCTGGGCCCTAGTCCTACATGACTGGTATCCTTATAAGAGGAGGAAATTTGGATACACAGAGGTACAAGGAAAGTGTTGGCACAGAGGGAAGACCACCTGAAGACAAAGTAGCAAGAGGGCGGCCATCTGCAAGCCAACAAGCGAGGCCTCAGAGGAGATTAACTATACTGGCAACATATCACAAACTTCCAGCCGCCAAACCTATGAGAAAATAACTTTCTGTTGTTTAAGCAACCTAGTCTGTAGTATTTTGTTGTGACAGTCCTAGCAAACTAGCAAACTAATAGGAGGTGTGATAAAGTCATTGAATATCTGAAATATTACCATCTTAAAGTATACACATACTTGTTTTGAATTATCCCATAAGAAAAAAATGAGACGCAAAAATTTCCAGAGATAAATTATACCAAACCTATAAGCAGACTTTTTAAAATAAATTAGACTTTTTTTTAAGAATGAATAGTTGTTCCCATTATGTTGCTTTAAATGGCAAAAAGGAGGGATAAAGGAGGGAGGAAGAAGGAAGGAAAGAAAGAGGAGACTGATTATCCATTTTGGCTATATAATTCTTATCTTTAGGTATCAAGTTAGATAATGCTCTAGGAAATACTTTGCTAATCAGATATCCTCATTATATTGTTGAATGTGGTTGATATGTGCTTGCTTTATCTCCTAACTTCCATCCTAAAATACAAGGGGGTATAAACCAGGTCTGTTTTTGTCTTCATATTCAATATTTAGTCAGACTGGAAGAGAGGGCAGCCACTAATCATTTGCTGAAAGGAAGGGAGGAGGGAGGGGAGAAGAAAAGGAGGAAGGGATAGAGGGAGAAAAGAATAGAAGAGAAGGAAAGAAGGAGAAGAAAGAGAGGAGAAGGAGAGAGGAGGAAAGAGGGAGTATGGGAAAGAGGAAGAAGGGAAGAAAGAAGGCAAATGAATGAATGAGACTGTAATTCCCCTCAGTTGGAATTATTCACAGAGAACTAAATGATTGTCAGGAGTGCTGAAGAAGGAATTCTCAAAGGTGTGTTATTTAGACTAAACGTCCTCTCCCTTTTTTTAAGATTGAAAATTCTATGAACTTATAATATGTTGAGAAACACTTAAAATATCAATATATCCTTTAAAACTCCTTCAGTTTTCTAATAAATAATGAGTTGACATGTGTAGCATTTAAAATAGCAATTGTTTCTAGTCTGATTAATTGCTTATTAGAATAATCATGCTCTCTAGCTTCCCCAGGGAGCACTCAACTTAAGTGACATTCTTTATAATACTTTATGTGCTTCCTCTTATGAATTAAGAATCTTTAAAAATAGACATGTAATAATAAATGAGCAAGTAAACATCCATTTGCTCTTATTTGATGGCTAACTGGGAGATAATACAGAAGTTATTTTTAAAGTTGAAATTTCAGGATTACTTCCAATTTTTTTTAATCTTTTTGTTTTATTTGGATGAAATGGATTTTTAAAAACTTTTTGTAGCTCTGAAAAACTGAGTCTGTATCTATATTACTTAGGGCTTAATTTAAATTCATCTAAAAAAATCTCTCACCAGTAATAACACACTTTTGATATATTTTTAATGAACTATTCAATTATTTTTCTATTCTAAAATTTAATTTGCCATTTTAGAGCTGAGTATTTTTGTATATGATTTACATACTTAACAGAAACTTTTTAAAGAGATTTGTACATTCACATTCAGTCACAGAACCAAATAATTATAATAATGCAATGATAATCATAATAGTGAAACAAATCTAGGCAATTAAATGTTTTCTCAACATAGCTCATAGTTCCCTACCTATTTTAGGAAGTTTTTTCATGGCTTTCCATTTAATAACAGAAAACAAGTTGTCACAGTCAAGTTAGAAAATTACATATACTTTAGTTAGTTTAATGGAGTAAATGTAGCTTTTTATTGCCAATAACTGATGAGATCTTTTTATAGAGCTCCTGTCCCATATAGATAGTGGAGAAAAACAAACAAAAACCTTAGTCTGTCTGCAAACTCCCCTGTGAGTAATATAAGCAATCTCTTGGATAACTTATTTTTTTTTTAATTTAAAATACTCAGTGTTATGGCCCAGTAGAGGGGCATATTCAGTTGGCCCATAATCGTTAGTGTTCTGGATATTGGGTTGGTAACTCATATGTGATTTGCTTGAATTCCATTTGCTTTCTTCTGCTGTTTGATACTGAATTCTGTGAATGGATTCTGGTATCTGAGGCTGAACTCTGTAGAGTTCTGTCTTTCTCTTAGCTCTTCTGTGTTCTTTTGATGGTCCTCTTGGACATGTTAGACCGTCTTCAGCTCTTACTTACTTGTATGCCCCTGGTATCTCTTCTTTTGATAAGGACACTAGTCCTTTTAGAGAGGAACTCACTCTTATGACTTTATTTAACCTTAATTATCTCCTTAAGAGGCCTCACTTCCAAATATAATCACACTGGGAATTAGAGTTTCAACATAAGAAATTTGGTGAATGCAATTCAGTCCATAGCAATCATATCAAAGAAAATGTATTTTCAAATATTTCATGATTATTCCTTGTTCTTTCCATAAATTTCCTTATTGTGACATTATTTCTTCTGCTTCAACTCTAGCAAAGCTTCAAGTGACTTTTATCCAAGAGAGTTAAAGTTAATAACACCAGTCAGTTACTGGCATATTTTCTTCACTTCTCTGTGCAAGTTCCCTCTGTTATTTGCTTGATTGATTGAATGATGGATTGATTGATTCCATTTTATTCCCTTCCCCACCTTCACCTCCCATAAGCAATGATTCTAATGGTTAAAGGATGTTTTTTTTTTTTATATATACTCTCTTGCAAAGTTGGTGTTGTTTTATTTGTATCAATTTATGTAAATATTGTGCTATATATCTTATTTCTTTTCTTTTCTTTTTTTCACCAATAACCAGGTTTTTAAGATCTGCTGCTGTTCCTATGTGTGCCTCTATTCTGTGTTTCCACTATAAACATTCCATGGTATGCATCCAACACATGGCTTTTGAATTTTGACATGATTATCAATGTCATCTTTGAGTTAGCAGAAATATAGATCTATTCACATACCCACAGTTGCATTAACTGTTACTGAGAACTACACCTTAAAAAGACCCCTCAAATTAAAAAAACAAGAAAACCCAAAATTACAAGTGCAAATAAAATTTAATAACAATAATGATAACAACAATAATAAACTATAAAGACAATAATCAACTGTTACATAATTGATTTAAGCAAATCCAAAAATTAAATAAGAAAATATGAGCCTCCACGGTCTTCTGAAATTTTCCAGTAAAGAGGCATGATGAGGTTAAAAGTTATGTGTTATAAATAACTGAAAGAGATGAAACAAAGAGAGTAGAGTGAGATGACTTAGCTTGAATTCCCCAGGAGCAAACCCTGAGGTAAATAATCTGCACAAAAAACCTATTAAAGAAATTTCTCTAGGTCTTAAAGGATTGGGAGAAAAGCAGAATGAGAGGAAGAAGCAAAGCAAGAGCTCCAATTTAGACAAAATGCCACCTACAGGCTGTCCCTGCAGGAGAATCCTAGAGCATAAATGCAACCTTGGGGCCTGTCCAGGTTAGGCAGAGGATTTGCATATAGCACCCAGTAATCAACTCGCCCTTGAGTGGCTAAATGCTGCCTTGAGCTCTACAGGGGGAGGGAACTTTCCCGTCCAGCACTCCTGCTCCTGTTGGCCAAGTGGCTGCAGCCAGCAGCCCAGGCACAATTCTCTGAAGAGAGTAACAAGTGCAAGTGTATTAGAAACAACAGTGCACAGAAGCCAGCAGATGGGTCTGAGGAAATGATAGATGGGATCAGATGTGATCTGAACAGAGCACTGATAATGTCTGCTATATGTGAAAAATTGGAGAGATCTTGATCGAGTGACTAGATTGTAATGAAAGATAATACCCATGCAGGATTGACAGATTTTATGATTAACCAATGTTGTTAAGTAGCACTTAATTTATTTACTGCTGTCTTAATACTATGTAAAATTTTTCTGGATATGACTTGTAAAAAAACCTGACAGTTTTCTCCTCAGCTCTAGACCAACACCTTCCTTTTGCATTTAAGAAAATCTGAAACCTAGAGGGGTTAGGTGACATCTTTCATGCCCTGCCGAGTGCCAGCATAATTTCTGGGACCCAAGATTTCTGGACCCCATATTTAATCATGAATTTTAGAAAAAATAAGCATTTTATACAATAACACTTATAGTCACACAATTTCTCAACTGCTTTAAAATGAAAACCTTGATGGGGGGGTGGGTAGGGTAAGGAGATACATCTGCTTTTTGTCACCATCACCTGAAAAGGGGAAATGTATCAATAAATATATCAGCAAAACAAAACAAGAAAAGAAAAAAAAATAAAATGAAAACCTTGAAAATTTAGACATTTTAGCCAGTAAAATTTAGAGGTATGTAAATGTTCAGGATAAATAGCATAATAGACACCAAAATGTAGGAAATGAATTTTAATTAAATAAATGAGGAGATGAAAATGAGAACACATAGGTTTACGTAATAGTGCTGAGTATAAAATTGGTGGTAATCTGAATTATTTTCTTTAGGTGTTAGCATATCTTAAAAGAATGCTTGTTAAATGTATTCAATTCTTAGAAGAACCTTTAAGTTGGTCTGGTCAGTGAGTCATGGTTTAAAACCTGTCAGTGAAAGCACATAAAAAAAAGAAAAAGAAAAAAATTATCGTTTTTTAATGTCCTGTCCTTGACCTATTTTCATATTTCAAATTATTCCTTATAATTCTTCCAATATAACCTTCTTGAACTTAATAGTACTTTTAAATGTAATGCTTCTCTTTAGCTAGGGAGGCGATTTTTACAGCTCTTCCTTCAAGTTGGTGTCATAAGTAGGTCAGCATAATGAAATATATGGAGAGCAATGAAAATAAGCAATTTTTAAAAGTTGCAGATTTAGTTTTGAACTGTATACTCTTCTAAGTTTTTTTAATTCTAAAAACAATCGGGCAGCATTGTTTATAGTTCGAACAATTTTTTACTATCAAATAGAGCTTCTTTTCCAGATTTTTACAGAAAATCAAAAGAAATAATTAGAAAATACTTTAACACATTAAATGAAGGATCCAGAAAAATGTTTTATTTTGGTATGACACTGATAATTTATACTTGATTATAAAATAAAAATACAGTGTATCAAGATAAATTTATCAAGTATTCAACATTTCAAAATTCAGGCACTTTAATGTATTTGTATCTTTCCTACCTAAATTATATAAATTTTTAACTTTTAAATTGAGAATTTTCCTTAAGACCTTTAATAAATAGCCAATACTATAACATCAGTTTCCCAAATTAAGGTCAAGTTAAAGATCCATAAGCAATTCAGATAAATTAAACAAAAAATAATTATATGTATCTCTCTTTTATTTTATTGTATGATTGATATTCTCTTATATTTTAATGAACATTTTAGGAAAATTACAATGAAATATGTCAAACAAATTTAATTAACACTCATTTACTATGCAAGTAAACCCTTCATTTTTCTTGTCAGTGGTATTCCTATTTTTTTTTAATCCACTATCCTAAAAAAATTGTGTCAATTTTAAAAAATGAATGTTATTGTTAATACTAAACGTGAAACATATGTAATTGGCAAAGTTGGTGACAGGTTTTGTGAAACAAATGCTTATCTAATTTGTGGGAGCTCTTTTAGAGTAAAATGATTCAACCCTACAAATATGAAATTAGTATACATGTGAATGTTTAATTACACTGTGAAAATAATTGATAAAAAATTATAAATATTTAAAAGCTGACAAATATCACAAATATTTTCTTTAAGGGGCATCTGGGTGGCTCAGTCAGTTAAGCATCTGACTTCAGCTCAGGTCATGATCCAGGGGTCCTGTGATTGAGTCCCGCATCGGGCTCCCTGTTCAGTGGGGAGCCTGCTTCTCCCTCTCTCTCTCTGCCACTTCCCCGGCTTCTGCTCTCTCACTCTCTGTCAAATAGATATATAAAATCTTTAAAAAAAATTTTTTCTTTACATTTAGATTTTTTACTTCCACTAAGATTCTTCTTTTCCATCACAATTGAATCTGAAAATAATTCTGAATCCCAGTAACTCTGGAAAAAAATACAAAATTAACACTAAATTAATTACACAAAATAATTGTAATGAATTTTCAAATTAAAACCATGTTACCTTAAGCCATTAAGGGTAATTAAAATAATCATGTTGAATTGCTGATGAATATGTCTGGTTTTGTTAGTGGAGTATTGTTTCTTTTGGTCACTTTCATATGTCAGAGGCCGTTTGTATGCCTGTTTCTTCTTTAACCACTATTCTTAACAGGGAAAAGATAGGTACACTGTAAAATAATCCTGATACTTTGGGTTGCATAAAATATGTAACTTTATAATCAACATATCAGCTGTATCTTGCTATCATAGGGAATCTATCCATTTTATTTCAGTAAATTCACATAAAAAAAGAACTGTGGTGTGTCTATGATTGTTTATGTTGTATTGCTGAGTATTTTTCTGACAGAAAAGAACTTCCTATTTGAGTAGGTCTTGCTGAGAACCTAATCTTCTGCTCTGCTTAACAATTTTATGTCTGAAGATTAGAAAAGTTTCCACAGGATAGTTACAGACACCATACCTTTTAGATCTTATTTCTTCTCCAATTTACCACTACTAATAATGAGATTTAGGACATTTTGATATTACTGTATCATATCTTGTTTTCTAACTTTATGATGCTGGATGAGTTGGCTCAGTGAATGTTGAGAGTATCCTCAGACCCATCCCTCTACTGGATACCTAGCAATAACTGCTCTCAAAAGTGAGTATGAACTACATAAGAATATCTCACTAAAACCAAACTAAATGTACACCAACATAAATTCCCCCTTTGCCATATGACAAAAAGGCTTGATCTATTTCAATTCTAGTGAAGGAATTAGATAGGATATTGGGTAGAAAGACATAACAGTCTTGACCAACTAAGTTTAAACCATAAAATCCTATGAACCCACTCAAGAGCCTTATCATACCTTGGGAAGGGCCCCATTGAAATGAGAATTCCTCAGTCAGTTAAACTTCTGCCTTTGACTCAGGTCCTGATTCCTGGGATCAAGCACCACATCGGGCTCCCTGCTCAGTGTGGAGCCTGCTTCTCCCTCTCCTCCTTGCTTGTGTTGTCTCTTGCTGTCTTTGTTGGTATCTCTCTCACTCTCTCTCTCAAATAAATAAATGAAATCGTAATAAAAAATGAGAATTCTGTAACCGTCCCTCAAAACAATGTACTGCTTAAAATATAACCCATGAGAAATTATACTAGTCTGGCAAGCATGCTTAGATGTAGCCTTAAGAAAAACATATACTGGCAACAGGCCTCTGGGGGAGAGGACCATATGCGTCCTTGAAGCCAAGCGGCTGGAAACGCCTGGCTTGCTCAGGGCGGAACACCGCTTGCTTCTTTTTTCTGTTTTCTCCCTTTCTCCAGGGATCACATGTGGCTAATTAGATGATCCTTTTGAATGTGCTTGCTCAACTATAAACTTTATACTGCTTGACCAGATATGTTTTGCCTTTCTTCTTACTTCTCGACAAGCCTCATGGTCAATGTGTAATATGCTCCGGCTTCTTTGTTGGTTGTTACCTACTTTCCAATAAATATGAGACTAAGAAGTTGTTCTGGGTGACAGTCTTCTCTACTGTCGACCCCTGCGCCCTTTCTCTTGCAGCTGACTTTTTTGTGCCTCATTCTCCCGTGCGCCATCCAGAAGTGGCAAATTCCTGAACCTTTCCTTCGGTAACTTCTTGTAAATCCAGCTAACTAGTTAACTAAATAGATAAATAAAACACTGTAGCAGTTCTAATGACTCTGCTGCTGAAATCTACACTGAGGCAGTGTCCAAGAAACACTACATTAAAGCACTTGAAAGATAGTGAAAGCATACAAGGCTGTTCCTAATATGTGGTCCATGACTACAGAAAGACCCTGCTCCATTCCCCGCAAAATAGTTTTCATAGTTTCTTATTCATACAGAGATATCTTTTTCAGGCATAAATACTGACTTCTGGAAGAGCAGTCTATTAATTAGAATCACTTTTGGGGTGGGTAATATTATATACATTACATTTCACACAATGCATGATTTTCTTTAAACAGAATATGATAGTGAAAAAATATATAGGAAACTCACAAAGGAACTGAGTTATTAAGTATTTTTTTCAGGCTGTAATAGATAAAGAGCTTTGCTTTGTTTCCAACCCATTGGTAGGAGACTAGACAAGTGTGAACACATGTCAGAAAATTATAGAAATCATACACAAGGGATCAACATAGGGAAGATGTTTATTAGATTGGTGACACAGGAAATGCAGCTGAAGTAGGTAGTACTTGATATATAAATTATAAGACAGTTACCATAGATGAAAACGTGTAGGGTCTGTTACCATGTTGCTTACTTACTGAACCAGCATTATCATTCAGTACTCAGGCAAGTGGTAACTAATCCAAAAAGCTTTCCTCAACACTTCCTTTCCCTTCAGGAGAACTGGGTCTTTCTTTCCTTTTTCATTCTATCATGTGTTCATGTGATGATAATTATCGCTGTAAATGATAACTACATTCAGGAATATCTTGTCACTGGATAATTAACTCCTTCATGGCATGATTCTGTCTTGTTCATTTTGCATGCCCAGCAAACAATATGTGCCACTTTGTTTGCATTCAATAAACGTTTATTGGCTGTAAGAATAAACATGGGAGCAATAGAACTAGTCAGTTTTATGGAAAAAAAACTGCATGGTTCATATTTGGTGAACAGTAAGTTGGTTTTTTGGTTTTTGATTTTTGGGTTTTTTTTTAAAGATTTTATTTATTTATTTGACAGAGAGAAAGAGATCACAAGTAGGCAGAGAGGCAGGCAGAGGGAGAGGGGGAGAGGGGGAAACAGGCTCCCTGCTGAGAGCCCAATGCAGGGCTCGATCCCAGGACCCTGAGATCATGACCTGAGCCAAAGGCAGAGGCTTAACCCACTGAGCCACCCAGGCACCCCAGTAAGTTGGTTTTGACTGGCAATTGTGAAAGATACACTTGAACAGATATCCAGAAATCTAGGCTGCAGCAATATTGAAGAGAGCTCTAAATGCCAGATGACATAACCTATACTAAACTTGGTCATTATCAGCTGGTCTCTAGAGGTATTTTTGCAGAAGGGGCATTCTTAAATCCTGACAAAGGAAGGATTGTGATGTCATAAAAGCAGTTTATAAGCAGTGAAAAAAAATTAAATACCTCTTTTTAATGCAAGGTATATTCAGGCAACTATCGCCTGTTGATATAATACAGAATTAATATTTAAGTGCATTATTGTGTACTCCAAAAGCAAAAGAATGAAACTTATGTTGAAAATAAACTTAAGGAATTAACTTTGAACCAGAGAAGAAAGGTATTTTTGTAAACAATGTGATGTAGTGACATATACAGACACTGATAATTTTGCAGATACTCAGGAGGGAATTGAGTTTATTTCTGATTGCCATATGTCCTCTAGAAAGTAACAGACAAGGTCATTTGTTGTGTATGTAATTGGGTTGAGGAAAAATGTAGGTATAATTTGATGAGTTATAAAGAAAGAATAGCATTGGGGCGCCTGGGTGGCTCAGTGGGTTAAAGCCTCTGCCTTCGGCTCAGGTCATGGTCTCGGGGTCCTGGGATCGAGCCCCGCGTCGGGCTCTCTGCTCAGCGGGGAGCCTGCTTCCCCCCCTCTCTCTGCCTGCCTCTCTGCCTCCTTGTGATCTATCTCTCTCTGTCAAATAAATAAATAAAATCTTTAAAAAAAAAAAAAAAAAAAAAAAGAAAGAATAGCATTTGTGGTTCTGTATAGGAAGAAATGAGACCAGTGATATAAAGAAGGTAATAAGGACCAAGCTAAGTTTCAAAATCATATATGCTATACAGAACTTATATGTCATTGCTTCTTGCTTCCTTCCTGCATTGAAAAGCTACCATGATATCAAGTAACAAAACAGAATACAGATTACATGAACATTTGTATTTTGTCAATTTAGCTACATAAGAACTACTTTTCCCAAAATATCTTTCTCTGAGCAATTTCATGTTAACATGAACTAAATCTTCTTCACATAGACATCTTTTGACTCATATAGACATTTTGCACAAGATTTGAAAGGCAGAGTGAAAAATAACAGGTATAGATCAATGATAAGTAGGTAGATAAATACACTATATAAATATACAGAAAGAGCTCAGAAGGTCAGCACAAGGCATGATGTGCTGTTACTGCCACACATTATCACTTGTGTGCTGGTTCCTCTTATCAGCATGGGATTGCATCTAGGCTTACGGCTTCCTCAGACCTTGCCAAATCTTCCTTCAGCGTCTCCACTCTTGGGCCAGATATACCTTTATTTCCATGACGATTATCATAAACTTCTGCAAGACACCACCATTATCAAAATTGGAGGCCTGGAGTCACAGGAGGCACCCAGGAAATTCCCATCTATTTTCTTGGTTTACAGCTTATCTAAATAGGTCTGATGTTACCATTGCTTGCCGTGCTTTGTGTCCACCTTCTCTTCCTAAACACTTGTCTTGAGGATTTTAGTTTCCTGTATCAGAGATAGATGCAACAGACTCACATAGACCACATAACCAGCCCAAACAATTGTGCAAAGCGCAGTCACTCAATAAACCACACATTGCTCTACTCTTTTCATTAAACCCTAAAATAATTCTCATGAAATGTTGGCAGTTTCCACAGCAGTCGTGGTAGCAAAGATATTTTATAGTTCTTGTAGCAGAGAGAGAAAAATGGTGTATCAGAGCCTCTGGGCTGGATAGAGAATGAATAAAACTTTGTCCCTGTAAATATAACTCATGAATAACCTTTTTTTTTTTTTTGAAGAATTCACATATTAGTCAAAAATAGTTGTTTTATTACTCAGTGACTATCTATATATGTATGTAACTTTAAATTATTTTCCATCTCAAATGTATTATCTGTATATATATATATATATACACTCACATTTTAAATTGTTTTTTTCTCTTTCTTTCTACATCATCACTTCAACCCTGTCCTGCCAATGTGCACACAGTAATCTATTTATGGAATGGCTAATTAACTTGGGAATAATAAGTAATCATTATGCTTGTCTACCACTATTTACATATTTTGAATCAATAGTATGTTGTCCCTATAGTAAAGCAATATCTTATACTTTAAGAACCAAAATCATTATGTCAAAAGTTTATTGAATTATTAGGAAAAAATAAATAGGATTTTATCCCCAAATGGGCAGACTTTTATATATTTTAACTAGTTTCAGCTTCATCTTTTTTTTTTTTTTTAATAAGCACAGGAGGAAAGGTTTTCAATGATTACTCATGTGTATATATAGATATTGTGATAAATTAGAGCGATATTTTAAAATTTACAACTGTATTATATGGAAACATGTAGAGTTTATATTTTTTTTTTAGAATTTATAATTGTTGATGGAATATTCCTTCTAAACAGTTAAAGAAGTGGCACATACAAACTATACTCAGTGGAGGGGGTAAAATAATAATTCCCTAGGACTTGTCATATTTATTTAAAATAATTGCATCCTATTAAGTAATGGAAAAAAATTAACTTGAGGCATATAAGATGATCCAGTCAATCTTTTCCCATAACTAACTTTCTAAATTTAGATTCTGTATGGGGTGAACTAGAAACTTTATTAAACATGTATCATTTTATTTTACAGAATACACCTGCTACATAGATACCAAAATACTACATTCCAGTTGTTGTGAGAGAAGTCTAGCTATGTTTCACAGCTAACAAATAATTGCAAGACAGAAGAGGCTACTATAGTATTATAAATTTCTGCTTCCAGTCTTTTTATTTTCCTACATTTTCTTCCTGAGGCAAAAGTCCTCCCCTGTTTGTAAGTATATTTCATAGCTACAGTAAAAAATGATTTATGCAGGCTTGACTTAGTTTTGTGAATTTTAGAGAAGAACATTTTTTTAAAAATATATTTTATTTTATTGACTTAAACCAAAAAGCAATGTTTAGAAACATGTTGATTACAGGGAGGCAGAAAATGAGAGTGATCATGAGGAAATTTTAGAAGTGTAAATAAGTTTGAGTGCTAGCTTAATCAATTATAATTTGTGTTATTTTGGACAAATTATGTGCTCTTTTCAAGCTTCAATTTTATCATCCATAAAAGAGCATTATACATACGTTGCTTTCCCTACTGTCAAACCCTGTTACTTTGCATTTATAGGCTCTACTTCTATCATCTGTGTCTTTCTACATAACTTGGCCTTAATCCTCTGCTGAGCAGGGCCATGCTGATACCTTAGATGGACTTAGTCTTTGAAAAAACGTCCTTATAGATACTATTTGTCTTCCTAATCCTCACATTTATTATGGAAATTAGGATGCCTTAGATGATCTTAGGATAGATATGAAACTGACAACCTTATCAGGAGGTGGTTGTATATGATTTGCTTCAGGATTACACCTTTCCCAAGCTGAACTCAGTACTATGATAGATGCTAACAAGAGTTTAAGATTCCACACTTCCATACAAATTTTAGGATTATTTGTTCCATTTCTGTGAAAAAAGTTGATGGTATTTTGATAGAGATTGCATTAAATGTGTAGATTAGGTAGCACAGACATTTTAACAATATTTGTTCTTCCAATCCATGAGCATGGAACGTTTTCCCATTTCTTTGTGTCTTCCTCAATTTCTTTTATGAATATTCTACAGTTTTCTGAGTAGAGATTCTTTGCCTCTTTGGTTAGGTTTATTCCTAGGTATCCTCTGGTTTTGGGTGCAATCATAAATGGGATTGACTCCTTAATTTCTCTTTCTTCTGTCTTGTTGTTGGTGTATAGAAATGCAACTGATTTCTGTGCATTGATTTTATATCCTGCCACTTTACTGAATTCCTGTATGAGTTCTAGCAGTTTCGGGGTGGAGTCTTTGGGTTTTCCACATGAAGTATCATATCATCTGCAAAGAGTGAGAGTTTGACTTCTTTTTTGCCGATTCAGATGCCTTTTATTTCTTTTTGTTGTTTAATTGCTGAGGCTGGGACTTCCAGTACTATGCAGAATAGCAGTAGTGATAGTGGACATCCCTGCCGTGTTCCTGACCTTAGGGGAAAATCCCCATTGAGAATGATATTCGCTGTGGGTTTTTCATACATGGCTTTTGTGATATTGAGGCATGTACTCTGTATCCCCACACTGTGAAGAGTTTTAATCAAGAAATGGTGCTGTACTTTGTCAAATGCTTTTTCCACATCTATTGAGAGTATCATATGGTTCTTGTCCTTTCTTTTATTAGTGTAGTGTATGACATTGATTGATTTGTGGATGGTGAACCAACCTTGTAGCCCAGAAATAAATCCCACTTTGTCATGGTGAATAATCCTTTTAATGTACTGTTGGATCCTATTGGCTGGTATTTTGGTGAGAATTTTTGCATCCATGTTCATCAAGGATATTGGTCTGTAATTCTCCTTTTTGATGGGGTCTTTGTCAGGTTTTGGGATCAAGGTAATGCTGGCCTCATAAAATGAGTTTGGAAGTTTTCCTTCCATTTCTATTTTTTCAAACAGTTTCAGAAGAATAGGTATTAACTCTTCTTTAAATATTGGTAGAATTCCCCTGGGAAGTCATCTGGCCCTGGGCTCTTGTTTGTTGGGAAATTTTTTATTACTGCTTTAGTTTCTTTGCTGGTTACGGGTCTGTTCAGGTTTTCTATTTCTTCCTGTTTCAGTTTTGGTAATTTATATGTCTCTAGGAATGGATCCATTTCTTCTAGAGTGCCTAATCTGTTGGCATATTGTAGCTCATAATATGTTCTTATTATCATTTGTATTTCTTTGGTGTTGGTCATGTTCTCTCCTCTTTCATTCATGATTTTATTTATTTGGGTCCTTTCTCTTTTTTTTTTTTTTTTTTTGATAAGTCTGGCCAGGGGTTTATCAACCTTACTAATTCTTTCAAAGAACCAGCTCCTAGTTTTGTTGATCTGTTCTACTCTTCTTTTGGTTTCTATTTCATTGATTTCTGCTCTGATCTTTCTTATCTCTCTTCTCCTGCTGCGTTTAGGCTTTCTTTGCTGTTCTTTCTCCAGCACCTTTAGGTGTAGGCTTAGGTTGTGTATTTGAGATCTTTCTTGTTTCTTGAAAAGGGCTTGTATTGCTATATACTTTCCTCTTAGGATTGCCTTGCTGCATCCCAAAGATTTTGAACAGTTGTGTTTTCATTTTCATTTGTTTCCATGAATTTTTTTAATTCTTTAATTTCCTGGTTGACCCATTCATCCTTTAGTAGGTTGCTCCTTAGCCTCCACGTATTTGAGTTCTTTCCAACTTTCCTCTTGTGATTGAGTTCAC
This sequence comes from Potos flavus, assembly GCA_028534135.1. Classification (NCBI taxonomy): domain Eukaryota; kingdom Metazoa; phylum Chordata; class Mammalia; order Carnivora; family Procyonidae; genus Potos; species Potos flavus. Next base: position 80,449,172 of record CM052886.1, on the reverse strand, counting down.
GTTTCAAAGCATGGTGTTCTGAAAATATACAGGGAATGATCCCAATCTTTTGGTACCTGTTGAGACCTGATTTGTGACCCAGGATGTGGTCTGTTCTGGAGAATGTTCCACGTGCACTAGAGAAGAATGCGTATCTATTGCTTTGGGATGGAATGCTCTGAATATGGAACCAGAAAAGACCCTCAATAGCCAGAGGAATGTTGAAAAAGAAAATCAAAGCTGGTGGCATCACAGTTCCAGACTTCAAGCTCTATTACAAAGCTGTAATCATCAAGACAATATGGTACTGGCGTAAAAACAGACACATTTATCAATGGAACAGAATAGCAAACCCAGAAATGGACCCTCAACTCTATGGTCAATTAATCTTTGGCAAAGCAAGAAAGAATGTCCAATGGAAAAAAAGACAGTCTCTTTAACAAATGGTATTGGGAAAATTGGACAGCCACATGCAGAAGAATGAAACTAGACCATTTCCTTACACTACACTCAAAAAGAGAATCAAGTTGGATGAACGACCTAAATGTGAGACAGGAATCCATCAAAATCCTTGAGGAGAACACAGGCAGCAACGTCTTTGATCTCAGCCACAGCAATTTCTTCCTAGATACATTGCCCAAGGCAAAGGAAGGAAGGGCAAAAGTGAACTATTGGGACTTCATTGAAATAAAAAGCTTTTGCACAGCAAAGGAAACAGTCAACAAAACTAAAAGACAACGGACGGAATGGGAGATGATATTTCCGAATGACATAGCAGATAAAGGACTAGTATCCAAAATCTATAAAGAACCTATCAAACTGAACACCCAAGGAACAAATAACCCAATCAGGAAATGGGCAGACTGACATGAACAGACATTTCTTCAAAGAAGACATCCAAATGGCCAACAGACACATGAAAAAGTGCTCAACATCGCTCAGCATCAGGGAAATACAAATCAAAACCACAATGAGATACCACCTCATGTGTTATCAAGTGGCATACCCTGACCTCACCAGTCAGAATGGCTAAAATCAACAAGTCAGGAAACAACAGATGTTGGTGAGGATGCGGAAAAAGAGGAACCCTCCTACACTATTGGTGGGAATGAAAGCTGGCACAGCCCCCTCCTACTGTTACTGTGGAAAACAGTATGGAGATTCCTCAAAAATTTGAAAATAGAGCTACACTCTGACCCAGCAATTGCACTACTGGGTGTTTACCCCAAAGATACATACATAGTTATCTAAGGGACATGTGCATCCCAGTATTCATAGCAGCAATGTCCACAATAGCCAAACTATGGAAAGAACCCAGATGTCCATCAGCAGATGAATGGATAAAGAAGATGTGGTATACACACACACGCATATATATACCATTTGCAATGACATGAATGGAACTAGAGGGTATTATGCTAAGCAAAATAAGTCAATCAGAGAAATACATTATCATATGATCTCACCGATGTGTGGTATTTAAGAAACAAGGCAGAGGATCATGGGGGAAGAGAGGAAAAAATGAAACCGGATGAAACCAGAGAAGGAGATGGACCATAAAAGACTCTTAATCTCAAGAAACAAACTGAGGGTTGCTGGAGTGGAGGGGGGTGGGAGGATGGGGTGGCTAAGTGATGGACATTGGGGAGTGTATGTGCTATGGTGAGTGATGTGAATTGTGTAAGACTGATGAATCACAGACCTGTACCCCTGAAACAAATAATACATTATATGTTAATGAAATAAAAAAAAAAAGATTCCACACTTCATTTACCGTTGAGAAACTACCACTGGCCATAGTTCGCTATGGTAACAGAGATTTTTCACAATTAATTGAAAAAACTTAACATAGTCTTTCTTTTTCAAATTAGATATCTTTGTGGGTCCATATTTTCTTCATGTATATCCAACAAAACAACTGATTAAATGCAGAAGCAGATATGAGGAATAAGCCACCTTCCATTAAACTAGATTTGTGATTAAAATGAAATATCATTAAATAATTTTGTAATTTTAAATTATTTTGTTTTGGAAAACAGTTGTTTTTCTTTTTTTTAAAAACAGTTGTTTTTCATAAGAATGTTGTCTATAATAATATAAATTTAATACTGCCATCTTTAAATGAATAATTTTTTTATTTTTTTTAATTTTAAATGTAGTAAATATAGAAATAAACAAAAAGCTCTTTAATCGCCTCGATAATTTTGTAAGATTATGAACAGATCTTGGGATCACAACTTTTGAGATCTTCCCTTCTATTTTATTCTGTTGGTTGACTGGTCTGTCTTTACCTAAGTGGCATATCCTCTATATTGCAACTTTAGAAGAAATGTAGGCATTGAGTAAGGCTATTTCTTTAACTTTCTTTTTCTTCTTCATCATTTCCTTGTGGAGCTGAGAAATAAGGAAAGAAAGGTGAATTTTACCTTGTATTTCAAATACTTAAGAGATTACTGGGGAGAGAGGGTGGGTTAAATTGGTGATGGGAATGAAGGAGTGTACGTGTGTTGAGCATCGGGTGTTGTATGGGAGTGGCGAATCACTGTATTATAAACCTGAAACTAATATTACACTGTATCTTAACTAACGGGAATTTAAATAAAAACTTAAAAAATACTCAAGTATTATTTGAATTTGTATTTTCATATACACATGCATTATTTATATAATAAAATTTAAAATAAGTATTTAATAATATAAGATTGAATTAATATTAAAAATACAATAGCCTGAGTCATTTACAAATTCAAATGTCAGACCCTTTAACTCATCAACAATAGGATGTGGCCATGACTCATGAAAAGGAAAAGAAGAAACTAAAATGAAGTCAATAGGAATGAGAATGTCACTAAGAAGAAATTGTTGATCTGAGAAGCATAAAATGTTCACAGAAATGTTGTTGGAAAAACACAGTATTTAATATGAATCAGAGATTTCTCAGTACTTAAACATGTTGGCAAGAATGCCGGATATATTTATTAGAGAGAAAGAGCCTATGAAATGGAATATATATTATATATCATATTTTTCTTCTAAATTATCATAGCCATGTTTTTTAATAAGTAAATCTATAATCTTGCCTAGGATAAAATCAAGCTTAGAAGCACATTACCTGGCATCCCTTTTTTAAAATTATACTTCTTATTTTGTGATAAAATATAGATTCACATACTGATATGAAATAATACAGTGATGACTTACACCCTTTACTCAGTTTCCCCAAATGGTAACATCCTACAAACTTTAGTGCAATAGCACAAACAAGATACGAACAGTGATGATACATAACATTTCTGTCACCACAAGAATTCTCCATACTGCCTTTTTACAACCACACCCTCTTTCCTCCTGCTCCTGCCTCTTCAGTAAGCCCTGGCAAGCACTAATATGATCTCCATTTCTATAATTTGTCATTTTAAAATTGTTATGTAAATGAAGTTGTAAAATATGTAATCTTTTGGGATTGACTTTTTTCACTCAATTCCCTTGAGATCAGTACAAGTTGTGAATATCAATCATTCTTTCCATTTTATTGCTGAGTATTATTCCATAGTATGGATACACCAGTTTGTTTAATCATTCACCCATTGAAGGACAACTAGATCATTTCCAGTTTGTGGCTATTACGAGTAAAATTGCTATAAACGTTCACGTATGCTTTTATGTGAACATAGGTCTTCATTTTTCTGGGATAAATGTGCAGGAGTACATTTGTAGGTTTGTGTGGTAAATGCATGTGTAATTTTATTTTTTTATAAAAACCTCTGAAATAGTTTTCCAGAGTGACTATAACATTTTAAATTCCACTCTAATATAAGTGATCCTTTCATCCACACCTTTGTCAATATTTGGTTTTGTCACTATTTTTTTAATTTTAGGATCCATTCTTATAGGTGTGTACTGATATCTTTATTGTGGTTTAAATTTGCATTTTGCTTAAGAATAGTGATATTTAACATATTTTCATGTGTTTATTTGCCATCTGTATCCTCTTTTCACTTAAATGTCTGTTTATATAATTTCCCATCTTCTAATGGATTTTTTTTTTTATTCTTTAGTTCTGAGAGTCCATTATATATTATATAAACAGGTCATTTGTTGGACGTATGGCTTATAAATATTTTCTTCCAGTCCATACATATCTTGTCTTTTTATTTGCTTAACAGTCTTTAATAGAATAAAAGTTTTAAATTTTGGTGAAGCTCAATTATCATTTTTTTCTTTGTTGGATCATGCTTTTAGTGTCTAATTGCCTAATTATAGATGAGATGTGAGATATTTAGGTTAAAAATCTGAAACGTATATCAAAGATTTGTTTGTTTGCTTATAGATGGCTAATTGTTTCAGCATTATTTGTTGAAAAGACCAGATTTAGTCCATTGAATAGGATTTGCATCTTTGCAAAACAACAGTGGGGCATATTTGCATGAGTCTATTTCTGATTCCTTTATTCTGTTCCACTGACCTGTGCATCCATACCTTCATCAATACCCCACAGTATTAATTACTATAGCTTTATAATAAGCCTTGAAATTGGGTAAACTGCTTCCTTCTACTTTGTATTTTTTTAATTGTTTTAGCAATTCAAGTTTCATTGACTTTCTATATAAATTTTAGAATAATCTTATCTGTATCTACAAATAGTCTTGCTGAAATTTTGATAGATGTTACATTCAATCCTGCATATCAATTTGTGAAGAACTCTATCTTTAAAATTTCAAAATAGCCCTCCAATGTATGAACACAGTATATCTCTCCATTTATTTAGACGTTATTTCAGTTCTTTCATCAGTGTTACATAGTTTTCAAAAAATGAGTCTTGTATATGCTTTATTAAATTTTTATTGAAGTGTTTCATTTTTTGGAGAGATTGAATGGCACCAAATTTGTAATTTTGGCATCCACGTGTTTATTAGTGGTATATGGAAATACAGTTGTCTTTTGCATATTTATTTTGCATCATTCCTTTTTTTTGTTTGTTTTTTTAATTTCAGTGTAGTTAACATACAGTGTATTAGTTTCAGGTTACAATATGTTATTCAAGAAATCCATACATTACTCACTGCTCATCAAGATAAGTGTACTCTTAATCCTCTTCACCTATTTCACCCATCTTCCTCACCCACCTCTATTCTGATAACCATCTATTTGTTCTCTATAGTTAAGAGTCTGTTTTTTGGTTTGTTTCTTTTTTTTTCCCTTTGTTCATTTGTTTTGTTTCTTAAATTCCACATATGAATGAAATCATACGGTATTTGTCTTTCTCTGACCAGCTTATTCCACTTAGCATTATACTCTATAGCTCCATCCATGTTATTATATCATTTGAAGTTGCTAAAATCATTAATAGTTCTAAGAGGGTTTTTATGTTGTTTTTGTTTGCTTTCATATATTACTTAAGGGTTTTCTTTTTTTAAGATTTTATTTATTTATTTGTCAGAGAGACAGAGAGAGCGAGTGTACAAGCAAAGGGAGAAGGATGCTCCCTGCTGAGCAAGGAGCCAAATCATGACTTGAGCCTAAGGCAGATGCTTAATGGACTGAGCCATCCACGCATCCCTCTTTGAGGTTTTCTACACAGGCATCCTGCTGTCTGCAAATGGAGACAGTTTTATTTCTTTTTTTCAGACCTGTATGGTATTATTATTATGATTTTATTTTTATTTTTATTTTATTTCTCTTTGATGCTATATTACATTGCTGTAACTTCTAGGACTATATTAAATAAAAGGGGTGAAAGAACAATTTTGCTTTGTTCTTGATATTAAACATTCAGTGTTTAATAATTAGGTATTATGTTAGTTGTATATTTTTGAAGTCTCCTCCATTACTGTTTTTCTGAGACATTTTATCATAAACAGATAATTGTGTCAAATTCTTTTTGTACATCAATTGATTAGATCATGTGATTTTTCTTCTTTCCCCTGTTAATATGGTAGATGTGGCTTGTACTGACTGATTTTTGAATATTGAACCACTTTTCTTTCATTTCTGGAATAAACCCCATTTTCTCATATTGTATAATTATTTTTATATGGCACTAATTTTGTCTGCTAATTTTTTGTAGGGATTTTTGTTTATATTCATTAGGAATATTCATCAGTGGTTTTTCTTTCATTTTTTAAACTGATTTTATCTGGTTTTATTGTATTAATAGCTTTTGAAAATGAACTGAGAAGTTACATCTTCTCTCCTATTTCCTGGAAGAGATTGTATAAACTGGTGTTAATTCTTTGAACATTTGGTGAAATTCTCCAGTAAAATCATCTGGGTCTACAGATTTTTCTTTTGGACACTTTAAAATTATGAACTGAATTTCCTTAATAGTTACAGAGTTATTCAAATGATCTACTTCATATTAGGTGAGGTGTGGTAGGTTGTTTTTTTGTTGTTGCCTTTCTAGTAATTTGTCTGTTTCATCAGAGTTACCAATTTGTGTATGCAGAATTGTTTTTGATATTCCCTAAATATTCTTTTAACGTGTCCAAGGAAGTGGTAAGCCCTGCCATTCCTCGTAATTGGTAATTTGTTTATTCTCTTTTTTTTACCTTGTCCGTCTAACTGTAAGTTTGCAAATTTCATTTACCTTTCATTTACCATTCACTATTTCTTTGTTTACTTGATATCTCTATTGTTTTCCTGTTTATAATTTCATTGATTTCTGCCTTTATATTTATTATTTCCTTTGTCTCCTTGCTTTGGATTTATTGGTTCTTTTCTAGATTCATGAGGTGAAAGTTTGGATTATTAATTTGACACTTTTCATGTTTTTTTTTTAAGATTTTATTTATTAATTTGAGTGAGAGATCTCAAGAAAGAGCAGGAGTGGCGGTGGGGCAGGGAGGGAGAAGGAGAAACAGTCTCCCTGCTCAGCAGGGAGCCTGATCTGGGGCTGGATCCAAGGACCCCAGGATCATGACCTGAGCTGAAGGCAGGTGCTTAAATGACTAAGCCACCAAACGCCCCAACACTGTTATGTTTTCTAATAAACACATTTAACACTATAAACCACCCTCTTTGCTTTAGCTGTGTCCCACAAATTTGATATATTTTTATTTCCGTTCAAATGTGTGTGTGTTTATATATATGTATTTCACAGACAATTTCTGTTTCACTTGTACTTTATTTAGAACTTTGCTATTTATTTACTAAGGCTTTGGAGATTTTCCTGAGTATTGATTAGATCCTCTTGGTTCATAGTGTTATTGAGCTCTTCTGTATTCTTACATTTTCTGTCAAGTTGTTCTATCAATTGTTTGGAGGCAGCAGGGGGAGTGCCAAATTCTCTTAACTGTAGTGAATTTGTCTATTTTTCTTCTTCATTCTGACAGTTATTTTGTTTTGCATAATTTGTAGCTCTATATTTTAGTGCATTCACATTAGGTTTATGCTTTTTTTCCCCCTAGCGTTACTAAGGTTTAATTGACAAAAATTGCATACCTTTCAAATATTGATATATGTATACATTGTGAAATGATTACCACAAACAAGCTAACTAACGCATCAATCTCCACACATAGTTATTACCCTAATCCCTTGAATTGGTGATCTATTTTTTAAATAAGTAAATTTTTAATTTATTTAGATAAATTAAAATTTTATTTATATTTATATTATATTTATATAATTCTATAACATAAGTATTATAGAATTATATAAATATAATATATATTTATATTATAAATATATACAATTTGTTAAATAAATAAAAATTTAGATAAAAATAATTTTTAAAATAAATGTCAAGTGTACATCTCTGTCATCTATTGTTTGATTTTTGAATTGATTTTGAGACTTCTTGGTTTTTGGTACAACAGTGATTTTTGATTGAAACAGACATTTGTGTATTATGTTATGGGACTCTAGATCTTAATTAAACCTTCTCTTTTAGTTCACTTTTACTGATATCACTGCATTAGGAGAAGGGGAATGCCACATCATCACTGCAAGATAGACATAGGAGTTTTGGTTTCCCACTTGGCCTACATGATTTTTAGGTGTGGGGCTCTTAATTACTGCTGGATAGAAATTTGAGTTCTGGTTCTCCATGTAGTCTTCAGTGACACTCTAATGCAGTTATCCTCATTACTGCTGGGGAATGGTGAAAGTCCAGACTCTGGGAATCAAGTTCCCTTCATGGTCTCCAGAGACAACATAGATGGGGCCTTGTTGCCAATGGATGGAGATGAAAGTCCTGGCTTCCTACTAGGTCTTAACTGACACTATCCCTGTAAGGTGTTCAGACATTTCATCACATAAGAGTGGATATCTAGGCTTCCCACCTAGTTTTTGTTGATGTGGTTGAGTAGAGAGAGTTTTCCTGTGGTGTTTACCTGACTTAAAGTAATTATTTTCTAAAGGTCTTGCTAAGCTGTCCCTTTCCTGGTCCTTTTGCTAAAGAGAGAGTCCTTTTGTTGGTGCTTATTTTGTTTATGCTTGTAGGTGTTTCTCGATTGCCAGCTTCTTCAGCTCCAAGTCCCACATTCTCGAGATTGGAGATCTAAAGTCAGGGTACCTGAATCATTGGGTGAAGACCCTCTTCAGGTTGCAGACTTTCACTGTAGACTCACAAAGAAAAAGAGCAAAGGAGTTCTGTGCAGTCTTCCTTATGAGAGCACTAATCCTACTCATAAGGGCTCCTCCACCTTTATAACCTAATCACCTACTGTCATCTTTGTAATTAGGATTTCTTTTTCTTTTTTTTTTTTTTTTAGATTTTATTTATTTATTTGAGAGAGAGAGAATGTACAAGCTTGGGTAGGGGTAGAGGGAGAGGGAGAAGCAGACTCCTCTCTGAGCAGGGAGCTCAATGTGGGACTTGATCCCAGTACCTTGAGATCATGACCTGAGCCAAGGTAGCCAGCGCTTATCTGACTGAGCCACGCTAGCATCATGGTAATTAGAATTTCAATATGAATTTTGGGGATTACACAAACATTCAGACCATAGCAGATATATTCTTAGAAAGTGGGTAACATTTAAAAAAAATTAGGCTTAAGCAACAAAAATAAGTAAATAGTGATGTTAGTTAAAGAGAATTTATTAGATATCTATAAATACTGTATACAATGTCTATAATTTTTTTCAATGAAAAATACATCTAGAATCTTGACTAGTACTTTAGGTGATGTGTCAGAAAATGAAAGTGTCACATGGAGGTGATGACAAGTTATTGTCATAGAGATAAGAAATGCAGAGTACTCGATGCGGTATCTGATACAGAGTAAATTGTCAACAAGTATCAGTTTTATGTCTTCTTTTAAGGCATCCACAGACATGATGGTGGGGAGAGGTTTGAGGAAAGGTTTAGTCCTACTGGCTTCGATAAATGTTAAAAGAAAAAAAAAAACACACTGATAATCATGATAAATCATGATTTGACTTAAAAACTTATAATAGTCTATGAAATTTATATGCTATAGTTTTTTGTTTGTTTAAAGAGAAGTGAATAATATTTTAGAGAAGCCAATAGTCTTTGTTACGCCTGTTCTATATAAATCTGCATGCCAGAATCGTGTAATCACCTTTGAATACAACATGCCTTTTTAAATTAATTTGTATTGTTTAAAGAGCATACCAACCCCTTTATCAAACATAGACGGCCAAGGTTAAGTAGGATTATATGGAAAAGGTCATTTCTTTTATTATTCAACCTAAATTTCATGGGAAAAATAAAAAAATATGCAGATATGAATGGTAATGTTACCTTTATCTTTTTTTTTTCTTTTTTGGATAACTTGTCTTTCTAAGATGACAAATAACATCAAATTACTGAAAAAACTCAAAGCAGTTAACAGTCTTGCTTCCATAAAACGAAAGGTTGAATAATCGTAGTCTACACATTTCACTACACTTAGGCTCAGGTAAATATAACATAATGCTAACTGACAGATATACAAAGGCAAAAATTTAATTTTCCCACATTTTGAGGAATAATGTGTTATCGATATAAATTCTCTTCTATTGCCTGTGCAAATGGAATTACACATTTTGTTCCTTGTCTTAATTTAGAACATAGTTTTGTGTTTCTGAAAAACTAAAAAGTGATTTTAGTCAATTACCATGTACTCTTTTTATAATTGTAATCATGCCAAATTATGTAATTACAAAATATTACAAGTATCAGCAATCATACACTGACAGCTTTAATTATGTAATTACCATGTGGACTTATAGAATTATGACACCTAAAGATGTCAAAGATATTTTAAGATGATTATTAACTCTTTCCTAATATTATGAGTCTAATTGAATTATGTAACATACATACAAAAAAACAAGGAACTCATTATGGAATCTGCAATTATAAATAGGAGAAAAAATAAAGAAAACTTTGGGACAAGTTGTTTAAAATTCTCTGAAATATGCATTTTATATACACACATACTTTATATTATGACATAAACATTAAATTGTATTTCTTGAACACTATGGTTTTTCATATTATTAAAATAATTCAAAATGGTTATATATTCAGTTATCCATATAAGTGCATTTCTAGACAACCCATTCCTGAAAAACAATGTATATATAATGCATAAGCATTTTTTTAACTAGATGAAATTTCATGTATATTCATCTAATCTAGTAACTACTTTAACATACTTAAAAAAAAATAGTGACCTGGATTATGGGTGTTTTAAGGATTTTTTAAGCAACAGGAAGCCCAAAAGGCATGAATAAAACAATAGACATTTTTGACTACATAAAAATTAATAACTCTGATATGCTTCATTATGGTAAACCAAACTCACTCTTGCCTATCTCTCCCATTGATTACAACTAATTACAGAAAGCAACTGCCTAACAACTTTGAACAAATAAAAGGAAGCAATCAGTTAAGGACTTTGAAAAATAAGCAAATAGAATGGAAAAGAAAGTAAAAACTTAAGGAAGATGCCCAGGAAGGGATGAGTTTCATTATTTTTGATTATGTTTTTCTACTTTGTCTTGTGGCTTTGCTTGAACAATTCTAAGTATAAGAGCTGCACAACAAAGCAGGGAGGTAGATGATTAAGTCTCTAATAGAAATCTTGTCTTTATGGTGGGCCAGAAGAACTTTAAAAACTGAACTCTGCAAACAAGAGAGTATGGGAATTATGGTAGTGAAGAGAATGCTGAGGAAAGGTATCTTACGATTAGGTGCATGAATCTTCCTAAGACCAAGGCACACCCCTGAGCTGTGCTTGTGGCGGGGAAGACACAGATCAGCATACCATAGATTTTGAGATAAGCTGAATTTAAGCCATTAATCACATCTAAGATTAAATCATGAAAGAGCTTGCACAAGAAACTCAAAGTATCATAGTAAAGTCTTTGAAAATTGACTGAGATTCAAACCAACACACATATAAGATGATGTATATATTATGGTCTAATACTAACCATGTTGATTGCTTGTAAAATACCACCAATAATAACAATAATAAAAAATGAGTTTTACCAGTGATTTATAATAAAAATAAGTATAATAAGTTATATAAAAGTTAGGTATAATTTATAATAAAAATAAAAAGTAGAGACTACACCATATTATTCAAAATTGCAATTCAAAATTACTCCACAAACAAAGAACATGGAAAATTTAACGAAACTACAATGAAAGGCAATTAACAGATGTCAACATTTATATGAAACATTTATCAAAAATGATAAAGTTATTATTAGAACTAGGCTTCTTGTGGTAAAGGAAAATACACTTGAAAACAAATAGAAAGGTAGAAGTTCTCATCAGAAACCAAAATATACTAAAAAGTACAATATTTGGAAACAAATTAGATGATCCCAGTAGCAAAATTTAAGTCACAGAGGAACAGATCAAGTAACATGGAGATAGATGAATTAAAATTATCTGGTATAAAAAAATATATTTTAAAAAGATAAAGTTTCAGATATTTTTTGAACCAATTTTAAAAGGTCTAAAATTCACGTAATTGAAGTTTCAGTAGGAAGGAAGAAAGAAGTACTGCAGAAAAAATATTAGAAAATGTAATCGGGTGCCTGGGTGGCTCAGTGGGTTAAAGCCTCTGCCTTCGGCTCGGGTCATGATCTTGGGGTCCTGGGATCGAGCCCCGCATCTGGCTCTCTGCTCAGCAGGGAGCCTGCCTCCCCCCCTCTCTCTCTGCCTGCCTCTCTGCCTACTTGTGATCTCTCTCTCTCTCTCTCTGTCAAATAAATAATAAATAAAATCTTAAAAAAAAAAGAAAGAAAAAAAAAAGAAAATGTAATCATCAAAGATATCCCAAATGTAGTGAATGACGAAAATGTATACATTTAAGAAACTCAGTGAACTTCAAACATAACTCAATGCAAAGAAAACTATGCCTAGAAAAATGATAAACTGACAAAAAGCAAATATAAATTGAAAAAGTCTTAAAAGTATCCAGAAAAAATAAGCAACACATTAAATACATAAGAATAAGTATTTGAATCATTGAGGGTATTTCATAAAATCCATCAACTCTAGAAGACACTGGAACATTATGTTTAAAATGTTACAAGAAAAGTACGGTAAATGTGAATTTTATGTCCAAAAAATATTCCTCAATTAAAGTGAAATAAAAGGCATTGCTAGGTATAGGAAAACTAAGAGGCTTTATTACCAGCAGATTTGTGCTAAAAGAAGTGCTAAATAAAGTTCTTATAGTTTAAGGAAAATGATATTAGAGGGAAACTTGGTTCTTGAACAAGAAAATGGTAAATCTCTAGGAAAATATAAAGTATTTTCTGTCTAAAATATTATATGTATAACTATTGAAAGCAAGACAAATACATTCACTGGTACGTATATATGTACATGCATAAATAAATAATCTGGCATGTTTTTGATGTATGTAGATATCATTATGTGTAGCAACTATAAAAAATTGGTTGAGGTGGGGTGGTGGGTAAATGGATCCATATGGTTGCAAGTCTTCAAAATTTTACTTGAGATGATGAAATATTAACTATAAATAGATGGAAAAATGAGCTATGGATATTGGAATTCCAAGAACAAAGACTAAAAAATTCAATCTAAGGATGTATAGCTAAGTACTATATACAAAACAAAATGGAATGCTAAACTATTCATATAATTTTTAAAAAGGCAGGGAAGTGAAATAAGGAGAACTAAAAACAGAGAAGATAGACACAAATAATAAAATAATAGGAAACATGAAAGTATATCCCACCAAATCAGAATTATATTAATGTAATTAGCAGGAAAAAAAGTTGAAGACAGGTAATACCCAATTATGAGTTGTCTACATGAAACCCATTTTAATTATCAAGATAGATTTAAGTGAAAAAGTAAAATGATTTTTTCAAATGTAAACACTAATAAAAGAAAAGCGGAGTACCTATATTAATATAGAAAAGCAGATTTCAGATCAAGGGATATCACCATGAATAAAGGATATTACATAATTATGAAAGTATAAACTCACAGAAAAATGTTATAATAAACGTTTATGAATCTAATAATAAAGCCTCCAAATTCATAAAGCAAACACATGACTGGGAGAAAAAATAAGCAAACAATTTCAGTTGGAGGCTTCAACATTTTTATTTTAGTACTCTGCCATAGAGAGAAAAGAGTAAGGGTCTTAAGGATCTGAAGAACATTATTCACCAACAGGACATAGTTGACATTTATGGAATACTCTATCCAACAATAGAAGCATACACTTTCTTTTCAAGTACACTTGAAACACTCATCAAGGAAGGCTATATCCTAGATATAACATGTTTATTATAAGATTAAAATTAGTAAATAAATTTACCATAAAATAACTACACTAGAAATCAGTAACAGAAAGATATCCATAAAAGTCACCAAATAATTTGATATTAAAATAGATACTGTTAAATAATGAATGGATTTAAGGAAGTTACAAAGGAAATTAGACAATATTTCAAATGGAATGAAAATGAAGCATATCAATATGTGTGAGATGTAGCCAATTGTAAACAATTTATGTTATTAAATATTTACATTAGAAAGAAAAATGATCTCAATTATCTAAATTTCCATTTTGAAAAACCAGAAAAAGGAAAGGAAATTAAGACCAAATTCATAGAGGAAAGAAATAATAAAGATAAGAGCAGAAAGATGATAGAAAATATCAATAAAACATATAGTTAATCTCTAGGCGGACTGACTCCAAAATACTCGTTTAAGAAATGACAGATGGGATATCACAAAAATTACCATAGATAATAAAAGCATAATAAGAAAATATCATGAACTATTTTATGCCAATAAATTATATAATTTAGATAGTATGTTTCAATTCCTTGGCAAAGTGTTCACCCAAAAATAGAGAAAGAGAGGGGAGAGAGAGAAAGAAGGCAATTTTGAATAGTATTTATTAAAGGAATTGAATTCATAGATGTAGCAAATCCTGGCCCAGATGGCTTCATCTATGAACTGTTCAAAATGTTTAAAGAAGATTATACCAATCCTACGCAAATTTGTTTTGTGAAACCACTATTATATTGATATAAAAATAAAACACATTATAAGAAAATAAAACTACAAATTAGTGTCCCTCGTAAATTTATATGCAAAAACTATCAACAAAAGAATTGCAAATAGAATTCTGCAATATATGAAAAGATAATATATTAAGAACAAAAGGGGATCATTTTGAGAATGTAAAGCTAATTCCACATTTCAAGCTCTATCAAACATCACATCAGCAGACTAAAACATCTCAATAGATAGAAATAAAATATCTGACAAAATTCAACTCAACCTCTATTCATGATAAAACTCAGCAAAATAGAGAAGGGAACTTCCTTAACATTATAAAGAACATCTACAATGAAATATACAGCTAATATAAAAATTAATGATGAGTAATAGAATGTTTTCTCCCTAAAATTGGAAACAAAGCAAGTGTATCCATTCATACAAATATTTATAGTAGTTTTATTCATATCATCAAAAAAGGAAACAACCCAAATGTCTTTCATCTTAATCTTAATCTAGTGAATAGTTAAACTAACTGTGATGCATTCACGTAACGGAATACCACTTAACAATTAAAAGTAGCAATTTATCCATACACTACTTGAAAGAATTGCAAATTCATTTTTCGAAGTGAAAAAGCAAGCTCAAAAGTAAGTATGTTACATATACATATATATGTACTTATATATACATATGTATATACTTTTTTTTCCAAAGTATAGTATGTATATCCCTTTCATGAACACTCTGTAATCATCACAATTCTGAGAACTAAAAGCAGATTAAAGGTTGCCATGGCCTTGGTAATGGAAGGGTGACATAAGCGAATTTAGGGGCTAATGGAACTGTTCTGTATTGTGATTATAGTGGTGATTAAATGGCAGTATGCATTTGTCTAAACTGTGTGCCAGGAGAAAAAAAAATGTATGCCAGAGATTTTTGTCAGAGATTCGGCATAAAAAAATCAGGTATGTGTCAAATGCAATGGTAAACTTCACAATTATAAGTGTGAGGATTAGAAAGAATGAATGATAGTTTAAACTACACTCTCTTCAAGGAAAGCTAAATAAAGTTTTCAGGAACTAAAAACTATATTCTGATTTTGATTGATGTTATAAGCATGCGTATCATGGACTTTCCGTAAAAATGAAAACTTAAAAAGTCAACCTCCTCACCATTTTTCTTTAGATTCTTGACAGTTTTCAAGTACCTGCATATATTATGAAACATGTTAGAAACAGTTTATTTAGAAATAAATATGACAAAGCCTCTGTTCATAAACATTGAAGAGTGAACATCAGGGGTAATTTGAAGAGTCTTTATAAATGTTAATAAAAAAAAAGAAGGGTAAGCATATGAATGAGCTTTATGTTAAATAAATAAATATATTGATTTTTTAAACAAAGTTTTCCTCAGATTCTTTAAAATGTAAATATTCATTTTGAGTCTCCAAAAAAGATATATATTAAGGTGTTTCCCTAAATTACACAAACTCAGTCAAGAATTGTTTTTAAGGCATTTATTAGGAATACAGTTATAAAGAGAAGACATTGAGGAAAGTTTATGTAATATAACACAAGAAATGCCTCGCTTGCCATAATTATGGAAAAAAGTAATATAACATTTTCTAAATTCTGAAAGAAATTAACAGAGAAGTGATTATAAGGATGTAGCCTTAGCTATACAAAAGAATCAAACAGATTTGTAAAGTGAACTATAGGAACTACCCGTAAATTATCAGCATCTTGATAATATAACCAATGAAATAATATACGGTTGACCCTTGAACAACACAGGTTTGAAATATATGGGTCTACTTATATGCAGCTTTTTTTTCAATAAACTATACTGCTGTCAGTGTATTTTCTTTATAATTTTTAAATAACATTTCCTTTTTTTCAATTTTATTGTGAGAATACTGTATATAATACATATAGCATACAAAATATACATTGATTGACTGTTTATGAAATCAGTAAGGTTTCCAGTCAACGGTAGACTATTAGTAGTTAAGTTTGGGAGAGTCCAAAGTTATACGCAGATTTTCAACTATGCAGGGGTCAGCTCACTCTGATTCTAAACCCTGGATTGTTCAAGGGTCAACTGTATATGTTGTCCAGCACCATATCTAGTACCTTGCAGAAACACAGTAAATAATGGTTTTCCTGAATTGGGTTTATTTTTACCCCTACCCCATTTGAAAGTGAAGTTCCATGTTTGAAATTAAGAGTACCAAACCAGCTCCTTCTGGGAACATATTAAAATTGCTTTGTCCTTTTTTTTTTTTTTCTTTTTTTTTTTGCTGCCACTCTCACTGGTCATCTAATATTGTAGACTAATAAGTACTTCCCCTCTCACATTCTGAATTCAGATGAGGAATTGAGTTCTGAAACTGTTCCATTTAGACATTTATATGATGGTTAAACCCTTTTTTTTTTTTTTTTTAAGATTTATTTATTTATTTTAGAGAGAGCACAAGTGAGCTGAGGGAGGGACAGAAGGAGAGAGAGAACCCTGAAGTAGATGCAGAGCTGGACCCAGGGCTCAATCCCAGGAACCTGAACTCATGACCTGAGCAGAAACCAAGAGTTGGATGCTTAACTGACAGTGCCACCCAGGCACTGCTGGCTAAACCTTTTTATTTGCCCTCTGCCCATTCTATCTACCTAATTTTTATACTATCTGTTTACATTTTCTATACTTTTGTAATTGACAGTATAATTTTTTTTAATTCAAAATCTTTTTGCATTAAAAATTTCTGTCTGTAGATGGATGGACATTTCAGTCCACCAGAAACTTTGGCCCATGTTCCCTTATTTGTATCTTTTTTTTTTTTTTTTAAGATTTTTTATTTATTTGACAGAGAGAGACACAGTGAGAGAGGGAATGCAAGCAGGGAGAGTGAGAGAGGGAGAGGCAGACTTCCTGCTGAGCAGGGAGCCTGATGTGGGGCTCCATTCCAGGGCCCTGAGATCATGACCTGAGCTGAAGGTAGACATTTAATGACTGAGCCACCCAGTCACCCCCATTTGTATCTTTTTAATCTTGGAATCTATCCTTCTTGACCTTATCTTCTTAAACTCTAGACTGTTGTTGATTTTAATGTTTTCTTCAAAATATCTTTTAAAAACACCCATCCCACCTCTTCTTTCCTTCTTTTCTTCCTTTCTTCCTTCCTCCACTATTCATGTTAATCTATAAGGATAAGAAAGTTGAATGAAAGCATTAGATTTATGCAAGAAATACTGGATTTCAATAATATTAATTTCATTCTGAAAAGTCTTTCCATTAAGGTGCTAGTTCTATAAATTGAATTGCTGTGCTTTGCTAAAGCTTATAGATAATATTTTGTTTAAAACAATGCACAACTAAAATCAGGACTATCATGCTCTTATATGAGCTCTTAACAATTTGTTTTCAGCTTTATGGAGCTGACACTTCACAAAGAAGTTTACAAATCCTTACAGTGTCCTTACTTGCCATATTCTGCTTTTGGATCAATAGTTTAGGTGATAGATTAAAAGAATACATAACTATTTCCCCAGTGCCCATACTCTACTTCATAGATGAATTAAGAGAGTTTTTCCAGACAAATCTGGCGTCTAGTACTACTCACAATTTCATTATGCCAGTTCTTTCTTTATGGCATGGTATGATTTTAGTTGTGCCTAACTTTGTGTGATTATACCTGGCTTTAGTTGTGCCTAACTTTGTGTGATTATACCTGGCTTTAAATATGCAAAATTTTATTTTGGAATGTATGTTTTAGGGAATCTTCGAGCAAATTAAAACACCTGATATGATTTAGATTCCTCATTTTTTTTCAATTTTACATAAAAATGTGTTTGTTTGGAGTCAAAATGTTCTTGTATGATTTATAATTTCTCTAGTAAAATGATTTTTTGTTCAGTTTTTTTTTTTTCTTCACCTGGTATTAAAGCAAGTTAAGAATCCCAATAATATTAACGTTCAGGGTAATTATCTTCCTAAATAACATTCTTCACTATGTTTAACATGTAACAAGATAGTAACTCAGTTATACTTTTGCCATATCAATATTTAAAAGCATTTGCTCCCCCAAAAATAGAATATGGAAGATAATCAGAAGAAATACATTCTAGTGTATACCACATAAACAGTTTTAAGACATCAAAACACTCTCTCTCTCTCTCTATCTCAAATAAATAAAATCTTAAAAAAAAAAGTGGGGGGGGAGAGGGTGGCACCTGGGTGGCTCAATCAGTTAAGTGTCTGCCTTTGGCTCGGATCATGCATGATCTCAGGGTCCTGGGATCCAGCCCCACGTAGGGCTCCCTACTCAGTGAGGAGTCTGCTTCTCCCTCTCCCTCTGCCCCTCCCCAGCTCTTGAGCATGCTCTCTCTCCTTCTCCCTCTCTCAGATAAATAAATAAAATCTTTAAAAAAAAAGACACACTTACCACTGTATCACATATATATATATATACATATATATATATATATATATTTTTTTTTTTTAAAGATTCTACCTATTTATCCGACAGAGAGGAGAGAGATCATAAGTAGGCAGAGAGGCAGGCAGAGAGAAAGGAGGAAGCAGGCTCCCTGCCGAGCAGAGAGCCCGATGTGGGGCTCGATCCCAGGACCCTGAGATCATGACCTGAGCCGAAGGCAGAGGCCCCAACCCACTGAGCCACCCAGGCGCCCCTGTATCACCTATATTGATACGTGAAAATGTATCCTTTCTACAGAGGTAGGAGATGGAAAACTTTTTTTTTAAAAAAGGAAATTCAGCTATGAATCTACCATTAGGCAGACCAAAAACGTAATTCCATAAAGTGCAAAAAATTTTGTAAAAAATGAGAGTATAGGGATGCCTGGGTGGCTCAGTCAGTTAAGCAACTGCCTTCAGATTAGGTCATCATCCCAGGGTCCTGGGATCTAGTCCCATATTAGGCTCCTTGCTCAGTGGGGAGCCTGCTTCTCCCTCTGTCTGCCACTCCCCCTGCTTGTGCTCTCTCTCTGACAAATAAATTAAATCTTGAAAAAAAAGAAAAAAGAAAATGAGAGTTTACTTTGTTGGTGTTTGTGTTCGTGACATTTATACCAGCACTTTTAATTGAGATTATCTGGAGAAAGGGGATGCACTTTTCCTTGTAGCTTTCATGATTAAAGGAAGGTGAACTAATAAAGCAGTATATTTTATTCTCTGACAAATAAGTCTATATTACAGGACAGCTCCAGTAAAAATTTTGATGTATTTGAAAAGTTACTTTAATACCTATCCTATGAAGTTTTTATTTGCCTTTTCTATGCTGCCTGATTTCAGCTTTCTCTGCCTTGATTCAAACTAATTACCACTTAGGGTACCTTGCATGTAAAAGGCTTGGGATGGATCCATTTTGAGTATTATTTCTTTTTCTGCCACTGGTACAGTGTATACTGTGGTAGAGAGTATAATAGAATCTGAATTGGTTGGATTAGGCTGTAAATTCTGTTACTCTTAACTGTGACTTGGAACAATTATATTTTGTAAAATTTACAGTGTTCTAAAATGACATTTTTAGTCTTTGAACTCTGTTTTAGCTCCAAATGGAGATTATTAATGGGCAATCTTATTGTCATGTAGTAATTTTCTATTTTTAATTTGAAAAGACTGACCCTTTCCAGAACCCGATATCAAGCTTTAAGCCTTTGCTTCCCTTGGTTTTAATTTTCATCCCATGTCACAAATTTCTGGAGCCTGCTTTATTCCATTCTAATTGAATAAATTACTTTTGTTCTCAGGATGAATTTTAAAAGTACTAGTTTGTGTATGTATTTATGACAAGCCAAGCTCTATTGCAAGGTCAGTTTTCATTGATTGGAGTAAAAATTGTTAATCTTCGGTTTCTAGTGATCAAATGTATGTTAGCCTAGTATATTCCATAGGCATATAAATGATTTTAAAGATTTTTATTTATTTATTTTAAAGAGTGGGGGAAGGGCAGAGGGAGAGAGAGGATCTCAAGCAGACTCCTCACTGAGTGGGGGAGCCCTACATGGAGCTTACTCTCAAGACCCTGAGATAATGACCTGAGCTAAAATTAAGAGTGGGATGCTTAAGTGCCTAAGCCAGTATATAAATATATACAGGTGCCCCAGTATATAAATGATTTTAATCCACAGTGGATACTCATTTACCCCAGGCTGAAATTTCTCTAAAAGTATGCTCATTTGCCCCAGCTTGAAGCTTTTCTACACATTAACTCCAACACTATAATGGAAGTATAATGTACAGTTTTATAGCACAGGGAGCTATTATAATATTTTTGTAAAAATACTAATGAGTATTTGGACACACTATGTACCAATAAATGTATTTATCTTGATAAAATATTGCTGATAAAAAAACATAATAGAGCTTAGTATTTGATACCAGGAGATAATTTTTGTTTCCAAATTTTATGGCAATTATAAGCCATCAAATTGAGAAGCACAATATTCAGACATCGATCTCTCCAAGTCCTTCAAGCTATTCTGTTCTATTTGTTAAATTACTAGAAAGGTAAGAGGAACAGCCATTTGCCAGGAGGGTAGTGGTTCTATATTTGAGGAATTTGAATAAGGGACAGTAGAGAAAGGAAAAGCTTAACTCTTCATTTATAATATTTCCTCTGTAAAAGCAAAAATCATTGCACACAGCTACTCCTCGACTGCTGGACTGCTGGATATGGAACCTTTTTTTTTTTTTTTTTTTTGGTCTGCCTAAACTGATAGGGTCGCTGTTCCTTCTATGGATCAGTGTCTGATAATCAAAGAGATAGACTCTTGAGAAAGTCAGAGTAAATTTATCAGCATCATTTTGTTTGACTGCTGGACCATTTTTGAATTCAACATTTCAGTGAATTCTAAAGCCACCATTTTCCATATAGAAAAGGAAAGGCCTAACAGCATTCAGAAATTTTATATAACCCAAAAACCCAAAATATTTCATGTGGAATTTTGTGTCAAAAATGAAGAATGAACTTTGAAAGCAAAAGTTTCAATATAACAATTTATTCAAAGGTGATCCATCACTATAAGCTGTGGAAACCTTTAAAGTTAGGCATATCCTCGATATGTCCTGATGATCGAAACACATAGAACCATAAATTATGACTATTATTGGTTAGTTTTCCCTTTTTCTTGAAGCAGTTAATTATGTTCTTATCAAACCAATGCAGATGGTGTTTTTTAGGGGTAGATCCCCTTTGTGCAATGGAGACATAATGATTCAGACTGAGGAACCTTAAGTAGATCCGGCTCTAGAGTTGGCAGTGGATATCCAAAATTCCTCCATATTGATCATAGATATCAAATTGAAAAAGAAAGGAAGAGGGCTTTAGAAAAATGAAGTAGGATTAATATTCAAGACTTACTCTACACATTACTGCTAGAATTACCCAGACTCACATGAATTCATAAGGGCAGACTGATACTTAAGAGAGTATTTATTATATTTAATGCCTTTTAACATTCCCATCTAAGGAAGATCATAGTTTTTAAGGATGGTAGCTACATACATAAAGAAATATATAAAGTTAAAGAAGGCTGTGCTATATCAGCTATATTATTTCTCTACTGTGTGGGAATATGTATCTGGACGTATCTGTTTTATACCCTATTTCTTTATAAAGGTGCTTATTTTTCTGATTTTGTGGAGGTCAAAAGAAAATGTAGAAAATGCATAAACATGAAGGTCATTATACTGAGGTTCTGTTAGGTGATAAAATAAGAGGATATTCGAAGATGACAACCATGCAAAACATCTGGCATCCTGTCACCTGAATATTTTTATAACTAAACTGCTACATGTGCTTTTGTGAGCTTGTGCCAGATGGACACTACAATTATATACTACAGTGAATTACTGGTCTCGGAGGAGGACATTTGCATGTTTCCCCTTAACACCATTTAAGCACTTAGGGTAAGAAAGGCCTGCAAAAAAGAAACCAAAGCAAATGTTTAAAAAAACCCTAACTGGCTCAATTTAATTTTTTCTGTGATTATTGGTTGCTTTATACATTAGTAGAAAATTACTAGATTGCCAAAATATATTTACTTTTTTTTGTTAATAATATTGATACCTAGATAAAAATAACAGCAATCTGATGCCCATCAATTATTTTTTGCATAAGGGGAAAGACAGTCCAGGGACAGATGTATCATATCAAAATAAATTCTTTCATAAAATTCTTTATATATATATTGATTCCCTTGGATTTCTTATCATTAACTTGAGATATCAATGCCTGTGTTAACAGTGGAGGTATTAGTCCTATACATGCAGTAGCTCACTCCCCGACTGGCAGCATCTGTCTTCTTTTTTTTTTTTTTTAATTATGTTATGTTAGTCACCATACAGTACATCATTAGGTTTTGATGTAGTGTTCCATGATTTATTGTTTGCATATAACACCCAGTGTGTCTTCTTCTTACTGTGTGTCTATATATCTTCTCAGCAGCTACTTAATACCAACAACTGCTTTAAGGTGCTTTGGGAACTTTTTACTGTATCTAGTACAAATAACACTGATTTCTTTTTAAATAAACTATTTGGAAAATGTAATCCTTAACAGCATTTAGAAAGTAATTAATAACTTAATTGTTAGATATATACATATATTCATAAGGTAAAGAGAGAAGACATTGTTATTTGGTAAGAGTTTAATTTGGACCTGGTATTATAAATAGATTATATAATTTAGTCTTTATAAAGATGTTTAAGGAAGGTAACATTATTCCACTTTCACCCTATGGAAACTCAGCAATGAGGAAGACAACTTGAACAGGGGCAATCATTTTATAAGTGGCAGAGGGAGAAGTAGAGCTAAACTCTGATTATCAACAAGATCCATGGGTTTTTCACAATACCATACTAATATACATATAATTAACTGCAATAACATGACTCACTGAGATAAATTATTGCTTTCAGAAATAATTTTTTCCATCCTTCACTGATATCTGTGAAACCCAGCCCTGTTTGGTAAAAAGCTCTCTTAAGTCTGGATTTCAGAACCATAGATTTTGAACCATGTAATTATGGCTTATAATGCAGAATAAACAAACAGCAAATAAATTCCAGAAACTTTCTTCCTTAATTATTTCACCTATATACAAATATTCAGTGTTACCATATTGGCTTTGCTAATGCATTTTTCGAAATTAAAATCCCAGGGCTGTGATTTTTCAGGATGGGATAAGAAAGGTATGAAATAGTCAATAGCTCATATTCTTAGCAGAAAAAAAAAAACCTTCAGGGACTATTTTGATTGCAAATTTATTTGTAATAGTTTGATTTCTATGGTTTCATCAACTCTAAAAGTGTGAGAAAGTGGAATGTTACTAAATCTAGATTTTGTTAGTTGCTTGGTTGATATAAATGGGGAAAATGAGTCAGGAAATTGGTAGCCATATTTCATTTCAGAGTCACCCATACTTTTCTCCTTTCAAATATTTACTATGATGTATCTGATATTATTTACCATATAGAACACATCCAAACATCAGTTCAGACATAATTATTCTTTAGAAATACAGTCCATCATTCCAAACACTGTGATCTGTCTTAATACAAGAATCCTCTCTGGCCATTCTCATGAGCTTTGGATGTTAGTAAAGATAACTGGGCAGCTTTCTTCAGTTTCACTCACATTTTGATAAGGCAGTGCTGTCTAAAAGCGTTCTAGGATAGACTGTAGTCCAGTAGCTTGCAACTATAGCTTGGATATGACAGCACTTTAGTGCAATACAATTTCTGTTCCTTCCTGGATGAATCATAGAGGGGAGCCGGAACTTTGTTTCGTTAGTTGAGTTTTCTCTTCAAGTTATCCCCAGCTGGATGGGAGATATTAAAAATCAGTTTGAACAAGTTTGAAGATGAAAACTTGCTCAAATAGCACTGAGAACATTTTATAATGCAATGCTAAACCACAGCCAGGGGACTTGAGATCTCTGTCCATTGACCAAAATCTCAGATTTGTTTGGTTGTCATATTTCAACATGTGTCATTCTTTCCAGAAAAAGTCCTGAAGGTAATAATCTCATTGCATTTTTATTACCTATTTGAAAGTTGCAGTTAGTCCAAAATAAATAAAATATACTTTACATACACATATCATAGTCATATTGAAATATGCTTCCCAATTATGACAAACATGTTCATAAATAATTTAAGCTTTACATTGTGAACCTAGCAACAACAAAATCTTTCCTCTATGGAGAAAAACTTTTTACAGATGTAGTAACTGCTGCAAAGTAATAAAGTGAAACAAAGTAAATTATATTTGATCATTTCTTCTAACCAAGGAAACACTCCCTTTCCTGTACAATTAAAACAAAAAGCTTATTATAAAAGTAGATTTAAGCCAAAAGAACTATTAATCCTTTTTGCTAGATTGCCACAATAAATAGTCATGCATGGATATCTGGAATATACAGTATTCACCAAGTTAGTTTCTAACTAATACTACTATTATTGATAAAGGATTTTTTTTCTTCTTGTCCTACTTCAGAAAGAATAATTATTCAGAATTCATAAATTTCTGCATTAGTTGAAAAAATTGTGACTATATTCATGTTTTTTCCTCCTGTAGTTCTATGTAGCTATCCATACACACTTTTGAATCAATTTCTCACTTGAAATCCTTTTGCATTAAAAAAACTGAACAAATTATCATGATGTTAGATATATTGGAGAAGTTAGGAGGACAGGCATTTAAATACTTCACAGGTATCATTAAAACATAAATATGTCTTTAATTTTTTATGAATACAAATATGATGGGTCAGTGACTGTGACAAATAATCTACCATGCTTATATTACATTAATATAGATAAGATACATTCTGAATTCAAGTATTTTACTTCATAAATCAGATGAACAGAAGTGAAAATTCAACAATTTTTAAGAGGTATAAGTTAAACTTAAAAAATGAAGTCTATTATTAGCGTTGTTACAGAAAATAAACTCCTATTTATATTTCAAAAAATGGATCAAAAATTGATCTGTTTAATTGGTAAAAATAAGTCCCCCAAATGTAAATGATGGATTCTACTTCACTTGAAATTAATTTGTTATATATGAAACAATAATGAGTACAAAATGATAGAGGCAAAATTAAGAGTAAAAAAAATATATATATATATATTCCAAATGCCCTATATGGTAAAGGTATTAGATTTCTTGAGAGAGTAGAGCCCCTATGGGATGGAATGGCTAGATTCAACTTTATGGAAGTAAAAGGCTTTACAGGGGTAGGACAATCAGAGTGGAGAAATTGACTATATAAATTGAGTTAAGATCCATGGAGATTCACTTTTTATCTGGTACTCAAGAGCTAACTCTTTCCAATTTTAACCTGGCAATAAAAATTTCAGAGTTTCCAGAGTATAGGATCTAATTTCATGGTATTCTGTTTTTGGAGTTCTGAATAAACCTCATCACCCAAATGTAATGGAAAGGAGATTTGAGATCCAACTCCCCGAGTTTGTCTTTGAATAGCCTTGAGCAAATCCAATTCAGAGGTTTTGCCCTGCAGTTATTCTGAAATTTGTTGGTAAAGTTAGAAGTTGTAAGATCAATGTTTAAATGGAATAGGGGGAGAAATGAACACAGGGTAAGGTGAAATTAACTTTCTTAGTAACGGGCATCAAAATTCATTATCTTCTCTCCTCAGCTTTGCTTCCTTAAACAACCATCCTCTTGTCATTGTTTAAATGTAGATAAATTCTTTTTGACTCTGGGCAAAAGACATCTCATTTCCTACTTTTTTGTGACATCATACAACCTGGGAGTACCATGGCAGATGGCTGCTGCTGTGTTGATATTTATCCTTATTTTATGTAGAAGCCTAGGAAATCTTTTTACTACATTCTTTTTACCAATAACTTTCATTTATTTTAATTCCTTACATGAATTTTTAATATAGCCAAGATATTTCTAAATGATTTTTCTCCTTTTTGTAAATTCAAGGTCATCATAAAGAACTATGTAGTAAACTTGGTCCATACATAAGTAGCACCAGCATGAGAAAAAATTTCCATTCAATTATTTTTATCCATAAGTCCAAATGGCAATTCAAGGCATATTCTGTGAAAGTTAAAAACTGAAATATATTATGAAGTGAAAGTTTGTATTCTGTATTCACATCTTTTGCTTTGTTTACTAGTTCAATGACCATCTTCTCCACGAGATGTAAAGTTCTGAGATAACAGATATCATTCCTGCTCTATTTAATACTCTACACCAAGTATGCGGCATTATATCAACTTTTTTAGGCATTCCATCTTTGTCGCATGATAGACATAAGCCTTATTCCCAACCATAGTAATTAAAGAATAATTCTCAAGAAATAAATATCAGCTTTCACTTGCTTTCCAGTATAAAAAAGAAAAAAGACAAGACATGTCAATAACACAATCGAGTTTATTAGAATATTAAGTATTAGGGAAACTACCTGAATATGATAATTCTATTTATAGCAATTGATCCGTACACTTTCCATTCTTTGCCTCATATCCATCTGAACATTCATGGGATGCTCATAAATCCTGCCACATCTGGTAAGTGAACATATTCATTGTCAGTGTGCCGACTGCCTATTTTTTTTTTTCCGACTGCCTATTTTCTATTAGTTATTGTTTTTCCCAAAATTCTGTCTTGGCACAAGCCATTTAGCACACGCTTGTCAGTCAAGTGCACAATTCCAGTTTACTGTGAATGGGAGGTATTCTTTATAATAATGTTTTACGATGGTAATTCCTCTCTCAGTTCAGTTGACTCAGGAATTTTTTTTTACAACCTCAAAGATTTGAAAAATCATCAAAAATAAGAATCATTATTCTTTGCTTCCTTTCTCATTATCTATTCCTGAACTTATGTTATGATTTTCTTTCATATTTTATGGTATATAAATTGTATGTTTCTTGGATTTAGCTCTCTGAGTTATAACTAAGATAAAGAATAATTTTGTTATTCAAAATGGGGTATTTTCAAGAATGAAATGATGTATTTGTAATAATTAGGCAGAAAAAACAGGCATAAACCAGCAGTATCCCAGGTAAAATTATAGTTCAAATTATATTCATATATCAGTGAACACTTTGCCATAATCTAATTTATGATTATTTCTCAAGAAATCCCAGATTTACCACTGTTTCCTGTTTTTCTGGTCTATGACATAAACACATACTATATATTTATTTTACTTTGCTTCAGTAAACATTTGTCTATATGTGAGAATGCACTGTGGAAGAGACATTATATCTTTGACATACTGTTGTGTATTTGGAGATACAAAGAAAAATGAAATATAGTTCTCCAAAAAGAGCCATCTAAAGTAGACAAATTTGTATGAAACTAACATCTGTATAAAATTATGTCGAGTATAAATAGAACTAGTACTAAGGAGAGAGACATTTTTTTATTTTTACAAGAAAAATATTTAAGATGAATTTTGAAGAATGGGTAAGATTTAATGGAATAAAATATACATAATGCCAGTCACAATCTGGCATTTCAAAAAAGAAATTTATTGAAATGATTATCTTTGATAAAAGAGCTATTAACCCAACAGGATAGTGAAATAAAATTAGTGATAACAAGAAGGTGCTGTCATCTATACACTGAACAAAGAAAGCAAGAGTGTTTCCAGAGCCAAGGGGTACCAAGGTCACCCAGCAGAAGTGGGAAGTGAGATGTTTGTCACTCACTGGAGCTGGAGGGTCAGAGGCGATGCAGTAACTTTGGGAGAGGTAAAGAGGAAAGGAGACTATTTCTCTGACTTCGTCCTTTATCTTGCTCTCCAATTCCCTGCCTGTGACTTCATTGACTAAACTCATCTGGAAACCAGCTAACACAGAAACCTGGAAAAGAGAGGGTTCTTGAATGCCAAGTAGAACAGTGCAGGGGAGGGACCAGGTTATATTAAAAAGGGCTTTTAATCAAAATTAAAATGCATGGAAAAAATGGTAGGTTCTTCCTTGTATCTGAGAGAAGGGATCACTAATAATGTACATTCATTGTTGATCTGCTCAGTTAATCCTTCTCCATTTTTTATATTCCTTCCATGTCTCTTTCTTTTTTAAAAGGTTTTATTTATTTATTTATTTGACAGAGCACAAGTAGGCAGAGTGGTAGATAGAGGGAGAGGGAGAAGCAGACTCTCCACTGAGCAGAAAGCCCGATGCGGAGCTCCATCCCAGGACCCTGACATCATGAACTGAACCAAAGTCAGACACTTAACCTATGGAGCCACCCAGGTGCCCCAACCTTCATGTCTCTTTTGTGTTTGAGAATCAACTATCCCTTGACAAACCTATGGACGTTCAGTGGTGACATCAATCATAGTAACCATCTCTGACCTGTGATAATGGCAAATAATGTGGTCTGGGGCAATCATAATTTATTCCTGAGATGTTCCTATATGAAATTTAAAAGTTGTTTTTCTTTTTCACTATATCAAGAGTTGTAAAAACAAAACTACAGAATTATAGACAGCTGGGTCTCTTGCCAGGAAATCATAGTAAGAAACTTTGAAAGAGACGAAAGTGGCCTTCCCCTCAAATCTCCATAAACCACCTCCCCCACTAATCCTATACTAAATAAATATGCAGCAATTTAGGGGAAACAGTGTTGTTACAAGTCAAACGCAGTTGCTTCTTGGCCTTTTGGCTAATATCGAGTGTACAAGTCAAACATAGCATCACGTCTTCCAACCCCATCATTGTGACCAGAGAGTCTACCCCAAAAGGAGCAAAAATAGGAAATCATGAACTGCCATTCTCAGAAATCTGTACGGGCGGATAATATTGGAATAATAATAATTTTAATAACCCCTGAAGATAGAGAAATATTAAACTATTTACATATTACTTTATCTAAGTGTTAGAATGCTTTATTAGGAAGACATTAGCTCATAAGCTCTGTATCATTTATCTATTTTTATCAGGTAATAAGGGAGATGGAAATTGATATAATATAATTTCTCTCATCAATGACAGTATAATGTAGTTGAGAAGATGAGAAGAAAGAAACAAGAAGATAAACATGTGAGACGATGGATGTGTTAACTTGAGGGAGAGAGCCCTTTCACAATGGATATCAAAACATCATATTGTACACTTTAAATACCTTACACTTTTATCTGTCAAATAAATGTATTTATTTCATTTGTTAAATGCATTTATTTAGACCTCATTAAATCTGGAAAAAATAAATTGGTAAATATAATAAGTATCAGAAAGTGGCA
Organism: Potos flavus; assembly: GCA_028534135.1. Classification (NCBI taxonomy): domain Eukaryota; kingdom Metazoa; phylum Chordata; class Mammalia; order Carnivora; family Procyonidae; genus Potos; species Potos flavus. The sequence continues at coordinate 80,419,484 of CM052886.1, read as the reverse complement.
AGGGTAGTCAGAGACTATAATTATGGAGGAAGCACATTTTTAAAAGGAATTTGCAGTATGGATTAAATATGCAAAAGCATCAAGTGAGGAGAAAACCTGAGTTAAGTGAGGACATGAATAAAAAAGGAAAGTTTGGAGTATTTAAATCAGATTTAGGAAACAGTTTGACTTCAATGGCTACAACAGAAAATTGTGCTTTCCAACACTCTTTTGGGGGAGCTGGTATTTCAGGGAGTGGTATAAAGAATTGCAAGTAAGTAAATTTGAAAATATAGTTGCAGGCTCATTCTTAAAAATCCTTAAAATTAGACTTCACAAAGATGATCCACTGTAGATAATAACCCAGATTAGATATGCAGGAATAGTCTACAAATGAAATGTAAAGATAACCATCATAATGACAAGGAAACATTTCCAAAATTGAATTAAAAAACAAAAAGAAAGAGTTAATGAGACCTCTAGTACTTTTTTTACTTTATGTTTTATTTCATTGTTTTAGTTATTGAATGTTTTATTTGTTTATTTCATTGACGTTTAAAATACATTAAAAATGCACATATTTACTGATCAGTTTGATAAGATTTAACAATTGTATATCCCCATGTACCATCACTCAAAACAAGAGATAGATCATGTCCATATTCCCAGAGTTACATCTTGCTTCTTCTAGTCAATCCCTTGCCTATTCTGCAAGAGGCAAGCATTTACCTACTTCTAACACTTTAGATTTATTTGCCTGTTCTTAGAATTAACATCCTTGGGGCGCCTGGGTGGCTCAGTGGGTTAAAGCCTCCGCCTTCAGCTCAGGTCATGATCTCAGGGTCCTGGAATCGAGCCCCGCATTGGGCTCTCTGCTCAGCAGGGAGCCTGCTTCCTCCTCTCTCTCTGCCTGCCTCTCTGCCTACTTGTGATCTCTCTCTCTGTCAAATAAATAAATAAAATCTTTAAAAAACAAAACAAAATCCTTGATACATAGTTTGGCTTTTCTATGTCTGGTTTCTTTTGTTCAACATATTATATTTGAAATGATTCATGCTGTATCATTAGTCCATGGTTTTTGATAACTGAGTAGCATTCCATTTTATGGCCTCAACATAATTTGCTTACCCATATTCCTGTTCATGGAAATGAAGGTTGCTTTCAGTCTGACGCTTTTAAAAAGAAGACTGCTATAAATATTTCCCGAGTTATTTTGCATAGCTTATTCATTCCTATGGGTAAATACCAAAGAATTTGTATATCTTTATGAGAAACTGCCAAACAGTTGTCCAAAATAGTTATAGAATTTCATATGCCCACCAGCAAATTATGAATGTACAGTTTCATATTCTGGACAATATTAGATAATATCCATTTTTTGATTCAGCCATCTTAGTGGATTAAAAAAAAAAGCCTCTGATGATTTTGTATTTTCTTGATAAACCAAACAAACACTTTTTCATATACTTCGTGGCCACTCCTATAACTTCTTTGGTGAGGTGCCTGTTCAACTATTCTTTCCAGGTTTAACTGAGAGTTTCTTTTTTGTCTTCTTATTATAGAGTTATAAGAATTTTTATTTTATGGATAAAAATCTTTTTCAGACACATTCAATGAAAAAAAATCTTCCAATGTGTAGCTTGCCTATTCAATTTCCTAATGATGTTATTTAATGGGAAGGAAGTTTTTATTTTAGTGAAATCTAACCAATTTTCTCTTTTAAGTCATTGCTTTTTTGTTTTATCTAAGAAATTTTTACCTAGCCAATGGCTATATATATATACATTGTGTTCTTTATTCTACATTTTCTAATTTTTATATTTAGTAATCTAGCTCAAATTTTTATGTACAGGTAAAGGTAAAGCATATAAAATATGTTTATTTTGTTGATAAGTCCCGTTCTAGCACTAAAATTGTTTAAAGTACTTTATTTTACTCCTTAAATTGACTTGGCACCTTAGTAAAGTTTAGTTGATTAATGTTCAGTTCTACTTTTAGATCTTCTGATTGATTATTATACAAATAATAAACTTTCTTATAAGTTTATACTAAATTTTAAATCAATCAACTCCATTTTTTTCATTTTTAGTTTTATTTATAACTTAATTTACCTTTTTCAGCTCCATTGAGATACATTTGACATATGGTATTATGTAAGTGTAAGTTATACAGCATGTTGGTATGATACACTTATATTTGCAATATGATTACTACAAGAGTGGTAGCTAATACCTGCATCACATCTCATAATTACCATTTCTTTTTTGTGGTGAGTACATTTAAGATTTACTTTCTTAGCAACTTTCAAGTATATAATACAGTTGTGTAAACTATAATCACAGTGTTGTGC